>CM030362.1:75131720-75773047 GCA_017893485.1 Hemerocallis citrina | reverse complement strand
TAATCAATGATCAATAACAATAATAATTAGCCAATATTCGATATCAATAGAAATAATGATGTTCAATATGCAATGTTGATGTTGTGTCAATTCTTAAGTCTTTTATCCATTTTAATCATAACTAATGCATGTACTACTGCATCCCATACTACAGGTTCGATGCATACAATCAATTTCGTTTAGACTATAGTGGCAGATTCTATAGATCATGTACTGGGTATGGTGATGATAACAATATAACACGGGCCATGTGTAATTTCTTACACGATGACGATAACGATAATAACACGGGCCATGTGTAATTTCTTATACGAAGACGATAACGATAATAACACGGGCCATCATCCTAGTGTAGTCTCCATATTATCTACTACTTTAGTCAATCCCTAAAACCCTGACTTGTTAATTATTTATCGATGCAACAATACAATATGCAATTTGAGACACGAGATAGGAGAACAATAGGATGATAACATAGATAGGACGATTAGAATGGTGACAATAAGATATTAGAATTATGCAATGCAACATACATTCATTAATTCATGCACTAATACGATAGAGGAATAATTATTTATTAAAATATGGAATATAAAATTGTGGACAGCAAAAGTAGTTTGTACAAAAATGCAGTTTTCCGCTGTTTCAGAAATCGAAAACTGAAACCGTCAGAAATTCTGAAAACTAGACTCTCACACGGTTCCAACGCATATTTGAAGTTCAAAATCTGACAACAGTAGCTAGGTCAAATACATTGTTCTTTACAGATTTTATGTTCAGGTAGAAATTCGATATGTTATTTTATTTTTAGAATCAGCAAAAATTCCATAATAAATTCATTAAAAATATTTATTAAACTCTTAAACATGTAAAACAATAATCTGGAAATTTTTAGAGCAAAATTTTAACATTTGATCAGACTTTTAATCAGTTTAAACATCAAATATACAAGAATCTGAAAATAAAACGCAGCTGTAGTAAAACATGCATAACTTTTGCTACACAATTCAGAATTAAAAAATTCAAGATGTTCTGGAAACTAGAAAGAGAATGATGACAAAATTCTTAAAGATTGGCATTCCTTATTTCGATTCAACAACGTAGGCTATAATTCTTATTCAGAAAGTTATTCATTTTAAGATCATTTACTGGGTCGAAAATAGCAAACAATATACAGGCAACAAGCAAGATACAAGTTTTAGGGTATTTTTCATAAGTTAATTTAATTAAACATGACGGGTATCAATTCTACTAGTCGATAAATTATATAATCAACATGATGGGCGCAATAACAAGATAAATAAAATTAAGAAACACATACATACACAATTCTAATAACATCCATCATCAATTGATCAAACAACATACGACCTAGCAATTGTCTCTACAATAATTAATCGTGTTATGAGATGCATGAAAGTTTTCTATTCTCAATACTATATGATGTATGCAAGATTAAATATTTAGAGTCAAAAGTGACACGATGTCAAGTAAATTGGGTTTAGCTCGTGTAAACCCTCAATAGACCCAACGAAAGAGATGAACAATGTACAATACGATAACAAAGGGATATACTTGCAATAGTTTCAACGAAACTTGAATTTGATACAATTAACAATTCAAGAGGAAAATTGACTTGCCTGCCTTATAAACGGTGAAAACAAATACCAAGAATAACGAGATAAGGATCCCGAAGCAATGAACCCACGAACACACGTTAACACGTGCAATATACGTGCAAAAGAGAACTCAGCAATAACAGCAATACACAATAGCAAAGAGGCAGTAGCAGCAAAGAGGACCCTGGCTGGTCGACGTTGGTGGTCGATGTCGCAGGTGGCATCGCAGGTGGCGGACGGTGGCGTCATAGGCGAGCGGCGCCGGGGTGTGGAACAACGACAGCAGCAGCGGGTGTTTGGGTCTTGGCCGCTGTCGACAAGAACAGAAGAGGAGAGGGTTTGCTGTGGCGGCGTTGGGGGCTGGCGATGGGGTTGTTGGAGGTGGCGTCGACGACTGGGAGGTCGACGGGGGGTTGGGTGACGAAGGTGGTGACCGGAGATCGATCAGAGAAGGTCGGAGATGGGTTTGGAGGTTTGGGCGGGAAACGACAGGGAGAGAGAACGGAAGGAGAGAGGAAAGAGAATAAGCGGCTAGGATTTCAATTTGTGCAATTTTTAGGGTTTGTACTAGGGTTGTATTTATATGGTACAATTAGGATATTGGGTTAGTGGTTTAGGATCTAATAATAGCGGTTTTGGGTCAAGAACAATAGAAATTGGGTTTTATGGTTCAATTAAGAGATAGATCTAAATCAATAGGGTTCAAATAAAAATACCCAAATAAATAAAAGAAATTAGGATTAACAAGAATAACTCGATCAAGAAGAACGAAGAATTTCATGAACAATTCTAATCAAGAATAATCAAGAAAGAAAAATATGATACTTTATTTAATTGCAAATAAAAATATTACAAAGGGGGAAAAAATGAAAAAATACAAAATCGGTAGTTACAATCCTACCCACCTTACAATAAAATTTCGTTATCAAAATTTAAGCAAGTGGTAGTAGGACAACCCCGGAGAAGGGAAAAAAACAAGAATTACTAAAAAAGATGAGGAAACCTTTTCAGAATCACACTTTTTAGCTCCCAAGTCGACTCACCAGGCGAGTGAAGATTCAAAGTAACATGAACCAACTTGGTAACCTTATTCTTCAAAATCTCCTCCTGCCGGTCCACAATCGACAATGGATGAATCTCACAAGAAAAATCCGGTTGAACCGACTATTCCGAATAGTCAATAACATGGCTATCATCCCGAACATACTTTCTGAGCTGAGAAACATGGAAGACGTCATGTTCTCCAACAAGAGCTGGCGGCAACGCGAGTCTATAGACCACCTTGCCTACTAGCTCCACCACATCGAACGAACCAATGAATCTAGGGTTCAACTTGCCCCCACCACCAAAACGAATCACACCTCTCCATAGAGACACCTTGAGGAACACATGGTCACCGACTTCGAACCCTAACGGTCTCCTATGCATGTCTGCCCATTTCATCTGTCTGTCCTGTGCGGCTTGTAAATGCTTCCTGATCTGGGCCACTACATCAACAGTTCTTGTGATCAATTCGGTCCTCAACAGCTTCCTCTCACCAATGTCATTCCAGCACACTGGTGATCTACACTTCCGACCATACAAGACTTCATACGGAGCTGCCTGAAGACTAGCTTGGTAGCTATTATTGTATGAAAACTCCACCAAGTGTAGATCTTCCCAAGATCATCCAAACTGAAGCACACAAGACTTCAACATATCCTCCAAGGTCTGAATAGTCCTTTCACCGATTGTCCATCTGTCTGCAGATGGAAAGCAATACTGAATTTCAGCTTACTCCCCGGACTATTCTGGAGACTCCCAGAATTGAGATCTGAATCTAGTATCTCTGTCTGATATAATACTGACAGGAACACCATGCAATCCCACAATCTCCTGCATATACCCCTCTGCAAGTCTCTCTGTAGACTGACCAACTCTGAAAGGAATGAAATGAGCACTATTTGTCAAGCGATCCACAATTACCCAGATGGCATTGTGACCCTTGGGACTTCTAGGCAAAGCAGTCACAAAATTCATAGTGATATTCTCCCACTTCCACTCTGGAATATGAAGCGGTTGAAGAAGTCCAGCAGTCAGATGTTCTGCTTTCACTTGCTGACAGATCAAACACCGAGAAACAAATCTTGCAACATCCCTCTTCAAACTCCATTCCATTTTCAGTATGGATATGTAATATTACTATGGATTTTGTGACTGCTTTGCCCAGAAGTCCCAAGAGTCACAATGTCATATAGGTGATTGTGGATCGCTTGACGAAGAGTGCTAATTTCATTCCTTTCAAAGTTGACCAGTCTATAGAGAGCCTTATAAAGAGGTATATGCAGGAGATTGTGAGATTGCATGGTGTTTCTGTCGATCTGTCCAAGATCTTTGCTGTTAAAGATTGGCTTGGTGCCGCTTATGCTGTGATTAACTGCCGCAAGAAGAAGGTGGTGTTTCGTATGCCAGAACGTCAGGAATTTGATTTCTGTGCTGGTGAAATGCCGCTTGCTTGTGTGGAGAAGTTGGCTAGTCAGGAAGTTAGAGTTATGGAGGAAGTGTGCTAATGATGTTGTCGCACTGTTGGTTGTGCGGGACTTTCTGGATGTTTTTCCGAGGAATTGCCGGATTATCGTTAGATCGTGAAGTGGTGTTCAGTATTGATGTTCAGCCGGGTACAACTCCAATCTCGAAGAATCCATACAAAATGGCTCATGTTGAATTGGCTGAGTTGAAGGAGCAGATTCAGGAGTTACTGGATAGAGGTTTTATCAGGCCAAATGTTTCGCCTTGGGGAGCTCCTGTACTGTTCGTCAATAAGAAGGATGGTAGTCGCAGGTTGTGTATTGACTACCGTGAGCTCAATAATGTCACATTGAAGAATCGATTTAGCACCTGTGTTGATTATACCGGACGGATCAGGAAGTTTTATAATTCAGTGTGATGCTTCAGGTAAAGGTTTGGGTGTTGTTTTGATGCAACGAGGCAAGGTCGTTGTGTATGCATCCAGACAATTGAGGCCGCATGAGAAGAATTATCCTACACATGATTTGGAACTTGCTGCTGTGATTTTTGCCTTGAAGCTTTGGAGGCATTGAGACTGAGTGGAGATCTTTACTGACCACAAAAGTCTCATGTATGTGTTCACTCAGAAGGAACTGAATATGAGGCAAAGGCGATGGTTAGAATTGATGGCAGATTATGATATCAGTTTGCAGTATCACCCTGGCAAGATTAATTCGGCACCTGATGCTTTGGGCAGAAGACCTGTTGCTATGGTTTTGACCAAGCAGAAAGCTTGTGGAAGCTATGAGGAGGTTAGATTTGTATGTGGTATTGCCTGGTTCTGAGCAGAGTTGTATGGTGCTTCAGTTGCAGTCATCTTTGGTGGATCAGATTAAGGAGGCTCAGTCTGATGATGTGCAATTGCAGGAGTTGAAGCTGGTTCTTAGACTGATATGGTGATTCATGAGGATGGATCTCTTTGTTTTGAGACTCGTCTATGTGTTCCAAAGGGAGAAGACAGATAGAAGTTGCATGAAGAAGCTCACCGTTTGCCAGATTTTATTCATCCTGGTAGTACGAAGATGTATTAGGATTTGAAGTTGCATTTCTGGTGACAAGGTAAGAAGAGGGATGTTGCAAGATTTGTTTCTCGGTGTTTGATCTGTCAGCAAAGAAAGCAGAACATCAGAGGACTACTGGACTTCTTCAATCGCTTCCTATTCCGGAGTGGAAGTGGGAGAATATCACTATGGATTTTGTGACTGTTTTGCCTAGAAGTTCCAAGGGTCACAATGCCATCTGGGTGATGGTTGATTGCTTGACGAAGAGTGCTCATTTCATTCCTTTCAGAGTTGGTCAGTTACAGAGAGCCTTGCAGAGAGGTATATGCAGGAGATTGTGAGATTGCATAGTGTTCTTGTCAGTATTATACCATATAGAGATACTAGATTCAGATCTCAATTATGGGAGTCTCAAGAATAGTCTTGGGAGTAAGCTGAAATTCAGTACTGCATTCCATCTACAGACAGATGGACAATCAGAGAGGACTATTCAGACCATGGAGGATATGTTGAGGTCCTGTTTGCTTCAGTTTGGAGGATCTTGGGAAGATCATCTACATTTGGTGGAGTTTTCATACAATAATAGCTACCAAGCTAGTCTTCAAGCAACTCCAAATGAGGTCTTTTGTATGGTCGGAAGTGTAGATCACCAGTGTACTGGGATGACATTAATGAGAGAAAGCTTTTGGGACCAGAATTGATCACGAAGACTGTTGATGTAGTGACCCAGATCAGGAAGCATTTGCAAGCCGCACAAGATAGACAGAGAAAATGGACAGACATGCACAGGAGACCGTTAGAGTTTGAAGTGGGTGACCATATGTTCCTCAATGTTTCTCCATGGAAGGGTGTGATTCGTTTTGGTGGTGGGGCCAAGTTGAGTCCTAGATTCATTGGTCCGTTTGATGTGGTGGAGCGAGTAGGCGAGGTGGCCTATACTCACGTTGCCGCCAGCTTTTGCTGGAGTGCATGACATCTTTTATGTTTTTCAGCTCAGGAAGTATGTTCGGGATGATAGCCATGTTATTGACTATTCGGAGTTGTCGGTTCGACCGGATTTGTCTTGTGAGATTCATCCAGTGTCGATTATGGACCGGCGGGAGAAGATTTTGAAGAATAAGGTTATCAAGTTGGTTCGTGTTGCTTGGAATCCTTACTCGCATGGTGAGTCGACTTGGGAGCTTGAAAGTTTGATTCGGAAGAGGTTTCCGTTTTTTCATCTTTTTGAGTAGTTCTTGTTTTTTTCCCTTCTCCGGGGTTACCTTACTACCACTTGCTTAAATTTCGAGGACAAAATTTCATTGTAAGGTGGGTAGGATTGTAACTACCGTTTTTGTATTTTTTTCAATTTTTTCCCTTTTATAATATTTTTATTTGCAATTAAATAAAGTACCCTATTTTTCTTTCTTGATTATTCTTGATTAGAATTGTTCATGAAATTCTTTGTTCTTCTTGATCGAGTTATTCTTTTTTATCCTAATTTCTTTTATTTATTGTGGGTATTTTTATTTAAACCCCGGCCTATTGTTTTAGATCTATCTCTTATTTGAACCCTAAAACCCAATTTCTATTGTTCTTGACCCAAAATCGCTATTATTGGATCCTAAACCATTAACCCAATATCCTAATTGTACCCTATAAATACAATCCTAGTACAAATCCTAAAAGTTGCACATTGAAATCCTAGCTGCTTATTCTCTCTCTCCTCCCGTTCTCTCTCCCTGTTGTTTCCCACCCAAACCTCCAAACCCATCTTCGACCTTCTCTGATCGATCTCCGGTCACCACCCTCGTCGCCCAACCCTCCGTCGACCTCCCAGTCATCGACGCCACCTCCAATGACCCTATCGCCAGCCCCTAGCGCTGCCACAACGAACCCTCTCCTCTGTTCTCATCGACTGTGGCCAAGACCCAAACACCCGCTGCTGCTGTCGCTGTTCCTCACCCCGACGCCGCTCTCCTGCGACGCCGCCGTCCGCCGCCTGCGACGCCGACCACCGTCGACTAGCCAGGGTCCTCTTTGCTGCTACTGTCTCTTTGCTATTGTGTGTTGCTATTATTGCTGAGTTCTTTTTTGCACGTATATTGCATGTGTTTACTTGTGTGTTCGTGGTTCGTTGCTTCAGGATCCTTATCCTGTTATTCTTGGTATTCGTTTTCACCGTTTATAAGGCAAGTCACTGTTCTCTTGAATTGTTAATTGTATCAACTTCAAGTTTTGTTGAAACTCTTGCAAGTAGATCCCTTGTTTATCGTATTATACATTGTTCGTCTCTTTTGTTGGGTTTATGGAGGGTTTATACGAGCTAATCCCAATATTCTTGACATCATGCCACTTGACTCAAAAAATATTGAATCTTGCATACATCATATAGTATTGAGGATAGGAAACTTTCATGCATCTCATAACACGATTAATTACTGTAGAGACAATTGCTAGGTTGTATGTTTGATCGATTGATGATGGATGTTGTTAGAATTGTGTATGTATGTGTCTTAATTTTATTTATCTTGTTATTGCGCTCATCATGCTGATTATATAATTTATTGACTAAAGAACCAATACCAATCATGTTTAATTAATTTATTTCATGAAAAACACCCTAAATCCTGTATCTTGCTTGCTGACTGTATGTTGTTTGCTATTTTCGACCCAGTAAATGATCTTAAAATGAATAACTTTCTGAATAAAAATTGTAGTCTTATATTTTTAGTTTTCAGAACATCTTGAATTTTTGAATTCCGAATTGTGCAGCAAAAGTTATGCCCATTTTACTACAAATGTGTTTTATTTTCAGATTCCCAGATTCTTGTATATTTGATGTTTAAACTGATTAAAAGGCTAATCAAATGTTAAAATTTTGCTCTGAAAATTTCCAGATTATTGTTTTATATGTTTAAGAGTTTAATAAATATTTTTAATGAATTTATTATCGAGTTTTTGCTGATTCTAAAAATATAATAACATGATGTCGAATTTATGCCTGAACGTAAAATCTGTAAAGAACAATGTGTTTGATCTAGTTACTATTGTCGGATTTTGAACTTTAAATATGCATTGGAACCGTGTGGAAGTCTAGTTTTCAGAATTTCTGACGGTTTCAGTTTTCGATTTCTGAAAAAGCGGAAAACTGCATTTTTTTTACAAACTACTCTTGCTGTCTAGAATTTTATATTTCAGTTTTTAATAGATGAATTATGCCTCTATCGTACTATTGCATGAATTAATGAAGGTATGTTGCATTACATGATTCTAATGTCTTATTGTCACCATTCTAATCGTCCTATCCATGTTATCATCATGTTGTTATCCTTTTGATACTATTGTTCATCCCGTCTCTCAAATTGCATATTGTATTGTTGCATCGATAAATAATTAACAAGTCGGGGTTTAAGGGATTGACTAGAGTGGTAGATGATATGGGGACTGTACTCGGATGATGGCCCGTGTTATTATCGTTATCGTCTTCGTGTAAGAAATTACACATGGCCCGTGTTGTTATCGTCATCGTGTAAAAAATTGTACATGGTCCGTGTTATATTGTTATCGTCATCATACTCAGTACATGATCTATAGAATCTACCACTATAGTCTAAACGAAATTGATTGTATGTATCGAACCTGTAGTATGGGATGCAGTAGTACGTACATTAGTTAGGATTAAAATGATTAATAGACTTAAAGATTGACACACCATTGACATTGCATATTGTACATCATTGTTTTCATTGATATCGAATATTGGCTAAGCGTTATTGTTATTGATCATTGATTATTGTTATCGATTATTGAACTATTGTTTATAGCCATTGCATCAATTATCATGATATTGACTATTGTTATTATTCCATGTTATTGAATCCCATTGATCTATTGATTCATTGTTATATCGATATTCCATTGTTCTTTGCTTTCTCTACTTGCTGTACAGGACTTGCTCTAAGGACAATTTTTCTCCTCTTTTTAGATGAATTGTTCACAGGTAATGATGGAGAATTGCCTGCTGGAATTGGAGAACAAACATTCTGAAGATTACTTCTTTCTAATTGTTATTTATTTCGTTGAACTTAATGTATTGAAACTTGTTATTATTTGGATTGGATTATTATTGTATTGGGCTTATGTCCCGAATTTTATTATTGTTTCCAGACGTTGGATTATTATTGTATTTGGGTATTTTATATTGTTTCATTCCAAGTATTATTGTTCATGAAATTATTATTATTGCTTGCGTATTTGTTCTGTATTGATTATATTGTTGAATTGTTCGGATAAACAGCTTATCGGTGACGTTAGTCATTCGCTGGGCCAATGTCATGTACTCATTCCATATTTTTGGGAAGCGGGGCGTGACAAGGTTTATACTTCTTAGACTAGTTTACTCATTTCTAACAAAATGAACGGTTTGGATCCGTCTTAGGCTTCATGAAGAAGAAGAGCCTTGGGCTCCATCTTATTAGGAGCACCGGCCTCTCTTGAAGTCCTCCCTAAATGTATATTTGATTAATAATGAGCCAAAAAGTGTGTTGTTGAACTATATGATATCATCCTGACAGGATAGGTGGTTGGGGGCATATCTGTTCACGGGTCATTTACATCATCATAACAAGTTCTAGAATTTGTTGTTAGAATTAGTTCATTGTTTCTACCAATGTTATTCTCTGCTCTCGAAACGACTTGATCTTTAGTTGAGCCATACTGGACTCCCAAGGGTGTAGGATAATTTATATATTGATGAAACATATATGAAATGAATGCTTCATAAATTCGGCTGAACATGAATTTGTATATGGCAATATAATGCATTCTTTGCTTTTTACATCTCTTAGGAAAAGGATCTTCCTGGGTTCCTCGTTATCTTAAGATCTCTGATTAGCTTTTTGTTTTCAAGTTTAGCTTTCCTTTTAGGCTAAATTTAAAAAAAGTACACAGTTTTGGGCCAGTTTAAAAAAAGTACACAAAAGTTTTTTTTAAAAAAAAAAGTACACAATGTTTGAATAAAGTCCACTGGATTAGTTAGGGGTAGGGTTTAAAAAAACCACTTTCATCTTTCATTTGTGTTTAAAAAAACCACATTGATCTTTTATGTGTTTAAAAAAACATCACTTAACTAATTACTAAGCAGATGTTTAAATAAACCCCCCTGAACTAACCCTAACCCTAACTAACCCAGTGGACTTTATTTAAACATTGTGTCCTTTTTTAAAAAAACACTTTTGTGTACTTTTTTTAAACTGACCCAAAACTTTGTGTACTTTTTTAAAATTTAGCCTTCCTTTTATTCTCTCATTCCGTGCTACAATTTTATGTTCTATGTTATCTAAACCTATTTTCACATAATTTTCGTTGGTACCACCATAGTTTACCTAGAGTGCCGATTCTTCTTCTGTAATGTCATGAGAATGACTCTTTTAAGTTCAATGAGTTTACTGGAATTACATCCAGTTCTAACATGTTGTCCATGTTATGGGTGGATAATCCTTTATTTATATATTTAATTGCAATTCATTTTCCAGCACTAAGATTTTGGGTATGGGTCACAATTAGGTTTTTGCATTGGTCTGAACACCAATATTACAACTATTTTTGATCTACGATATTTTTTTATTATTTTTACAAATTAGACAGTATAATACAGTTAGACACAACAGTACAAACTTCATACATATTTGGATGAAGATAGTTTTATATAGTTTTATAATTAGTTTGTCAGGTTGTTGTCTCCAGATCTCATCTTCATTATCCTTTGTTTTATTGATGAGTATTTTAGGCTAATGAATATATTTTGAGAGTTCCAGATAACATAATATCATATATTGAGGTGTTCTAAAGACTACCTCACTATGAATTTGAATTATGTTTGAGTCACCCAAACTGTAATAGCTGCCATGCTTGTGCATTATACCCATTACTGTGCCCACGTAGACGGCAAAACCTAATCCCCTCCTTAAATCTGGTCTTAGTCCTTGCACAAAATTCTCTTTCGCTCGATATTAGTTATACATATCTTTCTTTTTGTTGTGTTAACTTTCCATTTGTATATTTTGCATACAAAGTCAATGCCCATGATTAAAGCTAGGAGTAATAATTGTTTTGAAAGTTACTTCTCTGTTTTCTAGATATGGGGGCTTTTGCGGCGATCAGGGGATTGCATATTAGGAACTTGATTGGATACACTGTTATTAATGGACTGCTCTGGGAATTACCATGAATTTTATATCGAAAATGGCCTCGCTTGGTATCTCTTCTCATGCGTCATCGTTCCAATAGGAGTTGCTCTCGGAGTCTGGATATGGATTTCGTGTGGTATAAATAGATCTACTAATTCTACTCAAATCCTCTAGAAACGAAAAAAAAAACTAGATTAACGTTTTATTTATAGGCATTCAGTCTCGAGTGAACAGTTATATGTGGATTGTTTTTGCTTTAATATTTAGTTGTTTCTTTCATTCTATTTTGCCATCTCTACCTTGAAGAGGCGGCAAGGACTTTGGTCAAGCTGTGGAGAGCAACTTTGTGGGTATTGAATTCAGTTGTTTCTGATAACTTTTTGCAGATCTCGATCAAGATCCAGATCCCCAATAACTTCTGTAAGTTGCTACTCTAGTCTTTGATTGTCAAAAAATTCCCACTTTTATTTGATGTGTTTTGAAATTAAATTTATAAAATTTGTCATCACAAATTTGGTTAACGAATTTATGGCACAGACATTTACATATTGTATTTTTCGTTTACTCTTTTCTCCCTTTGTAGCGTCGGCAATTCTATGGTGGGAGACATGTAACAATCGTGGGCACTTCATAGACAATACCTAGACACACGTCCACACTTATTGCACATGTTATATTACATTTTATGCTACTTCTAAATTTTATTATGCATCTTAAATATGGGCACATCTCAAAACACGTGTTGAATTCAACACTTCTTCAAATATCTTATACTAGTAAACTCATTTATTTTTGTATTGACTGTTTGAGTTTCTTATAATTTTTAATTCTTCGAGCTATGAATTTATTTTGTTAATAATACAGCTCTCATTTTGATAATGTAGCTTTTACTGTTCACTGTTGAGGACACTTGGATTATATTTATGCGGAACTGAAATATAATTACCGTGTCCTTGTGTCCAACTCTTTACAAATTAGCTGACCTGTACTAGTGTTTCCTGAGTTTCTCCTTTTTGTTTCAAGATAGGTTCACAAATTTCATCTTGTATGCATTGATGCATGTCTCCGTGGCTGATTCTTGTCTACTATTAAAGGACATGTGATTACCAGTTCCACATTCTAGTTGAAGTTGGAGAAATTGTGAAAGGCCTTTATGGTGTAATTGAGTTCTATCAAAAGATGAGTATGAAAATACTCGATGGGAGGGAATAACTGCCATGCTAGTGGTGGCAGAGTGCATAAGAAATCTAACTTATTAAAGATCAAGAATTTTTTTAATGTAATATGTTCTTTCACAAATGTTTGTTTTCTTATTCTTGGTTGAACTTTGTATTCAGCCTGTCAGTAAAAGAGTGAGCGAGAGTCCAAAGAAGCAGAGTCCCAGTCGTAGCAGGAGCGCATCACGGTCTTGGTTCCGTCACATATCTTGTTTATAACAACTAATTTTTTGATAATTCCCTTAGTTTTGCTATAAGATTAACATTGAGACTTGACATTGTCTCTTCTATAGGTGAAGCTGATGGTGGTTCTTGCTGATGATCCATCCAATTCTACTGAATAACGAAGACTACAGCTTTTGGGATGGAAAGTATACCATGGACATTTATTTTCAGTAGGATTTTGCTTCTGGAATTCTATCCCTGTTATTAAGATTATGGTGCAAGCTGGATTTGTTTAGACTAGATTTGTGCTCATTTTGATGTCATATCATTTTCAGTGACCTAATACCCTATGGTAACTCCAATTCTAAACTTGTATCGAAGATTTGTTTTTTCTTTTTCTCATCTGTTTGCGCAAGTTTGCCATTATTTTTGTGTTGTGGACTTTGTGGTGTTTGGCATGTTCTCTGATGTTTGTTTTTGGGGTGTGGGGGGCAACGGGGCGAGTTCAATCCTCAGTTGAAGGACTGGTTCGGGGGTAGCATGGGTGAGGTAGAGGCCGAAGGCCCGACTCGGATCCAGTAGCTAGGCTTGGATCTTTGAGACTCGATTCGGTCTTGCGTACCTGCACACTGCCTAGAAATACTGGGAGAAGTCCCGGCGACAGGTCCTCTGACGATCTAATCAGTCACTGAGAAAACAACAGTAGGTAGGGTTCAGGTGGGGAAAGATTTGTTACCTTGGGCAAAAAGGAGGGAGTATGGTATTTATAGGCAGGAGTAAACGGGTTTGGGACCTTAACGGACCGGGTAGGACCCGTTTGCTTGTGGGCCTGACTATACCGAAGCTCGTTTGACTTGTTTGACTCACAGGGGAGAGAAGCTTGAGGAGAGATGATCACAGGGGAGAGAAGCCTGAGGAGATCTGGTGGCCCAGATGTGGTCATGTCATTCACCCTATATCAGAAGCTCCTATTCCTGGAGGGCTTATGTGAACCAGCCATGAAGGAGTAATCTATCTCCGTAGGAAGAGTGGAGAGGTGTATTTGGCGAGTATGGCTTTCAGCTTCTTGGAGTGGTAAGTGGGGCTGGGCGAAGAAGACTCTTTGAAAGAAAGAGGTGTCGAGGGCCGAAGACCGGTGGTCGGAAGCCGAACGTCGAGTGCCGAACTGAGCCTGTGAGAGCTAGAAATTTTTGGGTCGGAGTTCATGATCGACCTATTTAAGGGTCGAGCTTCGGTGGGCGAACCTTATGCACTCGGATGTCGAGGCCCATGGCCGAGCGTTGAGCCCCAAAGCTTGTTGCGGAAGCTATGGGGTGGCTTGGAATCACTGTCGAGCGTCGAGCCCCCAAGATTGCTGTAAAAGCTATGTGGTGGCTTGAGGTCACTGCCGAGCACCGAGCTCCCCTAAAGCATGTTGTAAAAGCTATGGGGTGGTTCGGAATCACTGCCGAGTGTCGACCCCCAAAGCTTGCTGTGAAAGCTGTGGGGTGGCTCGAGGTCACTGCCGAGCGTCAAGCCCTAAGGCTTTGCTGTGAAAGCCATGAGATGGCTTGGAATCATTACCGAGCGTCGAGCTCCAAAAGCTTGCTGTGAAAGCCATGGGGTGGCTCGGAATCACTACCGAGCATCAAGCCTAGGGATGGCAAGTGGGCTGGGTCAACCAGCGACCCGCTCGTTAAACCCGGCCGGTGAAACTGTTTGGCGGGTTTGGGTCGAACCCGTGAACAGTAACGGGTCAACCCCGGTCGTCAAAAATGCGAATCGAACCTTTCTAACCCGGCCCGCGAACCTGTTTAAAAATGCCCAACCCGCCCGCCAACCCGCGGGTCGACCCTCGGGTTACGAACTGTTGGACCCGTCACGGGTCGACCGTTGACCCGCGGGTCAACGGAGCCGTTGGGGCGGCACTGTACAACAGAGAGCCGTTTGGCTCTCTCATTGCCGTTGTTTTTGTTGTTTTTGGGTTTTTTTTATATTAATATTTTTAGCCTATAAATACCTCCCAAAATCCCATTAAAAAAATCACACCTTACTCTCTTACTCTCTCTACTATTATAACTCTTTTCTAAGGAAATTTTCAACAATTGAGGTATTCAACAAGCAAGTGTTCAAGGCATATATACGACCAAATTTCGATCGTATCGAAATCAAAATTCAATGACGTCTTCAACTCTTCAACTTTCGTCCAACTCCAAGTGATCAAGTCGTCAATTCTCCTTCAAGCTCTCCTCAACTCTTCAATTCCGGAATCGCTTATTTTTAGTTCTACTTCTATTCTAATTTTCACTGTTTTTTTATATACGCGTATCCACGGTGAACAGTATCAAAATTTCATACCTCTCTCCTTATTTTATTTTTGAATTGTAGTTATAATTATTGTTGGTTTTTTGATCTTCTCTATCTCAATCCTCTTGTTTTTTAGATTTTTTTTTTATAATTCATCGTTCCTACATTGTGTAGTTTTTTTTTTTTTTTTTTACATACATTACTACATTATGTCTAGATCACGCGGTAGCGGTCGTAGCCAAAGTGGGCAAGATTCCTCCTCTTTCCGTAGGTCACCAATTGTCCTAATTAGTGAGCCTGCTCAAGAGTACCATGATCTTCCTACCCAACAATGGGGTACACACGACGAGGTTGTAGGTGACATACAATTAGAAGAAGAAGAACAACAACAACAACCAACTGAAACCACACAACCCCGTAGTAGTAGGAAAAGTAGAGGAGAAAGTAGTGATTGGCATAAATTTTACGATTATATCCCTGACGAACAAACTCCGGGTATAGGTTTGAAAGTTTGTAAAATATGTTCTAAGGCATACAAATTTAAGAGGGGTGATGGCACCAGTACAATTAGTAGACAAATCCAACATAACCATAAAGGCCTTCTTGCTGACCTACAAGGCCAACAAAAAATCAACCCTAGGACCGGTCTAGTTGATAGTCACCCTTATGATCCCGATCTTATTCGTCGGGAAATGACCCGATTAGTCATAAAGGAAGAGTTACCATTTTCCTATCCCGAGAGTAGGAACTTGAAAATTTTTAATCAAACGGCCTTAAACCCTCATTTTAGAAGAATTCCAAAAAATACTTGCAAATTGGATTTTTTTTAAAGTGTACAATGAAATGAAGGACGCTTTGATTGCAATTTTATGGAGTTTAACTTGTAGAGTTAGTTTAACTTCGGATTGTTGGACGGGTGTCAACAATATTTCAACGATGGGAATAACCTATCATTGGATCGACAATGATTGGATTCTTCAAAAAAGAATCATATCACTTGCGGCGTTGCCGTATCCCCATAGTGGCGTTGAAATAGCAAACCGTATTTTAGAAATTTGTGATGTTTTTCATATTCGCGATAAAATTATGTGTATTAGTTTTGATAATGCATCTAACAACAATGCGGTAATTACTACTTTAAAATCTGCATTAAACCCTCCATCTGACAATATTTTTCATATTAGATGTGCATGTCATATTATAAATTTATGTGTTCAAGATGCATTAAAAATAGCCGATCCATATATACTTAAAATTAGAAATTGTGTACATTTCATTGCATTAAGGCCCAACGTATTTCAAGAATGGAAAAATTGGTGTAGGCTTTCAAATGTACCTTTTAGAAGATTTCCAAAGGATGTTAAACACCGATGAAGGTCTACTTTTGATTTACTACATGTTGTTACCGAATATAAAGCAGTTGTAAATGATTTTTGTATCGCAAAAAAATATACAAAATTTTGAAATGACTCCCACCGATTGGTTTTATGCCGAATCTTTGTTGAAATTTTTAGAACTTTTTAAAACCGCAACTTTAAAATTTTAAAAAACATATGAATCAACTTCTAGTAACATTTTTATTTCATTAGTTAGCATGATGCAAACATTTAACGAAATGTTAAATGATACTTTTGTTTGTGATATTGTAAAACCTGCATACAATTTTTTTTTGAAGTATTATTTTCCTCCTCCTATGTTGATTTGTGTTGCTACCGTTATGGATCCTCGTATCAAATTAGAAGGTACGAAGAGTTTGATTGAAATATTTTTTGCATTACTTGGGAAAAATGTAAAAATAGTAATTGATTGCGCTACTTTTTTAGTTTAATTTGAATCTACATTAAATAACTTGTATGATTATTATGATAGACATTTTGCTTCTAGTAGTACAACTTCTGTAGGTAGTTCTTCTTCTGCTACTTCTAAAGGTATGAGTAAGAGTAAATTTGATGATAAAACATTTAATTTACTTGCACAAATTCCATCAAAAAAAACCTAGGACTAATCAACCAAATGAATTAAATTGGTATAACCAATAAGATTCTGAGCCTTCTTCTTCTCCACTAGATATTTTAAAATGGTGGAAAGACCATGAACACACTTTTAGTATTCTGTCAATTATGGCTAAAGATTTACTAACTCCTCCTGTCTCTACAGTTGCTTCTGAAAGTGCATTTTTTTTAAGTGGCAGAGTTCTAACTGATTACAGGAATCGCTTGAAGCCCGACACGTTAGAGATGCTCATTTGCACAGAAGACTGACAGAAGGCTGAAGATAGGACACAAGGGAAAGTATTATCAACATCCACAAGTGGGAGCAACTCGTCGGAAGAACAACAACAACAACAACAACAACAACAACAATAGCTTTGCTTGTAAGAGCAACTCGCCCGGCACGTTAGAAATTGTATTATATCTTTGCTTGTTATGTTAAATTAGAAAAATTGAAGTAAATTAAAATTGTATATAAGAAATATGTTAGTGTATAAAACATATTTGTGAATTAAATTCTTCATTTCATTAGAAATTATGAAACTTGTATAACTTAAATTCATATGACTAATATTTCAATATTTTTTGCCAATTTCACAATTTTCAATCTTATTATTATTATTATTACGATTTTTAATGTTTATTATTATTATTATTATTATTATTATTATTATTATTATTATTATTATTATTATTATTATTATTATTATTATTATTATTATTATTATTATTTTAAGTTAAAAAAATTAAAAAAAAACCTATCTATCTAAACGGGCCAACCCGCGGGTCGACCCGACCCGACCCGGGTTGGACCCGAAAGGGTTCACGGTTGGGCGGGTCGCCTTAAACACCTTTCGGCCCGGCCCGGTTAAGTCACCAAACCGGCTCGAACCCGCCCAAGTCAACGTCCAACCCGGGCGGGTCCGGCCCGGCCCGACTCGTTCGAACCGAATGCCAACCCTAGTCGAGCCCCCAAACTTGCTGTAAAAGCTATGGGGTGGCTCGAGGTCTCTACCGAGCGTCGAGCCCCAGAGCTTGCTGTGAAAGCCATGGGGTGGTTCGGAATCACTACCGAGCATCGACCCCCAAAGCTTGATGTGAAAGCTATTGGGTGACTCGGAATCACTACCGAGTGTTGAGCCCCCAAAGCTTGCTGCGAAAGCAATGGGGTGGCTCGAGGTCACTACCGAGCGTCGAGCCCCAAGGCCTGCTGTGAAAGCCATAGGGTGGCTCAGAATCACTACCGAGCGTCGACCCCAAAAGCTTGCTGTGAAAGCCGGCGATAAAAAACCAGGATTTTGCACGTGATGCTGACGTCATGGGGGTGGAAATCGAGGCATTTGAAATCCTAATTGCTGTTAGATCTTGATGATCAAGATTGGACGGTGAGGATTTTTATATGGAATTTGAGGCGTCGTTTTCACTCTATAAATCTTCCACCCCTCCCTCATTTCTTCACTTTGCATTCTCTCTCTAAAAACAAGAGCTTCTCACTCTATGCTGCCAGCGACGACTTTTACGGTGATCTCTTCGCTTACGGTATTCAGGTTAGTATTTTCTTTCGTAATGTCATGCTCTCAGTCCGGCTTCGAAGCGAGCTCTTCTGATCGGGGTGAGGGGGATCGTGAGTCGGACTCAACGTCCTGGGACCTGGACGACCGAGCTTTGGAAGTGGAAGGACAGTCAGATTCCACATCTTGAGATACGGATGATCAGGTTCTGGACGTGGTCCCCCTACGAAGTCGCGAGACGGAGGAGGTCGAGTCATCGGGTGAGGAGCTTGAAGAAGATGAGTTTGAGGAAGAAGATGTTAAGGAAGGGGTCGAACAGGGGGCCGTGAGGAAGGAGTCGAGGGAGAGGGAGATAAGGAAGGAGGCGAGGATGGGGAGTTCTCCTCCCTCTCTTCTCTTTGTCGACACCGTCTCCGCAGAGGAAGCCTCATATCCGTAGGAAGAAGAGGAAGTGGCGTCTGCCGGATAGTCCGAGCACACCGGATGAGTTCGGACCAAAGCATGGACTTGACGTCCCCTACTTTAGGAACCCAGGGTCGATCAGGACCCTGACGATGTGGAGAACCTTGTCCAATTCAATGTGGAGGTGCCTTCGTCCGGTCGGCTCCAGATTAAGATGGGCAACGTCCAGTTGTGCTGAAGGTCGATTTTCTGCCCATAATAAGGGCCAGTTACTTCATCCATTGGGAGTACGAACTGATGCTTCTGAGTCCCGTTCTCCGTCCCACCACCTAGTTGGCGCCTGGCTTCTGCATGTTTTCCGAGGATGCTTTCATCTCGGGACTAAGGTTGTCACTGCACCCGTTCATCGAGAGGGTTCTGAGGTGGGGGGAGCTATGCCCGATGCAGTACGGCCCCAATTTGTGGAAGCATTTGGTCTGCTTCATTCTGAAGTGCCAGGAGAAGAGGGTCCTGCTGAAGCTAAAGTACTTTCGTGTTGTCTTAGGGGTGAGTCGCTCGGAGATATGGAGGGCATATTCTACATGTCGTCTCGCCCTCACAAGAGGGTAATGCATGGTCATCCGGATTTCATAAAGGGATGGAAGGAGAAGTATTTCGTAGTCGGGAGCGAGGTACCTTGGGAAATTCCAACGGTCTTGGGAAATTCCAAGCCGAACCACAAACCCCTGAGGCGGAGGGACTTGTCGGAGGCGGAGTGGGCTGATGTGGACAGAATTGTCGAGGGGCACAGTATCGGTTGGCCGCGCGTTACAAATTTACACCGAGCTCGAGCCAGACTGATCCCAGCCGACCCTTGTATATTTTTGTTTCATTCTTGTTTAATTTTCTGCTTTCATGTTAACATTCTTTTTTTCTCCGCAGCGATGGAGCCATCAAAGATCGAGGCGAGGAAGGCCCTTCTGGTGCTGGCCTAGAAAAAGAGACCCGAGAGGGCAGCGTCGGTAGCGGGGTCCACCCCGGGGGCGGCGCAGGCTTCTTCGGAGCCGCCCTTGAAGAAGTCGAAGAAAAGCCACTCGTCCAGAGAGGCGAAAGAGTCGGGACCGAGCTCCAGTAGCCGTAAGGTTACCGAGGTCCTGAAGGTTGGGACCCCTGCTGTTCGTCCCAACGCCCAACAGATGGTGGGCAAGAGGGGCCTAAAGCCGTTCGCCCCGGATTGGGCTGTCAAGGAGGGAGACACGCTGACCGAGGGGCCAATCGCGATCGAGGTGGCCAATAAACTTGCCACGGCCTGCGACCAGTCACCCTTGGCTACCGAGATGACGAAGATGGCCTACATGAAGTGGGCTCAAGCCCAAGTAGTGGTAAGTGCCGGTTAGTTGTCTGTTCTCTTTTTGGCCTTTATATATTTTATTTATGACTCTTGTCTCCTCGACCAGGCGTTGATGACCGGGGCACAGATGAAGAGGTGTCTGGAGAAAGAGACCCATACTGAGAAGCGGAATGCCTATCGGTACCTTCGAGTTGCGAAGGAGTTGAGGGACGAGCTGACGACAGCTCAGGAGGCAGCGCAGTCCTTCTAAGCCGAGCTTGCTTCTCAACAGGACCAGCACCTCCGTGAGTTAGCGGGGGGTCGGGCGAAGGCCCAACTTGATTATGATGAGCTGTCGATGGCGGCCTCGGAGGAACTGATGAATGCCCAATACGAGGTGTACGATAGGGCGAAGGAGCCCTTTATGCTCCTTTACCCCGAGGCCAAAGTCGACCATCTCCATTACGGATGGGTGCCTCTCGCGCATCCGTTACCCCCCGGTGGCGAGGGAGAAGAGGCGCCAAGGGACCCCCACTTGGAGAAGGAGGCGGGGGATGCGGCGGTTGTTGAAGAGGTGCAGATCCCCTCTCAGAGGTAGTTTAGAATAAATACTTCCTTTTCTTTTGTATTTGCCTAACACGGACTGGCCACCGCTTTTTGTAACTCAATTTTAGAATTTATATAAACAAGTTTTTGGCCGATTCTCTGTGACTTGTTGTTTTTGGCGAGCTTTTTTTAGTGAATTGTTGTTTCCCCCATTTTTGCTAGATGAACGCCCTTGGCGCTGGCCTCAGTTCCGCCGAGGTTCGGCGGCTTCGAAATAGGCTAGAGTCCAAAGAGAGTGTCTTAATCCGCTATCGCAAGCAGGCCCGCGATCGAGAAGCCGCGGTAAGCTATTTTATGAACAAGTCCAAGGAGCTCAGTTTAGAGGCTGCACGCCTAAAGAAGGCGATAATCGATCGAGACTGGGGGAGTGCTGAGACGAACTGGTCAATGTCGGATGCCTCCACCAGGCGATCGACCTCTGAGTCCATTCTTCGTGAGATCTTGGTAGAGAAGGAGCTGGAGATTCAGAGGCTGAAAGTCATGTTGGGCACGGGCCGGTCCCAATTCGGCCAGTTCGGGGGAGGAGGCCCTTCTGCCTTAGGTTCCTCGCCAACCCTTTATCTAAAGATGGCGAGGCCCGCCGACGCGCAGAGCTCTGTTGCCAGAACGTCTTCACTAGCGATGTCGGTTGAACACGCAGGAGGACAGACTCGCTCCGTGGGGCTTGAGACAGTCCGTGTTAGCCGAAAAGGCCCCACGAGAAGCACTTAGGTCGGGTTTAGCAGAATGGTTGTAGTAGTTCTTATTGAACTGTAGCCATTCAAGGTGTTTGTGATGAAATAAAAGTTGATTCTCCTCCCCCTTTTTTTCTGTTTCCTTATTTTGCAAGTATTAAGGATGCTGTGCACAACGCATGCCAAGTATCGAATCCCTGTTTAACGGAAAAAGTGGGGGTATCGCCCGTGGTCATTGCCGAGTGCCTAGCTCTTGAAGCTTGAGAAAGCCCGGGTATGGCTCAAGGTTAATGCCGTGTGTCGAGCTCCCATGCTCTGTAGAAGAGTTAGGGTATAGTTCGGGGTCATGGCCGAGTGCCTAGCCCCTTGAGCTTGAAAAAGCTGGGGTATGGATCGAGGTCAATTCCGAGTGTTGAGCTCTTGTGCTCTGTGGAAGAGTTAGGGTATAGTTCGGGGTCATGGTCGAGCGCCTAACCCCTTGAGCTTGAAAAAGTTGGGGTATGGCTCGAGGTCAATCTCGAGTGTCGAACTCCCGTGCTCTGTAGAAGAGTTAGGGTATAGTTCGGGGTCATGGCCGAGCGCCTAACTCCTTGAGCTTGAAAAATCTGGGGTATGGCTCGAGGTCAATCCCGAGTGTCGAGCTCCCGTGCTCGGTAGAAGAGTTAGGGTGTAGTTTAGGGTCATGGCCGAGCGCCTAACCCTTTGAGCTTGAAAAAAACAAACAACAGAAGGAAAGAAACAAGATTACACTTTTTATTTACAGAAAAAGTAGCGGCACGTGGTGCCGATTACAAGAGTTTCTGTTTACAAAAGTAATCTAGTTATTCCTTTCGAGGAACTTGATGAGGTACTCTGCATTCCAGGACCTCTTTATGACCCTGCCCCCCAGGTTTGTAAGTCGGTACGTACCGGGGCGTACTACTTCGGAGACCTTATACGGAACCTCCCAGTTAGGGGCCAATTTTCTCTTTTTGCCGGGTTCGGATACTGCAAGCTTTCTGAGCACGAGGTCACCTAGCTTGATATCGGTTGGGCGGACCTTCTTGTTGTAAAACTTCTCGATCCGTTGTTGGTATATGCTTCTCCTGATGATGGATTTTCCCCTGACCTCTTCTACTAGATCCAAGTTGGCTCTGAGGCCCGTTGAGTTGTTCTCTTCGTCGAAGGCCATGATCCTGGGCGAAGGGAGCCCGATCTCCAGGGGGGTAACCACCTCTGTACCGTAGGTTAGGTTGAACGATGACTCACCCGTAGGGATTCTCTTCGTCGTCCGGTGCGCCCAGAGTACGCTTGGCAACTCGTTGACCCATAACCCCTTTGATGAATTATCCAACCACCTTTTAAGGCCGTCAAGGATTTGACGGTTCGCGTTCTCGGTCTGACCGTTTGATTGAGGGTGACATATTGATGAGAAGCGCTGCTAGACGCCGATGTCTTTGCAGAACTTTCGAAAGTTCTGGCCTGCGAATTGGGTCCCGTTGTGGCGTTGTCTGTTATCAGTATCTGTGGGATGCCGAATCGATAGATTATGTTCTTCTAGAAGAATTGCCGAGTTTGGTGCTCTGTGATCGTGGCTAGGGGTTCCACCTCGATCCATTTGGTGGAGTAATCGATGGCCACCACGAGAAACTTTTTTTGGCTCGTTGCTTTTGAAAAAGGGCCGACCAAGTCCATCCCCTACATAGCAAATGGGGTCGGACTTGCCAGGGAGCGGAGGCTGGATTGTGGAAGCCTTTCTACCGGAGAGAATCTTTGGCAAGGACCGCACATTTTGACGAGGTCATGGGCTTCTTGTAACATGGTTGTCCAGTAGTACACATAATTTAGGGCTTTTCTGGCGGGCGACCTGCTCCCTATGTGACATCCATCGATTCCCTCATGCAGTTCTCTCAGCGCGTATTCGGCCTCATCGGGGGTCAGGCAGCAAAGGAGGGGTCTTCCATCCGCCATTTTGTATGAGCGCTTGAAGAGTGTCCCGTTGATTATGACGAACCTTTCTAAACGGGCCTGGGTCCTTCTAGCCTCGGCCCGATCTTGAGGGAGCTCGCTCTCGGCCAAAAACTTCTTGATGGGAGTCATCCAGTCATTCGGTCGTGGTTCGGTGGCGAGGCAGAGGATTTCGGGGAGGTCGATGCTAGGACTGAGGAGAACTTCGATTAGGACGGTGCTGTCGAGCCTTTCAAATGACGATGAGGCGAGTTTAGACAAGGAGTCAGCCTGGGCATTTTCCTCCCTGGGGATCCGCTCCATCGAGGAGAAGTCAAAGGATGTCAAGAGCCGCTGGACCACAGCAAGTATCGGACCATCCGAGCGTCACGAGTCTCATACTCCCCGGTGATTCGGTTGACCACAAGCTGGGAGTCGCAAAATGCCCTGAGCTGTCTGGCCTCTGCCTTATGTGCCAGGGTGAGCCCTGCAATCATAGCTTCGTATTCTGCCTCGTTATTAGAGGCTGGAAAGTTTAGGTGAAGGGAATACTAGAGGATGAAGTGGTCGGGGCCTTTGAGGATGACGCCCACGCGCTTCCTACTTCGCAGGACAAGCCATCAACATACACCTCCCAGATTGGATCTGCGTCATGAGTGTCGCACGGCTCGGAGATGTGCACTCTGTAATGAATTCGGTGAGGGCCTGGCCCTTGATGGCTATTCGGGGCTGGTAGCTGATGTCATACTGACTTAGCTCGATCGACCACTTGACTAAGTAGTCGGAACTTTCAGGCTTGTGGAGAACGGTCTTCAGGGGCTAGTCTGTAAGAACCTGGATCGAGTGGGCCTGTAGGGGCGGAGCTTTCGTGCGGCCATCACCAGGGCGTATGCCACCTTTTCCATCTTGGCATATCTCGTCTCGGCCGAGAGAAAGACTTTGCTTACATAGTAGAGAGGCTTCTGAATGCCGTCTTCTTCTTGGACGAGCACAACACTGAGTGTGCTTTCCGAGGCAGATAAGTATAGCTGAAGGGGTTCACACGGTTCAGGTTTGCTTAGAAGTGGGGAGTTGGCGAGGTATAGCTTTAACTGGTCGAAGGCCTGTTGCTGGGGCTCGCCCCACTCAAAGCCTTTTGCCCCTCACAGGGCCTTAAAGAAAGGAAGGGACTTCTCTCCAGACTTGGAGAGGAAGCAGCCGATGGCCGCCAGTCTTCCCGTGAGCCGCTGAACCTCCTTAACGTTTCTAGGAGGGGCCATGTCGATTATGGCCTGGATCTTCTTGGAAATGGCCTCTATGCCGCGCTCGGCGCTGGCTAACGACGAACCCGAGGAATTTCCTCGAAGAGACGCCGAAGGCACATTTGGCGGGATTGAGCCTCATGTTGTGAGACCAAAGGATGCCAAATGCTTCCTCAAGGTCGGTGACATGGTCCTGCCCTCGTCGGCTCTTGACGAGCATGTCTTCGATGTATACCTCCATGTTCCGACCGATCTGATCTTTAAAGACTCGGTTGACAAGCCGCTGGTAGGTGGCCCCGGCATTTTTGAGTTCGAAGGGCATGACCCGGTAACACTAGAGGCCCTGATCGGTAACAAAGGACGTTTTGGCATATCTAGAGGGAACATCTGGATCTGATTATAGCCTGAAAAGGCATCCATGAAGGTTAGGAGCTCGTGACCTGACGTTGCGTTGACCAGAGTGTCGATGCTCAGGAGAGGTAAAGGATCTTTGGGGCATGACCTGTTGAGGTCCGTGAAGTCTATGCAAATTCTTCAACTCCCGCTGGCCTTCTTCACCATTACGACATTATCCAGCCACTCGGGGTAGCTGACCTCTTAAATAAACTGGGCGGATAACAACTTGTCCACCTCCGCCCTTACTGCATGTTGCCTCTCCAGGGCGAACTTGCAGCATTTCTGTTGGATCGGCTTGGAACTCGGGGCGACGCTCAGCCTGTGCATGATTAGATTTTTGGAAATTCCGGGCATGTCGGATGGGGTCCAAGCGAAGAGGTCGATATTGCGACGAATGCAATTAATCAGCTCTGGCTTCAGATCGGTGGAAAGGGCGTGATTCACACGGAACCACATTGACTTATCTTCTGCTTCGAATGAGATTTCTTCCAATTCGTCAGCAGGTTCTGACTCAGGCTGGCTTCTTTTAGGTGGAAGCTCGACAGCGTTGAGGGGGTACACCCTGCCTCCGTCCGCAGTCATGTAGCACGATCGTGCAGACTCCTGATTCCCTTTAACGACGCCAACCCCGAGGTCAGTGGGGAATTTTAGCTTCAAGTGGTATGCCGAGGGAACGTCTTGGAATGAGTAGAGGTCGGGTCGGCGGAGGATGGCGTTGTATGCTGCCTTGACGTTGACCACCATAAAGTCCATCGATTCGATCCGTGTGATAGGGGTTGTGCTGGCTGTTACGTTTAGCATTACGATTCCTTCAATTTGCACTGAGACGCCCAAGAACTCGTGCAGGGTGTACCCGGCCAGTTTTAGCTTATTTCGGGGGAGCTTGAAGTTCTCAAATGCCTCCAAGAAGAGGATGTTGACGTAGCTCCCGTTGTCCACGAGGATTCGACGGACTTCAAAAATTTGCCATGACGGGGCTGATGATGAGGGCGTCACAGTGTGGGAGCCAGACTTCCTCCAGATCTTCTCCGAAAAAGGATACCGGTCGTTGCTGAACCTGGGGGGATGGGTGGTCCCGAACGGAGTTAATCTCCCAGACAAAGGCCTTGCAGGAGGTGTTGGATTCCCCTCCCATGGGCCCACCATGGATGCAGTGTAGGATGGCCTGCCCCCCGACCTCCTCGGGCTTGGGGTCTCGTTCGGGTTGCCGGTTGATCTTTCGAGGAGGAGGCAAAGGCCTCGGGTTCCTCGGATTCCTTCTATCCCTCAGATTATCCCTGGTGAACTCCCTTAAGTGCCCTCGCTGGATGAGGGCCTCGATCTCGTATTTAAGGGCTCGACAGTTGTCTGTCTCGTGCCCATTGTCTCTGGAGGACCTCTGGTCCTGCTTCTTGTTGTTGCTTGGTCGAGGAGGGAGTCGGATGAGCCCTTTATCCTCGATCTTCATAAGGATCGCCGATACGTTCAGGGTCAGTGGTGTGTATCTCTCAAATCGGGGGACCGGAGGGATTCTTTTAACATTGGCTACCTCTTTCACGACTTTCTTGATGGGCTCGGCGTCATCTGCCTTTCGCTTTCCCCTGGTCGTGGACTCTTTGGTGCCCTTCGGGTTTAGGGCCTCCTCCGCCCGAATGTACTTCTCGACCTTGTTGAGCAGGTCGGGGAAGTCGGTTGGTGGTTTTTTGGCCAGGGATGCCTTGAGCTGGGTGTGCCGAGCGTTGTGTCGGAAAGTGGCCGAAGCGACGCCCGCATCAAGTGCGGAGACGGCCTTTGCCTCGACTGTGAACCTCCGAACAAATTCACGGAGTGACTCCCCCTCCTTCTGTTTGAGGTCCAGAAGGGAAGCGCTCGTTTTCTCGACCTTCCTGCTTGTTATGAAATAGGCTAGAAAGTTCGCTTCCAATTGGTTGAACGAGAAGACAGAGCCAGAGGTGAGTTTCGAGAACCATTCCCGAGCCGAACCGCGCAGGGTGGCCAGAAAGGCGCGGCAAAGAAGGGGGTTCGCAACGCTGTGAATCATCATGAGGGTTTTAAACCCTTCCATGTGATCAGTGGGATCACCCTCACCGTTATATGTCTCAAATTGGGGAGACCTGAAATTTTAGGGGATCTCGGCTTCCATGATTTGAGCGGAAAATGGGGGTCGGGTCGGCCTATGACCATGGCCCGGCATCGGACCGCCCTCGCCGAGATGGGCGAGGCGGTTCTCCATCTCCTGCAGGCGTTGGAGGATGGCGACTTCTTGCTCCACGTGTCGGGCCAATCCGCGGGATTCGCCGCACCTTGCTCCTGACCGAGGGTCGGAGTCGTTGTGGGCTTTGGTCCCAGGTTCGCCTCAGATAGCCCGGAGGACTTCGTTCCGAATGTTTTGGAACTCGACCCTCGTGACTGGGACTTGCCCCACCGGGTCCTGCAGGGGCGGAGGTCCACGGGATGAGCGGCTGCATCCTGGATTGCGCTCTGAGGACAGCTGTCTGCAATGGTTCGAGACAGCGTTGGAAGCTGCCTCTCCCCTCGTCTGGCTGGCCTGTCGGTTCAGGATGATGCGCTGCAAATCAGTCGCGCTTGAACGAGAAACACCCGCCCCTTGACCACCTGCGCCGTCGACCTGTGGTTGGTTGGAACCCTGGGCATCCGCGTGGCGGAGATGTGGAGCGTTCGGATGTCGTGCCATTGTGATGGACCTTCTAGCTTTCGGAGCCATGGAAGAGATCGGACTTGAGACGATGTCCCTTGGTCGGGCTCGGACTGGCGATAGTACCTTTCGGTTTCCCACAGACGGTACCAACCTGATGCTATTTGTTTTTAGGGTGTGGGGGCAACATGTGTGAGTTCTTGTAATTTGTATTGTGGAAGATGCGGTACTGAGGTGGGCCCGATCCTCGGCTGAAGGATCTGCTTGGGGGTAGTAGGGGTGAGGTAGAGGCCGGAGGCCCGGCTTGAATCTTTCAGGCTCGGCTTGGTCTTGCGTACCTGCACACTGCCTAGAAACACCGGGAGAAGTCCCGGCGACAGGTCCTCCGACGATCTAATCAGTCACTGAAAAAACAATAGTAGCTAGGGTTCAAGTGGGGAAAGATTTATTACCTTGGGCAAGGAGGAGGGGGTATGGTATTTATAGGCAGGGGTAAAGGGGCCTGAGACCCTAATGGGCCGGGTAGGACCCGTTTGCTTGTGGGCTTGACTGTACCGAAGCTCGTTTGACTTGTTTAACTCAATAACACAAGAGAGCGAAGCCTGAGAAGATCTGGTGGTCCAGATGGGGTCACGTCATTCACCCTATATCATTCTCCTCCATTATTTGTGTGTTGTGAACTTCTGTGGATTTGTGTTGGTTGCCTGAAGTACATCTTATAATGGCAGTATGTAAATCATTGAACACTTAAGAGTTTGAGGAATGTCATTGATTGGTGGGTAGTGTAGTGTAGGTGAAGCAATATGATGTGAGTGAAGTCCAATTTGCCCATTAAAGGTATTATTTGAGTATATAGAGGTATGCAAGGAATTATCTGACTGTCTAGAGGTAGGTTGGACAATTGCAGTCTGATCTGTTTAGCTTATTTTGTTGCCATGGATTTAAAATAGATCTAATTTCATGTTGGATCTAGATCATTGAAGGGGAGAAACCTGATAATTTGTTTTTATATTGTATAGATCGAACAATCTGAATAGAAAGTATACATGTAATCTGATTTCATACTTAGTAGGTCTACCTAGTAAATCACTACTATTATATATCTTAATCCTATATTTCTTACCAAACCCGACGGATGTGGCTTTCTAAGAATCAGACGGTAGAATATTATATGAATTCAAATCATTCGCATTACTATCCATACAAGATATAATTATATCTATTTATAATGCTAATAAGAGAGAGAATGTATCTCATCTCTTCTTTCTCTATTTTGAAATAGAGAAATGAAAGCTACACACGATTTTGAAGTAGGAATTCTTATTTAACAATCACATGAACTACACACGATTTTATTAAAAAATTAAAACAAAATAAAAACTACAATTCCTCAAACACATTCTCTTCCTCTTCCACTTTCTCAATCTCACAAAATCTCCCGTCTCTTCTCAAACCCACCCCCATCTTCCAACTTAGAATTAGATTTTTAAGCGAACATAATTCATATAATTATTTTAATATCATTTTCTTAGTCTATCATCTTTACCCTAACTTGTGCTATAATATATGATTTATAATGTATAACTTATCTACTGAATGTTAATGATATTATAATATACCTGTTAACATAAATTAGTTGAATATACTACATCTTTTCATTGCATGTATTTTTTAGCTTTAGTAATATTCAGTTTGATAACATTATAGTTTGATAGTGATTCTCTAAACCATTTGCTTATACGAGGATGATAATGAAGATTTCAGTAATTACGGTAAAAATGATATTCATAAATTTTTCTCAATTCTCACGGTTTTTTGGACTTATATATAATTTTACGAGTCTCTCAAAATTAGTTTAGATTGTGCAATTTGTAGCAGTCTAACACTAGTTTTCTATTAAAGGGTCAAAGAATCAGTCCTAAAATATGGAGAAAATTTTTAATTTTCTCCATTAATAATCAACTAACTCCTTATTATACAAATTGTACTGTGTTTCTTTTTCTCCTTGTCATGAAAACTATTTACCTAACTAAACTCGGATGCTCCGAATGTGATAATTAATTAGTTGAACGGTTTTAAATTGAAATATCGCACACAAAAGAAGAATATAAACTGAGGCAATGACATGGCACATCACTGTTCTGGTTGCTCGTTTAGACATGATACTGAGATAAAACAAAGAAACTACTACATCTCTAGATTTTCTTTTTGCCTAATCCACTAAAATCTTTAGATGTAGACGAGTAACTGCAGTTCTAAATCCTCTCAATTGCTTCCTAATAACATACATCATCTGCTATTCATATTATACTAATTGGTCAACCTCATTTTCTGTTCCTCTATTTTGAAATAGAGAAACAAGAGCAAAAATAGAATTTTCCCATTTAAATTAACCCGTGCAATCCGCACGTTTTTATAAATGATAAAAAAAACTTAACAAAAACCCCAAATCCTCTCACCCTATCTTTTCCTCTCACTCTCAAAATCCAAATTCCACCTAAGTCATGTCATACACGCCCCCAGCTGCTGCTAGTTACTACCTCATGCCGCTCGCTGCCCACTTACGCCGCACGCCATGCCGCGTTCTCTCCTAGATAAACCTAATTTTTTTCGCCTGCTCCACCACCTTTGCCACCCCCAACCTCTGCCACCTACACCACACCGGGTACAGCTGGCCCAGCCCGTTCCCTGTGGCAGGGTTAAGCACGGCCAACCTAATGACGATGGCAGCATTGGCGCGGGTGGGGTTGTTCCTGCCATCTCCGGCATGGGAGGAAGGCCGCGGCAAAGGAGATGGAGGAAGGGGAGATGGAGAAGGTGGTGGTGGAGGGGGGTGGGGTTGGGGAAGGGGGAGGAGGGGAAGGGAGGTGGATAAGAGGTTTGGATTTGAGAAGAATTTCGGGAATAAATATGAGCTAGGGAAGGAGGCGGGAAGGAGCCATTTTGGGAGTACATGTTTTGCGACGACGATGAAGGGGGTGTACAAGGGGCAGGGGCAGACTTTCGCTGTCAAGATCATTCCCAAAACTAAGGTGAGTTCGAGATTATTAACATGTGCAATGTATATAGTTTACTTTTCCTTCCCGAACTGCACCGAACTGCAGGTGCATAGTAATTGTTGTGGATTTGTGATAACAACTAAAAATGAGATGAAAATGAGGGACAGTTTGTGTGCGAGGCTACACAACTCATGTTGATATACACACATTCAAATTTTTGAGGAGTACAACAATAAAGATTTTGATAGTTTCTTTCAGACTATGAAGACTATTCATTAATTTTCCCTTTTAGCATAGGAGGTACTTATTGTATGTATGGAATTAGTAGCTAAAATTCAATAGGGAAGAGCCCTTCGTGTATGTGTTACTTGCAAATCTGTCGAATTTTTTTTTATAGAGATGTGTTCGGTAGTTAACATTGGTTGAAGTTCGTCTGTGAGTGCACCTATTACGGCAAGTGCTTCTTAAAAGGATATTGATGGAAGACTCTTGATATTTGTCGTTAAGAGCACTCACAAAGTATCCAAGATGGCAGACTAAAAGACTATTTTAAATGGGCTGTACCGTTAACTTTTTTAGCACTTTTTATCCCCATTGCTAGATTTTTAAGAAGTATATTGCCTCCAAACCTGCATTATATAATATACATCTTAAAAATTGCTTGGTATGTTGATGGATGTACTTATTTATATTCTTAAAATGATCTTTGTTGCTAAAGTTCACTCTGCCTTGTGCTTTCAAATATCAGTAGAGATGAGGTTGGTCAGGGTCTTGCAGGATGTACATGAAGACCGGTGCATATTTTTAAGGTTAAAATTCACTAATTATACTTTTAGAGGGATAATTTGTAATGCCCCGCCCCAATACTCAGACAATTTTTATTAATTTTAGAAGATAAATTAGATACTATGTAGTACAACTGCTGATCATAGGCAATTATATTTATACTACCTGATCCCGGAGATAAGTGCCCTCTGCTCTGATACCATTTGTAACGGTACGCCCCAACACTCAGACAATTTTTATTATTTTTAGAAGACAAATTAGATACTATGTAGTACAACTGCTGATCATAGGCAATTATATTTATACTACCTGATCCCGGAGATAAGTGCCCTCTGCTCTGATACCATTTGTAACGGTACGCCCCAACACTCAGACAATTTTTATTATTTTTAGAAGACAAATTAGATACTATGTAGTACAATTGTCTACCACAGGCTGCCTCTCAAAAGGTGGTTAACCAATTAGGTGACTCTTGATCATAGGCAATTATATTTATACTCAAACTATTTTTGTATACTTCCCATGTGGGACTATATTTCTCAAATCCTTTCACAAATCTCCTCAAATCCTGTGTACATAGTGTACACGTTATATAGTAGCAGTCGACTGCTAGATATACCAGTCGACTATTCGCGGAAATACGGGGTATTACATAATTTCTTCTAATTCTCTTACACTTTCTCTGAGTTCTATGAGTCCCTTAAAATTATTTTAGTATGTGCAATTTGCACAAGGTAACACTAGTAGGGTAACACTAGTAGCATATGATGCTTGAAAAATTATATGCCATGCATCAAGATCTTGATTAAAACATAAAGAAAACCAATAATTTTTATTTGATGCATATATAAAATAAAGATAAAAATCCAACAGATATTTTATCGAAATTATCTTTTGATTTATAAGTTCAAACCATGCTATAGAATCAATTGACCCATAAAATCCACGCAAAAAAAAAAGTGGGTTATTTAAACCTTAATTCTTCCAAAGGGGACAAACATTTTATATCCCCAATATGTTCGGTTCACCTCTATTTATGAAGAGTCGCCTGCAGCATTCCTCAGCCATAACTTCAATGGCTCATTCAGATTACATCAAGTTATTAACCACCAAAATCTGTTTTTGGCCAGATTACCATCAAAAGATTGTTCCCAGTTTTAGCACCAAATAAACCCAGCCTTTATAAAAAAAAATCTTCATTTCTTTATACAAACCTTTAACCGAGCCAAAGCATTCCGGGTTTTTATACCTTTCAGATAAAAGGCCTTGTTCGACTGATGGCATGGGCATGGGGTGGCTGATAAGATGAGGCCTCCATTCTCCCTTGGGATGTCGGCCGCTCTGAAGAACCATTGCGATGCCAAAATCTGGATTCTGATGAACTACTGGAATGAGGATGTGGGCCCCACAGAGCTGATTGCCTTTCAACAGGTAGTAACGGAAATGGAGCATATGGGTCTGTTTGCCATGATCCCGCACTTTCTGTATCTTGGAGCCTTCTGCTAGATGAAGTTGTCGTGGGTGGGAATAAGTAATATCTTGTCTGATCAGGAAGGGAAATAGGAGTTGGACCTACTGGAGGCAACCCACTTGTAGCGACTGGTCGACGTGGGCCCACAAAGAGAGAATTGTGGTGTTGGTAGTGAGGTTGAGCACTAACAGTGTATGGGGGAATCGACGCAGACACAAATGAGCCAGCAAGTCTAGAGCCATATCTGAGAGAACCATATCAAACCAATACCAAAATTAGTTAACAATTTTCAATTTTGTTTGAACAAGAGAATGAAAAAAAGTAACTTGCATTATTGTGCAACACTCAGACAAAAAATATGCTTTTCTTAATGCCATCATGATTTCATTTACTGTACGGGATAGCTGAATACTTGGTTTATTGATTCTTAGGAGACACCTAAGCCACAGGTCACTTAAATGTTGAAGTGGAAATCATATCAATAATGGTTTATAGGATTTCCCATATAAACCAGTGCCTTGAATCACTAGTTTATAGGAGATCAGATTATAGTATTCCTGGATACGAGGAAATGTGGGATGTAAGGTATGTGGAAAATGAAACATAATGCAACTGTCGCAAACGGGGAAACCATCATACAAACAGAATTTCAGATATTTGATGTATAAAAGAAATGTTAAATACCATCAATTTAGATGTTTCAAAATTCAGTCAAGAGGGAACTGCTGACGAAATAGTACTTACTACTATGTAAAAGACATTCTTGCTTTCAGGTGAGCATGACTGAAATTTGAGGTTCATCATAGATAAGAAAATAGATTTTGGTACACTTGTACGGCTAGGATGAGCAGAGCACCTGGAGATGTGAGAAAGAAGAGGTTGTGAAGACAAGTCTAGAAGTTGAAAAGTGGGATTCGAAGAATGTGTAAATCAGGGATTGAAAGATCATCCTACTATTGAGCTTGTATTAGATGCAGGCTATTTCAGAGCTTCGTTGGGGGAAGAAAGATCAATAAAAAAAAGGGTTCTTTAGATATTACCCCCACAAAACAATATGTATTTGTTTATAACCCCCAACAAACTTTGTAATTCTATATAACCCCCAACAAAATATTAAGTCACTTCAAAAATCCCTGGAAACTTAACAATATATTTTTTGAATGCCCACACCACCCCTCTCTTCCATCTTCACAACTTAAAACACTCGTATTCAAACCAAATTCCACCTCATTTTCCATTTCTCCTCCTTCCTTCCTGCCTTCTCCTTCCATTATGCTTACTTATGTCTTAATCACCTTCCCTTCTTCTCATTCACTTGAATCCTTAAATATATCATCTCTACATGTGTCCCTCATCTCGCTAACATAGCCAACAAATTCTAATAAAATTCATTCTAAATTCCTCCACCACCACACCCCCTCCCCTTTCACTTTACTCTCTCATTGATAGATTACTAATTTCCTTTCGGATCAACTTTATCATTAATCTCGATCCGTCAAATCCAATAAGTTACAAATTTATTCACAAATTTGAGAAAATTAATATCTTTGATATTTTAAAACTTTATTTATAGTTTTGAAAAAAGAAGAAAAAATATTGACATTAACCAGGCTACTCAAAAGGAGAAGGGGGAGAAGAAATGAAGGGAAATTTTGGGTTGAACAAGAGTGTTTTAATTAGGAAGATGAAAGAGGGGTAGTTTAGATATTAAAAATAATATTTTAGGTTTTGGGGGATTTTTGAAGTAACTTAATATTTTGTTTGAGGTTATATAGAATTACAAAGTTTGTTGGGGGTTATATAGAAATACCTAAATTTCACGGGGGGTAATATCTAAAAAAAACCTAAAAGAAAAAGCATCAATATTTAAACTAGTGACAGATGTGTGATGCACTTCTATTCAAAATTGTTGTTATGTAGTAGAATAGATATATATATAGTATATAAAAAAAATACTCAATATAAACAAAAACAAATTAAGGAGAAGATACAACTATTTCATGCTAATGAAGAACTGAAGAATTATTATGGAGAACTATCTAAAATGAAGATTTTTTTATATAAAAAATATACGAAGAGAAAACCAAGGAGAAACATCCCTCGGAGTAAAAATTTAGGAATCTACATTAACAAATTAACATAATTAAAGAAACAACTGTTCAATCTATATTTCGGTAAAGTGGATATCTATTATAGTCAGTGAGGGCTAACTTGACTGACGGAATCTATTTAGAATATTCTCAAATAGTACATAGTGCTCTAGATCAATTGCTTATAGTATCACTTTTACCCGAAGAAAGGGATAGACAAAAGAAGTGGCCCTTCCTAGGCCATCAGAATAAAACCTCACACCTAAATAATTGCTGGAGAAGAACCACTAGTATGACCGTTAGATAGGAAGTACGGATTAATCTGGAGCTCAGGAGTTCCCGTGGTCTGATTCCAATTATCAAGAGGGATCTCATAAGAAATGTGAGGGTTAGAGGATGATGAGGTTTGAAATGGTTGGAGGTAAGCCAAGTATGGGCATGCATCAGCTGCCTATGTATCTGCGTTCCCATGATAAACTAAGTGATCTTGAACTGCATAATAAGAATATGATTTGATACATGGTTAAGGCAAGAAGTCCATGACCACACCCATACCACTGAATCAAAACAAGAATATCAACAATTTACAAGCAAATGCCAGAGAGGATTCATCTTCCCTGCAAACAGAACATCAACCAATCAATTCATGGAGTGTGGAACAGCCAAGGAGGTGGGTTTTACTTGAACTCGTCCAAACTCAGACGGATTAAAAGGTTAAATTGAACGACCTCTCCAACCTTAATAGGCAGGTATTGAAAATCTTCTATCCGTTTCCGAGCAGGTTGTGACTACAGAATATGGGCACACCCTGAACACGCACTAAACCTGACCCCACCTTAACCCTTTCATTAATCCTTTACTATATACTAAACACAGTTGCAAAAACATAATATTATTACATCAAATGGGTGGTTGGCTCCATACAGTTGCAATTGCACTGCATGCACTCACGACCAAAATTCAATGGAAGTGGATGGCTGCAACTAAGGCTGAAATATTGTAACTCGGCCGCACAACTAGCTTAAGGATGCAGTGCATGCACTCACACCAACCAAAATGCAATGCAAGTGGATGGTTGAAATTAAGGCTACAACCTAAAGTAATGTAAAAGGGTTGCAAAAGTTTAAACTTGCTACCTGCCCAAATGTTAAAATTTGCGTGTGTCCAGTGCAGTTGTTGGAACTTATTGCATTCACCAATTGGTCATATACCAGCTTGGAAGGATGGGTACTCTCCAGAGGTTAACATATCCTTGATAGGATCATATCAGTGTGGGTGCTCTTTTGTCACTAATCTAGGTGCAAGTTTCAATTTTCAATAAATTTTTACACTTTTTTGACACAATTAAGTTCAAATATGCATGGAACTTATAATGTGATTTTCAGAACTTATAATTTTGCTAGAATACAAAACCGAGCATGCCCAAAATTTTGGATATTTTGATTATCAAACTTCTGTCACCAAAATGGTTATTAATTGCTTGAAGGTGTGAACTTCTAACAAAATATTTGGTTTTCATTTATAAATAAATAAGATTTATCATATTTAACTTATCCGTTGAGATTGATGTGCCCTAGCTTTTGGTAAAGACTACAGATCCCTGTATCCCTATTTTATCATATGCATAAACATTCTTCATAAAGTACAAGCTTAATAATATTTCCAACTGAAAACCAATTTGTTCAAGCATGACCCAAACCCGAAACCCGTAACCAATAGGGTTTAGGTTTGGTATTTGGACCTTATGTAGTACACATGTTTTATAAACTTGCTTGTGCCGTCCCCCCCCCACCCCACCCCACCCCACCCCACAGGAGCAACACTACATACATAGAGACAACAGCGAGTAGGGGCATAAACTGCATATAAGTTCGCTTTTCATGCTTGCCAACCAGCATGCTTTCAAGGATCATTCTTTCTGTCAACTATATTCTTTTTGGCTGATAACAGAATTGTATTGGGAGACATTTTTTCATATTGTGTATCAAAGTGAGCCCCTTTTTTCATCTTATATTGAGGCCTCATATGTGATTGATATGATCCCCACATGAAAGATTTGAAATGTTCATCTTATATGCCTGCGATGGCCTAAGGGTGTAAAATCAAGTATTTTCACATTCATTTTCCCATCCATTATGTCATTAGAAAAATAAAGAATTTTTTGTCATACAATTTTGTTACGTTGTAAAATGTAGACAAATGAACTTCAAATAACTTTATTTTACACCCGTAGGCTATCTTGGACATGTAGAACAAGATAAACGGTTCAGATTTTTCATTAGGGTTTCTTATCAATCGGCTCATATATGAGGCCTCAAAATAAGGGGAGAGGTAGGGTCTTACATGAGCACCCCATATATCTATTATGTATGGCTATGATTCAGTGAGAACTCCCCTTTGGTGAGTCTCACCACGTGAACTTTATTTTGGGATTTTAGTTGAAAGATCATTATTGTCCATTTTGATCTACATGTCTAATTAGTCTACGGACGGGACATCATGTCATTTGAAAATTGTTTGTCCATGCATTATAACGTTAAAATTTATAACACCGGATATCTTTTTTTTAATAATGACATGATGGACAAGTGAACTTCGTATGAGATTTTGCATTTCCAGACCAATTCAGTCATTCTAATTAATGTGAACAGTTCAGATCATTTCTCCATATATATAGGGTGACGTTCAACTGTTCAAGGGATCACCACATTTGTGAGCACTCCGTGAGCACTCGCTAATACAAACCAACAACAACAACAAAGCATTTTTTCCCAACCAGTTGGGGTCAGCAACATTAATCCTAGTTTTCCATTATGCTTGGTTTAGCGCAATTTCTTCTGTAAGGCCACAAGCTATCATCTTTTCTCACCGTTTCTACCCAAGTTTTGGTCTTCCTCTACCACTACCTCAATCCTCAATACTTATCAAATCAATCTTTCTAACGGAGGCACTACTAGGTCTACGTGTGACATGTCCAAACCACGGTGAATCTTAATTTATCTTGGATAGATGATACATTCACCATGTCTCGTATATACCCATTTCTAATTCTATGCTTCCTGATTTTACCACACATCCATCTTAGTATCCTAATCTCTGCTACACTTATTTTTTGGGCATGTTGTTTCTTTGTTGCCCAACACTCTGTTCCCTACATCATTGCTGGTCTAACAGCCGTCCTATAAATTTTTTCCTTCAACTTCGAAGGTATACGTTTGTCACACAAAGCACCACTAGCACCTCTCCACTTAAGTCACCCTGCTGAGATCCTATATGTAACATCTTCAGGAATTTCCTTATCACTTTATATAATCGAACCTAAATATCGGAATGATCTCTCTTACGTATCTCTTGACCATCAAACTTCACTACTTCCTCATTTGTGCTCCGAATATCACTAAAATTACACTCCATATACTTTATTTAGTTCTGTTTATTCTAAAGCCTCTAGCTTCCAAAGTTTATATCCATAATTCTAATTTAGCATTGATTCTTGTGCTACTCTCGTCTACTAAGACGACATTATTGGCAAAAAGCATACATCAAGGCACCTCATCTTGTATTCCTCGTGTTAATTCATCCATAACCAAAGCAAATAGGTAGGGGCTTAAAGCCGGACCTTGGTGTAAACCTACTGTAATTGGAAATTCACCACTCTCTCCTGTGGTTGTCATATTTGTGGTCATTGCCCTTTCATATATATCCTTAATCACCACAATATACAAATAGTTACTCTTTTATTAATTAACACCCACCATAATATATCTCTAGGGACTTTATCATATGTTTTCATGATCCATAAACACCATATGTAGATCTATTTTATTGTCCTTATATTTTTTCATAAGTTTTATCAGTACATAAATTCTTCCATTGTTGACCTCCCAGGCATAAATCCAAACTAATTCTCATACACAATTATTTCTAGTCTCAGTCTATGTTCGAACACTCCCAAAGTTTCATTGTTGGCCCATTAATTTAATCCTTCGGTAGTTTGAGCAATTTTTTCTCTTTTATTTGTTTATATAGATACTAAAATACTCTTCCTCTATTCATTGGGCATCTTCTTGGTCCTCAGAATCTCATTAAATAATCTTGTTAGCCAATCAACTTCTACATCCCCAGGACACTTCCAAACTTTAATGAGTATCCCATCTGGTCCTAAAGTGTTTCCTATTTTCATCATTACTAGAGCATTTCGAACATCTGAGATCCTAATTCTAAAGAAAAACATATGCTCTCGACTCTCCCTCGATTCTTCTATAGTAAGTTGTCTGTAACCTTTTCATTTAATAACTGCTCAAAGTAACTTCGCCATCTTTCCTTAATTTCCTCATCTTTTACTAAAATTCTTGAATTCTCGCTCTTAAGACACCTAATTATATTCAAATCTTTTGTTTTCCTATCCCTTTGTTAGCAAGCTTAAAGATGTTATTTTCTCATTTTTGTCCCTAATTTTGCGTATAAATCACTTGTTGATACAAATTCCCAATGAGAAATCTGAATTGTTCATCTTGTTTTACATGCCTAAGATAAGTGTGTAAATCAAGTAATTTAAAGTTCATTTGTTTATGTTTTACAACTTTACAACATTGTTTGGCTCAAAAAATCTTTGTTTTTTAACAACATGATGGATGGGCAAATGAATGTTAACTAACTTGATTTCACATCCTCGGGAAATGTTAGGATTGTAGAACAAAATGAATGGTTCAGATTTCTGATATGGGGTTTGTATGAATGGGTTCTCCATCAGTACTCTCTAAGACCTTGAAGGCACAATGCTCTCTTGCAGACTTACCTATATATATACGTGTGTGTGTATATATAAGGAGATCTTCAAGAGGGCTCTGAACTTCCGATAAGGTGGGAGCTTTCAAGGTTCTCTTCATTATGGAGACACCCTACGACTGATCGACCGTTCATTTTTTTATAAATGCTTAAAATAGTCTATGTATGCGGAATCAAGTAATTTGAAATCCATTTGACCTTGTGAAAATGTTAAGGAAATGTATGTATGAAATATCTTTATTTTTTATAATGACATGATGAGAGGGCTAACGAAGTTTGAATGACTTGATCTCACTTGTTTAGAATCAGTTGGGTATTTACAACAAGATGAACGGTTTCAATATTTATTGGACCATCCATCGCGCGCTCTCCCACCTTGGGAAAGCTCTAATATATACATATATAGGAAGGCGATCCGGTGAGAACCGTTCTCATGATAAGCTTCGTGAGAACTCCTTGCATAGTCATCACATGAATGAATCGAACCGTTGACATTGATTAGAATGACTAAATTAGTCTAGAAATGTAAAATCAAATCATTTGAAAGTAATTTGCCCATGCAACATGTCATTATTACAAGCAACAATATTCAGCTATTCAATTTGCAACACTTCTATGCATGGGCAAACAAATATCAAATAATTTGATCTTCTATCCTTAGACTAATTTAGACATGTAGAACAAAATGAACGGTTTAGATTTTTCAAGTAATGTCCCCCAAAAAAGTTCTCACGTGGTTCTCACCAAAGGAGTTCTCACTAGATTATAGCTATACACCCACACACCCACACCCACACACGCACAAATAAAATCTAGCTAATCAAACCATACAGTTACAATCCAAATATAATAATTGACAAGAAATCACATGCAAAAAAGCATTAAGGAAACATCTAAAATAAATATTAAAGATTAACCATGGTGAATTACATGACAAATAAGCATATCGATGACAAAATTGTTTATATTTTGTATTATAGGCAATTAGTTCACACTAATTACACATACAAACAGCAATGTGTAGTTTTTTGTAATCTTCTGCCGAAGGGGTCATAACTTAAATGTTAAGTTACCGAATACAAAAATTTGAAAGTGGAAGTATTTTCACAATAACTACCGCAGTGAACAATAATTTTAAATATGAAAACCTATAATTCCATAATAGTGGCTGATATATCAAATTTTGCTATGTATATCAACAGTACTGGCTCAAAAATTGGAAAACGATATCTGGTAAAGCCCAACCCCTAAAACTGATTTTTGGGAGGATATATCAGCCATATCGGCTTATATATAAAAGGCAATGGAAGATTTGCCACTAAAATTTAAGGTTGCTAGGCTGATACCTGATAGTTTAAACTACAATCTCGTCAAAGTAGTTTGACTTCTTGAAAGCCAATGTAATAATCTATGCATACCTACTCGATAGGATGTTCTACCTTCTTAAACTCTTCTATTAGAAAGCTGATGCAAAAATCGTTGGCATTACCGCATATGCAGTGAAATCGTGAATGTCATTGGTGTAGTAAATTTCAAGGATCCTTTCCTATAGCTGTTATTGGTAGAAGAAGCAGGATAAGGTAAATGGAAGAGCATAAGTGAAGGAGTTTGTAGTGAATGAAGACGGTATAGAGGTGGAGGAAATAAGGTGCAAAGTGGAGACGAGTATGAAATGAAACAAGGCACTGAGGTGGAGAATATAAGGTGGAAACTTGAGGATAAGGACATTGGTTTCTGTTTCTACCACTCAGGGAATTGCAACAATAGCATATGACCAATATTTTCACTATTATCAATAAGGGTAATAGAACATATTTTCTAAGAAAAGATTGGGTTACTAACATTGAACCACTTATTGCTTGAGTAAATATAAAAGTATCCCAAGCTTCTGATATTGCGATTCGTTCATTTTCCTCTTCTTTCTCTCCGTTTGTTTTCTCATTTTCTTTTGCCTCCTCCTCATTAAAATAAGAAATTTGTTTTACTCGGGGTTCCCCTACCCAATTCCGAAAAAAAAGATTCACTATTTCAGAGATATCAAAAAACGAAAAAAAAAATGTTAGTCTATTCGATCCAAAAAAAGTGGAGAATGTCGCCTCCCCCCTGAACCCCTTTGTATTGGTCTATCAGATATAGCCCCCTTTGGAAGCCCACCCCGCTGCTGCTCTTTCACATAGCCTGGCCGGGGCTACAACGGAGTGACTGGGCTGATACGGCTACCGCTTGCTATTGCTACTCTGACTACGAGAGCTGGGAACTGGTTGGAAGAGGTGAGAAACAAAATAACTTACAGAGGAAAGCCGCCATTAAAGAGCATACAAGGAGTGGAGAAGATGATGTAGCAGATGGTGGTGAGAAAGAAAAACAGTAACTTGTTTACGTATATAAAGAAGAAGAAAAAGAACCGTAGTGATGCTTTGATCATAATATCTATGATGCTCGGGTCAAATCAAGGTACTCTTCCCTTTAAATTCCCCAAAATTTTCTAATAATTTATTCTGCAATCCTAAAGTTTTCATCATCCACTAACAAGTTAATTATCACAACATAATTCATACCAGTGACCAGTTCCTCTCATGAATTTCGATGACTAAACTACCCATTCAAAAGCAAAAATGTTAAATTGGTTTCTCCAAGCATATCCATTAACATGATATATTTTCCACCAAATAAAATCATAGAAATCATAGAAGTGACCCATTTTATCTGCCAAAGCAAGTTTATCTCAATTCTCTAATTCTCTAGCTACACACAAGACACAACTATTCCCACCAACTTCAGTCCAGCATTCATTCACCCAATTTTCCAACTGCTAACTTAGTTTTGCCAGTACTTCTAAAAATACTAACTGCAAGATAAATTATGGCCAAGTTTTGCTTCTCGAAACCATATATGTCCACGGGGCTGCTTGAAAAGTTTGTGTTAAAGAAAGGGTGCCAAACACAATCCGAAGTTCGGAGACTTTTAAAAAAAATCTGATTCGTATTACTTCCTGAACTAATAATTGCTTCCGATCTTCCAAGAACATATGGGACATACAAGTCGAAATAAATAGGGAAAACCGCCTACAGCTCCCCCAACTATTGCCGCTCATCCAACTGCCCCCCTGACTTTAGTGCTCGTCCGTCACCCCCCCGATCTATCTAACTCGTCCAAACCCCCCCCCCCCAATCTAATCTCCGTTAGCCGAAATCCCCATAGCCGTTAAAAGCCGTAACAGTCAACGGTAGTCAACCGTTAACTGTCCAGTCATCATCCGACGTGGCGAAGTCGTGCCAACTCAGCCGTTTTGATTTTAAAAAAATCAGTCTTGGACGTCGTTTTGGAGGAAAGGAAAAGGACTTCGTTTTATTAGAGGAGAACAGCAAGAAAGGAAAATCATCTGCGACTAGGAGAACAATAAGAGAGGAGAAAAGGACTTCGTTTTATTAGAGGATAACAGCAAGAGAGGAGAACAGCAAGAAAGGGAAAGGAAAATCATCTCTCGATCTGCTCTCTCGGCCTCCTCTGCGAGTGGAGCTTGCGACGGCGGATCTTGTGACGGAGGAGATTGCGACGGAGGAGCCTGCGAGGGTGGAGACGACGGACAGAGATTATGCAACGGCGGCGACTGGGGACGACGGCGAAATCATACTGAGAAAGCCATGGAATCGAGGTAATGATTTTGGGATTTTTTTTTCTGAATCTAGGGTTTTGCAGTTGTATGAATTTGGAGGAAATTAATCAGGAAAATGCTTCTATTTGGTGCTCAAGGATGAAAATCAATTAAAAATCCATAACAAATGTGAAAATAATAGTGTTAGAGATTCGAAAATAATTTCTTCCGATTTTTTACAGATTCGAAAGTAATAGTCTTAGGGTTAGGATTTTTTACAGATTCGAAAATTTGTGGTAATAGGGTTAGATTTGAATAATATGGTAATAAACGTCTAATACTTGCATTTGTAAATGTACTTGCAGTGATGTTTTAAGAATTATAGTAAATTGTCACAGTGGTGGGAAATTTGCTGAGGAAAACCAGAAACTGAATTATGTGGGTGGACAATTTAAGACGTTTGTATTGTTTTCTGATAATTTTTTCACTGGTGTATATTCAAACGTGGAAGACGATGTTGGAAAAATTTGGTACAAGCTACCATTTGAAGAAATCGAAGATATGGAAAGATGTTTCTGATAATTTTCGGAAGATGTGTTTGGCTGCTAATTGGACGAAGGAGATTGATGTTTATGTTGAGGATTCCGGTGAAGCCGATGATGATGAGAATGAGGAAAATACAGACAGTGCGAATGATATAGACGGTGAGAATGATAACAATGAAGATAGTGGGAATGAGGAAAGTGATGAAGATTTTGAACCTGATCCAAGTATGTTGGAGGATGAGGAGTATGACAGTGATGAATGTCCAGATACACCTCTTGCATCCGAGGATGAATGTTTAGACCGGGGTTGTGAACGAAACATGTCGTCTAGAAGAAGAGGCTTGAAGTTGTATTTGAAACAAATTTTCAACGGTGGATCGAAATTTAAAGACGCTGTGGTGGATTTGGTAATGGACGAAGGGAGAAATGTGGGTTTTAATAGGTGGGACAAAGATGCTATTGGCGCGAAATGTTTTCAAAGTGAGCATTGTCCTTGGCGTGTGTATTGTTCATTTGATGAACCAACACAAAAATGGTTGGTGAAGACTTATATTGACAATCATACATGTGAGGCAAATGGTCAGTGTAAATTATTGAGAATTGGAGTGATTGCAAGAAAGTTTAAGGATGAAATAAGGATGAAACCTGATTTGAAGCCGAAGGAAATACAAGATCAAATAAAGAAGAAATACAAATTGATCACCACACTCAACAAGTGCCAGAAAGCAAAGAGGTTGGCACTACAGAGCATCCAAGCTGAATATGATTTGCAGTTTTCAAGACTTCGAGATTATGAGTTCGAACTTCAAACGTAAATTTTTGAGTCCATCATTTTTTAATTATTGATTGTAGTTTTCATGTATTAATGTTTAATTTTTGAAAATAACAGGTCTAATCCAGGCTCAACTATTGAACTTCAAACCACACCTAACGAGGAAGGAAAAGAAGTATTTTTCAGAATGTATGTGTGTTTTGACGCTCTTCGAGATGCATGGATGCGGAATTGTCGACCAATCATTGGGTTGGATGGTTGCTTCTTCAAAAGTGCAATGAAAGGCCAACTTTTAGTTGCTATTGGTAGGGATGCAAACAACCAAATATATCCCATCGCGTGGGCGACGGTACAAGTTGAGAATATAGATAACTGGTTTTGGTTTCTCTGCAAGTTGAAGACCGATTTGCACCTCGGGGATAGCACCGGTGTAACAATTATTTCAGATAAACAAAAGGTACGGAAACAATTGGAGCTCCTTGGATTAGTGTTGCATATAAATATATGCCAATTCGTCTATCGCTAGTTTAACTTCTTTCTCCACTTTTTACTTGACAGTTTGGTTTCTTGCTATCTTCTGTATATTTACTTCATTGTGAATATATCAAACTTTTATGGATTTTTCCACCTAGAAACTATCTGCTAGTAAGCTCTCAATGAGCACACCACATAGAATGCAATGCACTTCATTTTTTACTAGCACATTTTAGTCTTCATTCTTTACTGCTTGTGAGTATTTGTTGCATATTCTAACTATTCTAAATGTATCATACTCTATCCATGTCGTACTCTACTGATATTACAGTTCAATGCTTTTATTTCATGAAATATGAAAATGTATCATCACCCTATCCATATTGTACTCCATTGATAATACAAATCAATGCTTCCATTTCATGAAATATGTAATATTTCCTATTCTCTTACCACTTGAGCATTCATATAGGCATAAATATGGTCATAATACATATTAGTACAAGTTTCTAACCAGTCTATCATTTTTATTGGGTAATAAGAATACAATAACTTATATATTAGACACCTTAATTGTTGCTACTGTACAGTGTACACTCAAAGCATAAACTGCAGAGAACCATTTTAATTAATTTTTGCATTATATAACCACATAATATATGCTTTTATTATTTTAAGGTGTGGAAGCTGGCTTCTAAGATATATGGATATCGATAAAATTCTATTGCAGTAATGTTTGCGTATCTTTAGATTCTATGAAGTATCCATTTAGTTGGATGTAATTTATTTATATATGCTATAAAATGATGCAATTGTTCTATGGATGAATGATTTTGAAGTTTGCTCTTTAATGACAGAACAGATACTTTTATTATGGGTGCTTATGATACTTTGAGATGCAATAACAACCGTCCATTACAAGCATATGCATTGTTGGTCTTCTTTTGCTCTGTTTTTGGAATTCAACCACATGCAGTGCTTGGAATAGACAGTTGTGAGGCAGTGTGGCATTTGATAATGTAAGCAATGTCAGAAAGAATCGGCTGAAAATTGGGTACCAACTGAATAGAATGTAAAGGAAGAATGCCAATTTAGTAGGTATTGTTCAACCCTTAGATTCTTCTGGCGTGTTTAAAGTTAAAACAAATTTATGATGCTATTACGAAAAATAGATACTGTAAGTTTTTAGCTCCAGAACTTACTGAGCATGCACTACTAATATCTAATTTCAGACCAACATTGCAATGTGGTTTGAAAATGCCCGAACCTTGTAGATAGTTACCAAAGAATCGCCTTCAAACAAATCCTATATGTACTGCAAGTGTCATAAATTTAGTTCTTTTTAATTGCTTTAACTGTACTGCAAGTGTGGATACATCTGATTTTGTACTGCAAGTGTCATAAATTGAGTTCTTTTTATGTAGTATTGCCTATAGATTGACAAAAGTCCACTAACAAATCCTATATTTTTTGGGTCTATTGAATGCAGTTGAACAAGAGTTGCCTCAAGTTGAGCACCGGATGTGTGTGCGGCATATATATGCAAATCTCAAAAAGAATCATAGTGCAAAATCTCTGAAGGCTTTCTTTTGGAAACTTGCGCAAAGCTACAACAACGCAGAGTATGAAGAGAATTGTGAGGCTTTCAAGAAATTCAACAACGGTGCATTTGAGGATTTAATGAAGACGAATCCGCGTCATTGGTGCCGAGCATTCTTTAAGACGCATAGTTGTTGCAGTGATGTGCACAATAACATGGCAGAATCTTTCAATAGGAGCATTCTTTATGCTAGAACACGTCCAATGGTTGAGATGTTAGAGATGATTCGAAGACAAACAATGCAACATATAGACAAAAGATGCTCAATAGTAGAGGAACACACTGGGAAACACAGTCTGAAGGTTGCTGATTCATTACGGGAATCACAAAAGAAAGTTGGGTATTGCGTTTCTTACCCTAGTTCATATGGTCGATTTGAAGTTGATGATTCTGAAAATTCTGTCATAGTAAGCACAACGCAACGCACTTGTACATGTCGAAGGTGGGACTTAACTGGGATTCCATGTTGCCATGCGATGTGTGTTATAATGGATAGGATGATGAATGTTGAGGAATACGTTAGTGATTACTTCTTGACTAGTAGATGGCGAGATATATACAAGAACAATATATCCCCTGTTAGTGGTTTCAAGTTCTGGAAAAAGTCAAGTGAGGCGCGGGTTATCCCACCCGAAGTTAGGAATCTGCCAGGAAGACCGAAAAAATTTCATAGGAAAGCATTCAACCGAGTCTCCAAAGAAGAAAGAAAAATTGACTAAACATGGCCGAATTTTGCATTGTAGCCGATGTCGTCAAACCGGTCATAACGTGCGAAAATGTCAAAGGTCCAGACTTGAGGTAAATTTTTATAAATTCATTTATCTATTCGATCATTTTTCTTCATTTAATTATATTTCTTCTGTCAATTTCAGTCAAAGTGAAGGCAGTTCAAGAGGATCATTTTCGGTCTCACAAGTTCTTTCTTATCCCCCATCACAAGACCTCTAGGTGAATCATTATATTTCAGCTTTACTAAGTTTTATTCTAAATTATTGTCTTGATTTGTTATTTGTAATTTGCAGGGATTTTTCAAGAACTATGCAGCTTTGGATGTTGGAGGTTTAAGTTATGTTGTGTCATTATATGCAATGTCTTTTTTATGTCAAATGTGATTTGGATCTGGATGTTTAAGTTATGTTGTGTTATGTGACATTATTTGGATGTTATGTTGTGTTATGTTGTCTTTTTAAGTTGGATGTTATGTTGTGTTATGTTGTGTTATGTGACATTATTTGGATGTTATGTTGGTTTTAGTATTTGGATGTTATGTTGACATTATTTGGATGTTATGCCGTTTTTTTTAAGTTATGTTATGTTGTGTTATGTGACTACAAACAACTACTCCAAATAGTTTCATTTATGGTTGCGTACCACAGCTGTATTGTTGCATCGACAATGGATATCAACTGGAGCAAATTTTGTTTCGTTGATGCTAGATGATCCCGAACTACCACCTCTAGATCTCGATCCCCTGTAACACACAATTTAGACGATTTCACCATATCAGACAAACATTCTCAAGATTCTCTTAGATTCTATTATTTTTTAGGGAAAATTGATTTTGCTAAAAGCATTCTCTCACATTTTTTATGGATTTTTAATCGATTAAGGCATCCTTAAGCACCAAATTGAAGCATTTTCTATCTGATTAATTTAGAAAAAAAAATCATACAACTGCAAATTCATACAACTGCCAAGTCGGATGATGACTGGACAGTTAACGGTTGACTACCGTTGACTGTTACGGCTTTTAACGGCTATGGGGATTTCGGCTAACAGAGATTAGATTGGGGGATTTTTGGACGAGTTAGATAGATCGGAGGGGTGACGGATGAGCACTAAAGTCAGGGGGGCAGTTGGACGAGCGGCAATAGTTGGGGGGGGCTGTAGGCGGTTTTCCCAAATAAATACAAGGAATAAGAATCTCCAGAGTTAAAGATTTAAACCTAATAATGCAAAATCTTGGTTATAAACAGTTCCGATAATGCCCGTATCAAAAGTGAAGAAACCCACGACCATGTATAAGCATACACAGTCCATATATAAGTTCTACCAAGGAAACTTAAAATGGTTATGATCTAAGAAACATGCATCCATAGAGAACTCTGGAAGTAGGAGATAAGGGCTTGATTGTTATGTTAAAAAATACGGCCTTGGCCCATTTAATAGATTGGAATATTTAAAACTGGCAATTAATAAGCATACACCAAAAGTGTATAAGCATAATAACCAGAAATTTGCTGTAGGAAAATTGAGCTTACTGAAAAGTTGACGGAACCCTGGCTATTCTACTGAATGGACACCAATGGACTCCAAATGACTGCAAAAGCATAAAGAGTATCAGGAGAGTATCAGGGTGTGGCTCTCATGTGCCTGCGCTTAGTGATAAATAGCCATGTGCATGTATAAGAGAATATTCACATATAAGACATGAAAAAGTAACTCATATTTCTCATTCGTATTGCAGAAGTGGTGGTTGAGTAATTTATAGAAAAATAATTAATTATATTGATCTAATTTCATTTTGAAAGAAAATTGGTTTCTCTTGGATTTTCAAATCAGAAACTCAAATTGGTATGTTAGACATTAAGGAGAACCTACTCATTGAAAGCCTTAAATCTACTCATCTAAAAACTCTGTCATGAACAGCTGTGATTTAAAAGTTGGCTTCACATGCATGATGAAGGTTGGCTTCAAACTAATTCTAGTTATAATAGTAGAAATGCATGCATTTATCATGGTACTGGAAAAAGCAAAACCTGATACAACTATCTTGCACATTTACCTCACAAAATTTTGTGTGGTTAAACAAGCTGCTTATTTTTGGCTCTTAGAGCATCCACAGTCGTCATTGTGCAAAATATAAATAAACGAATAAATGCATATAGCATTTGTCAAGTTTGCTGCAGGCGTCGAAGGCTATTTTTTACCAATTTAAATTAAAATAATGAAAATCCAGATCAGACGAAACTCGATGTTGCGTCGGAGGGAAAAATATATTTTTTAATTGAGCGACGCAAGTTCACATTGCGTCGGAGGAGAAAAAAGAAAAAAATAAAAAAATTTGCCAGACGCAACATGAAGTTGCGTCCGGCATTTCGGGGTCCCTAGGACGCAACATCATGTTGTGTCCCACAAGTATGAAAATAGCTTGATACAGGAAAAAAACCCAAAAGTTTCAAAAGTAGTTTCAACAGTAATTCAATTAAGGACAAAAGCTCAAAGAACTCACATGCATACTTTTTCTTTGCCATTTTTTGCTTTAGAATAGATTTAGAATAGATACTTCAGTAGATACTTCAAATAGGTAATTCATTAATTTTTTTTTAAAAAATAAACCCAACGGACGCAACATGAAGTTGCGTCCGAGGATTGCGGTGAAGAGGGACGCAATATCATGTTGCGTCCGAGGGTTTTTTAATTTTTCCAGCTTTTTTGCTTTGTAAAAAATAATTTTTTATTGAGCAACGCAACTTGAAGTTGCATCCGACGATTTAAAAATAATTTTTTTTTGAGCAACGCAACATGAAGTTTCGTCCTTTAAATTATGCATATTTCTCAAATCCTCTCTCATTTATAGCAATCTACTCTAGTTAAATATGCAAAATATGCATATTTAGCAAACGACTGCAGCGATATTTTCGACAAAATATGCATTTTATGCATATTTAGCAAACGACTACAGATGCACTTATCCAACTTTTCCCTTTTCTTTCTTTTCCCAAAGCAAAAGTAAAACAATCATGTTGGTTGTATCGCCCGAAAAAATATATGAAACAAGTGTGTCATCACTATCAGTTAAAATTTTGACTCAAGGATGAATATGGTCCTTACTGCAATGCAATTTTGTAATCTTCCATCTTCATCTAAAATTTGTCCTAGTCTAGGGGAGTTCCGAATGCTTGTTCTCAAAACTGCGATCTTGGACTTAATGGCTAGTAAGATAGGTCTTCCTCTACCGCCATTAAAGGCAAGTTTTTCCTTTACACCAAGTTTCCATTGGCATGGCACTAATTCATGACGGCAAGACACATTCAGTGCGTCCCATTATACAGTTTGGTCAATTCTTCTATGATCCAACAGCTCAAGCAAAATGGCTAGCTAATGAAATAGAATAAATCAATTATGTACAAAAACTGACATGAAGAACTTCCTTGACTAGATGATAAAAGCACCAAAATGAACAATGGGATAAACAAAAGAAAGACATGAGAAAAGTGGTCTTCTGCCCTTAAACACAAGAAGCTAAACCTACTATTGCTGAAGACAAAATATCTTGTCCAACTAACAAAAAGAGCAAAACTTATTAAACCTGATCCTTCAATGAATAAAAAATCAATAATCACAGAGATTCATACCATTTCTGAGTAACTAAGATCATAGAGATCTTCATCATGCGCCCACTCATCAAAGCTAAGCTCTGGCGGTGAGCGAGAACCATTTGAATAAAGCCATTTGCCTTTCTCAATATTTCGACAATTTGGGCATTGCATCATTCCTTTGGAATTAAAAGCTGAACCAATACAATCTGAAGAATTTGTAAATGAAACATTAAAGAGCTATCAAAGTTGAATGAACTGTTAATTTAATGGATATCAACTATTCTAACACAGTAACAAAATTGCAATTTGAATACATAACATGGCAACAATTATATATTCATCACGAGGAAAAGGCAGCCAACAAGACAGTGCTCTGAAAAACTTTATTGTAAAATACTTGAGTTCTAATTCTAAAATATGGTATTAAATAAAAATGATAACAGCAAACGGGCATTGCTGTTAACCTGAAAGAGCAATGGTAAATGGATAAATCTTACAATTCAGCATTCTGGATTAAGTCAGGATATGAAGCAAGAGAGGAGGGCTTATGTTTTTGGTCAAAAGTGGAAGAAGAGTCAGAACTATACTTTTGTCAATCGTGGAAGAAGAGTTGGATCTATATTGGAGAATGGGGGAAAAAAAATCAAATCAAGACCCTAGATACGTAGCTTTTAAATCTATGGTCTTCTAGACTAAATGTCTTTTAGACCAATTTTTTTTCTTTTTCCAGAACTAAAATTGTCAGCATCTCTGGATGACATGAGAAGAAAAAAAAGTTATTCTATGCTGAATCATTCTCTTTATAACCTGAACTGAAACAAAAAAATTATTATTATTTGCAATAGAACATAATGAGTTTCTTTTTAATTAGAGTAAAGGGAACCTTATATGAAATGATTTCCTCATATAAAATAGTTGTACACATGATGGGATCCATTATGGCCAATCAGCACTGTTCACACTGATTTACATGCCATATTATCTCTGTGTATGAAAAATCATGTTGTTTGGATGCTTCTTGATCATTTTCCCAGTGGTAACAAAATAAATGGCTTTTCAATTATATAAACATTGGCACCACGCGCTGCATTGGTAAGAAGCCTCCAAACAAGTTCAATTTTTGTACACAAGAATCTTGCGACATAAGAAACATGATGAACGGTGCCTATCATCCATAGTTGGTCCCGTCGTGTGTGTACAACTACTCTATATAAGTAAATTTTCCTCCTATCAGTATGAGGCTCCCTTTTCTCTTTCAATTATTATAGTATTTTCTTGTTAATTTGAGTTGTAGGAATAAGAAAACATAATACCTTAAAAATCAGTGTAGAACTTTTATCAGGTTGCCATTCGAATTTATATCCAGTGCAAGAATTGATTATATGAAAATTACAATCCACTAAACGGAAAATGAACTAGCTAAAAAAACATTTCTTCATGAGTTTGGTAAGATTACAAACTATTTTCCCTGAAATAACTAATATCACAATTTTTTGTACTTATGTTCACTTAAACTTTAAAAAATCATTGCTTGCATGTTATTGATTATTGTTAAACTTTTAAACCATGATTGTCATTTATCTTTGGAAATATAATTTTCAAATAAATCTGTTAAGGTCCAGTCTGATTCGATAAAGTTGGATCGATTATATAATCCCAACAGTCCAACTTTATGTTGTAGCATTTAGAGCATAAGGTAGACTGAAATGGGATAAATGAAGTAGCGTGATCAGGACCCTCCCCCCTGTGATCATCAAGCCAGCTATAGTCCAATGGGCCACAACTAGCTCAGGCCCATGGGCAAACGGGTCCAACCCAGCCCGTTAAGGCTCCAGACCCGTTTACCCCTGCCTATAAATACCCAAACCCCCTCCTCACTTTGGCAGATAATCAAACTTTCTCCCCCTGAACCCTATCTACTGTTGCTTTTCCAGTGACTGACTAGATCGTCAGAGGGCCTGTCGCTGGGACTTCTCCCGGTATTTCTAGGCAGTATGCAGGTACAAAAGACCTGAGCCGAGACACTACATCCGAGCCGAGCTACTACATCTGAGCCGAGCACCCAGCGTCTACCTCTCCGTTCCTACTTCTGAACCTCTCCCGCTCTTCGGGGACGGACCGACGCCAGTAATATGGTTTCCATCACACAAATTACAATAACTCACACCTGCTGTCCCCACGCCCCAAAAACAAATAGCATCAGGTTAGCGCCATCTGTGGAAAACTCCTCTTAGTGTTGTCACCAGACCGAGCCCGGTCGGTGGACGTCACCTCGCGTCCGAGCTCCTCCATGGCTCCCAAAGCCAGAAGGGCCGTCACCTCGGCGAGACATCCAGGCCCTCCACATCCAGCCACACGGATGCCCATGGTTCCAACCAACCTCGGGTAAACGGTGCGGCCAGACCTTCGAATGCAACTAATCTACGCAGCGTTATCTCAGATCGGCATGCCAACCGGACTAGGGGAGAGGCCGCTGCCAACTCGGTCTCGAACCATTACCGACGGCCGTCCCAGGCGCGCGATCCAGAACACAGCCGCTCGCCCCGTGGACATGCGGGGAAGGCCCCCGTCACAAGGGTCGAGTTCCAAAATTTTCGGGACGAGATCCTCCAAGCCATCCGAGGCAGCCAGACCACCGAGGTCCGCAACAACTCCGACCCACGGTCGGGAACAGGAGGCGGCGAGTCCTGCGGTTCGGCCCGCCCCCAGAAACAGGCAGATGCCGTCCTTCGTCGCTTGGAGGAGATGGAGAACCACCTCGCCCATCTCGGCGAGGGCATATCGGTACCGGTCGTGGTCATCGGCAAACTGGACTCTCTTTCTCCCCCCAAATTCTAGAAGCCGAGATCCCTCGGAACTTCAGGCCTCCTCAATTCGAGACCTACAATGGCGAGGGTGATCCTGCTGATCACATGGAGGGATTTCAGACCCTCATGATGATTCACAGCGCTGCAAATCTCCTCCTCTGCCGTGCCTTCCCCGCTACCCTTCGGTGCCCAGCTCGAGAATGGTTCTCCAAACTTACCCCCGACTCGGTCTTCTCTTTCGAACTAGAGGCGAGCTTGCTAGCGCACTTCGTAACCAGCAGGAAGGTCGAGAAGACGAGTTCTTCCCTTCTGGACCTTAAATAGAAGGATGGGGAATCCCTCCGTGAGTTTGTTTGGAGGTTCACCACCGAGGCGAGGTCAGTTTCCTCCCTCGACGCAAGGGTCGCCTCAGTAGCCTTCCGACACAATGTCCGCCATGGCCAGCTCAAGGCTTCCTTAGCCAAGAAGCCACCCGTAGACTTTCCAGACCTACTCAACAGGGTCGAGAAGTATATTCGGATCGAGGAGGCCCTCAATCCCGAGGGCACCAAGGAAGCCGCTGCTAAGGGGAAGTGTAAGGTCGAGGATGCCGAACCCTTCAAGAGACCAGTGAAAGAAACGACTGGTCTTAAGAGGGTCCCCTCGGTCACCGATTTGAGAGGTATACGCCCCTGACTCAGAACGTCTCGGCAATTTTGATGGAGATTGAGGACAAGGGGATCGTCCAATCCCCCCCCGACCGACCAACAACGGCAAGAAGCGAGACCAGAGATTCTACTGCCGCTCTCACCGAGACACCGGGCACGATACAGATAATTGCCGAGCCCTCAAGGACGAGATCGAAGCCCTCATCCAACGAAGGTACCTGAGGGAGTTCGTCCAGGCAAATCCCAAAGACCGAAGAGAGTCGAGGAGCCCAAGGCCTTCACCTCCCCCTCGGATGGCCGGCCGGCCGACGGCCCGACTGGGACCCCGAACCCGAGGAGACAGGGGGACCGGCTATCCTACACTGCGTCCACGACAAGCCCATTGGAGGAGAATCTAATACTTCTCGCAAAGCCTTCATTCGAGAGGTCAACTCTGTTCTAGACCACCCCTCCCCTCAGGTTCAGCAGCGGGCGGTCTCCTTTTCCGGAGACCTTGAAGGTGTCCGGCTCCCACACTGCGACGCCCTTGTCATCAGCCTTGTCATGGCCAACTTTGAGGCCCGCCATATCCTGGTGGACAACGGCAGCCCGGTTAACATCCTTTTCCTAGAAGCATTTGGAAACCTCAAACTCTCCCGAGATTCCGAGAAAAGCTGAAGCCAGCCGGTTACACCCTTCATGGGTTTTCAGGCGTCCCCGTGCAAATTGAGGGGTTCATGACACTAGATGTGACTGCAGGCACGACCCCCATCATCTGAACCGTCGATGGATTTCATGGTGGTCAACGTCAAGGCAGCCTACAACGCCATCCTTAGCCGACCCGGGCTCTGTTCGTTCCAGGTCGTCCCTCGGCCTACCATCTGAAACTGAAGTTCCCCACCGACCTCGGGGTCGGGGTCGTCCGAGGCAATCAGGAGTTGGCACGTTCGTGTTACATGACCGCGGTCGGGGCGGGGTATTTCCCCTTGACGCGGTTGAACTCCTGCCTGAAAGGAGCCAGCCCGAGTCTGAACCCGCAGACGAGTTGGAGGAGGTCTCATTTAAAGCAGGAGACAAGTCCAAATGGTTCCGTGTGAGCCAAACCCTTTCCGCCGACCTGAAGCCAGGTCTGATTGATTGCGTCTGCCGCAATGTCGACCTCTTCGCTTGGACACCGTCCGACATGCCCGAGATTTCCGAAGATTTAATCATGCACCGGCTAAGCGTCGTCCCAGGCTCCAAACCGGTCCAGCAGAAGCGCCGCAAGTTCGCCCCAGAAAGACAACATGTAGTAAGAGTGGAGGTAGATAAACTGTTGTCCGCCCGGTTCATTCAAGAAGTCAGCTACTCCGAGTGGCTGGCTAATGTCGTAATGGTGAAAAAGGCTAACGGAACCTGGAGGATCTGCATTGACTTCACCGACCTCAACAAGGCGTGCCCCAATGATCCTTTTTCCCTCCCCAGCATCGATGCTCTGATCGGGGCAACGTCAGGTTACGAGCTCCTGACCTTCATCGACGCCTTTTCAGGCTATAATCAGATCCTGATGTTTCCTCCGGACATCGCCAAAACATCCTTCGTTACCGAGTAGGGCCTTTACTGCTACCGGATCATGCCCTTCAGGCTCAAGAACGCTGAGGCCACCTACAAGAGGCTTGTCAACCGAGTCTTTAAAAATCAGATCGGTCGGAACATGGAGGTATACGTCGATGACATGCTTGTCAAGAGCCGACGAGGGCAGGATCATGTTGCCGACCTCAAGGAAGCCTTCGGCGTCCTCCGGTTTCACAACATGAGGCTTAATCCCGCCAAATGCGCCTTCGGCGTCTCCTCCGAAAAATTTTTGGGGTTCATCGTTAGCCAACGCGGCATAGAAGCCATCCCGGAGAAGATCAAGGCCATAATCGACATGGCCCCTTCCCGAAACGTCAAGGAGGTTCAGCGGCTGATGAGGAGACTGGCGGCCATCGGCCGCTTCCTTTCCAAATCAGGGGAGAAGTCCCTCCCGTTCTTTAAGGCCCTGCGGGGGACGAAAGGATTCGAATGGGGCGATCCGTAGCAACAGGCGTTCGACCAACTGAAGTCCTACCTCGCCAACCCCCGCTCCTAAGCAAACCCAAACCCGGCAAACCCATTTTCCTATACCTCTCAGTCTAGGAAAGCGAGCTCAGCGCCATGCTCGTCTTCAGACGCCCCTATACTATGTGAGTAAGGTCCTGCTCTCAGCCGAGACCAGATATGCAAAGATGGAGAAGATGGCGTACGCACTGACAATGGTCGCGCGAAAGCTCCGTCCCTACTTCCAGGCCCACTCCATTCAGGTCCTCACGGACCAGCCCCTGAAGACCGTCCTCCACAAACCTGAGAAGTTCGACCGCCTAGTCAAGTGGTCGATTGAGCTAAGCCAATACGACATCAGCTACCAGCCCAGGACGACCATCAAGGGGCAGGCACTTGCCGAATTCATCACAGAATGCACCATTTCCGAACCATCCGACATCCCGAAAACCGACCCGGTGTGGGAAGTTTATGTCGACGGCTCGTCTTGCGAGGGAGGAAGCGGAGCAGGTATCATTCTGAAGGGTCCCAACAATTTTGTCCTCCAATATTCTCTCCGTCTAAATTTTCTAGCTTCAAACAACGAAGCGGAGTACGAAGCTATGATCGCGGGGCTCACCCTAGCCCACAAGGCCGGATCCAGACACATCAAGGTCTTCAGCGACTCCCAGCTCGTGGTCAACCAGATCACCGGGAAGTACAAAGCTCATGATGCTCAGATGGTACGATACTTGGCGGTGGTCCATCAACTCTTATCGTCTTTCGAGTACCACTCGGTAGAACGAATCCCCAGGGAACAGAATGCCCAGGCAGATTCATTGTCAAAGCTCGCCTCATCATCCTTCGAGGGGCTCGATCGCACCGTCCTGATCGAGGTCCTCCTCAAGCCCAACATCGACCTCCCTGAAGCTTTCTGTCTCAACACCGATCTCCAACCCGACAACTAGACGACACCCATTCGAAAGTTCCTTTCGAAGGGCGAACTCCCTCAAGACCGATCCAAGGCAAGAAGAATCAGAGTTCGCTCAGAGAGATTCACCTTGATTAATAAAATGCTCTTCAAGCGCTCGTACACCGTGGCCGACGGTAGACCCTACCTCCGTTGCCTAGCCCCTGACGAGGCCAAATATGCTCTGAGGGAACTACACGAGGGGATCGGCGGATGCCACATGGGGAGCAGGTCGCTCACCAGAAAGGCCCTAAATCATAGGTACTACTGGCCGACCATGTTGCAAGACGTGCAAGACCTCGTCAAAAGGTGCGGCCCTTGCCAAAGATTCTCATCAGTAAAGAGACTCCCGCAGGACAACCTCCGATCCCTGGCCAGTCCAACCCCCTTTGCTATGTGGGGGATGGACCTGGATGGCCCCTTCCCTTAAGCAACGGGCCAAAGAAAATTTCTGGTGGTGGCCATCGACTAATTCACCAAGTGGATCGAGGCAGAACCCCTGGCCTCGATCACCGAGCATCAAACTCAACAATTCTTCTAGAAGCACATCATCTGTCGGTTCGGGATCTCACAGGTGCTCATCACCGACAACGGGACCCAGTTCGCAGGCAAGAATTTTCGAAGGTTTTGCGAAGACATCGGCGTCCAGCAACGCTTCTCATCGATATGCCACCCTCAATCAAACGGCCAAGCCGAAAACGCGAACTGCAAAACCTTGATGGCCTTAAGAAGCAATTGGACAATTCACCCAAGGGGCTATAGGTCGACGAACTTCCGAGCATTCTCTGGGCACACCGAACGACGAAAAGGATCCCCACGGGCGAGTCGCCTTTCAACCTAACCTACGACACTGAAGCGGTTATCCCCTTAGATATCGGCCTCCCTTCGCCCAGGATCATGGCCTTCGACGAGGAGAGCAACTCGACGGACCTCAGAGCCAACTTGGATCCAGTCGACAAAGTCAGAAAAAAATCTGCCATTAGAAGAAGCATATACCAGCAACGGGTCGAAAAATTTTACAACAAGAAGGTCCGTCTGTCCGACATCAAGCAGGGTGACCTCGTCCTCAGGAAATTGGTGGTGTCCGACCCCAGCAAAAAGAGAAAGTTTTCCCCTAACTGGGAGGGCCCGTACAAGGTCTCCGAAGTGCTACGTCCCGGCACATATCGACTCACAGACCTAGAAGGCAACATAATCAAGAGACCCTGGAATGCAGAGCACCTCATCAAGTACCTCGAAGGGGAGGACTAACCTTGTTATGTAACTAATCCCTTGTAATCGGCATTACATGCCACTGCTTTTTGTATAAGAAGATTCATTCTCTTTCCAAAGTTTTTTAGTTCAGATTCTTTGTGTAAACTCCTTATGTAACCCCCCCAAGCCTCGACACCGTACGGTGAACTCGAGCACACGGGTAGCTTCCTCAAGCTAAGGCAACAGAGCTCGACGCCCTACGCCCCCCAAGCCTCGATGCCATACGGTGATTTCGAGCACATAGGTAGTTTTCTTAAGTTAAGGCAATGGATCTCGTCACTCTACACCGACCCCCCAAGTCTCGACGCCGTACGGTGATCTCGAGCACACGGATAGCTTTCTCAAGCTATGGCAACGGAGCTCGACGCTCTACACCGACCCACCAAGCCTCGATGCCTGACGGTGATCTCGAGCACACGGGTAGCTTTCTCAAGCTAAGGCAACGGAGCTCGATGCTCTACGCCGACCCCCCAAGCCTCGATACCGTACGGTGAACTCGAGCACACGGGTAGCTTTCTCAAGCTAAGGCAACGGAGCTCGATGCTCTCCGCCGACCCTTAAGCCTCGGCACCAAACGGTGAACTCGAGCACACGAGTAGCTTTCTCAAGCTAAGGCAACGGAGCTCGTCGCTCTCTGCCGACCCTTAAGCCTCGACACCGAACGGTGAACTCGAGCACACGGGTAGCTTTCTCAAGCTAAGGCAACGGAGCTCGTCGCTCTCCGCCAACCCTTAAGCCTCGACATCGAACGGTGAACTCGAGCACACGGGTAGTTTTCTCAAGCTAAGGCAACGGAGCTCGTCGCTCTCCGCCGACTCTTAAGCCTCGATACCGAACCGTGAACTCGAGCACACGGGTATCTTTCTCAAACTAAGGCAACAGAACTCGATGCTCTCTGCCGACCCTTAAGCCTCGACACCGAACGGTGACCTCGAGCACATGGGTAGCTTTCTCAAGCTAAGGCAACGGAGCTCGATGCTCTCCGCCGACCCTTAAGCTTCGGCACCGAACGGTGAACTCGAGCACACAGGTAGCTTTCTCAAACTAAGGCAACGGAGCTCGTCGCTCTCCGCCAACCCTTAAGCTTTGGCACCAAATAGTGAACTCGAACACACGGGTAGCTTTCTCAAACTAAGGCAACGGAGCTCGTCGCTCTCCGCCGACCCTTAAGCCTCGACACCGAATGGTGAACTCAAGCACACGGATAGCTTTCTCAAGCTAAGGCAACGAAGCTCGTCGCTCTCCGTCGACCCTTAAGCCTCGACACCGAACGGTGAATTCGAGCATACGGATAGCTTTCTCAAGCTAAGGCAACAGAGCTCGTCGCTCTCCGCTAACCAGTGTTCTAAATGGCGTCCGCCTCGGACGCCTAGGCGGCGCCTAGGCGCTCAAAAAGAGGAGAATGAACCGCATATGCAATAGGCGGTACTCTAGGCGTTAAGATGGCAGTTAGGCGTACAAGGCGGCGCCTAGGCGGTCGAGGCGGCCGTCGAGGCGGTCGAGGCGGCGGTCGAGGCGGCCGAGGCGGCGCCTAGGCGGCCAAAATCGATCAGGCGGCTGACAGATTTTTTTGTAATTTTTTTTTAAATTCTTAAAATAGTCTCTTCATCTTCAACAGAAAAAAGACTCATCTTCATCTTCAACAGTAAAAAGCCTCTTCATCTTTACATTAAGGTGTTACTAGTTCACGTTATATTTTAAATTTTATATGACTGATTATTGTTTATGTCATTATGAATCTAAAGTTTACACCATAATCGTTGTTGAACTTCTAAAATCATTCTGGCCTAGCATCACTTGTGAATTGTGATGCATTTAAAAGATTTAGACTACAAGCAAAAATAGAGAAATGTAACTTTTAAAAGGTTAATATATGAATATTTAAAAAATAAAAACAAAACGCCTAGGCGCCGCCTAGGCGTCCTAGGCGGTAGGCGGTCCTTGGCCGAACCGCCACCGCCTGACGCCGTTTACAACCTTGCCGCTAACCCTTCAGCCTTGACACCGAACGATGAACTCGAGCACATGAGTAGCTTTCTCAAGCTAAGGCAACGGAGCTCGTCGCTCTCCGCCGACCCTTAAGCCTCGACACCGAATGGTGAGCTCTAGCACACGGGTAGATTTCTCAAGCTAAGACAACGAAGGTCGACGCTCTACGCCGACCCCCAGGCCCTCGACCTCCGGTCGGGACTTCAGCTAACCTTCCTTTCCAAAATTTTCATTAAGATTTAGGGCGCTCGCCTTCGGCAAACGCCCCGAGCCCCAAACCATGGATCGACCCACCTTTCACCTGCTGACAACTCGGGGTAAACAGCTCTCGGAGCCGTTACCCCAAATTGTCAGAGGGTGGCAGGGGAGCCACCGATCTGGGACCCTCGACCAAAAGTTCCGTTTTTGGACGCCCGCCTTCGGAAAGCACCCCGAGTCCCATCCCCGGGATCCACTCACCTTTCACCCGCTGACAACTCGGGGTAAACAGCCCTCGGAGCCGTTACCCCAAATTGTCAGAGGATGGCAGGGAAGCCACCGGCGATGAGAACTCACGGTGAGGTGAGACTTTCTCTGATGAACTTCTGGTGAGGGGGTGGGGTTTATATAGCCCCCAGAAAGGCTCATTAATGACGTCGGAAGACGAAATGTCCCCATTAATGGCATGGGAAGGCGAAACATCCCCATTAATGACGTTAGAAGGTGAAACGTCCTTTATTACAGGACTCTCAGGATTCCTCTCCCTCGTCGTCACCCTGTCGCTCGGGCACGACCACCGGCCCTATCGTCGAGGCCCCGTCATCAGAAAGTGGAAGCCCCAGTTTCCTCGAAAACCGGAGGAGCCAGGCCCCGGAGCCGACCGAGCCTCCACCCCTCGATGAGATTTCTCCACCTCACAGGTCTCTGACCTTCGGCTAGGCCCCAAAACCAAGCGAGGGCCCAAACTCAAGCCCTCAACACATTCTCAACAACAAGTTCAAAAGGGTCAGAAAGCTTGTTCTTTATTATAATGCCCCGGAGGGCCACAATACAATAAGATTTATTACAACAACTGGCACCTCGGCCTAAACTATCCTCAGAATCCCTCCGGGCTCGTGCGGGTTAGTTCAAATCCCGCCGAGCAACTCGGTTCCGTAGCCTGCCTTGCAGAGCCCCCAGGATCGGTCAAGGAAGACACGTCGGCTACAGAGCTCTGAACATCGCCCGCCCTTACGTATTCCAACTACTAAATTGGGGACGGTTCGCGCCTCGAGGAGCGCCCAACCACCGAGGGGGACCGACCTCCCCAACATCATCTTATAATGTTGGATCTCGATCTCTTTCTCCACAATAACCTCACGAAGGAGCAATTCCGAAGTAGGCCTCTGCATCGAGGTGCTTGACATGGAAAATCCAAGGCCCACATCTCCGAGGTCGCGGTCGGCTATCGCCTTCTTCAATTAAGCCGATTCCGCACTCAGTTCCTTCGACTTGTTCCGGAAATAGTGGAAAACGGCGTCGTGATCGCGGGCTTCCTTCCAATATCGGTCAATGGTGGACTCCAATACCCTAATCTTGCTCCGAAGCCATGTCACCTCGGACCTTCGAGGGTCAGCCTCGGCGAGGGAGGCCAACATCTGATGGAAGCAAAATAAAAGATCATTCTGAGGCCATAAATTCACAACAGACAAATCTCAAAAAATTACACAAGTAAAAAAGGGTCAGACAAGCTCAGATGGTCAACCCAAAATCAAGGCAAAAGTCGAGGTTAAAACACTTGGCCAACCAAAAATTCTGTCATAAATTGGAATACTTTTACAAAATGTTGCGGTGGCCAGTCCGCCTTCCGCAAAATACAACATCAAAAAACAAGAAAAGAAAAAAGCAACTATGGCGTAGGGCCGACCTCTCCCTCCGATCCGATGGCAGCCACAGGGTCGACAACTAGCTCGGCACTAGCCCCTCCGGCTCCGTCTCCCCCTTCACCTGGCGCATCGCCCCAGGGGTCCTCGGTGGCCCCTCGATCACCATGTCGTAGTCGAAGCTCGTCAGGTCCAGGGTCGGATAGAAGTGCTTCACATGGCTCAGCACCTTGTCGTACACCTCGTTCTGAACCTCGATGACCATGTCCTGGGCCTTCAAGGTTAGCACCCCCTTCTCCACTTCGAACGCCTTCTTCAGTGCTGCCTCCTTCTTCAGCCCGTCATCGAAGCATCCAGAGTAGTTTTCATATCCATCATCTCGCGTTTGTAGCGATTGGTCTGGCTCTGGTCATACTTTAGCTCCAGCTCATGGATCTGCATCACCTGATTGCCGGGCATGCAAGCCTACAGTCGAGGCAAAAATACTCGAGTAAAAACAAAGTTCTAAGGGACAAAGTATGGGAAGAATGAAATGCAAGGTCTCGGAATTTACCTGCATGCTCGCCTGAGCCCACCTCATGTAGGCTGACTGAAAGGTATCGGCGCCCATACTCTGCCGATCCCGAGGCGTGGCCATCTTGTCCACGAACTCCATGGAGATGGGACCCTCGGTCAGAGTGCCCCCCCCGGCGGATGGCCCAGTCAGGAGCCCAATGCTGGAGCCCCTCTTCCCCAACCATAGCCTGGGCATCGGCGCAAAGGGGCGGGACACCCCCTTGCACGACCTCCGACACCTTCGAGGCCTTGGAACTCGGCATGAGGGCGGTCTCCCTCAACTGACTTGTCTTCGGCACGGACGGAGCCTCGAAAGCTGCTTTGGAAGGGGCTACTGCCTGCTTTTCCTTCTCGGATTGCTCCGCCTTTTGCTTTTTTAGGGTCAACATCCTCGCCTTAATTGCTCCAGGATCCATCTCTACAAAAAAATCCATTAAAAATGATGAGCACCAAAGAGAATTACAAAAAGAAAAACGAGCGAAAAACATACGGGGCGGGGCGGGGCGGGGCGGAGCTCAGTCCGGCGCGGACCATGTGACTCTCCGTCATTTTTGGCCAACTGATGCTATGGCTCTTACGGAGACGCTCCACGAAGGCCCACTCCTCGGCCGAAAGATCACCCTTCTTGGGCCCCTTGAAGTTCGGCTTGTCAAAGTTCCACCTTGTCGGGATATCCCATTGCTCCTCACTCCGGACGACGAAGTACTTCCTCTTCCATTCCTTTATCGAGTCAAGGTGGCCATGGACGACCTTACCCCCGCTCCGAGGCGATACATAGTAGATCCCCTCGAACTCTCCTGACGAGCTGACTCCCAGCATGGCTCGGAAGATGCTCAACCTCAACGGCACCTTCCTCTCTTCGCACAACAAAATGAAGCTCACCATCTGCTTCCAAGAGTTCGGCCTGAACTGCATTGGACACGAGGCCCAATTTAAAACCTCATGAATGAAAGGATAGATTGGCAGCCTCAGCCCCGAGGAAAACGCGTCAGCAGGGAAGATGCAATACCAGGGCGCTAGGGGGTCGATAGGCCGGAGACCAGTGCTAGGGACTATCAGCTCGAACTCCCTCCCAATGAAGTAGCTCGTACGGATCAGTGAGAGGCCCTCCTCCTTCAAAATCGAGGGACTACCGTCCATCTTAATCCTCACCTGACTCGACGACAAAGGCTGTACCCCGTAAAGAACCAGTTTCTCGACGTCGTATGGGTACTTCCTGATCGACCGGGGCTGTGACAGGAAGGGGACCCCCAATTGCCGAGGAGAAACTGTCCTATCCGAACTGCTTGGCATAGTCCACTTCACCCTCTTCTTTCGAACCTTAAGAGTCTTCTCAGACGACGGGGTTGCCAACGGCTCAAGGGCGGGGGCCCTCGAGGGGGAACCCATCCCCTCGACCTGACCACCCTCAATTCTGGCCTCTTCGGCAGACGGCACCCCCTCGTCCTCCCCTTCTTTGTCCTCCTTTTCATCCTCATCATCAGTATCCTCCTCACCCGAGTCGCTGCTCTCCACCACAAACGGCTTGCGGGTGCGCAGCGGCTCCGTGGCAATCACTTCATCCTCTGTGTCCCACGAAGTCGAAGGATCCGAAGGAGTTGAAGAATCTGATAGGCCTGTATGGAAACACTATTAGAAGTAGAGGCAGAGGAGCCGGGCTGAGTCCTAAACATGATAAAAATACTAACCTAAGTAAGGCTTGAACGGAAGATCGCTGGGAAACTCGTCGACAGTGACTGAAAAATCCTAGAGAGAGAAGCTCTGGATTCTAGAAAGAGAGTAAAAGTAAGAAAGGAGAAAGGGGGAGAGGGTTGCGCCTATATAGGGGATTTACTGTGACTCCTCGATTCCCACAAAAACGGTTGATGTGACTCCTTGATCCTCACAAAAGTCTCTTGAGCTCTCTTCTTCTTACCGACCCCTATAAGCCTCGACGATCGACCTAGATCTCGAGCACAGGGGCAGCTTCCACAAGCAAAGTCTCGTGGGCTCGCTTCTTCTTGCCGACCCCTATCAGCATCGACGGTCGACCAATATCTCGAGCACAGGGGTAGCTTCCACGAGCAAAGTCCCTTGGGGTCGCTTCTTCTTGCCGATCCCCCATTAGCCTCGACGGTCGACCTATATCTCGAGCACAGGGGTAGCTTCCACATGCAAAGTCCCTGGGGTCGCTTCTTCTTGCCGACCCCATAAGCCTCGGCGGTCGACCAATATCTCGAGCACAGGGGTAGCTTCCACAAGAAAAGTCCCTTGGGGTTGCTTCTCTTGCCGACCCTCATCAGCCTTGACGGTCGACCCATATCTCGAGCACAGGGGCAGCTTCCACAAGCAAAGTCTCGTGGGCTCACTTCTTCTTGCCGACCCCCATCAGCCTCGACGGTCAACCTATATCTCGAGCACAGGGGTAGCTTCCACAAACCAAGTCTGTCATGCCCCGCTTCCCAAAATACGAGAATACGAGCCCGTGACGAAGGCCCAGCGAATGATTTTAATATCATTCATAAGTTGTACCAGTCTCAACTCAACAATACTCAGAAAATTAAATCACAACCACGCAATTAATAACATCACCGAACAATATTTGAATTCAAGAATTTAATAATCCAACATGATAATCAATATTGAGAAACAAGAAGCAGTTACGGGTCAAAAGCCCGGGATACAAGTCTAAATAAACAAATGAATTACAATGAATGAAGAAGATCATGAAAGGAAATAATTTATTGTCATGCAGTTGCTCCAATCTAAAAGTACTGCTCGCCAACTCCTTCTGGCAGATCCTCAGGTTCACCTGTGGCTGGGTTAACTAAAGAAGAAAAATAAATGTCCTTAGAGCAAGTACGGACAACAAGTAGTGAAAACAGAGGGTAAAGGAGTAAGGCACGTGTAGGAAATATGAATCAAGATCAAATTGCAAAGACAATAATGGTACTAATAACAACGGTCATAATCAAGTATATATACATGTCAACTAAGTCTATTATCAAGTTGTTTCTTCTATCTAGTGCACGTACTACTGCGTCCCATACCACAGGTTCGATGCACGCACAACAGTGTTCGTTTTAGACTTCGTGGTGGGGTCTACAGAGCGTGTACTCGGTGTATCACGACAACAAGATAACAAGATAACAAGTTCACGTCTCCACAAGTAATTCTCCACCTTCCACGCCAAGTTCATGTAACAAGATAACAAGATAACAAGTTCACGTCTCTACAAGTAATTCTCCACCTTCCACGCCAAGTACATGTAACAAGATAACAAGATAACAAGTTCACGTCTCCATAAGTAATTCTCCACCTTCCATGCCAAGTTCATGTAACAAGATAACAAGATAACAAGTTCACGTCTCTACAAGTAATTCTCCACCTTCCACGCCAAGTTCATGTAACAAGATAACAAGATAACAAGTTCACGTCTCCACAAGTAATTCTCCACCTTCTACCGAGTACATTTTCTGAGACTGTCCACTACTAGGTCAACCCTTAGAAACCCCGGCTTGTTTAGTATTTTATTACTAAGTCATATATTTACATGCAAGTAGTTATTAGAATGTCAAGGGAATTATGATAATGCAACAACATGATGCATTGCACAAAATAAACAAGAAATGGCAAATCTGGAATAGCTGACACAGTCACACTAAAACAGGGATATCTCCAAGATTACAACTCCAAATTCGAACTTCCTGTATGCTATGGACATCTAGACAGATAGGGCTACAAGTTGTATTCAAGAACTTTCTTCTAATTCTGACTGTAGCTAGGTTAAATACTCTACTCTTTACAGTTCAGCTGTTCTGGCAGTAACTAGATGTCAACTTTTAAGGGGTGAAAACATGGTATAAATACATTATAAAAATCTACAAAAATTTGAGGTGAACCCTCAGCATGTGTGTAAGGTTCCTGGTAAATTTCATAACATTCTAATACTGTTTACATGGTATTTCACTATTAAATATGTCGATGTTACGATAATTCTGCCGTCTGGAAAATGCAGACCAACAGGGACTAAAAAGGTGATATCTCATGACTCGTGACTCCGAATTAGGATCTGTCACTTGGGTTGGAAACTAGACTCAGTGGACTAAAACTTTCTTTTATATCCCGTGTGCTAATTCTCAAGTTAACAGGGTCGAAACCTCTGTGCTAAACAGTACATGCAACAAGAATTTTATAAAAGCTATCACGTTTATATTCATCAAGTGGGTAGTTATCGAGTCATTGTATCATACATGTACCAAGATTAATGTAAAGCAAGTAATGTGAATTTTCCCAGTAAACAAGTCAAGTTTATCACGTCAAGTTCAAGTCACAAGGTCTCAAGTAATAACATGTATTTAATCACGACGTGTTTTCTCATGTACAAGTTTATTTATTTTATTCATGTCAAATGTATGTCTAGGCTTGGGTTTGGGTCAATGGATAATAAAAGAAGTCAAGAGTACGTCGGGTTAGCTCATGTAAACCCTCGATACTCCTAACGGAAGGGACACAAGGCAGAGTTAACGATAAATAAATTGGAACTACTTGCATAAGAGGTCAATTAATCTTGAACTAGAATAAATAAAGCAGTTCAAGTGGACTTGCCTTATTAATGTAAACGATTCAATAAAATAAGAATAACGGGATCAGAATCCCGGAGAGCAATCCCAAGAGCACGTGCAAAAACTGAGGGAGAAAACCCAAGCAATAAGTAGCAAACAGTGAGAGTGCCCCACACTGGATCCAGACAGAACAGCAAACAGCAAGAGGGGATTCGCTGCGCCCAGAACACAGAACACCCAATGCGACCAATCAGCTCTTCGCCACACAGCGGATCCGCTCAGAACAGGGGGCAGCGAAGTGGGATTCGGTGCGGCGAGAACACGGAACAGCGGCAGCAACCAGTCGCCGCTCGTCTTCTTCCTTCGATCGAAGAGGGAGAACGGCGCGAGGGGAAAGTGGCGAGAGGTTGGCGCGACGACTAAGGCGCGATGCTACGGCGGCGTGGCGACGACGATGACGACGCTGCGGTTGGGAAGCAACAACAGCGGCGACGATTCGGCGAGACTCTGTTCTCGCGCTCAAAAAACAGGGGAGAGCGGTGACGACTTCGACGGACTTGGACGGTGACGGCGAGTCAATGCGGGGGTCTTCGGAGGTTGCTAGGAGTGGTGAGGGACTACGGTGACGACGGCGATGGAGTGGTGGTGTTGGCGATTGGTTTGGTTCGGTGATGCTCCGATGGCTTCTACGGGTTTGGTGATGGGGTGAAGGTGGTGTCGATATCGAGGGGAGAAGAGTGCGGGGATGGCGACGGAGTTAATGGTGACGGCAATGGAGTTCAGCTAGGTTGACGAGGGTGAGGAGGTGGTGGTTGGAGTTGGGCAATGGGGAAGCTCGAAGGTGAAGTCGATGGGTTTGCTTTGGGTTGTTTGCGAGAACGGGGAAGGAGAAGTGAACGGGGTTTGTTTGGCTTTGTTTGGGTTTTGAGAAACAGGAGAGGGAGAGTGGTTTGTTAGATTAGTTCTGATTTGTGGGGGAAGTGGGGTTGTTTTTAATATAATGAAATGAGAAAAGATCATGGGGGAGTTGGAGAATCATGGGATTGAGGGAGAGAATGAGTCTGGTTTTCAGTTAGGGGAATTGGGTTTGGGTAGATTAAGTCTTGGATCCAATATCCAATAAGGGTATGGGTTTGGGCTTGAATGTAGTTGGGCCAAGATACAATAATATAATAAACAATTGAAATTAGTGAGCCCACAACATGACAAAGACCCAAATATAATAAATTAGGGAAGAAAATATATCAATAGAAATACAAAGAAAAATAATCCGTATAATCAGAAACAGGGGTTACAAAGTCCCCTGGGCTCGCTCGTCTTACCAACCCCATATGCCTCGACGGTCAACCCATATCTCGAGCACAGAGGCAACTTCCACAAGCAAAGTCTCGTGGGCTCGCTTTTGTCTTGCCGACCCCCATCAGCCTCGACGATCGACCAATATCTCAAGCACAGGGGTAGCTTCCACAAGCAAAGTCTCGTGGGCTCGCTTCTTCTTGCCAACCCCCATCAGCCTCGACGGTCGATCTATATCTCGAGCACAGGGGTAGCTTCCACAAGCAAAATCCCCTGGGCTCGCTCGTCTTACTGACCCCATATGCCTCGACGGTCAACTTAGATCTTGAGCACAGGGGTAGTTTCCACAAGCCAAGTCTTTTGGGCTTGCCTCTTCCTGTCGACCCCCATTAGTCTCGACGGTCGACCTGTATCTCGAGCACAAGGGTAGCTCCCACAATGCCAAGTCTCTTGGGATCAATACCCCGAGCCGACCCCATTCGGCATTGTGAACGAAGGGAATCACCAAAGACCTGTTCGGCAACGCTCGACAACAGACCCCCATGCTCGGCTACCGAGACCCTCGTGCTCGGCCATGAGGGCCCTAACCAGTCCGGCGCCGACCCCAACCAACCCAAGCTACAGGAACTCTCTTTCCATTCTTCTCCATAGAACCCGACTACTCCTTCACGACTGGCTAAACATTGCCCCGCAGGAGTGGGGGGCTTGTGATATGGGATAAATGAAGTGGCGCGATCAGGACCCTCTGATCTCCTCTGGACCCTCCCCCTGTGATCATCAAGCCAGCTACAGTCCAATGGGCCATAACAAAGCTCAGGCCTATGGGAAAACGGGTCCAACCCGGCCCGTTAGGGCTCTAAACCCGTTTACCCCTGCCTATAAATACCCAACCCCCTCCTCACTTTGGCAGGTAATCAAACTTTCTTCCCCTGGACCCTAGCGACTATTGCTTTTCCAATGACTGACTAGATCGTCGAAGGGCCTGTCGCCGGAACTTCTCCCGGTGTTTCTAGGCAGTGTGCAGGTACAGAAGATCCGAGCCGAGACACTACATCCGAGCCGAGCACCCAATGTCTACCTCTCCGTTCCTACTTCCAAACCGCTCCCGCTCCCCGATGTCAGACCGATGCCAGTACTACGGTTTCCATCACACAAATTACAAGAACTCACACCTGCTGCCCCCACACCCCAAAAACAAACAACATCATAGACCATAATTTATTTGATTTGATGTAGTTCATAAATGTTAATTGGAGAAAAGGGATGAGATAACATCAAATAATAGTAGTAGCGGAGAAAGACTGACACGATGATTGTGCGCTGAAGTATAGTAGCAAGTCTTAACAATATGAATGCAGCTGCGACTGCAACTATCAAAACAGCTGAAATTCGCCAGCAAACAAGCAGGCCCGAAAAGATTTCAAATGCCCATATCGAGACAAGCATTCCAAAGCAGGAAATGTCTGTCTTTTGAAAGCTTCACAATATGATAGTAACATTCATGCATCGATAATATTCGGCGCTCTTTATACATTTCTTGTGATGAAAATTCCCAAATTATATAATTGCTAAACTGAAATTATGTTATCTAAACTAAGCGAAGTTGATTATGACAAATATCAAAATTCACTAAACTAGTATAGAAATTTCCAGATCAAACAAACAACACTAATTCATTTACTTAACTTCAAATCAACCAAAAGCAACATCAAATTATAACGAAAACTTCAGAATTAAAACAGCGATCGATCGGTTCCTCGATACTAACCAAGATGGAACTCGTGACCACACTGGAGCTTCGCCGTCGACCGATCTCCACTTACGGTGACGATCTCGAGGCAGATCGAACATGCGATCGCCGTCGATTCATTGTCGATCAAAGGATGGTCCGATTCGCCCAAACCCATGCCTTCATGCAACAAAATCCCCAAATTCTATTTTCGAACTCTAAATTTGGAAATGGAGGAAATTTTCGCTAATTTCGATGGATTTTTTTCTCGTTTCGTCAAATTCGATCGGGATTTTTTCTTCTTCTTTCATTATTGCGTGGATTGAGGAAGAAGGGACGGGGTGGCTGAGGTGGCAGTGGGGCCGACAGCTGGATTCGAATCAGACGCGAATTATTCGATATTTTAATTGGTTTGGGTATGGATCCTTATAGGGTGCAAACCCGATTATATATTACTGCTAATTTTTCTTACTAAATTGTATACTTAATGCCAAAAAGACAATAAGAAAAACAGAATCTTCTTGTTTTTATTTAATAGCATAATTTTGAGTTACGGATGAAATTTATATTTTGATAAGATTAAATTTAGTCTTTGTTTTTGTGGATGCTTATAAGTTTTTTAAAACTAGTGTGTTGCAAACGGATCCTGTAGGATTGATCCGAATGGGATCCGTTAGGTTAATGATGGCGTGTTTAAGTGAGTTTAGGCGTTAGGACACGAGTAATGGTCAGTGACCAAACAAAATGTTGTTATTCTTTTGACCTCAGTCTACCGAATATCAACATTTGAAAATTTTGCACGTTAGGACATCTCTAATCTCTAATATTATAATAACTAGTATCATGTACGTGCATTGATTATCTATGCTATTTTTGATCTGGCTGGAGTCATTCGACTCTATCCGTTTACATCAAAAAAAAAAGTATCATGTACGTGCGATGCATGTAGAGGGAGAATGCAAAAAGACACAAAAAAACTACCAACACGTGCGCTGCACGTGTTGACACACATACACAAAAAAATAAAAAATTGTTTATTTGTTTACCAACCTCAACTCTCCCATTATAATAGTTACTAGTATGATGCACGTGCGATGCACGTGGAGGAGGAAGGAAAAGGACAAAAAAAAAACCTCTAGTATGATGCACGTGGAGGAGGAAGGAAAAGGACAAAAAAAAACCTACCAACACGTGTGCTGCACGTGTTTCCACACATACAAAAAACAATAAAAAATTGTTTATTTGTTTGGAACCCCATCTCTCCCATTATAATAGTTATAGATAATCTCTATGTCATTTTGTCAACACGTGCAGCGCACGTGTTGACAAAATGACTCACTTTGGTAAATATTTTCGAAAGTGGACTAGTTTGATAAATATTTTCGAAAGTGGATCAGTTTGGAAATTATTTTCTTTGTATCCTTTTTTTATTATCCCTTCAATTTTTTTCACGTGCACGTGTGCACGTGCATTATACTAGTGGTTATAATGGGAGAAGGCCTTAGTATCATTTTGTCATTCTACCAACATGTGCAGTGCATATACATAACTAATATAAAGAAGATTTCCGGTTCAAATTTTTCCTACGTCAGAGTTTTTTTTTTTTTTTTTTGAAATTATTAAAACGTGCATCGCACATATAAATTACTAGTATAAATTAAATCATTTGATTCACATGGGACATATTTCTTTTAGAATAAATTTCAAAAAACAGTACTGAGTTTTCAAGAATTTGTACCCATATGCCGAACTTCTTTTCTGGGACTTGCCGTGCTATTGTATAAATTTTGATGATTTTAGTGAAAACTAACATACACCGTCTAGTTAAATTTGAAATATTGATTTACCTTCCAAATTCAATAAGGATTTTTTTAAAAATTGTTTTTCTTATATTTCTTCTCTCTCTCTCTTTTCCTTCTGAAAAAAACAATCCATACCTAAATTGAAACTCAAACCCAAATACAAATTCACATTCAAAACTACTCATCACCTTATTTCTCTCTCCCATTCATTTTCAAACCCAATTTAAACCCAAATAAAAGTCCAATTCCTTTATTCGGATGTTCTCACGTCCCTAGCACGACCACTGACATATGGGGGTACATTAGAGAGGCACACATCAAAGTAGATGATAGAAAGGCGTGGGACATAGCTATAGCCGCTACAATCTGGAACCTGTGGCTAGAAAGAAATGATTTTATTTTCCGCAACAAAGTCTATAGATTTCATAATTCAATGCATAAGATTTTCCTTCTTATCTATGATTGGGCAGGAGCACAGGAGGTAGCGAAGAGGTTCAAGATCAATGATTGAGACTAGCTCGACGGGAGCACATGTTTGCTTCAGAGCAGTCTGAGGCCTTCATGCCCGGTCTGTCAGTATTTTGGTGGCTCAAGTGGAGGGAACTCTTTTAATGTTAAGTCGTATCAGTTGGATGGCTGCTTTTCTAGCTTTATGCTAGCTTTTGTTGTTGTCTTTCATTACTATTAGATGTTGTTGTCATTACTATTTAGGCTACCTGTAGTTGTTGCTTTTAGCTTATGTACTGTACTACTTTGTTTCCTTAATTAATCATTAATGAAACGATGGCTTCGACCATCTTTTATCAAAAAAAAAAGAGTCCAATTCTTAGTAAAAAAAACCAAAACCCGATAGTACTCTTTTCTCTCCCAAGACTGACCCATTTTTTTAAAAAAATCCCAATTTCTCATATAGCGAGTGTAGTCAACTGTAGCCAAAATTCACTCGCTATCTGAGAAATCGAGTGTTGGTTTTGGGTTTTTTGGTTTCCACTCGCTATCTGAGAAATCAAATGTTGGTTTTGGGTTTTTTGGCCAAGACCCATTGTTTCAAAAGACGAACTTGTTTCAACCAACCTCGCTTTTTTAGACAGCGAGTGTCGATTGGAGTTTTTTAACTTTCTCAACCTAGACTCGCTGTCTCAAACAGCGAGCTTGTTTTAACCAAACTCGCTGTTTCAGACAACGAGTGTCGATTGAGGACTTAAACCCCAAGCTCGAATTTGTTTATTTTCTTCTCTCCATTCTTACTCCTAATTCCGAAACCCAAAACCCTAGCCTCCAAAATTTGTAAAATCATGAATTCACGATTATCTTTGATTTAGGGGTTTAGGGTTTTGCGAGTGTGAGGAGAGAGGGTTGAGAGTGTGAGGAGAGATGCTTGAGAGGGATGTGGAAAATTGAAACAAATTTTGATGGGTTAATCGCCTCAAACGCTCGAATTTGGGGGCTAGGATTTATGGGTTATCAAAGAGGGAGAGTTGAGAGAAAAAGATAGAGAGAGCTCAATGCTCGAAACAGTATGGCTGGGTTTAAGAAATCCTCAATCGACACTCGTTGTCTCAAAAAGCGAGTATGGTTAAAACAAGCTCGCTTTTTGAGACATCGAGTCTTGGCCAAGGAAGAAACAAAAAAAATCCAAAACCAACACTCGCTTTCTCAGATAGCGAGTGGATTTTGACTACACTCGCTATCTCACAAAGCGGGTGGGTCAGTTTGGGATTTTTTTAAAAAGTGAGTCAGTTTGGGGAAAAATTCCCCCCTCCTTCTCAAACTCAACTCATTCCCTCTTCTTTCCCCTCTATATTCTTCAAGTATTTCACTTACAAACTCTACCCAAATTGAACCCAAACCTATCCAAAACCATCCCACTAATTACCCTCCTCCTATTGGGATGGGTGTCTACAAGCACTCATATTGCGCAACGAAACCAAATAGAGCAATGAGGAAGTCGAAGTAGATGAGACAAATCAATTGAACACTCAAGCAAATAGATCCATCAATCCAACACAAATACAACGAAGATTTATCTGGATTAGCTTTTGCTTAATTCGGAGAAAAATATAGGAAAATATAATATTCAACTATAAGAGATTAAAAGAAGTTAATGATTCACTCAATATAAGGAATTAAACTCACTCACCAAGAACTATCTCTATCAAATCTCTCTTTGCAATGGAGAAAATGATGTCAATAAAGTACTTGCCTCTCATATTGAAGGTTACAGCAATATATTGAAGAAAAATAGAAAGAACCTCATGTTAATCTTGATTTTCAGTCGTCCGATATATTCTATAAAAGAAGTAACTGAATAGGAGCCTTACGATCTTACTTTGAGTTGTAGATTGAGCTGAAACGACCTAACAAAATTGATGCCCAAAATAACACAGTGCCGTGGTCGGTCGATTGTCCCTCTCTCGGACAAACCATGTACAGGGGTCGGTCGGGTGTGCGGTCTGGCGTGCGGTCGGGTGTGGACGATCGACCGCAACTCTGCATGTACTTGCTTTTACTGTTTTCATCATCGACTGCTTCGATCTCCATGCTTCATCATATCTTCTTATAATCTGAACCATGAATATACAAGACATATTCCTAACACCTCCTTCCTCTCTTCTTCACTATCAATGCTCGTCTCAAACACAACTCAAACCCAAATCCAAATTTGAATTCAAACTCACATAAACTCTCTCTCTCTCTCTCTCTCTCTCTCTCTCTCTCTCTTCTCCTCTGCCCTCCTCCTTGTCTAAACTTATCCAAACTAATTCCCCTCTTCTCTCAATTCATCCAACCATTATAAAATTTATAAGTTACTATTTTATTAATGATATAGTGCAACATAAGGGAATAATAACGACATAGGTGTTTTAGTCATTACAAAAAAATTTAGGTGTTATGCGGTCACATAAATTGTCAAAAAAAGGGGGTTGAAAACTTATTTCCACTTCGAAACAAAGGCCGTAATTAAACCATACATGCTCACTAACAATAAGACTTACTAGTACCTAACCGAAGGGACTCGCCAAATTGCAGGAAATTGGCGGTTGCCATTCTATAAAATGTTTATACAAACTTAATAGGTGAGTCATTTCTTGGTCCATCTCAAAAGGGTGAGAGAACAAGACCTGTTCGTACGCATACATGCTAAGACCTGTTTATGGGTATCATCCCACCCCAACGAAGGAAGAACATACACTGGAACAAGTGTCAAATTTGTAATTTTTTGCATCTCTTATTGACAATTCACGACTACAAAACTTGTGACAAGGAAAATTTCTAATTGAGTAATTTACAGAGTAGTCCATCATAACTGTGCAATCCAAGGCCTTGAATAAAGATTTCACAAGGTGAAGAACAAAATAACAAGTAATATTCAGAGAGTATAGCTATTGTAAATAAATAACATCAAATGTGATGGAATCCAGAATTAAAATCATAGAAATACAGGTGGGACGGTTGTTTAATAACAAAAGGAAAGGCTGGAACAAACAAGACTCTACAGTCACCAACTCGAGGGGAAGCAAATTTACATAAGTTTGTGAACAAACAGTCTCATTCAAAGAGCAATATGTAGTTTTTAGAGGCATCACATAATTGATCGACACATATATAGCGAACACACACAAAATTTTAAAAAATGATAACAATAATTATAATAACAAAAGCTGCGGCCACTGGCTACAAATCTGGCCTTCCCCGATAGCTCATGCGCGTACCAAAAAATCTAATATCTCAATATTCTTTCAAAACAGCTCTTCCGAGTTGAACTTATTCCAAGCTTCCTGTATCATGAAGAAGGGATGACATGTAAGTGGAAAAGGCATTTCAAACGAGGTCAAATTCAATATATTTCAACCATCAATATTTAATCCTTTTTCTCCACAACATTTTTGTATTTGCTCAAGGTTCCCACTTATTCTATTCTAGGACAACTGATTAGCCTCATTGTTCAAGATCCATTTTAACAACCATAATAGAAGAATGGTATAATTGTGGCAGGAATTTTTACAACCATAGTTCACGACCCCTCTTAACAGACGAACAAACTAAATATAACAGCCATCTACATTCTCAATAGGAGAAAGGGTTCAATCAAATGTGTATAAAATATTATCCCTACATTTTCCCATTGCATTTAAGTTAGAATTATGCTTAACCGGATTAGGTTTTGACAATCTACACATGCAGTATAATAATTAATATTTCATTATTTCAGCCTCAACAAATTTTAAAATTAGCTTTATTTTTTTATAGATCTCTTTGATCCCATTCAATTTCATGATGGATTCAGGCTTGTATACAAGCTGACCCATTATTGGAATTACTCAAACATTTGTCTATGACTATTCTCAACTACAGTTGTCTTTTCAAAATTCATTGATGTTACGGTAGTAATTGCATTCCCAGTAGTTTGGGAGAAATCATTTAGTTGAGTTCTTCATAGAGGTAAAAATCCATCAAAAATATACTTTTTACTCTTCCACCAATGCCATGCATTTATAACAAAAATACAAAGAACAGAAAAATATTAAAATATACAATCTGGATATAACGTGTATACTGAAATAGAATTTCAAAAATTACTTGCTCCTGTACAACTAAAAGCATACCTTGAGGAGATCAAAAACCTTTTCTGCAATATACTTCTGTTGAAGATTTGCTCCTTTTTGTTGAACCTTGTCTGGATGAATACATAATGTCGCTTTCCTATAAGCTTTTTTCACAGCAGCACCAGTGATCAAGTCAGTCAAAGATACAGCAGTCCAACCACATTCAGGCCAAAGCACCTATACACAATTTGTGAAGAGGCGAATCTCAGAAGTTTAATGAAAATGAATATGTTTACCATTTCATGGGTAAAAATAAATTACAAGTGACAAAACGGTAACCTTCCTTTTATCACTGATTCTTTGAAAAGAAATGGAGAAGAATGCAAAAGAATTATTGGTCACTCTGTTGCATAGTATGACTTTGTTTATATTTTATATTGTATGGATGTTCTTCTTTTGTTGTGTTCAGTACCACATTGTGTAAAGTCCCACCATGGGACAAAAAGTGGTTAAGCCACAATAAAAGGAAAATATGTAAACAATATACTCTTAACAGTTTACTAAGTAGGCAAGAATCCATGGAAACCTACCACTGCCTAATTTGTACTTTATTTTTGTTAATGCTATTGTCCAAGGTCTCAGTCAAAAGTAGGACAGGGCATTGCACACCTACTCAAGTTCCCAGATGCTTAATTATGTACAGGTTGTTTAAATCATGGTTTTCTTCTGAAAGCTACTATTTCAACCGCTTCTCCTTCATTTTACTGTCACTAAATATTACCTCTAATAACGCCCTGACCTCCATAATTGTCCTAATTTAGATGGGGAGATGAGGCTTCACTGATGACAATGATAATTATGGACAACAAAAGTTAATAAAATTAGAAAAGCAGACAAACAGCCCTCACTATAATACAGATAAATTTGAAAGAAAGAAAGGAAAAGTTTATAAGAAAAATCACACATGAAATATTCATAAAATTAGAAACGCAAACAAACAGCCCTCACAATTATACAGATAGGTTGAAAAAAATAATTTATATCAAAGACTGATATATATTTCAGGTAAACCAACAGAAAGGCATCTTAATAATGTAATTTAACGTTTTTACAAAAAAGTTGGCATTATGCAAGAATTTAACAAGAAATAGAAGGGGGAAATCAGGAAATGAGAGTAATATGAACCACAACAGTCAAATGTTTTCTTTTAAGGACCTAAAGGCACCCAAAGTTTACCTTAATTCCCTACACACCTAAAATGAAAAAAATACCCCCAATAGTACCCGAAGTTTTTTTAAAATTGGACCCCAAAAGCACCTGTCGCTAAGTTTTCCATTAAGTTAATGGAATATTCTTAGAATATTCCTCTTAATGGGTATGAACCTGTTAAGAAACATATTAAATTACAAAATTGCCCTCAACTATCCAAAAACAAACTCATTAACCCTATCCAAACCCAAAACCCATCTTCTTCTCCTCTTCATCTTCTTCTTCTCTTCATCCTCTTCATCTTCTTCTTCTCCTCTACCCGAAAACCCACCACCGAAACCCAATTTCTTCTCCTCTTCATCTTCTTCTCCTCTTCTCAAAAACCACCATCACCACCACCGTCAACCACCACAATCATCATCTCCGTCAACCACCACCATTACCATCCCCCCAAAAACAGAAAAAACAGAAAAAAATGAAGAAAAACAAAACAAAACTGAAGAGAAGAAGAAGAAAAAGAAGAGATCAGGGTATTTGTGTAATTTCACTTTAATTTTGTTAAGAAATTAAAGCGGGTGTCTTTTGGTCCAATTTTAAAAAGTTTGGGTGCTATTTGGATATTACCTGAACTTCAGGTGTGTATAGGGCATTAGTATAAACTGTAGGTGCATTTAGGTCATTAACCCTTTCTTTTAAAACTCCAAAGTTGTGACTTCAGAAAACATAGTCTTAAAACTTTATATATTGATGTCCATCAATCTCAATCAACTTCTAATTAAGAAATAAACTACAACACGAATTTAAATTCGTGGGAGCCAAAAAGGTAACAAGTGAGAATATGAGGGGGGTTTGTCTCTAGCAAAATGGGTTAGGTGTTGCTGCTGATTTTGGTGTGGGAGCAAACAGATAAATTTGTGGATTCTTGAAGGAAACAAATAAGCAAACCTGTTGACTTTCACCGGCGTTTTGACTGGTTTCTTGCCGCTGCCTTGAACCTGTAAAAAGTTCGATACACCGGGATGGATTCCGGCGACGAACCATTCGACGCTCTTGTCAGTAATCATGAAGATTATGAAAGAGCTTTAGGTGGAAAAAGATTGATTACCTTGTTACGGTGGGGGGAGGGGTATTTATAGCGCCTCAAGGACCCGTTTCGAGACAAGGATTTATCTCTACTTCCTGGTGTTTTTGGATAAGATGTAGAATTTAAATCGTTTCATAGAGATAACCATGAATTTGAATTACTCTTTAAATATCCTGGGCTGGTTTGTAGCGGGCCGCTACCTATACCCAATAGGACAGATCCGTTTATGGGTTATCGGGCTTTAAAGAAAGATCCAGTTCCCATTTCAGACCCGTCTGTAGGTGAAATTACCGTTTTACCACTGAGAGCTTTAAGATTTGTGCCCGATTTGAACGGTCCCGATTTAATCCTATTTTTAGCCATATCACGAGCCCCCCACTCCCGAAGACCGAGTTTGCCTCTTTCAGCCATTCTTCAGTTTCCAGCAGCCTTATTGTTCTAATAGCATACAGGATTTTATCAGAGTTCTCGGAAAAGTTTGGATCATGCTCGAGGTGTAACGGTGACTTTCTAAGCTTGTAAAGTACCCAAAATTATTCTCAGAATTTTCTGGATTTTTGGTAATTTTTTTAGATTTTTCTGAATTTCTTTTTTCAAATTTTAATCATTTTTTGAATTTTTAATTCAATTTCCAAATTTAAATAATTAACTATAGAAAATTTTAATTAATTATTCTAATTTAATAATTATTATTTTCAGAATTTTTAAATTATTTTCCGAATTAATAATTATTTTTAGAATTTTTTAATTATTTTTTTCGATTTTTAAATTAATTTTCTTGATTTTTTAAATAATTAATTCAATTAAATAAATAAATTAATTAATTAAATTTTATCTGTACATGTGGCACAATCCTATGTGTTGATCACGATCAGAGGGGCGCGCATCGCAAAGCAGGGTGTTTTCCCCAATTTCACGCTCGGAACACCTTTTGTTCGGATCCCGTTGCCGACCCACGAGAAGGTGCCACGTGGCCGATCAACGTTGACCATTGGCCGCCACGTGGCATTTTTTTCCTTTCTTTTTTCTCCCTTTTCCTTTCCCGCTTTCTTCTTTTCCTCTTTCTCTGCTCTTCTTCGACTTTGCCCTTGCCTTTGGTTTCGACTTTCGACTACGAAGGAGCTCGGCTGCTGAGTTCGGCGAAGACTGAGGGGCACCTGAGCTTTGGCGAGGAGAAGCTCGTCGGAGGCGGTTGGAGTTTGGTGACAGCAAGGGGAGGTCGCTGAGGGGGAGATGGGTTTGAAGCTCCTCTAGGGGTTTTGCGAGGAAGTTGGAGTTCGGAGGCGGTTTGCGATGGTGGAGGAGAGCTTTTTGGTGGAGCTCTGCGAGTTGGCGAAGGTAGAAGAACCTCGAACTCGGCGTCGGAGGTCGATGGGTTCGGCGATGGTGGGTAGTTGGCGAAATGGAGCTCGTCACTAAAGGAGAGCTCGGCAGGGAGAAGAGGAGGTGCTGCTCGGAGTTGAGGGAGGAGCTCAGTGAAGTTGGGTTTTGGCGTCAAGGGAGCTCGGCAGTGGAGGCTCGATGGAGGCGATGGGTTTGGAGCTCGACGCGGGAGCTCGGAGTAGGGCGGAGGCTTCGAACCTTGGTGAGGAGGAGCATGGCGACGGAGGTGGTGAGGCGGCGAAGAAGCTGACGTTGGGTTCTGTCAATGGCGGCAAAGTTTGAGAAGAAGAAAAGGAGGCTAGGGTTTGGGTCTCTAACGGGTCCGAACCCGACCCGTTAACCCTTTAATGATTTTTTTTGGATTTGTGGCCGTTGATCGGGGTCGAGTGCGGATCTTGAGGCGGAGTTTTTCTCCATTTCCACGCTCGGAGCTACGTTTGTTCGAAATTTGGCTCCGAGGGACGTGGCTCAATCTGGACCGTTGGATCTTGATCAAGCGTGATTTTTGAGGTGACGTTTCCCTAATTTCGCGCTCGGAACCACGTTTGCTTGGATTTGACTCTGAAGGACTTGGCTCAATCTGAGCCATTGGATCTTGATCAAGCACGATTTTGAGGTGACATTTTTCCCAATTTGACGCTCGAAACCATGTTTGCCCGGATTTGACTCTGAGGAACGTGGCTCGATCTGAGCAGTTGGATCTTGATCGAACGAGCTTTTTGAGGCAACGTTTTTCCCAATTTCACGCTCGGGACCACATTTGCTCGGATTTGACTCCGAGGGACATAGCTCGATCTGAGCCGTTGGATATTGATCGAGCGCGCTTTTTGAGGTAACGTTTTTCCCAATTTCACGTTCGGGACCACGTTTGCTCGGATTTGACTCTGAGGGACGTGGCTCAATCTGAGCCGTTGGATCTTGAATCTTGATCGAGCCGCTTTTTGAGACAACGTTTTCCCCAATTTCACGCTCGGGGCTACGTTTGCTTGGATTTGACTTCGAGGGACGTGGCTCAATCTGAGCCATTGAATCTTGATCAAGCGCGCTTCTTGATGAGAAGTTTTTTCCTTATTTTTTGTTCGCCGCAGCTGTGTTGTAACCCACTTTCCCGGTGCAACGGAGGTCGGATCGGGGCGTGTGACCCCTCGTTTCGAAGCTGACTCGAAGATTTACAATTTCTCTTTAGAAGTCAGTTGAAGAATTATCCTTCTTCGTGGTCAAAATAGTCCTGCAACATCTTTGTCTTCATGAAGTTGAGAAGTGCTTTGGTCTTCGGAATCTTCGAAGAGGAGCTCCACTCCTATAGGCTAAGAAGATGAGCTAGGAAGATCCTCGTAACACCCATGGGAAGATCCGTTCTTGGAGGTAAGTGCGAGGAGCAACTCTAGGAGAGAGTTTTGAGCTCCACACTCTCATGGAAGAAGGCCGCTCAGGAGGCGAGCAGAACGAAGAGCTTCACCGGGCTCTAGGAGAGAGCCGTTCGGGAGATGAGTTTGAGGAGCAACTCTAGGGGAGAGTTGAGCTCCGAACTCGTTGAGAAGAAGGCCGCTCGGGAGGCGAGCGGAGCGAAGAGCTTCACCGGACTCTACGAGAGAGCCGTTCGGGAGGCGAGTTTGAGGAGCAACTTTAAGGGATAGTTGAGCTCCGAACTCGTTGAGAAGAAGGCCGCTTTGGGAGACGAACGGAGCGAAGAACTTCACCAGGCTTTAGGAGAGAGCCGTTCGGGGGGCGAATTTGAGGAGCAACTCTAGGGGAGAGTTGAGCTCCAAACTCGTTGAGAAGAAGGCCGCTCGGGAGGCGAGCGGAGCGAAAAACTTCACCAGGCTCTAGGAGAGAGCTGTTCGGGAGGCGGGTTTGATGAGCAACTCTAGAGAAGAGTTGAGCTCCGAACTTGCTCGTTGCAGAATTTAACCAGTAGTGGGTAGTAGTATGAATGTTCGTTTTGAGCCCCAAAACCGCATACTCGAAAGCTGTAAGGGCAATTTCGAACCATGACTGTGAACTTCGAACTAGTTGTTACAGGATTATCAACGAGTTGTAGGAGCAATTCCGAATGGTGAGCTACTTCGCACTTGCTCGTTCGCAAGCGGCTAAAGCGGCGTCGAACCAAGTGTTGGACTCCAAACTTGTTGTTTGAGAACTTTAACAATTGTGGAAGGAATTCCGAATGGTGAGCTACTTTGTACATTGTTTGCGCGCAAGTAGCAAAAGTAACATCGAACCAAGTGTTGGACTTCGAACTTGTTGTTAAGAGAGTTAACGAGTTGTGGGAGCAATTCCGAATGGTGAGCTGCCCCGCACTTGCTTGTTTGCAAGCGGTTAAAGCAACGTCGAACCAAGTGTTGGACTCCAAACTCGTCTTTAAGAGAGTTAACGAGTTGTAGGAGCAATTCCAAATGGAGAGCTGCCCCACACTTGCTTGTTTGCAAGCGGTTAAAGCAACGTCGAACCAAGTGTTGGACTCCAAACTCGTCTTTTGAGCTTAGTAAATTGTAGGAGCAGCCCTGTTGGACAAGCTGGACTCCGAACTTACCATTTAACGAGTCGTAGATGTGACTTGGAGAGATAGAAATGAGGCAAACGCAATAATTTTCAATAGAAAAAAGCTAAGTTTTATTGAAACAAACTAAGTTGCCGCTTCAATGGGGCGAGCCATTATTACATGCTTTTCGCCGGGTTACAAGCATCGGCCTTATTGAAAACTAAAATCCTACTTATACGATAGGGTGAAGGCCACTTGGGAGGAGTTTAGTTCTCCCCCCATTGGACCTCCATGGATAAGGTGGAGGACGGCCCCAGGTTCAGAATCTTGGAACTCAGCGGGCCTCTCTATTCGCTTGTAGGCTCCTCGAGGTGGAAGATCGGCCCCGTCTTTTCGGACGAACTTGGCCAGGTGTCCCCGCTGTATGAGTTCTTCGATCTCCTCTTTGAGAGCCCGACAATCATCCGTGTCGTGGCTATGGTCCCAATGAAAGTGGCACCACTTATCCATATTTCTCTTCTTGCCAGGGGTATTCATTCTAGAGGGACCGCGGAGTAGCCCTTCTTTGTCCACCTCCATAAGAACTGCTGATATACTAGCATTAAGGGGGTGAACTTCTCAAAACAAGGAGCTGGGCAGCATTGGCCATTGTCGTCCCTCTAGAATTTCTGGAACCCCTTTTTGCTTGTATTCTTCCGTTTGTTCCCGAAAGATGATTCCTCAAGAGGGGGGTTGAAAGCCTCTTCAACTCGGATATACTTCTCACTCCTAAGCAGGAGTTCTGAGAAGTTCCGAGGAGGCTTCTTAGCAAGGGACGCCTTGAGGTCGGCGTTAGTGACGTTGTGCCTGAATACCGCAGAGGCTACTAACTGGTTGAGGGAGGCAATAGATCGGGCTTCGGCGGTGAAGCACCGAACGTAATCTCTTAGGCGTTTACCGTTTGGCTGAGGGTCACCAAAGATGGACTTGTTTTCTCAACCCGGCAACTGCCTACGAAGTGGGTTAGGAAGAGCCCCTCAAACTGTTCGAATGAGAAGATGGAGGAGGGGGTTAGACGGGAGTACCACTCTCGCACTGGCCCCCTCAACGTTGCTAGGAAGGCCTTGCAGATGAGAGCATCCGAAGCTTGATGAATCATCATGAAAGTTTTAAAACTCTCGATATGATCGGTCGGGTCTGACTCCCCATTGTAGGATTCGAAGTGGAGCGGCCTAAAGTTTTCGGGAATCGGAGCTTCAATGATGGCTCTTGAAAAGGGAGGTCTGCTAGGGCGGAACCTATTGGTCCATTGTTCTTCTTCGGGATTGATCTTGTTGAGGCGCCTCTCCATTCCGTGGAGACGGCGGCGGACCGAGTCACCCCTTTGGTTGTATCTAGTCGACCCTCGGGACTCTCCTTCATGAGTGGCGGTATGGTGAGAGTTAGGGGCACGCTGATCCTGACTCGAGGCAATATTAAGAGCACACATGATATCTTGTTTGAAATTCTGGAGCTCGGCCTGAGTGACTAGTGCCCCTCCAGCTCGGCGATTCCTGGGTGTGGTTCGGCTTATTGGAGTATGACTTCTCCACCGATGACGTGGAGGGAACTCTCTTCCCCACCTCGGGGGAGGGGATCTTCTGGTCCTCGGTCTGCGATGGGACCGGACTCTCGAAGCCCCTGGGTGCTCAGGTTGATGGACTCCCTCAAGGACTCGCCATCCATTCAAGCGAGTTCGGAGGTCAACCCCCTGCTGGCAGTTAACAATTACTTGACGGAGAACCTGCTCGAGAAGGCTTTGAGAAGCCATAGAGTCAACTGAAGGATTGTGGACCGAGATATAGTCATGAAGAGGATGTTGCTTTGGACGACTCCAACGAGAGCCCCCTGGGCAGCCCCTCGAGACCCTAGAAGGGCCTGTTGAAGAGGAGGCTGTTGAGGAAGAACAGCTTGGACTGGAGGAAGAGGAGTGGCTCTTAGGCTGGAGGCCGCTGCCTTCCCCTTCTCTTTCGGATGCATGGTTTGAAAATGACTTTTGCTGATGAAGTAAGGTTGGATTGCTTATTCTGTTTTTCATAGACGGTGCCAATCTGTTGCTGCTGATTTTGGTGTAGGAGCAAACAAATTAATTTGTGGATTCTTTTTGGAAACAATAAAGCAAACCTGTTGACCTTCATCGGCGTTTTGACAGGTTTCTTGTCGTTGCCGTTGACCTGAAAAAAAGTTCGATACACCGGGATGGATCCCGGCGACGAACCCTCCGACGCTCTTGTCAATAATCAGGAAGATTATGAAAGAGCTTTAGGTGAAAAAAGATTGATTACCTTGTTACGGTGGGGGGGGTATTTATAGTCGCCTTAAGGACCCGTTTCGAGATAAGAATTTATCTCTACTTCTCGGTGTTTGTGGATGAGGTGGAGAGTTTAAACTTGTTTTGTGATAAGTGGTTAAAACTGCCTCTTAAAGATAATCACGAATTTAAATTACTCTTTAAGTGTCTTGGGCTGGTTTGTAGCGGGCTGTTACCCATACCCAATAGGACAGATCCGTTTATAGGTTATTGGGCTTTAAAGAAAGACTCGGCTCCCATTTCAGACCCGTTTGTAGGTGAAATTACCGTTTTACCCATGACAGCTTTAAGATCTGTGCACGGTTTGAACGGTCCCGATTTAATCCTATTTTTAGCCATATCATTAGGATTTGCAAATTTGGTATTCCACCTCAGCTATAAAGTACAAATTGTGCAAATCATGTCTTTGTTTAGGTTTGAGATCAAATATGTGATGTGGTAGCAGGGCCCACCTAAACGTCTCAATCTCACCCTGAGGGAGAAAAAGAGCTGATTTGGGAAAGGAGTGGCACGGCAGTGGTTAAAAATTGCTTTCGGGGTGGGTCCCACATGAATAAGATAGAAAAAATAAAAATAAAAAATTAATTAACATGTAGACTTTGTATTAATTTATGGATAAACTTCACTTAACCCGAGTTTCCTCCTATCTGCACCGGACCTTATCCAACTTTTTTTTGGCATTTAACCTTATTAAGCTTTTTTGGCACCTAACTTATATTTGACTGACGACATTAAATTCAGTGTGCAATGACTAAAATGTCCTCCATTAACTTTCCAGATCAACAATTTAATTTATTTTTTAGTTTTAATTATTTTCTAGAAGTAATTAAACAAATCCCTCTCCCTCTCTAATCTCTTCAACAATCACCACCACCATCTTTATTTATTAATGGCCACCACTACCTACTCTGCGACCACCTCATCCTCTTGCTCTTCCTCCTCTGTTCAACACAACCACCACCATCCTCGGTTTTAATTATATATATATTTTAAATTATAAAATGCTACTTTATACGTGCATTGCAGGTGTCATCATTATACCTTTTCCTTCCTCTTGAACTTGGGCACTGTTGTGCTACCATTAATGGCTACAACTCCAGCAACTCTCTCCCTCTGTTTGACAACCTACCACTTCGCAACCACCTCCACATCAGTTCCTTCTCCACCTCTCGCAACCTCCCACTCTCTTTCTCTGATTTACTCTCTCAAAATCAAAATAAATCTCATCTCTCCAAATGGCCGTAAAAACTTAACTTCCCCAAATTTCAAATTGGGTTTTTCATATAAAAAAATCAGATAAGATCATATCAAATCTCCTACAAAAACAATAAACAACCAAATTCTGGATGAGATGATGAGATATTGATGTGGTTTTCTACAAATAAATGAGGTATTGATGTGGCCGGACTTTATGATATGTGGGAATAGGGATGGGATCGGGAAGTGGAGGAGGTGGGAGGCTGTGGGGAGGAAGGGGATGAGGTATTGATGGGTTTTTTTACATGAACAAGGGGATGAGTACCACAGGAGTGGGCTTTGCAGCCACAATTGTGGGGGATGTCGACGTCGGAGGCCGGGCTCAAGGCGGTGGAGGTTGAAGCCATGGCCGACTCAAAAGAGGAGGGAAGGAAGGGGTTTGGGGGATGAGGGTTTTGATTGTGTTTGGGTTTGGGTTTGGGTTTGAGAGTCTAATTGGACGGCGGCAGAGTTGGCGGAGGAGTTGGAATGTACGATGGGATTGGAATTAGGACCTATGAAGAAGGGATTAGGGTTTTGGGTTTGGAGGGAAGGAAGGGAAGGGAAAGAAAGGAGAGAGAGGAAGCAGTCATTGGGATTAGAGTTTAGGTCAGGGGTAACTTGGCCAATAAGATTTTTTCAGCAACACGTGATTGCAAGTGATGGCCAAATAGACGGAGTTGGGTATACTGCCAACAAAATATAACGGCAGTAGAGTTACATGCCAAAAAATGGGTAGGGTCCAGTGCAAATAGGGGAAAACTCAGTAAAGTTAAGTGTAATTTATCCTTAATTTATATTAAATATGTTATCTATATTACCCTCAGCAAATACTCAATTTGTAGTGGGTCCCACTTTCAACCCAAATCCATCTTCAAAAGTCCTTTTTAAAAAAAAGTTGGTTACTCTATATTTGACACGTTAGGCTCTGTTTGGTTTAAAGGAGGGGAGGGGAGGGGAGGGGAGGGATTTTAATGGAGGGAAGGGAAAGGGAGGGAAGGGATTTAATGAAGACTCTGTTTGGTTCAAAGGAGGGGAGGGGAGGGAAAATAATTATCTTCTTGTTTGGTTCACAAGGGGAGGAAATGGATTTTATAATAAAATTACTTCTATACCCTTCACAAGGTGAAATTCCCCTACCATTATAGGAGTTTGAAGCTTAAGTTCTTTGTCTCACCCAATACAATTTTCTACTGATCACTTTTGTATGGCTGAAAATTGTTTTCTTTTCCGATTATTATTCTCTCCTATGATAAAACATGTACCGTCTTTTTTCTGAGCAAACCAAAAAAAAGAACAAAAAAATGTCATCTCTCCTATGATAAAACACGTACCATCTTTTTTCAGATAAAAAAACAACAACATCGTGATTTACTAATAATACTAGTTTCTTGGATGCTGCAGGCTTATGTTGCTAAAGCTACAATGAGCCAAGGACTACCAAACACTGTAGGTGAAATGTACAAGTTACTGCTAACTGAAGTATGCGAAAAATGATATATATGGCAGCTTATGTTCTTCCATGAACTAATTAATCTAGTCTTATGTTTTTCCTTTACGGTAAATCTATGTGAAGTTTATGAAATGGTACTTTCAGTTGTTGTATCCCTGTTACTTATAATGTAGCTCGATCTAATGTTTCTTTTCCTTCTCTTACGTAAAAATGTATGGAAGATCACTATATATGCAATTTGTGTGCTAGCCTGACAGATTCAATTGAAAATCAAAGGTTGATGTGATTGGGAAAGAACTGAAACATCATGCATGCATCCTAGTCTCCTAGATGTACGGGGAGATACGAGTATCTTTCTCCTTAGATGTATTCGCTACTTGATCATGTTTCGTTTAATCAGATTCGTGACAGGACCAAGGGCTTCAACCACAGTTTATCTAAAAAAAATCAAATGAACTTATGAAATATTATCAAGGTTTGAGAGTAGCAATGGGAGGGCAATTTAGTCCATTCATATTAAAAAATTAGACATAATTTCTCTCCCCTCCAAATCCCCCCAATATTGGAGGGGAGCCAAAATTGGCTCAAGAGGGGTGTTGCACCCCCTCATTTCCCTCCCCTCCCCTCCTAAAAAATGAACCAAACATGAAAAATTTTAAAAAACCCCTCCCCTCCCCTCCCCTCCCCTCCCCTCCCACCAAACACTCCCTTATAGTGAATCCGGAAAAATGGTTTGAAAAGTTGGTTACTCCATATCTGATACTCTAGTGAATCCGGAAAAATGGTTTGCTAAAACAAACACCCCCCTCCCTCTATCTTTCTAAGTGACCAAAGAAATTCAAACAATATTAAGAATAAGTGATCAAAAAAGTTCCAATGGTACTAAAAAATATGTGTAAAATGTTTGTGCCACTACACCAAAACTCCGCCGAAGTTGTAGGGTAGGTTGAGGGTGTTACACTTGTATTCTAACATTGCCCCCGCATGTCAAGCACCCATTTAAATGGGCGAAAGAAACAAGACAAATGCCCGACAAATAGTGGGTAGAGATCTAGATGTGCTCAATGGTTGGCAGTATGAATTTTTTTCTTAAATTCAGTAAATAAATAAATATGTGCACCGAGTGGGACCTCGAAACCAAAGTTGTTCTTATACCATGTCAAAAAAACCTGCCACTACACCAAAACTCCAAAGTTGCAGTGACGGTTCAGGGTACTACAGTTGTATTCTAACAATGTTAACTGAGAAAATCATGTAGGAAATCAACCAAGAGAAAGAATATTGACGTACATATTGCAATGTTGATAGCATAGCTCTCAAGTTGCCTTCTTTCCCAGCAGCCCATCGCTTTATCTCGACATCCAGTGTTTCAGAGATTCTCTGAGAGCAGAGGCAATAAGAAAAAATAGCAAAACCCATGTCACTGATTAAATCTAAACAAACTTCTAGATACAATGCAGTAATCACAAGTATGACACAAAAGTTTTTGAGGGAAAATATTAATATCTTATTTAATCGTACATGTCTTTCAGCCTGGTCCCTTTGTGTCTGCATATCTCGCTCATTTTTCTCAGCAACAGCTTTTGCCTGTATATACAGCATCATTGTCAACTCAAGATTACACATATATATAAGAGGTATGACAACTGATTGTTCCATTGCAAATAAGAGGCATTTTGAGTGCATCTCTGTTTTAAAGAATATAACCATATACATACCGCTCGTTCAAGTGTCCTTTGGTGCCTTTCAAGTCTGGCTCTTCTCCTTTCCTCACTTTCTCCCTCAACTTCTTGAAATTCTCCAGATGATGGGGCACCTTTCAAAGAAGTTGTCAATTAGTTAAACTGCATAAAAATTAAAGATTAATTGCATTCAGAATCAACATGCAAGTAGCAGTAAGGTTAGTTATACTACCACCAAAAATGGAGCTCAGGTCATCTACAATATTTGTTGTAGAAGAAGCCTTTCTGATTGTGGATGAAGAAGAGGAAGGATTCCTCCTCTGCCCGTCAGCACTACCTCTGCTTTGTCCTTGAATGTCAAAAGGATTATCCTGATTATGTTCAATCAATTGATAAAAAAACAGTCAGAATCATACTATCTTTACTGCTTATAAGTAGCGGAATGAGGGACTTCTACCCACTCAAGGTGTGTGAAGCCTAAACAATTTGAAATTTGCATTTTGACACCAACCATATTTACTATACTCATCTAAATTATTTCTTTCGTTCCAACTAAAATAAAAGTGAATGATCTACGTGCATTGCAAGTGCCAAATAATCTAGTTGAAAAAAAGTCCAAATGAGTCTTACCGATGTTGTAGTCCTTTGTTTCGGTGCACTGTTAGCACGAGCCCCCATGCCAAAGAAATCATCCAGATCATGTTCAGGTTTGTTTTGTTTCTCGCGCGCAGCAGCAGCAGCCGCTGCAGCCCTCTGCCGAGCTTCAGCATGGACCCGATCAACTGCAGCTCTTTCAACTCTAGCACGGGCCTCAGCAGCAGCTCTCTCCACAGCTGCTCGTTCTCGTGCTTCAAGAGTGGCTTTCTCCCTTGCTGCCTTTTCTCTTGCTTCTGCAGTTGCCCGCTCTTTGGCTTCAGCGGCAGCTTTTTCTGCTCTTTCTCGTGCTTCTGAAGCAGCTCTCTCACGTGCTTCAGCTGCAGCTCTTTGAACTGCTGCTCTCTCTGCTCGTTGACGTGCTTCTGCATTTGCCTTCTCAACAGCTGCTCGCTCCGCTCTTATTCGAGCCTCAGCGGCTGCTCTTTCACGTGCTTCTCTTGTTGCCCTTTCTACAGCTTGTCTTGCCTTTTCCCTCTCAAGTTTCTCTCTCTCCTTTAAAAGTCTTTTTTGCTCTCTTTCTTTCTCTTCTCGTTCTCTCTGTTCACGGTCAAATTCTTCTTGTTCATCTCTGTCTGCCATTAATTTTTCATCTTTTTCTTGTTCTGCAAATTCTCTACTTCTAAAGGATCTTGAACTATCCCGTTCTCTCTCTCTTACCTCCTTAGCATGCTTAAATTTTGCCTCGGCTTTGTCCATAGCCTCCTTCATAGCAGCAGCAGATGCTGCTGCTGCAGAATTTGTTTCAATGTCTTCCTCACTGGAGAAAACTTCTGCATAACTCGGGGGCTTGCCCATGGCAAAGTCTTCAAATTCGTCTATTGAGCGTGCATTAGGTCTGATCACTGAATCTTTAGAATATGAATAGCTCTGACCTGACTGTGAATACGATTCACTGTCCTTTCGTCTGGGGTCTGTCCTTCCAACCGGTGTTGGTTTAGCAAGTGGTGGGGGAAGCTTTGAAGGCGGTGGAGCACGTGTAGGTTCTGTAAAGAGGGGAATTTCAGATACAGTAAGCCACACATCATCAGCTGCTTTCAAATGTTCAGAAAACATTGGTGTTTGATCTGCTGGTGGTATATCATTTCTTTCGTATGGAACATCATTTGATGTTGGACTTTGGCCAATATTTCTAGAATCGAAGGAATTATTGGCTTGTGTCTTTGGTTTGACATTGTCAAAGGAATCCACTGAGAACCTCTCTGGGGTCTTGCTCCGGCCAGACTTTAGAGGACTACTATCCTTTCGATTCTCCTTATTCTTAGATGTAAATGAGGGCATAGATTTCGCAAAGTCATCAAAAGCATCCATATCATCATATATTCCCCCACTTGCAAGGGATGAATCGAGGTTTACACTACCAGAGTTCATAGGCTTGCCAAGGTGTTCAAACGGGTCAGAAAACATTTTGGTTGACAGATAAGCTGGGGCAGTACTTGTTTCTAGAACTACAAAAGGATCCTCTGGCATGGTGACAGATGGTTTAGCCGAAGGACCGGCTGATCTTTGTTGGTTGGTCTCTGCATTCGCTCTGAATAGAGTAATAACAATATCTCAGGTGATAAAATAACAATTTACACCATCAGACACAAATAAGACAATTTAGAACCAAGAATGATATTCTTTTTAAAATTCACAAAAACAAAATAGTGAATAGTCAGCCAGTAAGATGATACACTTGACTGCACGGGGGGGGGGGGGGGGGGGGGGGGGGGGGGGTGATAGGGGAGTAAAAGCAAACATCAGGAACATTAAACTCAAGAAAGAACACTTATCATGCCAGCCTGACACGACTCATAGTGATGAAGAGTTGAAGACGCAACATGCAGCAAACATAATGAGAAAATGTTGAAACAGCAACATACTATAGAGGGGCCTTCATATATACAATTCAACCAATTAGAATTCTCTTTCTACCTTACTGAAGGAAACCTGACACATTGAGACAAACAACCAGAGACGACATTTCTTCTCTGAATTTAAACTAAATTTAATCTCTTTCTCACATACACAAAATGGATCTGCCGTGTCTACAGTCAACCTACCAATGTGTACAGAGAATTATCATCAGACAATAAATCTTACAGGGCATTACTGAAAACCTAGCAACAGAGACAAATCTATGTGCAGCAGAAATAGAAGTATGACTGAGACCACATGAATAATCATTCTTCATTAGTAATAGTACATAGTAAGTGCAAAATATTACCTGAAGTAGATGAGCTTTAACATGTACATGGTCATCACTGAAAAACTATGCAACACTCATCAGTTTCACCATAAAATCCTTCTTGGAAATAGACAACATAAACATCACATAACTCTAAATAATTTGAAGGAACACACTGCATCAGAGCATAAGGCATGCGCGTGGAATCTACATTGAATAAGGATTGCGTATATATTAGTTCCTAATGATGCATTCTTGGCGGTCTTTTCATCTGATTGGACATGGATTGCAAATAGGCAACTTATGAATACACCCAAGATCATGAGAAGTGAAGTACAAGCTTCACTACTGTGGATGTCGTTAGACGAATGAAGTACATTGACTTCCAGTGAAAAGCACATCTTGGAAACAGTCACAACAACGATTCCACATCAATGTGAGTAAAATGTTCCGAAGACTAACAATAGGGCTTTAACAAATGCTCGTAGCTTACATATACTAGTCTTCGTCATAATGTAAAAACAGGTTTCAAATAGAAAGAAATTGAGCTTAAGGATACAGTATTTACTATACAAGCCCGTCAGAATGAATATTAAGAGATGAAATGCAAGAGATGATGTATACTGAATCTACGCCTAAAATTCAATATGTAGAGATATTTTTAGCACTTCTGTTCACTTCAAATAATAGACAGAAGGTTGCATATGTAGCCCGCTTGATAACAAACTCTTCGAACATTATATATGTAACCAATTCAATGATGAAATTCTACAGACTCAAAACCCTTCACTACACCTAGACTCAATCCAAAAAAAATGGAACCAATTACATGGATCCAATTTCCAAATTATTCAATACAAGGACCCGATGATCCTTCATTTAGCGTTACTTATATAAAATGTTCAGAAAATGCTAAGTTACAAAAGAATTTGGCAAGAAATAGATCAACATGAGCATCCAATTCTTTAACCATCAAAAGTGTAAGCTCTGACACAGAACTCAGAAAGCTGTAGAAAAGAACAAGTTCTTATGATGGCTAATCAGAATGATGTCAACACTCTAAATGTTAGTGGCAGTTTCCTAACATACACAGTTATAAGCATTAGATGATGAGGACTCTAGACTCTAGAGTAGACCTTGATAATTAGGTGGCAGGTATATACCAACAATTTTTTTCTCCGACATCCATTATATGCTCATATCACAATTTCCTAGAATGCAAAGTCTAGCAGAAGGAGGGACGATAGGTTCTCTTTCAGGGAACTTCCCGAAATTCAGCTCTAAGGCACAAACAAGCCCAGGAAAGTATGAAACTATGTAATGACATCCCATACGTGGAAAGGCATTCTTAGCGATAATGTAACTTATAAATTTTCTTACCAACAAATTTCATTAAGGCGTTAACCGTAAATTTGTCATGTTTATGGTTAACTCTTTAGTCAAGATACATAATCTACAGACTACAAACATAATGCTAGGTAAACGTCCTGTATATTTCATAAAGGAACATAGAAGCTCTCCCCTACTACATCTAGGTTGCTAAAGTGTTACCAATCTCTGTTTTGGAAATTGATAATGCTAAATAAAAATTATGAATAACTCAACTTACTAAAGTATTTCCCTAAGATTCATCATGAATATTGTCACATCATTAATCAAGACAAGAAGCCGGTAAAATACTGATATTAGTAAAACCGTAAAAATCACAACAAATCAAGGCTGAACCATTCGTGCACGTATCTTAAAGTTTCAGGGAGCAAAACGGTAATCTCAGCAGCTACAAGCCCATGAGAAGAAATTGGGCCGCTTCCAGGCCCATCAACTCAACCAGGTCAGCCATCCAAACTCATTTACAACCTATGCATGATGGGAGTTTCAGCCTGGTAGGGTTATCATTCAAACCCCCCCAAGAGTAACAAACTCTATCTTTACACCAAAAGAAGGATAACCGACTCTATCATTTCAACAAGAGAAGAACAATTGACTCTATCTCCTCATAAAGGGGAGAGAAACTAACTCTATCTCTTCACCAGGAAAAAACAGGAGGAGAGGCATTTTTAAACTTCTATCTCTTGAAACTGTCCCCAAAGGCTATAAATACCATCACCTCTGGTAACAAATATTTTTGTGACTAAAACTCTCATAATATTCCGAGTTATTGACTTGAGCATCGGAGAGTCTATCGTCGGGACCAACCCCGGTGTTTTAAACTTCTTGCAAGTTCGCCGGCAGCGCTCTTAGCAATCCAAAACAAAGGAGCAGTGAACCGTCACAAACTCAGATCCGGTCAAAGGTTCGATCTCTTGTTTTTCCATTAAAAGAACTCATCTATATATTTACTCCCACACATAAAATAAGTAGCAACAAATACAAACATTAAGGATAATTAGAATATGTTATATGTTATACCTAATTAGAGTTCATTTTTATCCTTTACTTGAAAATCATAAAAAAGTGCACGAGTAAGATGGAGTAAGTTTATGTATGTGCCTATAATGTAGATCTAAATTGAATGGTAACTCAAATTAAAACTCAAACCTTTACGACACCTACTATTTTCCATGTATCTAGTCTTAGTATAAGCTATAACATACTATTTGACAATTGTCTTAATGATCTCACATTGTTTAGACCACCTTTATTTTAAGGATAAATCACGACATGGGAGGATTACAAGGTGATAAAGAGAGTAGACAAAGTGTAAGAATTTTCAAACACTCGCAGTATGTGAAGCATGGACATATCTGTTGGAAGCCATGTCGTGTATGACACGTGCTTACACACGCATCAAACACGCCACTACCTATTTCAATCAAGTGTTTTAAAATATTCAAAGTGTTGATGAATTGTGTTGCATCATCTCCCTCAGTCCGTGACCTTGCTTCTTAGGTCAAAGTACATATCAAGTGTTGACGCTCAAAAAGATCCCCAAAATTGCTCCAAATGCACGAACACTGCTCTCTTCTAAAAAACACTTTTGAACTTATAGTCAATAAAAAACACTTTTGGGATAAAACCATAGCCCACAACAACGGAGTCCTATGAATGAAATAAAAACACTTTTAACTAGCTATTCTCATTGTAAAAATGCTAAGACAATTCTTTCATTATTTTGATTGCTAAAAAGCGTCATGTAAACAACGCAATTTTAACTAGCTATTCTTATTGAAAAACTGCTGAGACAATTCTTTCATTATTTTGATTGCTAAGAAGCATCATGTAAACAAGGCAATTTGCTCGTGAATGCTTTCGGCTCTTGCAGTGAATTATTTTGAAAAACAAAGACATTCATCTTTGTGTTTTTATTATATGAAATAACAATATCTTTATTTTACTTCAATGTAAATTGCTGAACTATTATGCTTGAATGCTCCCCAAATGATCAACAATTTCACTCCAAAATCCCTCAAACATTCGCTCACAGTAAATAAATGAACTAATAACTTATTTAGTTTGCACCCCACTAATACAATTTCCTTCATAATTTGGAAAACATTAGGTTATTTAGCTATAAATTCAAACATCTAAAGCCATGTTTGGATACAAAGATAGCACACCTATAAGTAATTTACTAATTTTTAGGAGGTAGAGGAATGCAACTTAGGTCTCGTATGGCTATGGAGGATAGGAAAGGTAAGTGTAGGTTACCCGCACTTCTCTAAACATTGATCTTAGGATCATATTTTGGAGCTAAGTCACCTCCAGTTATCTCACTCTCAAAGTTAAGATGACTGTAGGAATCTATTCCAACCTTACAAAAAAAAGGAAAATTTCAAAACCAAAAAGAGGTATCTCCACCCGAAAGTTGCATATAGGTATCCTACTCATTTTCAAACATGGCCTTGTAGGTCGCATACCTGTACCTTTATTTTTTGCTTCAAAAAGAAAGTCATACTCTGTTTGTATACGAAGGTTAGTGGAGGTGTGATTGATTATCGGTAGTTGTGTCTAAACTTTAGTCTGTTTGAATCATATTTTGTAGGTACGTCACCTCCAAATTTTTCACCTTAAGATTAAGAGAAAAAATGCAGGTTATGGCAAATATCTAAAGTCCAATCCAACTAAATTCATTTTTAAAAAACCAAACTGGAGTTACAGATATGCAACATATTGGTTGCATTCCTCTACCTCCACTTAAAAATTACGTGTAGGTATCCTACCTTTGTGATCCTCATGTTGTAGTTTACCTTACTTGAGGTGAAAAAAGTATAGGTAACTTAACTCCAGAATATGATCCAAACACATCAAAGTTTAAAATACTGCACGTATATAAGTCACCTCAACCTCCATCTCACAATCTCCATTTCAAACTAATCCAAATTACCTTATACTTCAAATTCCTATCCTACAAACAATTCCAATCCATCACACCATCACAAAGCAAAACAAACCAAAACCACAAACACACATTAATTACCTTCGATCCGGCGGACTACTTCCCCCAAATCCGGGTATCAACTCCTCAAACCCGCCTGTATCCTCCACCTTCTTCTTCGCCTCCACCCCCCTCGAGCTCGACGAGCTCCTCCCAAAATTCCCCAACAAATCATCGTACCCATCGTTCTCCGCCCCTTTCGAGATCGACGCAAACACGTCCTCGTACTCCACCTTCGCCCTGTTCCTCATCCCGGGCACCCCCTCGAATATATCGTCATCGTACACCGGCTTATCGTACACCGGTTTATCGGAGCTCCACTTAGGTTTCCGTTCCGAGTTCGGGTTTAGATCCGAACTTGAGAAGCCGTCGAAGATCGAGTCAAAGGAGGCTTGCTGGGTGTGGGAATTGGTGGGCTCACCGAAGACGTCGTCGAAGGCGAGGGGGTTAGCGGGTCGGGTGGAAGCGGATCCGGATCCGATAGACGCGGATTTTGAGGCGGACATGGGGGCGGATTTGCCTTGGGGGCGAAAGCTATAGTCCCGGGCCAGGAGGCCGGGGAAGTCGTCCATGGTTGGGCTTGGGGGAAGCGGATCCGGGTTGGGGTTGATCTGGGGATAATGGATCGAGTCGGAGTTTGGGTCGGAGGGTGGGGATCCGATTGAGATCCCGGCGGTGGGTGGTAGAGGGGGAAGGGGAAACGAAACGTGACTTCGGGTAAAGGTCGAGGGTGTTTAATTTGATTTCTTTTTTGAGGGTGGGACCCAAAGATGAAGGAGGGAATGAGGAGTTTGGTTGGATGGGTTTGCTGTTTGCTGTTTTGGGGTTGATACATTCAACAAGATAAATGTGGGTAGATTAGTGGATTTGGGTAGTGTTAGCAGAATAGTGCATGAATCCGGGTACAATATCGTTCTCATCAAAAAAAAAGAATCCGGGTACAAGTACAATACAATGCTAAAAATAGATTAGTTTCATTTCACTCTAATGTAGCTAGGGATGGAAATGGGTAGGTTAAGTGAAGAGTACCAGATTTTAAATACATTATCCTTATTTTAACAGATAATTTAGAAAATTATCTTATCTAACGGATTAGATGAAGCGGGTGAAACAATTCATTTAACTTTTTCTTTTTAGCAAAATCAAGTTAAACAACAAAAATAATTATCTTCATTTGTAATTCATTTTTTATATAACTGAATCACATGAAGAGTCGTTCAATCATTTCCTCTACACTTTCTACTAATTTTACATATCATATATAAATGAGTATATAATAATTAATGATATAGGATAAATTATGCAGCATCAATCAGAGCCCTCCGATCTTCTTTGAATCCTCCCCCTTGTGATCATCAGGCCAGCTACAGCCTAATGGGCCTCAGCCAGCTCAGGCCCATGGGTAAACGGGTCCAACCCCGGCCCACCAGGGCTCCAGACCCGTTTACCCCTGCTTATAAATACTGCACCCTCCTCCTCACTGAAAAAGGTAATCAAAACTCTCTCCACCTAAACCCTAGCTGCCTAGTCTCTTTTCCAGTGACTGACTAGATCGTCGGAGGGCCTGTCGCCGGGACTTCTTCCAGTGTTTCCAGGCCGTGTGCATGTACAGAAGACCCAGCCGAGCCGAGCCCCTGGATCTGAGCCGAGCACCCGACCTCTCTTCCGAGCCCTTTGCGCTCCCGCTTCCGAGCCGCTCCCATTACCCGGGGTTGGACCGACGCCAGTACTGCGTAGTGACTTCCACCTTACAAATTGAGAGAACTCACACCTGTTGCCCCCACACCCAAAAACAAACCACATCAGGTTGGCGCCGTCTGTAGGAAAGCTTTACCTCCTCAGTACTATCGTCCCTTCGAGCCCAGCCAGAGTCATCACCTTGGGCCAAGCTCCTCCATGGCTCCCAAGCCCCGGAAGGCCGTCACCTCGGCACGACATCCAGACCTCAACCATCAAAACCGCGCAAATGACCAGGGTTCCAACCAACCCCGGGCCAATGGCACGGTCCAACCCTCCATTGCCTCGGATTTACACCGCATCATCTCGGACAGGCAGGCCAGCCGAACGAGGGGAGAGGCCGCTTCCAACTCGGCCTTGAACCATCGTCGTCAGCCTTCCCAGGCGCACAATCCCCCGCAGAACCCGGGAGGACAACCCCCGTCATGAGGGTCGAATTCCAGAACTTCCGGGAGGAGATCCTTCAAGCCATACGTCCCGGTCCGGCCACCGAGGTCTACCACAGCTTCGCCCACCCGTCAGCAATGGAAGCCGGCGAGTCCCGCGGATCGGCTCGTCCCCGGGACGCGGCAGACCCCATCCTCCGCCGCTTAGAAGAAATGGTGAACCGCCTCGCCCATCTCGGCGATGGCGGGCCGACGCAGGGTCGCGACCATCGTCCGACCCGACCCCCTTTCTCTGCCCAAATCCTTGAAGCTGAGATTCCTCGAAACTTCAGACCAGCTCAGTTCGAGACCTACAATGGCAAGGGTGATCCAGCTGATCACATGGAGGGGTTTAAGACTCTCATGATAATTCACAGCGCTGCGGATCCCCTCCTCTGCCGCGCGTTCCCTGCCACCCTCCGGGACCTGGCTTGGGAGTGGTTCTCCAAACTCGCCCCCGGCACGCTCTTCTCCTTTGAGCAGCTGGAGGCGGGTTTCCTTGCCCACTTCGTGACAAGTAGGAAGGTAGAGAAGACGAGCTCTTCCCTTCTGGACCTCAAACAGAAGGACGGGGAACCCCTCCGAGAGTTCGTTCGGAGGTTCACCTCGGAGGCGAGGTCGGTTTCCTCCCTCAACGCAGGGGTCGCTTCCGCAGCCTTCCGACACAATGTCTGCCACGCTCATCTCAAGGCTTCTTTAGCCAAGAAGCCACCCTTGGACTTCCCTGACCAACTCAACAGGGTCGAGAAGTATATTCGAGCGGAGGAGGCCCTTAATACCGAAGGCTCAAAGGAAGTCGCAGCCAAGGAAAAGCACAAGGTCGACGACACCGAGCCCCTTAAAAGACCCGGGAAGGAAGCGACTGGTCCCAAGAGGGTCCCCCCAGTCCCTCGGTTTGAAAGATACACGTCCCTGACTCAGAACGTCTTGGCAATCTTGATGGAAATCGAGGGTTGTGCGGTTCCCTCCTCGACCGCCCAACAACGATAAGAAGCGGGACCAGAGGTTCTACTGCCACTTCCACCATGATATCGGGCATGATACGGATCACTACCGAGCCCTCAAAGACGAGATCGAAGCCCTTATCCTGTGAGGGTACCTAAAGGAGTTCACCCAGGTCAACCGCTGAGACCGAAGAGAGCCGAGGAGCCCGAGGCGTTCGCCTCCCCCTCGGATGAATGGTCAACGACCTGATCGAAATCCAGAGCCCGAAGAAACCGGCGGACACGCCATCCTCCACTGCATCCATGGCGGACCCATGGGGGGGGGGGAATCTAGGACTTCTCGGAAAGCCTCCATCCGAGAGGTCAACTCTGTTCTTAACCATCCCTCCCCTCGGATTCAACATCGGGCAGTCTCCTTCTCAGGAGAGGACCTCGAAGGCATTCGGCTTCCACACTGCAACGCCCTCGTCATCGGCCTCGACATGGCCAACTTCCAGGTTCGCCGAATCCTGGTAGACAACGGCAGCTCGGTCAACATTCTTTTCTTAGAAGCATTTGAGAACCTCAAGCTTATCCGAGAAAAGCTGAAGCCGGTCAGTTACACCCTCCACGGATTCTCTGGCATCCCGGTGCAGATTGAGGAATCATAACACTAGACGTGACGGCGGGAACGACTCCCGTCCTCCGAACCGAGTCGATGGACTTTATGGTTGTCAACGTCAAAGCAGACTACAATGCCATACTCGGTCGACCCGGGCTCTTTCGCTCCAGGCTGTCTCCTCTGCCTATCATCTGAAGCTGAAGTTCCCAACCGACACCGGCGTTGGGGTCGTCCGGGGTAACCAAGAATCGGCGCGATCATGCTACATGACTACGGTCGAGGGCGGTGTGTTTCCCCTCGACGTCATCGAACTCCCACTTGAAGAAAGCCGTCCCGAGCTGGAACCCACGGACGAATTGGAAGAAGTCTCCTTCGGAACCGAGGACAAGTCCAAATGGTTCCGTGTTAGCCGAACCCTGTGTCCCGAGCTGAAGCTGGATCTGATCAACTGCATCCGCCAAAATGTCGACCTCTTCGCCTGGACACCGTCCGACATGCCTGGGATTTTCGAAGACTTAATCATGCACCACCTAAGCGTCATCCCCGACTCTAAGCCGGTGCAACAAAAGCGCTACAAGTTCACACCGGAGAGGCAATAGGCGGTGAAAGCAGAAATAGATAAGTTGTTATCTGCCCGATTCATTCAAGAAGTCAGCTACCCCGAGTGGCTGGCTAATGTTGTAATGGTGAAAAAGGCCAGCGGCACTTGGAGAATCTGTATTGATTTTACCGACCTCAATAAGGCGTGCCCCAAGGATCCTTTTTCACTCCCCAGCATAGACGCTCTGATCGACGCGATATCAGGTCACGAGCTCCTAACTTTCATGGATGCCTTCTCAGGCTATAATTAGATCAGGATGTTTCTCCGGATATCGCCAAGTCATCCTTCGTCACTGACCAGGGCCTCTACTGCTACCGGGTCATGCCCTTTGGGCTCAACAATGCTGGGGCCACCTACCAGAGGATCGTCAACCGAGTCTTCAAGAATCAGATAGGTCGGAACATGGAAGTCTACGTTGATGATATGCTCGTCAAAAGCCAACGGGGGAAAGACCATGTTGTTGACCTCGAGGAAGCCTTTGGCGTCCTTCGGTCTCACAACATGAAGCTCAACCCCGCCAAGTGCGCCTTCGGTGTCTCGTCCGGGAAACTTTTGGGGTTTGTTGTGAGCCAACGTGGCATAGAAGCAAACCCGAAGAAGATCCAGGCCATCATCAACATGGCGCTGCCCCAGAACGTCAAAGAGGTTCGACGGCTCACGGGTAGGCTGGCGGCCATCGGCCGCTTCCTCTCCAAGTCAGGGGAGAAGGCCCTCCCATTCTTCAAAGCCCTGCGGGGGACGAAAGGATTCAAGTGGGGCGAGCCACATCAACAAGTGTTCAACCAATTAAAGTCTTACCTCTCCAATCCCCCGCTCCTAAGCAAGCCCGAACCCGGCGAACCCTTCTTCCTCTACCTCTCGGCCTCGGAAAGCGTGCTCAGTGTCATGCTCGTCCGAGAAGAAGACGGTGTTCAAAAACCCCTGTACTATGTAAGCAAGGTTCTGCTTTCAGCCGAGACCAGATATGCGAGGATGGAGAAGATGGCTTATGCACTGATAACAGCAACCCATAAGCTTCGACCCTATTTCCAGGCCCACTCTATCCAGGTCCTCATGGACCAACTCTTGAAGATTGTCCTCTACAAGCTAGAGAGCTCCTGCCGCCTGGTCAAGTGGTCAATCGAGCTAAGCCAATACGACATCAGCTATCAACCCTGAATAGCGATAAAGGGGCAGCCACTCGCCGAATTTATCACGAAGTGCACCATTTCCGAACCATCCGCCACCCCGGAGACCGACCCAATGTAGGAGGTTTATGTCGATCGTTCGTCTTGCGAAGGACGGAGCGGAGCATGCATCATCTTAAAGGGCCCCGATAATTTCGTCCTCCAATATTCTCTTCGGCTAAACTTTCCGGCCTTAAACAACGAGGCAGAGTACGAAGCTATGATCGCGGGGCTCAACCTCGCACACAAGGCTGGATCCAAGAACATCAAGGCATTTAGCGACTCCCATATCGTGGTCAACCAGATCATCGGGGAGTATGAAGCTTGAGACGCTCGGATGATACAATACTTGGCGGTGGTCCGAAGTCTCCTATCCTCCATTGAATCTCATTTGGTGGAGCGCATCCCCCGGGAACTGAATGTCGAGGCGGATTCATTATCAAAGCTCGCCTCATCATTTTTCGAGGGGCTCGACCACACCGTCCTGATCAAGGTCCTTTTCAAACTGAGCATCGACCTCCCGAAAGCTTCCTGCCTCAACACCGATCTCCAACCCGACAACTGGACGACGCCCATCATGAAATTCCTCTCGGAAGGCAAACTCCCCTAAGACCGATCCGAGGCAAGAAGGGTCAGAGTCCGATCCGAGAGATTCACCCTGATTGATGGAACGCTATTCAAGCACTCGCACACAGTGGCCGATGGCAAGCCCTACCTCCGCTGCCTGACGCGTAAAGAAGCCAAGTACGCCTTGAAGGAACTACACGAAGGGATCGGCGGATGTCACATGGGGAGCAAGTAGCTCTCCTGAAATGCCTTAAATCATGGGTATTACTGGCCGACCATGCTGCAAGACATGCAAGACCTCGTAAAAAGGTGCGGCCCCTGTCGGAGATTTTCTCCAGTAAAGAGACTCCCGAAGGCCAACCTCCAGTCGTTGGCCAGTCCGACCCCCTTTGCGATGTGGGGGATGAACCTGGTCGGCCCCTTCCCTCAAGCAACGAGCCAAAGGAAGTTCCTGGTGGTGGCCATCGACTACTTCACCAAGTGGATCGAAGTCGAACCCCTAGCCTCGATTACCGAGCGTCAGACTCAGCAATTCTTCTAGAAGCACATCGTATGTCGGTTCGGGATCCCTCAGGTGCTCATCACCGACAACGGGACCCAATTCACCTGGAAGAATTTCCGAAAGTTTTGCGAAGACATCGGGGTCCAACAGCGCTTCTCGGCCATATGCCACCCTCAATCAAACGGCTAAGCTGAAAAAGCCAACCGCCAAATCCTTGACGACCTCAAAAAGCGATTAGACAATTCTCCTAAGGGGCTCTGGGTCAACGAACTTTCGAGCATACTCTGGGCACACCGGACAGCGAAGAGGATACCTACGGGCGAGTCACCCTTCAACCTAACCTAATGTACCGAGGCAATCATCCCCATGGAGATCGGTTTACCGTCCCTCAGAATAATGGCCTTCAACAAGGAAAACAACTCAGCAGGCCTCAGGGACAACCTGGACCTGGTCGACGAGGTCAGGGGAAAATCCACCATCCAGAGGAGCATCTATCAGCAGCGAATCGAGAAATTCTATAACCAGAAGGTCCGACCCACTAACATCCAGAAAGGAGACCTCGTCCTCAGGAAGCTATCAGTCTCGGGCCCCGGCAAGAAGAGGAAGTTGGCCCCTAATTAGGAGCGGACCTACAGGGTCGCCGAGGTAGTACGCCCCGGCACCTGCCGACTCGCCGAGATGGGAAGCACCCCTATCAAGAGGCCCTGGAATGTGGACCACCTCATCAAGTACCTCGAGAGAGAGGACTGAAGTCTTTTTGTAACCAAACATGTGTAACCCGCTTTTGTATAAATGTTTGTTGTTTTCTCCACGGTTTGTTAGCTCAGATTCTGTATGAACCCCCTATGTAACCACACCTAAGAGTTCGGCGCTCTCCGCCGACCCCCAAGCCTCGATGCCGTATGGTGACTCGAGCACATGGGTAGCTTTCTCAAGCTAAGGCAATGGGGCCCAGCGCTCTCCACCGACCCCCAAGCCTCGAAGCCGTATGGAGAACTCGAGCACATGGGTAGATTTCTCAAGCTAAGGCAATGGGGTCCAGTACTCTCCGCCGACCCCCAAGCCTCAACATCGTATGGCGAACTCGAACACATGGGTAGCTTTCTCAAGCTAACGCAATGGGGCTGAGCGCTCTCCGCCGAACGCCAAGCCTCGACACCGTATGGCGAACTCGAGCAGATGGGTAGCTTTCTCAAGCTAAGGCAATAGGGCCCAGCGCTCTCCGCCGACTCCCAAGCCTCGACGTCGTATTCTGAACTCGAACAGATGGGTAGCTTTCTCAAGCTAAGGCAATAGGGCCCAGCACTCTTCGCCGACCCCCAAGCCTCGATGCCGTATGGCAAATTCGAGCACATGGGTAGCTTTCTCAAGCTAAGGAAATGCAGCCCAGTGCTTTCTGCCGACCCCCAAGCCTCGACGCCGTATGGCAAATTCGAGCACATGGGTAACTTTCTTAAGCTAAGGCAATGGGGCCCAACGCTCTCCGCCGACCCCCAAGCCTCGACGCCGTATGACAAACTCGAGCACCTGGGTAGCTTTCTCAAGCTAAGGCAATGGGGCCCAACGCTCTCCGCCAACCCCCAAGCCTCGACGTTGTATGGCGAACTCGAGCACATGGGTAGCTTTCTCAAGCTAAGGCAATGGGGCCCAGCGCTCTCTACCGACCCCCAAGCCTCGACGCCGTATGGTGAACTCGAGCACATTGGTAGCTTTCTCAAGCTAAGGCAATAGGGCCCACCGCTCTCCGCCGACCCCCAAGCCTCGACGCCGTATGGCGAACTCGAGCACATGGATAGCTTTCTCAAGCAAAGGCAATCGGGCCCACCGCTCTCCACCGACCCCCAAGCCTGGACGCCGTATGGCGAACTCGAGCACATGGGTAGCTTTCCCAAGCTAAGGCAATGGGGCACAACGCTCTCCGCCGACCCCCAAGCCTCGACACCGTATGGAGAACACGAGCACATGGTAGCTTTCTCAAGCTTAGGCAATGGGGCCCAACGCTCTCCGCCGACCCCCAAGCCTCGACGCCGTATGGCGAACTCGAGCACCTGGGTAGCTTTCTCAAGCTAAGGCAATGGGGCCCAGCGCTCTCTGCCGACCCCCAAGCTTCGATGTTGTATGGCGAACTCGAGCACATGGGTAGCTTTCTTAAGCTAAGGCAATGGGGCCCAGCGCTCTCCGCCGATCCCTAAGCCTCGACGTCGTATGGCGAACTCGAGCACATGGGTGGCTTTCTCAAGCCATGGGGGTTCGGCGATCTCTGCCAATCCGCAAACCCCGAACTATGGTCAGGTATTCAGCTATCTGGACCCTTCAAAAGTTTACTATTAAAGATTTAGGGCGCTCGCCCTCAGGCAAACGCCCCGGGCCCCAAGTCTTTGGTCGGCTCACCTCTCACCCGTGAACAACTCGGGGTTTACGACCCTTAGAGTCTAAAACCCCGAATTATTCGAGGGCTGCAGGGGAGCCACCGACCCGGGACCCTCATCGAATAGGCGCTGAAACTCTCGGTGACCCACCTATCACCTACGAACAACTCGGGGTTTACGACCCTGAGAGACTAAAACCCCGAATTGTTCGAAGGTGGCAGAGGAGCCACCGAACCCCACAAGTATCTCGGATGCCCCGGGCCCCGGATTTTTGGTTGAATCACCTCACCCCCTCGAACAGCTCGTAGTTCACGATCCTTAGAACCGAAACCCCGAATTGTTCGAGGGCAGAAGGGGAGTCACTGACCCCGGGCCCTCGCCCAAAAAATTAAGAGGTAAGGCGCCCGCCGATGGCAAGCACCCAAAAATTGTTCTCTAGCAAACTTCTGATAGGGGGTGGGGGTTTCATAGTCCCCCCGGAGCAGTCATTAAAGACATCGGAAGTTGAAACGGCGGAAGTCAAAACGGTGCCTCATTAAATGGCCTGGGAAGGCGAAACATCGCCTCATTAATGACGTTGGGAAAGGGTCCTATACTCCAATCCCCTCATCGTCTCTGTGTTTGGAGCCAACCACAACTCCCATCAAGGAGATCAATCGCCAGAGCCAACCGACTCCATGACGAGCCCTATCTTCCTGCTCAGCTCCGAGGCCAAATAAAAGTCCTAACACTCATCCTCAGCAACAAGTTCAGATGGGTCAGAAATCATATTATTTATTATAACTCCCCAGGGAGGGCACAATACAAAGGTTTATTTCTTATTACAATGAAAGCCTCTTTCTAAACTACATTTAGATCCCCTCCATGCTCGTGCGGGTCAGCTCGAATCCCGCCGAGCGGCTCGGTTCCACAGCGTGCTCAACTGTTGTGCTAATCTAGCTACCTAAATATATAGATAAAACTAGACACAAATTATAAAACCTCGCAAGTGTACGAATCGTTAGAAAAGCGTAGCAATAGCAAGGGTCGATCCCACAGAGATTGTAGATTTCAACTTACTAATCAATAAAACCTAAGAAAATACCAATCATAGAGTTTTGTTCTAAAAGTCTAAAAGAAATGAAAAGATTAAAACTAAATTAAGAAGTGTCACGATTTGAGTCACTAATATCTATTTAAGTAGTTGAGCATTGATTTCCACCTATAGTCAGTAATGCGAAGTTATCCACTACTCTATTACTCATGTTTGTTCCCTTCAAGGGCATGGTATCTACTCCTTAAAGTACTGTTTTCCTAGGCCAAGAATTAGGCATGGTATCTACTCTAATTTGTTTCTTTCATCAAGTGTTTAGCATGGTATCCACTAATTTGCACTTAAAGAAAACATAAGATCAGTGGAAACGAACAAACACTCAAGGTCCTAGAAATTGGTATCAGATCTAGATCCCTTAAGTTGATTGAACCAGGAACCCCTAAAGATTCCTTTGTCACAATTACGGGCACGAGATACGGGTCGTCTCAATATGCTCATATAACAGATTCAGATAAATGGTAACGCAAACTTGATATTCTTAAGCTCTGTTTGTCAGTCGACTGGCTCTCACCTCAGTCGACTGCTCTCAGGCTTCGAGAACAAATTTGGTTATCACAAACCTATATCAATTCAATCAGATTCAATCAATAAGTAAATAGAAGAATTCAGAAGAACATAGCACTACATAACTACGGCTTCAATCTACCCAACTATGAAATTTAGTTCCACATAATAATACTTTTATTAATCAACAAGTTCAAATACATGATCAACATAAAAGAATAAAAGGAGAAGAAATAAACTAATGAACTCCGGCAATAAGGTCGACTGGCTGTCACACAGTCGACTGCCTTCGAGTACTGGATCTCTTTTCTCCTTCTTTGATGTTGATAGAATGATGCTCTGGTTTGAAGTCTTGATGTGGTTGTTGGTGGTGATGGATCAAGAGATGATGAATAATGCTTCTTTTCTCATATTTATAGAACACGGCTGTGAATTAGGGTTTTGCACTTTTTCAGGAAAGTCCTTCTTTATTTGATTTGATGATTTATTTCTTTCTCTTTTCTTCTTTCCTTCCTTATCTGTTAATCACGTGCTCTTGGAAATCCCCAGTCTCTAGATTTGATTTGCATAAATCTGGATTCAGATAGATTTGAAATTAGATTTGGATGAATCTTCGAATATCTTATCTGTTTACTCCGCCGCGTATCAGTCGACTGCCTCTGGATGTAAGTCGACTGTTGTGTAAACTTGATTCCCTCTGCCCAGTCGCCTGTAAGCATGATCAGTCGACTGAGTTCTTCAGTTTCCTGTGTTTCATCCTTACAATCCTGAATTTGCTTCGTTTTGCTGTTATAGATTGTTTCCTATGGAAAAGAGAAAATAATAGTTAAATACCACATATAGAGCTTTTAAATGTGCATTTATAATAAGATTATTGCTTCTAAATGTGAATAATAATGTGTTCATCAAATACCCCCAAACTTAGATTTTTGCTTGTCCTCAAGCAAACTAGAATTATGAACAAGGGTATAATAATAATAACCTCAACCACCAAGAGTTCTTATTATGTGGACATCAACATAGAAAAGTATAAACAATTTCAGATAAAGTAAAATTAAACATACCCACTTTCTTTAGTGCAATTGTTTATTCATAACTCCAAACTCAACCACACTTGTCATGCAATTAATTATAGTTATAGTATGTAATTACTCAATCTGTGATTATTCCCTTTTCTCTACTACAAACCGAGTAGCAAACTAGAGTTATTTTTTTTCTTCTTTTTTTTTTTCTGTTTTTTTTTTTTTTTTTTTAGTCGCTTCTCTAAAGTTGTCACTTGCCTTTTTACGCGAATGCAAGACATTTGTGATGAATCCACCCGGTTACTCAGCGAGCCACAAACTCTAAAGTGCTTTGCATACTCATATTTCAAGTTGCCGTTTGACGTAAAGGTAAACATTGATGATGAATACCCCTAGTTACTAAGCACTCAAAACATTGGAGTAGATTGACTTTATTCAAGTATATATATATATATATATATATATATATATTTTATCACTCTATTTACTTAAACTCAATTTAGGACTAGATCTAAAGGGAATAATAACCAGAAAAAGCATCACATTTGTTTATTATGTATAATTGCATGACTCATATAATTTTGTAGGGAATTTATGGAACTCAACAATCCTAAAGCAAATAGGTATCCTTCTTCTTACTTTATAAGAAATTGTTTATCCTAAAAAATTTCAAAAAGATGATACATATAACTAACCCTAATACCCCCAAACTTAGATGGAACATTGTCCTCAATGTTTGAAAGAAAATGTAAAAATAGGCATATGTCACATCTAGTAAGGAGAGAAAAATAAATAATAACTCAAAGAAAAATGAATAACTGAAAGAAAATAAAGGGAAAGTGTAAATACTCCCCTGAAAAATTGGGTTGCCTCCCAATAAGCGTTGTGTTTCTTGTCTTCAGCTAGACTTGATGAGTTGTGCCATGTATTGAATGACTCGTGGCTCACAACTCATCTTATTATAAGGTTTCCCCCCTCTACCCATTCACTTAGAACGTTTGATTTTTTCGTCAATGCTCCATGTGGGGGAAACCTTTTGTAACAATTTATGGACCGTACCATCTTGACATCAGTTTATCAGCAATGGTCCATCTTAATGCACCGTTGTGATTTTGCAAGACTCCCTGCAGCCTTGCTTCTTCATTCATCCTGAAATTTGTAGCAACTGTCACAGGTAATGTCTGATGGTCCCCCATATATTCATGTAATGGCTTCAGCTCCTCATCTGGTTGTCTGGTAGCAGTCGACTTATTCGGGACACCAGTCGACTTATCCTGGCCAGCAGTCGACTTGTCTGCAAAAACACACGTTGTATCAGATACAAAATTCTCGACTGTAGGTGCAAGCTTACCTGTATATGACTGTGGAGTTTCAAGGTGATGTACTGTCTCTGCAATCATCCAGTCATCGTATTCCATTTCAGCTTGCGATAGTAGTGGAGGGTGTGCAATTGTTGCTGGTACTGGATCAACACTATGTTCCTGAAATGTTTGGTCACAACTTTCCTGAACCACATCAATATTATAACACTCATGATCATCGTGTGGTGCATCAAACATTGTAAATTCAATCTTTTCCTCTAGTGTTGTCCTTGATTGGAGCTGTTCTTGTTCTCTAGGGTTGGGTATGGTTTGTGATGGGAATTCTCCTGCCTTTCTTTCACTTATCTCCTGAGCAATTTGACCAATTTGAAATTCTAATTTTTGAATGGCCTGTCCTTGTTGATTGTTTGTTTGCTGTTGCTGTTGGAGTAACTGTAGAATGGTGGATTCGAAATCCAACTTCTTTTGTTCTTGTGCTGGCTCATCATACCCATTCCCACCCTGGAATTGCTGCGTATGCCCTGGTGTGAATTGATTGCCGTGATGGTTTTGCCATCCTGGGACATACGTGTTTGAAAAAAAATTGTTCTGGGGCGGGTACATTCCCTGTTCTTCGTAGTTTGTGTGCTCCTGATCTGCGAAAGAAAACATGGGACATGAATTAGTTGTATGGTTAGATTGAAAACCATTTGCACAAATTTCTTTTGGTTGGTTTTTTACGCCACCCAACGTTGAATTCACAAGCATATCAATCTTTTTGTTCATGGTTTCCATTTCTAATTGCATGTTATTATTATGAGAAATTTCGTATACTCCCTGTTTTTTCGAAAGACCCCTCCTTGTTGAGAATTATTGTGAGTTCTCGCTGAGTTCTTCAAATAACTCTATTGCCTCCTCAGCACTCTTCCTCATCAACATTCCATTGCAACCTGCATCTACAATTGCTTTGTTAGTGTCATTTAAACCCTCATAAAATGATTGTACCTGGTCATCCTTAGGTATGTTATGCGTAGGACACTTGAAAAGCTTGTTTTTGAAATCCTTCCACGCCTCGAAAAACAAATCGCCATCTTTTTGTTGGAAAAGTAGAATCTCCCTTTTTAGTTGTCTGGTTTTCTGGGCTGGAAAGAACTCTTTCAAGAATTTTGTCGCCAATTGCTCCCATGAATTAATTGATCCTGGTTCCAAAGAATTATACCACAACTTAGCATTAAGTTTTAAAGAAAAAGGAAACAAGATTAACCTGATTTGCTCAGGGGTAAGCCCTTGGATGCTTTGTGTCCTGCACAGATCAAATAAGTCTTGTAAATGTAGATGCGGATCTTCGTCTGTTCTACCAAAGAAGTGGGGCACCATGCTGAGTAATTGAGGTGATAGATGCATATTCCCTGTGACTTTGGGTTGAAAAGCTATGCAAGAAGGGTTCTCAATATTCTTAGGAATGAATTTGTCTTGCATTGGTACTCGGTTTAAAAAAATTTCACCCATTGTTGCTTTTTGGAAAAAAAAGAATCCTCTGGACAGTCGACTGATCCTTGGGACAGTCGACTGGTCTGTCTGTGCAGAATGTAACCTGAAAGAAAATGTTATAAAAGAAGAAGAAGAAATAAAATAAAATAAAAAGAAAAAGATTTTACTGATTTGTAAGTTAAAATACTAAACAATCCCCGGCAACGGCGCCAAAAACTTGTTGTGCTAATCTAGCTACCTAAATATATAGATAAAACTAGACACAAATTATAAAACCTCGCAAGTGTACGAATCGTTAGAAAAGCGTAGCAATAGCAAGGGTCGATCCCACAGAGATTGTAGATTTCAACTTACTAATCAATAAAACCTAAGAAAATACCAATCATAGAGTTTTGTTCTAAAAGTCTAAAAGAAATGAAAAGATTAAAACTAAATTAAGAAGTGTCACGATTTGAGTCACTAATATCTATTTAAGTAGTTGAGCATTGATTTCCACCTATAGTCAGTAATGCGAAGTTATCCACTACTCTATTACTCATGTTTGTTCCCTTCAAGGGCATGGTATCTACTCCTTAAAGTACTGTTTCCCTAGGCCAAGAATTAGGCATGGTATCTACTCTAATTTGTTTCTTTCATCAAGTGTTTAGCATGGTATCCACTAATTTGCACTTAAAGAAAACATAAGATCAGTGGAAACGAACAAACACTCAAGGTCCTAGAAATTGGTATCAGATCTAGATCCCTTAAGTTGATTGAACCAGGAACCCCTAAAGATTCCTTTGTCACAATTACGGGCACGAGATACGGGTTGTCTCAATATGCTCATATAACAGATTCAGATAAATGGTAACGCAAACTTGATATTCTTAAGCTCTGTTTGTCAGTCGACTGGCTCTCACCTCAGTCGACTGCTCTCAGGCTTCGAGAACAAATTTGGTTATCACAAACCTATATCAATTCAATCAGATTCAATCAATAAGTAAATAGAAGAATTCAGAAGAACATAGCACTACATAACTACGGCTTCAATCTACCCAACTATGAAATTTAGTTCCACATAATAATACTTTTATTAATCAACAAGTTCAAATACATGATCAACATAAAAGAATAAAAGGAGAAGAAATAAACTAATGAACTCCGGCAATAAGGTCGACTGGCTGTCACACAGTCGACTGCCTTCGAGTACTGGATCTCTTTTCTCCTTCTTTGATGTTGATAGAATGATGCTCTGGTTTGAAGTCTTGATGTGGTTGTTGGTGGTGATGGATCAAGAGATGATGAATAATGCTTCTTTTCTCATATTTATAGAACACGACTGTGAATTAGGGTTTTGCACTTTTTCAGGAAAGTCCTTCTTTATTTGATTTGATGATTTATTTCTTTCTCTTTTCTTCTTTCCTTCCTTATCTGTTAACCACGTGCTCTTGGAAATCCCCAGTCTCTAGATTTGATTTGCATAAATCTGGATTCAGATAGATTTGAAATTAGATTTGGATGAATCTTCGAATATCTTATCTGTTTACTCCGCCGCGTATCAGTCGACTGCCTCTGGATGTAAGTCGACTGTTGTGTAAACTTGATTCCCTCTGCCCAGTCGCCTGTAAGCATGATCAGTCGACTGAGTTCTTCAGTTTCCTGTGTTTCATCCTTACAATCCTGAATTTGCTTCGTTTTGCTGTTATAGACTGTTTCCTATGGAAAAGAGAAAATAATAGTTAAATACCACATATAGAGCTTTTAAATGTGCATTTATAATAAGATTATTGCTTCTAAATGTGAATAATAATGTGTTCATCATCAACCAAGCCCTTATGACCGGCCACAGAGGACATGCCGGCCACAGAACTCTGAGCGTCGCCCGACCTCACATACTCCAGCCGCAGGGTCGGGGACGGCTCACGTCTCGAAGAAGCTTCGATCGCCAAAGGGACCGACCTTCCCAGCATCGTTTTATAACATTGAATCTCGATCTCTTTCTCCACAATAACTTCACGAAGGAGCGACTCTGATGTAGGCCTCTGCACCGAAGCACTCGACATGGAAAATCCGAGGCTCGCACCGTCGAGTTCTCGGTCGGCTATCGCCTTCTTCAACTGAGTCGACTCGGCGCTCAGCTCCTTTGACTTGTTCCGAAAATAATGGAAGGCAGCGTCGTGATCACGAGCTTCTCCCCGATACCGGTCAAGGGTGGACTCCAATACCTGAATTTTACTCCGAAGTTGCGTCACCTCGGATCATCGAGGGTCAACCTCGGCAAGAAGAGCCAACATCTGATAGAAGCAAAACAAATCAAAAAATTACACAAGTCTAGGACGGTCGGAAACACTTCAAGTGCCGGCCCCAAAAGCAAGGCAAAAGCCGAGGGTAAAAACAGTTAGCCCATAAAAAATCTTTGTCATATATTATCAATTCGTTTACAAAAGTCTGCGGTGGCCAGTCCGCGGTCGGCAAAATACATTAAAGAAGCCAACAAAAAGAAAAAGGAAAGCAGCTACAACTATGAGCCCACCTTTCCCTCGGCTCCGATGACACCCTCGGAGTCAGCCACCGGATCGGTGCTCCCTCCTCCGGCTCTGCCGTCCCCTTCAACCGGCACCTCGTGCACAGGGGTCTTCGGCAGCCCTTCGATCTCCATATCGTAGTCGAAATGGGACACATCCAGGGTCGGGAAGAAGTTTCTGAAGTGGTCCACCGCTCTGGCGTACACTTCATTCTGTGCCCCTACGACCATGTCCTGGGCCTTCATGATCAGCGTCTCCTTCTCAGCCACGAACCCCTTCTTCAGAACCGCCTCCCTCTTGAGCGCGTCGGCCTTCAGAGCCCGCTCCCACCTCATCGAGGCTTCCAGGTTGATCTTCAGATCGACCATATCGCTTTTATAGCGGTTGGTCTGGCTCCTCTTATATTTCAGCTCCATATCGTGAAGCCACCTCACCTGGTTTCCCGACATACAGGCTTGCAGCCGAGCTCAAGACACTTGGAATTAAAAATGAAATTCTTAGGAATACAAGGAAGATTAGACTGAAGGCCTCAGAAATTACCTACACGCAGGCCTGAGCCCACATCATGTAGGCCGCTTCGGAGGTGTCGCCCCCCATACTCTGCTGGTCTCGGGGCGTGTCCATCTTGTCCACGAATTCGACGGAGACTGGGTCCTCGGTTAGGGAGTCCCTCTGGCAAATGTACCAATCTGGGGCCCACGGTCGCGGTCCCTCCTCCCCAACCATGGCTTCGGCATTGACACGGAGAGGAGGGAGACGACCCTGCGAGACCTCCGACGCTTTCAGAGCCCCTTTGCTCGGCACAATGGCGACCTCCCTGGGCTGGCTCGCCTTCTGCTTCTTCGACTTCGGCTCGGAAGGAGCCTCGAAGGTCCTTTGTGAGGGAACCGCCGCTTGCTTCCCCTTCTCGGCCTGCTCCGCCCTCTCCCTCTTTAAGGCCAGCCTCATTGCCTTAATAGCCTTGGGATCCATCTCTGCAAAGAAATCCATTAACACGCAATGAGCACAAAAGAGAAACACAGAAATAAATATGAACGAAAAACATGCGGGGCTGGGCAGTGCTTAGTCCGGCTCGAATTAGGTGACTCTCTGTCACTTTCGGCCAGCTGATGTTGTGGCTCTTCTGCAGGCGCTCCACAAAACCCCATTCCTCGACCGAAAGGTCGCCCTTCTTCGGCCCCTTGAAATTCGGCTTGTAGAAGTTTCACCTTGTCGGAATATCCCACTGATCTTCATTCCGGATGACAAAAAATACTTTCTCTTCCACTCCTTTATCGAGTAGGGATGTCCGTGCACGACCCTACATCCGCTCTGAGGTGACACATAGTATATACCCTCGAACTCGTCGGACGAGCTGACCCCCAACATAGCTCGGAAAACACTCAACCGCATCGGTACCTTCTACTCTGAACACAGCAATATGAAGTTGACCATCTGCTTCCAGGAATTCGGCCCAAACTGCATCGGGCACAACGAGGATCAGTTGAGAACCTCCCGGATGAAGGGGTGGATGGGCATCCTCAGCCCCGAGGAGAATGCATCCGCAGAGAAGATACAGTACCACGGTGCTAACAGGTCGGTCGGCCAAAGACCGGCGCTTGGAACCATCAGCTCGTACTCCCTATCGATGAAAAAACTCGTTCGAATGACTGGGAGATCCTCCCCCTTCAAGATCGTGGGGGTAATATCCATCTTAACCCTCACTCGGCTCGGCGACGAGGGCTGCACCCCATAAAGAACCTTATCCCCTACGTCATCCGGATAGTTCCTGATCGACCGAGGCTGTGGAAGAAACGGGACCCCTAAATTCTGAGGCGTAATCGTCCTATCAGGGCTGCTTGGTAGGGTCACCCTCACCCTTTTCTTCCGAGCCTTTCAAGCCTTCTCGGGCGACGGGGTCGCCAAAGGCTCGAGGCCAGAGGCCCTCTGGGGGGAGTCTGTTCCCCCGACCTGACCACCTTCGGCCTCATCGTCCCCTTCCTCTCCTTCCTCCATTCCTTCACCCTCCTCTTCACCTTCGTCCTCGGCAACATCCTCGTCTAAGCTGATACTCTCCACGACGAAGGGTTTGCGAGTCCGCAGAGGCTGCACGACTAATACCTTTACGGGTTCATCCCACGAGGTCGAAGCTTCCCGGTCATCCGAAGAGGTGGTGGAATCTGTTAGCCCCGTGTGGACGTAGCTGATGGAGGTAGAGGCGAAGGAATCGAATTGAGCCCTAGACATAACTAAAAGAACTAACCTATGACTTGGTCGGAAAAGTGGCCGAAAAACTGGTCGACGGTGACGGAAAGCGCTAGAGAGAGAAGCTTTAAATCCTAGTGAGAGAAAGCGAAAGTAAGAAATGAGAAGGGGGCGCGTATATATAGAGGAGTGGGGCTCCTCGATTTTCGTGAGAATCAGTTATAATAACTGCCTCGATTCTCACGAAAACAGTTACTGTTACTTCTCAATTCCTGCAAAAAACAGTTCAACTTACGGCAGTTTGAATCTCCCAGTCGCTCGTCCTTCCGAACCCCTACAGCCTCGACGGTCGACCTGCATCTCGAGCACAGGGGTAGCTTCAACAGGCCAAGTCATCTGGCCTCGCTCGTCCTTCCGACCCCCTACAGCCTCGACGGTCGACCAGCATATCGAGCACAGGGGTAGCTTCAACAGGACAGCTCACCTGGCCTCGCTCGTCCTTCCGACCCCCTACAGCATCACGGTCGACCTGCATCTCGAGCACAGGGGTAGCTTCAACAGGCCATGTCATCTAGCCTCGCTCGCCTTCCGACACCCTACAGCTTCGACGGTCAACCTGCATCTCGACCACAGGGGTAGTTTCAACAAGCCAAGTCATCTGGCCTTGCTCATCCTTCTGACCCCCTATAGCCTCGACGGTCGACCTGCATCTCGAGGACAGGGGGTAGCTTCAACAGGCCAAGTCATCTGGCATCGCTCGTCCTTCCGAACCCCTACAGCCTCGTCGGTTGACCTGCATCTCGAGGACAGGGGTAGCTTCAACAGGCCAAGTCATTTGGCTTCTCTCGTCCTTCCGAACCCCTACAGCCTCGACGGTCGACCTGGATCTCGAGCACAGGGGTAGCTTTAAGAGGCCAAGTCATCTGGCCTCGCTCGTCCTTCCAATCCGCTACAGCCTCGACGGTCGACCTGCATCTCGAGCACAGGGGTAGCTTCAACAGGACAGCTCACTTGGCCTCGCTTGTCCTTCCGACCCCCTACAGCCTCGACGGTCGACCTGCATCTCGCGCATTGGGGTAGCTTCAACAGGTCAAGTTATCTAGCCTTGATCGCCTTTTGACCCCCTACAGCTTCGATGGTTGACCTGCATCTCGACCACAGAGGTAGCTTCAATAGGCCAAGTCAACTAGCCTCGTTCGTCCTTCCGACCCCCTACAACCTCGATGATCGACCTGCATCTCGAGCACAGGGTAGCTTCAACATGCCCAGTCATCTGGTCTTGCTCGTCCTTCCGACCCCCTACAGCCTCGACGGTCGACCTGCATCTCAAGCACAGGGGTAGCTTCAACATACCAAGTCATCTGGCCTCGCTCGTCCTTCCGATCCCATACAGCCTCGACGGTCCACCTGCATCTCGAGCACAGAGGTAGCTTCAACAGGCCAAGTCATATGGCATCGTTCGTCCTTCCGAACCCCTACAGCCTCGACGGTCGACCTGCATCTCGAGCACAGGGGTAGTTTCAACAGGCCAAGTCATCTGGCTTCGCTCGTCCTTCCGAACCCCTACAGCCTCGACGATCGACCTGCATCTCGAGCACAGGGGTAGCTTCAATAGGCCAGCTCATCTGGCCTCGCTCGTCCTTCCGAACCCCTACAGCATGGACGGTCGACCTGCATCTTGAGCACAGGAGTAGCTTCAACAGGCCAAGTCATCTGGCCTCGCTCATCCTTCCGAACCCCTACAGCCTCGACGGTCGACTTGCATCTCGAGCACAGGGGTAGCTTCAACAGGCCAAGTCATCTTGCCTCGCTCGTCCTTCAGACCCCCTACAGCCTTGACGGTCGACCTGCATCTCGAGCACTGGAGTAGCTTCAATAGGCCAGCTCACTTGGCCTCGCTCGTCCTTCCAATCCCCTACAGCCTCGACGGTCGACCTGCATCTCGCGCACAGGGGTAGCTTCTACAGGCCAAGTCATTTGGCTTCGCTCGCCTTCCGACCCTCTACAGCATCGACGGTCGACCTGCATCTCTACCACAGGGGTAGCTTCAACAGGCCAAGTCATCTGGCATTGCTCGTCCTTTCGACCCCCTACAGCCTCGACGGTCGACTTGCATCTCGAGCATAGGGATAGCTTCAACAGGACAAGTCATTTGTCCTCGCTCGTCCTTCCGACCCCCTACAGCCTCATCGATCGGCCTGCATCTCGAGCACAGGGGTAGCTTCAACAGGCCAGCTCACTTGGCCTCGCTCGTCCTTCCGACCCACTACAGCCTCGACGGTTGACCTGAATCTCTTGCACCGGGGTAGCTTCAACAGGCCAAGTCATCTGGCCTCGCTCGCCTTCCGACCCTCTACAGCCTCGACGATTGTCCTGCATCTTGACCACAGGGGTAGCTTCAACAGGCCAAGTCATTTGGCCTCTCTCGTTCTTCCGACCCCCTACAACCTCGACGGTCGACCTGCATCTCGAGCACAGGGGTAGCTTCAACAGGCCAAGTCATTTGGCCTTGCTCGTCCTTCCGACCCCCTACAACCTCGACGGTCGACCTGCATCTCGAGCATAGAGGTAGTTTCAACAGACCAAGTCATCTGACCTCGCTCGTCCTTCCAACCCCCTACAGCCTTGACGATCGACCTGTATCTCGAGCACAGAGGTAGCTTTAACAGGTCAAGTCATCTGGCCTCGCTCGTCCTTCCGACCCCCTACAGCCTTAACGGTCCACTTGCATCTCGAGCACAGGGGTAGCTTCAACAGGCCAAGTCATCTAGCCTCGCTCGTGCTTCCAACCCCCTACAGCCTCGATGGTCAACCTGCGACTCGAGCATAGGGGTAGCTTCAACAGGCCAAGTCATCTAGCCTCGCTCGTCCTTTCGAACCCCTACAGCCTCGACAGTCGACTTTGACCAACCCCAAAACCACAGGAATCCTCCTCCCACTCTCTACCCTGAGACGCAACTACTCCTCCACGACTAGCCAGGCACCGTCCCTTAAGAGTGGGGGGCGTGTGATATAGGATAAATTATGCAGCATCAATCAGAGCCCTCCGATCTCCTCTGAATCCTCCCCCTTGTGATCATCAGGCCAGCTACAGCCTAATGGGCCTTAGCCAGCTCAGGCCCATGGGTAAACGGGTCCAACCCGGCCCACCAGGGCTCCACACCTGTTTACCCCTGCCTATAAATACTCTACCCTCCTCCTCACTAAAAAAGGTAATCAAAACTCTCCCCACCTGAACCCTACCTGCCCAGTCTCTTTCCAGTGATTGACTAGATCGTCAGAGGGCCTGTTGCCGGGACTTCTTCCGGTGTTTTCCAGGCTGTGTGTAGGTATAGAAGACCCAGCCGAGCCGAGCCCCTGGATCCGAGCCAAGCACCCGACCTCTCTTCCGAGCCCTCTGTGCTCCCGCTTCCGAGCCGCTCCCGCTACTCGGGGTCGGACTGACGTCAGTACTGCGTAGGGACTTCCACCTTACAAATTGAGCGAACTCACACCTGTTGCCCCCACACCCCAAAAACAAACAGTATCAATTAAAATAATTGAGTATAGGTTTAATCACATACGGATAAATTGTGTCTTTGTAATACAGTAATATACCAAATGATTTACATGGTATCGGTTCTTAACCCTAGCCAGCCAGCCACTACCACCCAAACCAGTCATAGTCGCCGATGTCGTCCCCATCGTTGTCATGCACCGACCCGCCACTACCACCGCCACATAACTCCACACCCGATCCCTGCCACTGCTCCCTTTTCTCTCAGGATCCAAACTGAGATCCAGATCCAAAGCAGGTCTGAATCTAATTCGACCCAACCTTCCTGCTCTCCACCGAAACGAAACCCAACTCCATCACCATCATCCCTTACTGCTTGCCTCACCATCATTCTCATCATCACTGAAACCAAACCCCAATTCCATCACCATCCACCCTCATCGCCAACCTCACCATCACTTCCGAAATCACCTCCAACTCCACCTCCATCCCGACCTCCATTCAAACCAAACCCGACTGAACCAAATTCCACATCTCCATCCTCACACACGGCAGCCTGAACCCCACTTCAACCCCAACTAGCCATCTGCCATTCTTCAATTGGTGGGCAACAAGGCATGGTGAAATTCACCATTTTCTTTGGATTTGGGGAAGAACAATGAAAGGAAACTATAGAATTTGGGGATTTAGGGCTGAGATTTGCCCTTAGAATTTGAGAATTTTGGGCTAAGATTTGAACATGTTGTTGCTTTTGTTGTTGTTGATGCTGGAGTTTTTGGTTTTGGTTGTGCTTTGGGCTTGATTGTTGGAAAGTTAGGGCATCCACGAATTTGAGAGAAAGGAGATAAAGAGAAAGAAAGGGGTTGTTTTAAACTGGATCGGCCCAACCCATTGTGCCCCGCACTTGATCCGACCAATTCTCCTCAATGTTGATTTCGACCAGTTTTCTTCATTCCTGAGTATTCATACATAACTCGCTGAGAAATATGAAGTGTCATAACATGCATTCTCAGGGCTATCAATGACAACATCATGATTGTTCACTTTGTTGGGATTGGGGCGTCAACGAATGTCCATTGTCGTAGCAGAACTAAATAGAATAATGAGGATGTCGAAGTAGATAAGACAAATCAATTAAGCAAGCAAGTACCAATCTAACATAAACACAATGATGATTTATCCCGGTTATCTTTTGCTTAATTCGGGGGGAAATATAGGGAGGTCTTATATTCAACTATAAGAGATTACAGGGAGTTACTGATTCATTCAGTACAATGAATTAAACTCACTTACCAAGAACTATCTTTCTTAAGTATCTCTTTGCAATGGAGAAAATATCGATGAAGTACTCTACTCTCATATTGGAGTAGTTTACAATATATAAAGAAGAATACAGAGAACCCTAGGTTTAATCTTGATTCTCAGTCGTATGATGTAATCTGTAGGAAAAGTAACTGAATTGGAGTCGCACAACCTAACTTGGAGTTGAAGATTGGGCTGAAACAACCTAACAAATAGAGGCCCAAAACGAACACGGTGCCATGGTCAGTCGACCGTCCAACAAGGCTGGTTAACCGTCCTCCTCTCGGCCAAACCCTGTGCAACCGTAGTTGGGTGTGCGGTCGGGGGGTGCGGTCGACCTTCTCCCAGGACAGTCGACCGCAACTCTGTTGCACCTTACTGCTGTTGTTTTACCTTCTACTTTGTTCGACACTTCGACCTCCGTGCTTCATCTTCCTTCTTCTAATCTGAACCACGAGTATTCAAGACACATTCTTAATAAACTCCACCTTTGATTGCATACGAGTGCTATCACATGATGTGATTATTCATCTCCAAACTCTAATGAACTCCACCTGCAAAATCACTTAGAATAATAGCTCATTCTTCTAATTGAACAAATCTCTACCCAATATCACCGATCAGTGTACCATTCAAGGGCACACCTCTGTAGGCGTACTCACGGAGTTACCAACCTCTGCACGAACTCCATCTACATTAAGGCACTCTCCACGTCCAGGCGATATTCGAAAGTCGTAGTCTTTCTTCGATGATGCTAGTTGCGGTAAACTATATGAGCTTGCAGGAATATCAAGAAAAGAAGTAACAACACATGCACAGGTATTTTGAATTCCTCAAAGCTTGTAGAGATTGTTTTGGCTTGGCCCAATCATTCTCGTACCTCTAATCATCGTACGACGACCCTGAAAAACAGACATAACTCCACCTCGATCTGTGTACCTACACCCCCGTGCATCAAGAGTTCCCATGGAAATCAGCAGAGGAATATGCAAAACATCCCTTAAAGTAAACATATTTAGACCTGACATCTTTAACTCAACTGTCCCCTCACATATTATTTCACAAATCTCTCCAGTTCTCGTTCTAACACAACGTCCTGTAGTAGACTTATAAGTAAAAAACAACTCCCTCTTGGAACAAATATGAGAAGAACTTCCTGAGTTAATAAACTAACTAGAATCCATTTCTACAGAAATTGAAACAAGAAAACACGAATCACCTGAATCAAAGGCACCAACCACATTAGCGGATGAATTCCTATTCTTGGCACTCTCCTGATTCTGCAATTTTCAACAGTCTTTCTTGATATGCCATGACCTCTTGCAATATCAACAACAGATCAAATCCATTTGCATAGCACTTTGTCTTCCCTCTGAAGGACCTTCCACTGCTAGACGTCGATGGTCTCCCTCTCACCTCCACATTGTGTCTATCATCGCCAAGTGTAGTCTTGATCCATGTATTCTGCTCCTGATACTTTGGAGACGGGCTTCGTTGACGCTTCCACTGTAGACTTGTTTTGCAAGATCGATGGTGTTTCTCATGGGATGGACGATGAACGGTGCGCCAAAGTCATCTCTCATTGGACTCCTCCAATGAGCTTGGCCGCTGAGGTGGAGATGAGCGGTGGTGTGATGATTTTGGGCTCCTTCTTCTGTGGCTTTCTCTGCTCGGCGACACTGAACGGTGATCGTGCCTCACCCTCCTCGGCAATGAGGGGGATGACTCATGGCAATGGTGATGGTGATGGTGACGATGATGGTCGTGGGCCTCCACATTGGGCCCATACCATTTCCTTTCTAGCTTCTCTAGCACTTCGGCAGCGATCAAGTCAGTGATGTCTTCCATTTCCTTCTGGCTTCGATGGCAGCAACAGAGATGTTTTCAGTTGAGGTAATATAGTTGGCAGGAGACATAATCTTTACAATCTTGAAAGTGTTGTAATGCAATTTATACTGCACTACACTATAATAGATAGTCTTAATAAGTTTGTATAGTCAAGGCTGTATTACATTAACGTAAGCAGTCACGATTGTACAAATAGCACCAACCTTAATTCCTTAGATATGATTTTGCTAAACAAGTAGCCTTAAATAGTTTATAACCAATTTTTTTAGTTTGTTGGTAATATAATGTGCGCCCCCACATCATTGACAGATTATACATTCTATCTCCAACACATCGAAAATGTATATATACTAAATTTGCCCATGCCCACGTACCTACGACACGTCTTCAGAACGATACAGCATATGAAAAGTCTTGTAAACAGTAAATCATCAATTATGTAGCTGAAGTTTGAATAGTATGACAATAATTAGTTGTAAATAAAAGTCCATGTTTCCATTAGTATATGGTGAAAAATAATTATAAATTGGGGTATAAAAGTCCATGTATATATATATATATATATATATATATATATATATATATATATATATATATATATATATATATATATATATATATATATATATATATATATTAGAAAGAGAGAGAGAGAGAGAGAGAGAGAGAGAGAGAGAGAGAGAAATAATTAAATAAATAAATGAGTTGTTTTGGGGGGATTTGAATTTGAGTTTTGGGGGGAAACTTTTAGGGGGAAAATGTGTTTTGTGAGATTAGATCTGGGCCTTTGATTTTGAGGGCATTGAAGGAGAGCCACTTGATAGTTATCTTTGTATTTTATTATATAGATATGGATAATAAGCCTTATTTTCAAAGTATATCCCACTTTTGATCATCCTTCAAAATATTTTTAAGTGGGGGCTTTCATGAGATGAACCAACTACTGTGATTTGTGAGTAAGGTAAATACAAAGCCGCATTTAAGAAATACAACTTTAGAAATATTTTTTTTCTTTCAGAAAAATTGCCGCAATTTTGAAATGCGATGGCTACATTTTAGAGCTGCAACTTTATTATTATTATTATTTTAAAATTGAAAAAACCCCCCTAAACTATCCTCTATATGCAGAAAACCACACTTACCTTTTTTTTATGCAGAAAACCGCACTCAACTATGATTGCGAAAAAACACACTCTTACTCTATTAGGGTTCTGTTCGTTTTTGTTACGTGCAACGCACGTGACTTAAAAATGGACGAAATTACCCCCCAACTCTTTCATCTTCTCTTCTCCTTTTTCTTCCTCCTTTATTCAGAACCCATTTCTTTTTTCTTTCTCCCCCAAAAACATACCTTAATCCAAAATCTGTCCCCCTATCTACATTATCCAACTCCCAAATCAGACCCCCCAATCAACCCCAAATCCTTCTTCTTCTCCATCGACACGCCTTCGATTCGACGACGCCATCGAGTCACTGACGCCATCCAGTCGAAGTCACTGACGCCATTCAGTCGAAAGATCCAATGTCAAATGATATGTTCACACCACTCTCTTATATTTGAGCTCGATCCGATTTTGTTCTCTCATAGTTGTCGAATTGATTATTTTGATGTATGCATATACGTACACGCAGATTTAACAACCTCCAAAGCTTCAAGGAGGAACTCGCGTAACAGTTGCGATGAAGGTGGAACCCTAATGTGTTTTCACAAAGATCCAACAGTTGTGAAGCTAGCAAGCACTGCTGCAAATGCTGGAAGATACTTTACGGGTTGTCCAAATTGGAAAACATACAATTGCCAATTCTTTCGTTGGGTTGAATTTGTGGGAGGAGCCGAGAAGGGGAAAAATCTTACTCAGAAGTGAAGATGGAGAATGCAAAATTGAAGCTGTTAGTTGATGAAGCAAGTGAGATGGAAAATAAACTTGGTGCCACTGTCGTAGATTTAAAGAAGCGGAAGAATGAGTTGGAAGCCGAATGTGACATGTTGTGAAAGAAGGTGGTGGAGTTGAAAGTTAGAAACCATGAAGGGATTTACATGGGGTTTGCTTTTGCCTTTCTTGGTTATTTTGTTGTCACTTATTGTGAACTATAAATGGAAATGAGAGAATTGTTATAGGTGTATTAGCTGTTAAGAATGGAATAGATTTGTTAGTTTGTTCATCGTTGTAGTTGATAATGGAATGGATTTGTTAGTTTGTGCATTGTCGTAGTTGAGAATGGAAATGGATTTGTTATTTTCTGCACCGTTGTAGTTGAGAATGGAATGGATTTATTAGTTTGTGCATTGTTGTAGTTGAGAATTGAAATGGATTTGTTATTTTGTGTATCGTTGTAGTTGAGAATGGAATGGATTTGTTAGTTTGTGCATTGTTGTAGTTGAGAATGGAAATGGATTTGTTATTTTGTGTATCGTTGTATTTGAAAATGGAATGAATTTGTTAGTTTGTGCATTGTTGTAGTTGAGAATGGAATTGAATTTATTATTTTGTGTATCGTTGTAGTTGAGATATGAGTATTGGCTCAGAAACACTAAACTATTATGTTTTGATATAAAAAAACCCACTAAACTATCATGTTTTGATAAAAAAAACCCACTAAACTATCATGTTTTGATTAAAAAAACCACTAAACTATCATGTTTTGATATAAAAAAAACCCACTAAACTATCATGTTTTGATAAAAAAACATCATTCAAGTTTGGTTTTTATTCAGTAACCTCAAACAACAAGGTGAAATATCTTGATAATATAAGCAACATCATTCAGTAGCAATTCATTCATATAAGCAAAAAAACATGCACTTGCACTTGCAACAATTCATTCATCAATAATTTAGTAAATGATAGTTACACAAAACATTTCATTCATGCAACAATTCATAGCTGATAGTTGCAACAATTCTTGCAACAATTCATTCATCACTTGCAAAAAAATCCAAAAGCTGATGCATTGCAAAACACATTACACTTTCACTTACAAAACCCAACAATTCATTCATCACTTGCAATTCATGCACACAAAACACTTTACAACTGCCAAGGCTCCTCCTTCACTTACACATTACAAAACACATTACAACTGCAAAAAAAATCCAAAAGCTGATGCATTACAATACACATAACACTTTCACTTACAAAACCCAACAATTCATTCATCACTTGCAATTCATGCACACAAAACACATTACAACACATTACAATTCATGCACTAAAGGCTCCTCCTCCACTCTGTCTCCAACCACCTCCCTCACTGCGATATCTGCCAAGTAATTCAAACACAGAGATAGTTTAAGCAAGGCAAGTGGAGATTTTAACAGTGATGAATACAGAAACTATCAAATAGTTTGAGCAAGGCAAGTACAGAAACTATCAAAAAGCCATATGCTTAACAGCCATATGTTTAACTAAATAATTAAAAAGTGATGAATACACAAAGGTGGGTAAACTATCAAAGAGCCATATGCTTAACAGCCATATGTTTAACAAAAGAATTAAAAGTGATGAATACACAGATGTGGGTAAACTATCAAAAAACCAAATGCTTAATAGCCATATGCTTACTAAGTGTTAAAAAGTGTATACCTGCATACAAGTGTATACCTACAAATTTTGCTCAATCTGTGTATACTCTCAACATGCACAAAAAGTGTATACCTGCACCAAAAAGAACCATATTTTGATTTTTTAATACTGTATACAAGTGTATACCTGCACAAAATAAATTGCACAAAATGTTGGAATGTAATACCTGCACAAAATAGCTTGCACAACATAGATTGCACATCATCCCAAAACACAAAATAGCTGCACAAAATAGCACATCATCCCAAAACACAAAATAGCACTTGAATACCTCCATAAAATATCTCTATCATCAAATCGCACATCATCCCAAAACTCAAAATAAGTAAATGTAGTTAGTGCATCATCATCAACTATTTGTATGCTGACTTCCACCTCCACCTTCACCAGGACTGTCGTTAGAGCCGTTCACCTATATGACGACAAAAAAGTGATGAATATCCTTACAGGTGCTGTAAAATGAAATTAATTTTTTGTAACAATTTACCTTGGACTTCTTAGAATTAACCCCTCCCATATATGGTTCTTTCTCCTTTCTTTTCCTCCCACATTTTGTAATGCCTCTCTTAAACCTAAGGGCCTCCTCTGCATTGGAGTGTAGTCCCTTCGGCTACCCCTCTCTCTACCACCATGAGTATCACTTTGAATCTCACCTAAAGTTTGCCTCACGCTTCTCACAACTTCATCGGTTCTCTGACCCTTTGGCCTCCCTCCTTTGTTGGTTGATCGTTGCTTAGGTGGAGCTGGTTCGTTTTTGCAGTTTCTGATGTTGTGACCTACTTGGTGACACCTCCTGCACTTCATGATAATGCCCACTTTGCTAGCTTTTTGCCACCCAGTTGGATTCTTACACTTACTCTCACTCGGATCCTTCTTTCTAGCCTTAGGTGGTCTTCCAGGAGCTCTTTTCAAATGTAGCGGAAGGATCTTCTCATAGTCCAACTTATCCCAAAGAGATGAATTTGGGACTGGTTGAATGATACCTAGATTATGACAAAGTTGTAAGAAGAGAAGTTAATGATGGTGCAAATTGTAAAGAAATGTTACAAATTGGAGATAAAACAAGTTACCTTCGTAGACTTTCATATATGTGGCCTTACTATAGCTGCTTGTCACAGTAGTCCTCTACTCTCTTCCTTCTATTTGTTAGAGATACTAGTGCATGTCTACACACTACTCCAGAAACTTGCCACTCTCTACAATCACAAGTTCTCTCATTCAAGTCCGCACAGTAGTTAAACCCATGCTCCATTATCTCATACTTGTTATCATCAGATTTCCAAATAAAACAATGTCAAGATTTCTCGTAGGTCTTCTTTAATTTCAATTGGATTTTGGGGGTGACAACCCCAATCGGCCTACAAATCATCTCTCTCTTCTTTTGCAACTTCACCATCACCATTCTCCCAATCATCTCCAACATTGTTATGATGGGGCGATCCTTTGCTTGCAATATATATTTGTTCCACGCTTCTCATATATTATTGCAAAGCAAATCGCACTTGGTTGATTCATCAAAGTGTGACCTGGACCACTTCTCAGGGCCGACATCCATCCACCATTGTGTAGCTTCCTCGGATATATCCTTCATTCTATTCATTGATAACTCCCACTTTTGACAAGTATATGCGGTTGCTGCCCCCCATACATCTCCCTGCAAGTGTAAACCCTTTAACTTCTTGACAAAGTTTGCGTACAAGTGTCTCACACAGTATCGGACATGAGCTTCAGGTACAAGTTCTTTAAATGTCTCCAACAACCCCTACAAACATGTGGAAAATGAAAGGTTAACCCAAAGAAGTTGTGAAAAAATATCCTAAAGTACTAAAATCAATATTTAATTAATCATTGTCTGAATTGGTACCTTCTGTCGGTCTGAAATACAGGTCCACCCTGTCAAATTTGATACACCTATTGCCTCCATCAAAAGTGTTAGAACCAATTCCATGTTTCTTTGTTTTCAGCACCAATGACTGCCCATGCTATTGGCCACATCTGGTTGTTTGGGTCCCTTGAACATGTAGTAAACAATACACCCCCAGCAAATATCTTCAAATGGCACCCATCCATGCCAATAATCTTCCTGCAACCATTCAACATACCTTTCATTAATGCACCAAAGCATACGAACACACTTTTGAATCTCTTCTGCTCGCAACCATCTATATTTTCAGTCTTGATAATGGCCATAGTATTAGGCATTTTCTTCATCATGGTATTTGCATAATTCCACTACTGACTGTATTGCTTGACATGCTTCCCATCAGCCTCATCTCGAGCCATTCTTCTAGCTCTGGAAGCCACATTTCTGCTAACTACAACACCGTAATCTTTGTTAACTGCAGAAATGAAATATGGCAAACTCCAATTAGGCTCATCTATGAAATGTTCTAGGTACTTGGTTGCCAACCAATTTGCCGTAACTTGACTGTTTTCGACAGCCCTCTCACAAGTGTGTTCTATTCGGAGTGATACAATTCTGAAGACTCTTTCGGATTCTTTCCATGAAGCCCCAACATAGAAAGGACAATCACCTTCTGACATACACTCAACTGTGCACCTCTTCACATCGTTTCTCCTACAAAATAGGTTCTACCCATTCCTAATAGCCCATTCTCTCAAGCAAGTTCTGAATTCATCAGCATTTGAAAACTCCATTCCTATTACAATAATTGGATTCTCACTATGCTTGTCTTTGTTGTACTGTATATTCATCTCACATTCCTCCCCGTCTGATACTGAAAGTGGCCCCAATACATCACCGACTTCATAATCTGTATCAACTACTTCTACATCACAGTCATCCCTACACATTTTTTTGGGTTGCCTCTTCATCGATTTTGGCCTATGATATGGCTAAAAATGGGATTAAATCGGAACCGTCCAAATCGAACACGAATCTTAAAGCTTAGGGGTAAAATGGTAATTTCACCTACAAGTGGGTCCAAAGCGGATACTGGGTCTCCATCTCAAGGATCCATTAACCCGCGACTGGATCCATCTCCAACTGGGCGCGGGTTGCAACCCGCTACATACCCAGTTCAGCAAGATAAAATCAAGGTCTCTGATTAATCCTAATCAACGGCCCTGATTCACATCTATCATTTCACTGGGAATTAGGGATTACATTCCTTATCTGATTACGGGGATTTTATTCCTTATCAGACCACGGGGATTACATTCCTAATCTGATCCTTGAGGCGACTATAAATACCCCCACCTACTACCAGTATGAGGTAATCAATCTTTTGCCAATTTACGCTCTCTCATAATCATTCCTGATTACTAACTTGTGCGTCGGAGGGTGCGTCGCCGGGATCAACCCCGGTGTCTCACACTTTTTACAGGTGAACGGCGGGAGTCAACGGTCAAACTCCGGCAGAACAGGTTCGGGTTTGCTATTCACGATTTTCCAAGAATCCACAAATACTATCTGTTTACCCCCACACCAGATTTAGCGGTAACAAATTGGCACCGTCTGTGGGAAACTCAAACGAATAGCAGCCTTCCCTCTTCCCGTTGCTCAGATCTTCTCCAGCCATGCCTCCCAGAAAAGTAAGATCCAGAGGGTCCAATCGTGGGCCCAACCCCGTTGATCAGCAAGAGGTAGTTCCCATCCAACCTGCTCAGCAGCAGGAGCAACTTGACGCTCAAGCGGAGGACCCTCTTCGACAAGATCATCCTCCTCTCCAGAATTAACAACCCCCCAGGGGTCCTTCCGGTCCTCAGAATGCCGGCGCAGGGACCTCGCGTCCCAACCAGCAGAAGCAACCTCTCCACCAGGACCGCATCTCAGTACACAATGCCTCTACGGATTCTATGGCTTTCCACAATCCTCAAGCCCTTGACCTTCGCAATACCGTCCTCAACCAGCAGAAGGATGAGGATCTTCGCCGCCGTCTGGATGAGAAGCGGGCCCGAGAGGGAGCCTCCCGCCAACAACGTCCGGATGAGCGCTCTCCTCACCGCCGTGACTATAGAAGGTCCCCTACCCGAAGAGGGCGGAGAGAGTCCCCCGTGCATCACAGGAGAAGACCCCGTTCCCCTGCCGGTCGGCAATATCCGAGGAACGATGAGGCACCCATCACTCGTGCTGAGTTCCAGCAGTTCCAGGCGACTGTTTTGCAAGCTCTCAACCTCCGACCCAACAACAATGCCCAAAGGGTTCCTACTCCTCCACAGGTCCAAAGTCCTCGCCACCGATCTATAACTCCTCCAAGTAACCAGCAGTGCATCCCTAGTCCTCGGCACTCCCAAGGCTACCGCCGCCGTAGTCCTCGCTCTCCTTCTTATGAAGACGAGTCCAGAGGCTCGTTTGACTATCGCCGAAGGGACGATGCTCTCTACCGCTGTCTCCATGAGATGGAGAGGCGCATCGGCCGAATAGACAAGGATGAAGCATTGAAAGGGAGGACCATCCGCCCGAGCAGACCTCCCTTCTCCCGAACCATTATGGAGGCCCCTATCCCAAGAGGATTCAAGCCTCCACAGTTCGAAACTTACTCAGGGGAGTCGGACCCCGTTGACCACATCGAAAGCTTCAAGACCCTCATGCTCATCCACCAAGCTTCCGATGCCTTGCTGTGCAAGACCTTCCCCGCCACTCTTAAGGGTTCGGCTCGAGAATGGTACTCACGCCTCGCCCCGTCCTCTATATTCTCCTTTGAGCAATTCGAGACACTCTTCGTCACCCACTTTGTAAGCAGCAGACGCACAGAGAAGACCAGCATCTCACTCCTCCAACTCAGGCAGGAGAAAGGTGAGAGGTTCACTGCGGAGGTCAGGTCCATAGCCTCTCTCGACCAATCCGTGGCGACAGCCGCCTTCCAGTCAAATGTCTTCAATTCTAGCCTCCGCTCCTCTCTTGCTAAGAAGTCTCCACAGATTTTTGCCGACCTCCTTCTTAGGTGTGAAAAGTACATTCGGGCCGAAAAGGCCGCCTACCTCCCAAGCTTCGGAGGGTCTACCTCCGGGACAAAGAGAAAGTCGACCGAAGAAGAAGGGGCCAAGAAGCTTCAAAAGGATAATGGCGGACAACGCCGTCCTCCCCCCAGGTTCGAGAAATTTACTCCTCTCAATGCTAATATCTCCACCATTCTAATGGAAGTTGAGAAGGAAGGGGTCATTCCTCTTGCCCCGAGGATGAACACCCCTCCCAAGAGGAGGAACAAAGAGAAGTGGTGCTGCTACCACCGAGATCATGGCCACGACACCAACGATTGTCGAGCGCTGAAGAACGAGATAGAAGCTCTCATCCAGAGGGGGCAGCTGGCCAAATTCGTAAGAGCCAAGGACCGAACCGACCTCTCCTCTCCTCCGCCTCGGGGGGCTAACAAGCGCCCCGAGCAACGTGATGAAACTCCTGATTTCGAGGAAGAGCGCATCCTACACCTCATCCATGGAGGTCCCATGGGAGGCTCTTCCAACTCCTCTCGAAAAGCTTTCATTCAAGAGGTCAATTCAGTTCATGGCACTCCTCCCCCCAAAGGCCTCGGCGTCCCTGTCACGTTCTCAGATGAAGATCTCGAAGGGGTCAGAACCCCCCACTGTGACGCCCTGGTAATCAATCTCCACATGGCAAACTACAAGGTAGAGAGGATCCTGGTAGACAACGGGAGCTCCGTAAACATCCTTTTCCTCTCCGCCTTCCGAGGGCTCAAGCTGTCCCGCGACCGACTCAAACCAGCCGGTTACACACTCCATGGGTTCACGGGAGTGCCAGTAACTATTGAAGGGGTAATCACCCTCGACGTAACTGCTGGTAAAACTCCTACCACCCGAACGGAGCCGATGGACTTTATGGTCGTTGACGTCCCAGCTGCATACAATGTCATCCTAGGCTGACCCGGCCTAGCTGCCCTAGAAGCCGTTCCTTCAGCATACCACCTCAAGATGAAATTCCCCACTCGGGCAGGAGTGAGGGAAGTCAAGGGCAGCCAAGAAGTGGCCCGTAAGTGCTATATGACTTCGACCGGGGGTCCGGTCCTCTCCCTCGAAACACTAGAAATCCCCCAGGAGAGTGTCCGACAAACGCCCGAGCCGGTGGATGAGTTAGAGGAAATGCTCTTCTCTGAGCAGGATCCGAGCCGAATTTTTTTTATTAGCAAGACCCTCCCATCTGCCCTATGCTCCGACATAGTCCAGTGCATCCGAAGGAACCGCGACCTCTTTGCTTGGTCCGCGGCTGACATGCCGGGTATCTCCGAAGAGCTTCTAGTCCACCACCTCAGCGTTGCACCGGGGTCCAAACCGGTCCAACAGAAGAGGCGCAAATTCACTCCCGAGCGACAACAAGCTATCAAGGAAGAGGTAGACAAGCTCCTAAAGGCTCGGTTCATACAGGAGGTTAACTACCCAGAATGGCTCTCCAATGTAGTCATGGTAAAGAAGTCAAATGGAACCTGGAGGATATGTATCGACTTCACTGATTTGAACAAGGCGTGTCCCAAAGACCCATTTCCTCTTCAAGCATTGACACCCTCATCGACGCCACCTCGGGCCATGAGCTCCTCAGCTTCATGGACGCCTTTTCCGGCTACAACCAAATCCGAATGTTTTCCCCGGACATCTCGAAGACTTCCTTCATTACCGACCAGGGCCTCTACTACTATAGGGTGATGCCGTTCGGATTGAAGAACGCTGGTGCCACTTACCAGCGCCTTGTCAACAAAGTCTTTCAGAGCCAGATAGGTCGTAATATGGAAGTATATGTCGACGACATGCATGTAAAGAGCATCCGAGAGGCCGATCATGTGGCCGACCTACAGGAGGCATTCAATGTACTCAGAAAGCACAACATGAGACTCAATCCGAACAAGTGTGCATTCGGGGTCTCGTTAGGAAAGTTCCTCGGCTTCATGGTTAGCCAACGGGGAATCGAAGCTAATCCTGAGAAAATCAAGGCCATATTAGACATGGCACCACCCAAGAATGTTAAGGAAGTTCATAAGCTAACTGGCCGCCTAGCCGCTATTGGGTGTTTCCTCTTGAAGTCCGGGGAGAAGTGCCTCCCCTTCTTCAAAGCCCTCAGGGGGGCTAAGGGATTCGAATGGGGCCAACAACAACAGGAGTCGTTCGACCAGCTGAAGGCTTATCTTGTCAACCCTCCTCTACTTAGCAAGCCCGTTTCAGGTGAAACCCTCTACCTATACCTAGCTGCTTCCGAACAGACTCTTAGTGCCGTTTTAGTAAGAGAAGAAGACCGGGCTCAAAATCCCATCTACTATGTGAGCAAGGTGCTTCGGGAGGCCGAACTCCGCTACCCAAAGATAGAAAAGATGGCGTACGCCCTGATTATGGCAGCGAGAAAGCTTCGCCCCTACTTCCAGTCCCACTCGGTGGTCGTCCTTACCGACTAACCTCTGAAGCAAGTCCTCCACAAACCTGAGACCTCCGGTCGCCTCATGAAATGGTCCATCGAACTAAGCCAGCACGACATCTCATACCAGCCTCGAACTGCGATCAAGGCTCAGGTCTTAGCAGAGTTCATCGTTGAGAGTACCATTCTCGAGGTCAGCCAGGGAGCGAACGGATCCCCCATCTGGTCGGTTTTCCTAGACGGATCCTCCTGCAACGAGGGAATCGGAGCCGAGGTCATTCTGGCAGGCCCAGATGATTTCGTCCTCCAATACTCCCTCCGTATTAGCTTCAAGGCTTCCAATAACGAAGCGGAGTACGAGGCACTTATAGCCGGCCTCGGAATGGCTCGAAGAGCAGGGGCGCAGTGCCTCCGAATCTTCAGTGACTCCCAACTGGTGGTAAATCAAGTCTTGGGCGAGTATGAAGCACGAGACGATCGGATGGCGAAGTATCTCGCTAAAGTCCAAAGCCTCATGGCTCTGTTCGAAGAAGCTCTCATCTAGCGAATCCCCCGAGAAGAGAATTCCCAAGCCGATGCCTTCTCCAAGCTAGCCTCCTCCTCCCTCCAAGGTCTTGAGTAGACCGTCTTAATTGAGGTACTCATGAAACCAAGTATAGAAGACGAAACTCTCGACTCGGTGGAGTCGCTGCCGGTCCTACTACAAGATAACTGGATAAAACCATTGATGGAATTCCTAAGGGATGGGCTCCTCCCCGAAGACCCTAAGGAGGCTCGCCGAGTAAGAACCAGAGCAGAGTGGTACACCCTAGTTGAGGGGATCTTGTATAAACGCTCCTTCACGCAAGTGGACGGCAGGCCATACATGAGATGCCTCTCCCCAGAGCAAGCTGATTACGCCTTACAAGAGCTCCATGAAGGCATCGGCGGGGCACATTCAGGGTCCAGGTCTCTAGCCCGGAAGGTGTTGAATTATGGGTACTTCTGGCCTACTCTCCTCCAAGACGTCGAACGACATGTTCGGCAATGCAGTTCTTGTCAGAAATACTCCAACGTTCGTCGTCTCCCGCAGGCTCATCTCACCTCCCTATCAAGTCCTATCCCCTTCGCAATGTGGGGGATGGATTTACTAGGGCCATTCTCCCCAGCTCCCGGCCAGCTCAAGTTCTTAGTCGTAGCGATCGACTACTTCTCAAAGTGGATAGAGGCCGAGCCCTTGGCAACTATCACTGAGAACAAAATACTCCAGTTCTTCTGGAAGAATGTTATCTGCCGATTCGGCGTCCCCCGGGTCCTCATAACAGATAACGGAACCCAGTTCACTGGGGCGGCATTCCGAGCTCTATGCGAAGACCTTGCCATCCAGCAACGTTTCTCCTCCGTCTCCCATCCACAGTCAAATGGCCAAGTGGAGAATGCCAACCGACAGATCCTCTTCGGCATTAAGAAGAGGCTGAACAAGTGCTCAAAAGGCTTATGGGTCGATCAGCTCCCAAACGTGCTGTGGAACTACCGCACCACGAAACAGACCCCCACAGGAGAGTCCCTATTCAACCTCACCTATGGGTCCGAGGCTGTGATCCCTCTTGAGGTCGGAATACCTTCTCCTCGCCTTGCCGCCTACCAAGAAGAACAGAATGCCAGAGACCTTCGGGCAAACTTAGACCTGATCGACGAACTACGGGAAAAGGCATCGATCCGCCAACAGAGCTACCGAAGGAGGATCAAGTTGGCATACAATAAGAGAGTCCGTCCCACGAACCTCAAAGAAGGGGACTTGGTCCTCAGGAAGTTAGCTATCTCCTTCCCTAGTCAGAAGAGCAAGCTAGCCCCGAATTGGGAGGGACCCTATAAGATCACAAAAGTAGTTCGGCCTGGAGCTTATCGCCTTGAAGACCTCGAAGACAGAGAGATCCCAAGGACTTGGAATGCCGACCATCTTTTGAAATACCAAGAAAGCGCCCCAGCGCCTCTCTAAGCATTCCAGGATGTCGAACCGTTCCTCTCCTTTCCCTTGTATTTTTCCTCTTTATTTCTCATATGAAATAACGGCTCGCAACTCAGAAGCAGCCGACTAGTAGTCTTCAATAAAGAAAGTTTTTTCATATTTTACTTGTACCAATGCCTATATCTCTCTGCTTTATACTCTCCACTCTAACGATGGTTTCGGAGTCCAACACTTGGCTCGATTCTACTTCGCAAGCTCGCTCTTAAGCGGGCTAGAAGTGGGTCGCCATTCGAAATTGCTCCCACAACCGTTGAATAACTCTAACGACGGTTTCGAAGTCCAACACTTGGCTCGATTCTACTTCGCAAGCTCGCTCTTAAGCAGGCTAGAAGTGGGTCGCCATTCGGAATTGCTCCCACAACCGTTGAATAACTCTAACGACGGTTTCGGAGTCCAACACTTGGCTCGATTCTACTTTGCAAGCTTGCTCTTAAGCGGGCTAAAAGTGGGTCGCCATTCGGAATTGCTCCCACAGCCGTTGAATAACTCTAACGACGGTTTCGAAGTCCAACACTTGGCTCGATTCTACTTCGCAAGCTCGCTCTTAAGCGGACTAGAGTGGGTCGCCATTCAGAATTGCTCCCACAGCCGTTGAATAACTCTAACGATGGTTTCGGAGTCCAACACTTGGCTCGATTCTACTTCGCAAGCTTGCTCTTACGCGGGCTAGAAGTGGATCACCATTCGGAATTGCTCCCACAGCCGTTGAATAACTCTAACGACGGTTTCGGAGTCCAACACTTGGCTCGATTCTACTTCGCAAGCTCGCTCTTAAGCGGGCTAGAAGTGGACAGACTCTAATGGCGAGTTCGAAAGCTCGCCCCTAGGCGAGAAGGATTTGGTTCGCCCATAAGAAGGAAGATTTGCTTCTGATTTTGAGTAGTTGTCAAAAGTTGGAGGAGTTATACTTAAAACTAATACCCACCAACGCGGCATTCAAACATCAGAAGCAAAAGCAAAGCAAACTTTTTATTTAAGTTGAAGAGCTCTACATACAACGAGGCTGACACTACAACAGAGTTTTACAATAACATAAAGAGCACAATACAACTTGTTTAATGCCTCTTGGGAAGGGGAATGCTTCGGTTCAAGGACACGCGGGGGCGGCGTCGCCTAACCTCCGAGCTAGACTCTAAATCAGCAAAGCGAGATCCCCCTTCGCCGCTAACTCTGACTGCGGCACCAACCGAGGCGCCACTAGACGAGACAGCTACACCACTCTGAGCGTCAGCCGGGCTCCGCCTAACGGCAGGCGAACGAGTTGCAAGTTCGTAGAACGAGATTCCTCTCTCGCTCTCTTTGCGAGTACACGACGTACTACGAACATTGACCATCTCAGGCAGGGCCTTGAGCGAGGCAATTTCCTCCTCTAGCTCAACAATCCTATCTCTTAAGATATCATCTTTCGCCAATGCTTTGACACGGGGGAGTTTAGGCGAGCCTGCAACATTAGCGCTGTCGGCTACAATGCGACGAAAATGAGTTACTTCGATCCCCCTGTTGATCGTAATCCTTCTCAGCTTGTCGATTCTGGCCAACAACTCTTCGCGCTCGGATGCCAACTTCTCCACCTTCAAAACTAGCTTCTCTTCCTCCGCCGAGTGTTCTTTCTCCGTTACTTCCAAGTGACGAATCTCCGCCAGTAGTTCGCTATTCTTTTGGTTGACGTCAAAAAGCTCCTTGCGAAGCAACTCTGTCTCTTGGGGTTGCTTCCGCAGTTGCTTCAACTCGCGGCAATATCCTCTCGCGGTCGCTTTGATGTCCTCCAGCTTCAAGAAACCATAAAACCGCCTATCCCGACTGCGAGAAAGAGCCCGCTTCGTTTCTTTCAGCTCCTTACGAAGATAAGAAACCTCCGTGATCGGACCAAACTTGACCTGAAAAGCGAAGATAAATCCGATGTCCAACACTTGGAGAAATTTTGCGACTTTTCAAACACAAAATCCGAGGTCTAACACTTGGAGAAATTTCGGCCAAACAAAAAGAGTTGTTTCATTAAAAACTCAAAAAACTTTACAAAAGCGGTGGCCAGTCCGCAGTTAGGCGATTACACAAAAAAAAAACCCAAAGAGAAAAACTAAAGACGACTAAGTCAGGGGTCGACCTCTTTGTCCTCGTCCTCGTCCTCGGCCTCGTCCTCCTGTTCGCCCTCGACCTCATCCTCGCCCTTACCCTCATCCTCGGCCTCGGTCTCGCTCGTCCCTTCAATGCCGTTGTCGTGCCCCTCGGGTCCGAGCATCGCCAAAGGGAGCTCCTCCTCCCCCTCCACAGGGTCTTAGAAGTGGTAAGAGGAGGTGTCGAATCCGGGGTTTCGAGTCGAGATGTGCAGCAACGCTCGGCCGTAGGCTTCCTTCATATTCTTGAATATATGGGCCTCGGCCTCCTCCCGGATGGCCTTCTTCGCCCGAGCCACCTTCGACTCATGCTTGGCCAGAACCCTCTCGGCCGTCTTCCGAGCCTTCTCTGCCTCCGTCCGAGCCTTGGCCAACTCCTCCTTGAGCTCGGCTTTCTCCTTCTCCGTGGCTTCGAGCTTGGCTGCCTTGTCTGCTGACCGCTTCAGCGCCTCGGCCAGCTTCGTCTCCAAACCGGCCGCCTCGGCCGCGCGCTTCGCCGAAAGCAGCTGCTCGGCTTCGAACAGCTTCACAGCCTTTGTGCGCTCCGACCTCTCTCGGTCATTTAGCGCTGTCAGCTCCTTCTCTTTGCTCGCGAACTCTTCGAGCAAAAAAATGAAGTGGCAGAGGGTCTGAAAATACGAGAAGTGATTAGAACCAGACGTAAAAACTTAGAAAATTTTGAGCAAAATTTTGAAGAAGAGAGTCTTCGGCTACTTACCGACATCGTGTTTCGAGCGATCTGCATCGCGGCGTCCCCAACTTCCCCGGCCTTGAGTGCCGCTCGGTCTTTTGGGGTCGGCAGGTGCTTCACCGCCTGCATGCAAATATTACCGTCCCCTAAGAAACCATCGACCTTCATCACTTGCCAGTCGGGGACGAAGATCCGCTTGTGCTCCTCCGTCAAGATCTTCTCCGCCTCGGCAGTGAGAGGCGGAACCTTAAGTGCCAGCGCCGCACTCACGTCGAACGCACCGCTTGAAGATCCGGGAGCATCTGTTCACGCCGTTGGGGTCGGCGCATCTGAGGTAAGAGGAGCAGAGGCCACTACCTGGCCTTGGTCGGGCCCGACACGGGGGGCCTCAATTATCTGCAGCTCAGCAGTTTTGGGGACCGAGGGTATCTTCGGCGCTCGGCCGCCCTGCGGCCCAGACGAGGTCCTCTTCCTCTTTCTCGCTTCCTGCTATCTCGCCGCCTTGGCCTTCGCCATCAGCATCCTGTAGTCCATACCGGGAGATTCTGCACAAACCGAATGAAAAGAGTTAGAAAATTTTTCAAAAACTTCAAAAACAAAGTAAGAATAAAAGAGGCGTACTGGGGTCGATCGGACTGAGACCCCCTCGGAATAAGGCCTCTTCGGTGATGTCCTTCCAACTGATGGTCGGAAGGCCGAGGAGCTTCGCTACGATATCCGCCTCCTCGTTGCTGAGCACGGGCTCTTTCTTCGCCCGCTTCGGTAGACCGTCCCTCGACCACACTGTCGGGATCGCCCATGGCTTGGGAGCCCGGACGAGGAAGTACTTCTCCTTCCGATCCTTGATCGAGTCCGGGTTCTCGATCAGCTTCACACCCTGCCTCGGCGAGAGATAGTACCTCTGCTCATTCTTGTTTGGTTGGCAAGGTTGGTAGAGACTCCGAAGGATGAACATGCTGGGCAAAGCGCCGACCTCTTGGCATTAGAGAACAAACGCCATGACGTGCCGCCAAGTGTTCGGCATCAGCTGAGCCGGACTCAAGCCGTACCACTGAAGCACCTCGACAACGAAAGGGTGCAGCGGCAGCCGAAGCCGGCAGTCAAGGAATCGACCGGGAAAACACACGTGTCGGCCGAAGACGACGTGCATGCTCGGAAGCCGGGACCAGGGAGAAGGAGTCCATACTCTGCGGGGATTTGGAAACCGCTCCGGATCCGATGCAGATCCGCCTCGGTCAGGACCGAAGAGATCTGGTCCACCTCGGACGTATCCCTCGGCTCATTCTCCTCGATCGACTTGGCGGTGCCCTGTGTCACCTTCTCCAACATTTCTCCGGAGTAACTCCGCACTCCGCCCACGCTCGACAGGATGCTCGGATGCCGACCCAGCTCCCCTGCCGTCTTCGGGTGCTCGATAATAGTCACCACACCCTTGCCCTTTCTGGCCTTGGCTGTGACTTCCTGGAGTGGCTCGGCGACCTCCCCACCTTTGTTCAGCCTGACCGTGGTCTCCTCGGTCGGCTCAATCACCTTTTTCTCTTTACCTGCTCGGCCGATGCCTTGGTCCGAGGTGGGGGTCTCATCTGCAGAGGAAATCTTAACCATTTTTTCAAAGAGGGAAGAGAGAGACTGACCTTGAAGTGACTAGTACGGTCGGAAAAGATGGCCGGAGTAGAAAATGCCTCGTCGCGACAGCTAGCAACGCAACCCAGGAGCTAAAGACTTCGCTACTAAGGAGTAAAATCTTGAGTAAGAAAGTGAAAGTGAATAATGAGGATAAGAGTTGGGGGGTGAAAACTTATAGTAAAAAAAAAGTCTCTTGGGCTTTGTAACGTAAGGGCGCGACTCATGGGCCTCCCTTGAAGCGTTACAAAAGCCCAAACGACTAAGTAATGAAGAGCGGCAACTGTTGGCGAAAGAAGCAACGTTTCGATACAAGTCAAATTGCTCGGCGCCCTCAGAACCAAAATCCGAGCGATAGGCGATCCGACCTCAACATTCAAGGGAGCGGTTCGGATTCCGAGCAAGTGCCAATCCGAGCCACGAATTGGAGAAAAACGACTTTCCCCTCAAAATTCGTATAAGATTTCGATCGGACGGCCCAGATCTTGCCAGCGCCACTAAATGACAAGATAGTGTTTTCTTGGGAACTGCGCCTGCCTCGAGATCTGTGCCATCATCCAACGGCTCCGATCGCCCCACGTCCCTCGAAGACAAAATCCGAGCGACAGGCGATCCGACCTCAACATTCAAGGGAGCGGTTCGGATTCCGAGCAAGTGCCAATCCGAGCCACGAATTGGAGAAAAACAACTTTCCCCTCAAAATTCGTGTAAGATTTCGATCGGACAGCCCAGATCTTGCCAGCGCCACTAAACGACAAGATAGTGTTTTTTTGGGAACTGCGCCTGCCTCGAGATCTGTGCCATCATCCAACGGCTCTGATCGCCCCACGTCCCTCGAAGACAAAATCCGAGCGACAGGCGATCCGACCTCAACATTCAAGGGAGCGGTTCGGATTCCGAGCAAGTGCCAATCCGAGCCACGAATTGGAGAAAAACAACTTTCCCCTCAAAATTCGTGTAAGATTTCGATCGGACGGCCCAGATCTTGCCAGCGCCACTAAACGACAAGATAGTGTTTTTTTGGAAACTGCGCCTGCCTCGAGATCTGTGCCATCATCCAACGGCTCCGATCGCCCCACGTCCCTCGTAGACAAAATTCGAGCGACAGGCGATCCGACCTCAACATTCAAGGGAGCAGTTCGGATTCCGAGCAAGTGCCAATCCGAGCCACGAATTGGAGAAAAACGACTTTCCCCTCAAAATTCGTATAAGATTTCGATCGGACGGCCCAGATCTTACCAGCGCCACTAAACGATAAGATAGTATTTTCTTGGGAACTGCGCCTGCCTCGAGATTCGCACCGAGATCCGACAACCCAGATCGCTCCACGTCGTTCGGCAGTTCGAGCCGAGCAACAGGTGATCCGAGCCAATCGTCCGGCGACAGAGCCACATGCTCGGTTACCGGACTAAACGCTTGACCACCGAGCAAACCATTCGACCACCGAGCTACGCGTTCGACTACCAAGCTACACGCACGACCACCGAGCAAACCATTCGGCCACCGAGCTACACGCTCGACTACCGAACTATGTGCTCGGCTACATTGCTCGGATACCGAGCAAGTGCCCATCCGACCCACAAAAGTGAAGAAAAATGTTGCCGAGCATCTCAACCATTAGATCATCCAGAAAATCGCGCCAGGGTTGATGGACGGCCCAGATTGCGCCACGTCCACTAAACGACAAGATAGCGTTTTTTGGGAAACGTGCCCACCTCGAGATCCGTGCCGAGATCCGACGACCCAGATCGTGCCACGTCGCTCGGAATTCCGAGCCACTCGTGTGAGGGAAAAACCGAGCCACTTCGCTCGGATGCCGAGCAAGTCCCATTTTGAGCTCCAAAAGCAGAGAAAATGCCGCCGAGCGACTCCGACCGTCCGATCTTTTAGAAATTCTCGCTCGCACGAGATCAACGGTCCAGATCGCGCCACGCCATAATTCGGTATTTTAAATTAATTTTTATTTATTTTAATCGTTTTATTTATTTAAAAATTGTGCAAAAATGATTAAAAATTCGGGAAAATTAATTAAAAATCCTAGAAAATAATTACGAATTCGGGGAAATATTTTTGAGCCCCCGGGTAAATAATTATTGCCTAGGACAGTCTATTAAGACCCTCGAACGACGAATCGACACTTCGCAAAATTAAATAAATATTTCGAAAGATAGATAAAAATTGTGCAAAGATACCACATGACCAGAAGAGCTCAAAAGCAACTTAGAGTGCAACCAACTTGAAAAATCACCACACTACCTCCTTCAAAGATTCGAAACGTTCCATTTTGACTCCGATACAACTCCGCCAGCCATTAAAACAGTAAAACTACTCCCCAAAGGCTGATCAAATTCAGTCTTCGGGAGTGGGGGGCTCGTGATATGGCTAAAAATGGGGTTAAATCGGAGCCGTCCAAATCGAACACGAATCTTGAAGCTTAGGGATAAAATGGTAATTTCACCTACATGTGGGTCCAAAGCGGATACTGGGTCTCCATCTCAAGGATCCATTAACCCGTGACTGGATCTATCTCCAACTGGGCGCGGGTTCCAACCCGCTACATACCCAGTCCAGCAAGATAAAATCAAGGTCTCTGATTAATCGTAATCAACGGCCCTAATTCACATCTATCTTTTCACTGGGAATTAGGGATTACATTCCTTATCTGATTACGGGAATTTTATTCCTTATCAGACCACGGGGATTACATTCCTAATCTGATCTCTGAAGCGACTATAAATACCCCCCACCTACTACCAGTATGAGGTAATCAATCTTTTGCCAATTTACGTTCTTTCATAATTATTCATGATTACTGACTTGAGCGTCGGAGGGTGCGTCGCCGGGATCAACCCCGGTGTCTCGCACTTTTTGCAGGTGAACGGCGGGAGTCAACGGTCAAACTCCGGCGGAATAGGTTCAGGTTTGCTATTCACGGTTTTCCAAGAATCCACAAATACTGTCTGTTTACCCCCACACCAGATTTAACGGTAACAGCCTACCTCCCAAATTTTTAGGAATTTCTTCTTTGCTTTTGGCCTTCTTTGTTTGGGAAGGGCCTTCATCCACTTTTAAACCACCCACATCAGCCTCTACTTCTGCTTGGCAACAATCACCATCCCCTCCAGATTTTGTTGGAATGTATTCTACATCAGAATCTTCATCGGAGTCTCCAAACATTACATGTGCATCTTTGAACTGTGACTGTGTGCCTTGTTGATTAGGTTCTGACTGAAACACTTGTGACTGCATTCCTCCCACTTCTGATTGACACACTTGTGACTGGGTGCCTAGCTGATCAATAGCTTGAGACATTAGCTCATCTGGGATCTCATCTGCTTCCGCATTAAAATAAAGAATTGTATTATAATCAAACAATGTAATATCGTATCAAAAAGTAACAACATATTTTACCATCAGTTGAGCTTTCTTCTCTTTTTTGATACCCTTGCTGATCCTTGCTGATCTCTCTTGTTGATCTCTTGCTCTCTTGAAGGGAGAACTACGTTATCAATGCGAACACGTACCATTGCCCACAATCTTCACATGCCCCGGAGGATAACCCCAATCCTCATCTTCACAAAGCCCTTCCACACTAATGGTTCCATCAAGGTACAAATATACATACCCTATCGCAGGCTCTACGTTATGAGCTTCCCACATTTACTTCGTTGATGTTTGGTCATTCACCAAATGAAAATTCTCTGACAATTCCCCATTCCCTAATCTGTAGTAGATGCCAACTTCATCAACGTAGACGCCACATCTGGTTAAAATGGTTTTCGACGATTCCCAACCGTGCAACTCCGGAAGTATAAACCAATATAATCTCTTTTTTCCACCAATGTATAACCACTTGTTGGAATGTTTCTGAAAGTATCCATCCCAATGAATAACGTTTCCTGTTATGCGTGCAACCAAGTCTGTTTACAAAGTTATTGTATATCAGACACAGTATACTATACTGATAAATTTGTTGGATTATTTTCTTTATAATGTTTTCGATATTTAAACCTTTAATTAATTTTTTGAAGCTGAACCAAAATTCACTCAAAATTTTTGAAGCTGAACCAAAATTTGAAACATACATGCTGAACTGAAATCTGAAGCTCAAACCCAAATTTAATCTGAAACAATCTGAAGCTCAAACCAAAATTTAATCTGAAACAATCTGAAGCTCAAACATACAAATCTGAAGCTGAACAATTTTTTTTCTTCTCCATGCTGAACTGAAACTGAACTAAAACTGAAACGGAACCAAAGAACTTAATCTGCAACTGAACCAGATAACAATCTGCAAAGATAATCAACATCCAAGAACTGCAACTGAACTTAATCTGAACCAAGAACTAAGAACTTAATCCATACAAAATTTCTTATCTAAAATATATGGTTTGAACAATGTACATTAGTATATGGTTAATGCAAACGGTTAACACATTGAAATAAACAAAGCTTAAACATAGAAATCTGATATATGGTTTGACTTACAGTAGTATAATGAACAGACTCAAATATATTACATACAGTTCTCAAATGTATACAATGAAATAAAATACAGAGCTCATTTTGTCGTAATGCATTTTCAGCATCACACCTTCGGTCACCTTCAGTCACTGTACAAACTGCATGCAATAAGAATGAAAGGGTTTAGATAGATGATTTGTAATTATTTATCTTACATATCAACACAACTAATCTCAAAATATTTTAAGTAAATGTAGGCTCAGAACACAACCATGTCTTGATTGGTTTGTTAAAATAATTAGAACGTCAAAGTTAATCATCATATATTTCCTCTCCTTTATATACAGATCAATTGCTTCTTTTTAATGCTTCTTTTTTTAAAGCTAATTTAATGCTTCTTTTTCCCCCCAGATTGTCATCTACACTCAGAACCGTTTATGTACATATTGACAGTTTTACTTTTGGTAAGGTGATGAAGAACATGTTTGGTTCAAGGCATTGTTCTGTTTGAAAGGTAATGGTTTCAAAACTCCTACTATTGTTTTCAAACTTTTATTGTTTTAATTGTTTATTGTAAACTCTTACTATTTGATTCAAAACTCTTACTGTTTTTTTAGGCTCACTGTTTGGTCCCATTTTTGAAGACTTAAACCTTTGTGTTCTCCTACAACCATGTAATTTTTTTTCATTCAGTTGGTTGGTGTTTAGTATGGTGGAGGATGTAATAGTTGTAATAATTGTAATATTTAGCATTTTGGGAGATGATGTAAGTAACTGTATATAATGATGATATAATATAGTTATGTTAATACCCGTACCCGCAATTTTGTGGAGTATTGGGTTCTGTGTTTGGTTTTTTAAAGGTTTTTCGAAGGTTTTTCAAAAAATTCATTACATTTTCAAACGAATTTTTAGTTTTTATTTTGTATCTTGCATTATATTCTGATTTTTTCCCCCAGAGCCTTATATATATGATGCCTGTGTGATGTTGCTCGGTTGAGCCTGGGGAGAATTGATATTTATTGCCTGTGATGTCATATATTTAATTGTTAGCAGAATTCCGTAAGGAATTTCTGTAAAAGGGGCTAATATTTTAGGGGAGGTTCTGCCAAAATTTTTACTAAATTTTCTAAAATCTATTATGTTTTCAAACGATATCTTGGTTTTTATTTTGTATCTTAGTCTTATGAAGATTTTTTCTTCCTAGAGCCCTATATATATAATGTCTGTGTGATGTTGCTTGGATTGGCCTGGGGAGGATTTATATTGCTTGACTGTGATGATAAATTTTTAATTGTGAGTAGAATTCCGTAAGGAATTGCTGTAAAATGGCTAATATTTTAAGGAAAGTTCTGTCAAAATTTTCAGAAAATTTCCTAAAATCTATTATGATTCCAAACTATTTCTTTAGTCATGAAGTTTTTTTTTCCTAGAGCCTAATATATATTATGTCTGTGTAATGTGGCTTGGGTTGGGCTAGGGAGGATTCAATTTGACTGTCTATGATGTTAAGGAATTGCTCTCAAAGGAATAATATTTCATTAAAGATTTTATCGAAATTTTTACTACAATCCTGCCTGTAAAATTTTAAATAATACTGTCGAAATATTTACTAAACATTTTAAAGAAAGTTAAGACGTCGCGATAACGTGCCGTACGAAACATTTTAAAGACGTCGTATTAGAAAACTATTAGGAAGCAATATAATTTCAGAGGAGGCCTGTATAGAGTAGTTGATTGTATTAGAAAGATGGATGTATTTGTTTACACCCACCTTTTTTTGTTTACACCCACTTATTCGTTAAAATGTTTTAATTTTTAAAGAAATTTATATGCAATTTACCCAATCAAATAAATATAACTAAATTTACATGCAGTCCCGAATACGTGCCGTAGGCACGTCCCACGGGCATACCTAGTATATATATATATATATTATACACTTTTGAAAACTACGGGGTGTTGCGGTCACTCCTGAACAACAAATCAATATTGGGCAAAAATATCAATTGGTCCCCTCATGTTAGCCTTCTCGCTTGCAGCAAATGTTGATTTCATCAGCCCAGTAGCAATTATTGATTCATCAGCTCAGTTTCTCCATGTGGCTCTGCCATTTTGGCTTCCATCCAAGTATTCAATTCCACCGTGTGTTGATTTGCATGTCATGCATAGTAAACTATTAGTTGAAGCACCATTATTTTCGGGCGGTACAATTGACCAGACTTTGGATTACAGATATTTTTCGTTTGATCCGCGCGGAGAACCCTCATATGTGAGAATCACACCCCCCTAATTTTTTTGTCAATCCATTTTTTTTGCAGTTCTAGTCGAAGAGTGTAATAATCTCTCTTTTGACAGAAGGAGTTATACAGGACATGTCAACAACTTATTAACTCAGAAGTACAATTGCGGCGATTTATACTATCAGGCATGATGTTGAGAAATTCTGTTCGCAATGATGTTGTTAGTGGTAGGAGATCTGTATCGATGAGCAGACCGTCTACTTCCAGACATCGAAAAATGCGGCCGAATATAAATGACGTGGGTGCCTCGACATCGACATCGATACTCTCCTTTGTGCAGTGTACACAGTATAAGGATGAAGAGTAGTCCACAGTAAGGCATTGGTGAATAAATAATAGTTGTATGAAAAGGGCCTTTGTGTAATTTTGGCAATGATTTGACTAATAAATGGATGTGATTCAGTCTTTTTTTGGCCACTACCTGTACATGATAATCCTTACAAATTATCACTAACTATTACTACAGTTTTGGACTTTATTTAGCCACTAACTTTATTTTTGTTCGCATTCAATCACGGGGTTTCATATTTTTGCCGACACCTTCGTTCACGGGTTGTCATTCATTCACGGGCCATCAACACTGGTTGTCATTCATCTCAACCTGCTCAACAGTTCTACTTTATTTGATGATATTCTTGATGGGTGTGCAACTCTGGCAAATTTTATCATCAACAACCACATATACAACATGTGATACTATTTAGCTGATGATATATACCCCCCGTTGGTGACTATAGTGAAAACTTACTTTGCCCCGGATACTCAAAACAAAAAGAAATTTGCAGAAATGCAGGAAGGTTGCCGAAAAGATGTAGAACGCGCTTTCAGAGTCTTACAAGCACGATTTGCGATAGTGAACGGCCCAACGCGTATATGAGATGCAAATTGTCTTTCATTTTTCATGAAAATATCTATCATTTTAGACAATATCATTGTTGAGGACGAACACGAAGAAGGCATAGGTGATTATGATTACGATCAAATACCGGATGCGACAGTGATCGTACCTAACAGAGGTGGACATAATACTCAAGGAGATTGAATGATTCGCATTGTGATTTTACATGATAGGCAAAAACATCATGCACTACGTCAAGATTTGGTGGAACATATTTGGTCCCAAATATGAAGATGTGGAATAGGCATCGGTAAATGTTTAAGAATAGTATTGTAGTACTTAGTATTTCCATAATAGTTAATGTACTTCAGTTAAAAGCGAATGTAATATTTGAATGTAACACATTGCAATGAATATTTAGAAATGTAATAACTGAATGTAACACATTGCAATGAATATTTAGTTTTGTTACAATGCATTTAAAAGAACAACTACAGGTACATTAGAAGTCAAGCATGATACATTTAAGATAATAAAGCAGGAGACACTCCCGAAAATTAAGATGTCTTACATTGGATAATGCTTACATTAAATGAAGCTATGAAAATAGTTTACCCCCTATTATAACCTAGTTTTTGCATTATTTCATTCTGTCTACACATGAAATAAAAATGTTGATTATCCGGTAAATTGATGAGGTCAATACTCATAATGCAAATTCGATGGCCAATTTCTCATATCTTGTGTTTCTTTGTACACAACGTTAATTTTTTTTGTTTCTTCAATAATTTGAGAATAATCTGATGATTCAGCCATCTTTTTCCCCTTTCTTTTCTGTGCTTTTCGACCCGGTGTTCGGGTGAGGGGGATAGGGAATTTTTTGCCGTCATAGGCCTTTTTGAAAATATTTGCGTTTTTGGTCCAGTTCCCCAACTATTAGTGCTTTTGGGCTACTTTGTGCCACGTCAGCAGCGGCCGCTATTCCGAATAGCGGCCTCTTCATTTAGAGGTCGTTAATGGGAATAGCGACCTATGTTTTAATTTTTCTGAATTTTTTGTTTGCCATCGCTATTCCCACTAGCGACCTTAGTATGAGGTTAGTGAGCTCGAATGAATGTATTGAGACACTTAGCGATTCCTAAAAAGCTTTCCCAAAAAATTTAAAACTAAGGTCGCTGTTGGAAATAGCGACCTTAGTATGCTAAGGTCGCTATTCCCAATAGCGATCTCAGTAGTAAACACAATATTCCAGCGACCTCATTATACTAAGGTCGCTAGTGGGAATAGCAACGGCAAACAAAAAATTAAAAATAAAATAAAACATAGGTTGCTATTCCCATTAGCAACCTCTAAATGAAGATGCCGCTATTGGGAATAGCGGCTGCTGCTGACGTGGCACAAAGTAGCCAGAAACGCTAATAGTTTGGCAACTGGCCCAAAAACGCAAATATTTTCAAAAAGTGGCCTATGTAGGCAAAAAACTTAGGGATAGGCGATTCCATGTCAACCGATATGTCTGAATCCCAGTTGTTTATTAAGGGATAATTTTGGCTACTACCACATTCTCCTAATTGGGAACTCGTGACACGATCGAAGACTTTTGTAGTACGCGAGGAAAATTTCAGCTGATCTTTAAGTATATCAAGACATTCTTCAAACTTGAAAGCTTTTCCAGATGTTTGCACGTATTCGACTTTTGCTTCGCGCATCTATGATCAAATTAAAAAAACTTAACGTTATTATTTACAAAATTAGTTTAAAGCAGGAATTAGTATCAAATTTTTAACATACCTTATCGGTCTCGGTAGTTACACTAGCGGCTCTATTTGTTACACTGACCAACTTCGCAATAAATAGTGCCACTTCTTTAGAAATTAATTGGAACCGACTTGCAAGAGAGCTCACTCTTCGGTCGGTCGGAGTCCCTAATAACACCGCAAATGTTGAGAAAATTTGCTCCCAAAACTGTGCGCCGGATTGATTAGTGCCGACCAAGGGGTCTTGCGTTATACTAATCCAAGATTGAGAAAGAGTAACATCTTCCTGAGTTGTATATACTCTCCCTCTTGCACTACGGCTCTCCATTCATTTTCTTTCACTAATTTTCCAGTAGGAGACAGAGAGACTTTTGCTAGGGAAGATAGTAGGGGATTCAATTTTTTTTTGTTGAGAAATTTGGTTGTGTCGAGTTAGTATATATAGATTAAGTTACAAATAGAGCTGTAGAAATGTTGAAACAGCCGTTGGGTTTAAAATATTCGTTGGATTTGAAATTAAATGGTTGGATGAACTAGGGGCAAAATTGTCCAAAGTATTTTAATCTGTTATTTAAAATTAGAAATGGGAAAAAGATTGGACGAAACATCATGTTTCTTCCAATCCCATTTTTATTTCTCCTCGAAATTTTTATTTTCATAAATCGATGATTTTCATCAGAAAAAACATCATGTTTCGTCCGATCCTTTAAAAATATTATAAAATATTGGACAAAACATGCCATTCTACTGTATCAGAAAATATTACGGACGACACATCATCCTTTATAATATGCGTATTGCTATATCGATTCTCAAATATGCCATTCTACTGTGTCAGAAAAGGTAAAATATGCATAAATGCCACACGACTGCAGTAATATTTTGGCTAAAATATGCATAATATGCATATTTGCCACACGACTGTGGATGCTCTAAAAGATAAACATCATGTTTCGTCCGTAATAGTTTATAATATTTTTAAAGATTCGGACGTAACATGATGTTTCATCCGATGAAAATCTTCGATTTATGAAAATAAAAATTTCGGGGAGATGTTTCGTCCATTCGTAATTAAAAAAAAGATTAAAATACTTTGGACCATTTTGCCTCTAGTTCATCCAACCGTTCAATTTCAAATCCAACGAATATTTTAAATCCAACGGCTATTTCAACATTTCAATGGCTCTATCTGTAACTTAATCTATATATACTAACTCGACACAGCCAAATTTCTCATATTTTTTTTGAATCCCCAACTATCTTCCCAGCAAAATAAAGTCTCTTTGTCTCCTACTGGAAAATTAGTGAAAGAAAAGGAATGTTGTGCCGTAGTGCGAGAGGGAGAGCATATACAACTCAGGAAGATGTTACTCCTCATTCTTGGATTAGTATAACGCAAGATCCCTTGGTCGGTACTGATCAATCCGGTGCACAGTTTTGGGAGCGAATTTTCTCAACTTTTGCGGTGTTATTAGGGACTCTGACCGAACGAATAGTAAGCTCCCTTGCAAGCCGGTTCCAATTAATTTCTAAAGAAATAACACTGTTTATTGTGAAGTTGGCCAGTGTAACAAATAGAGCCTCTAGTAGAACTTCTGAGGCTGGTAAGGTATGTTAAAAATTTGACACTAATTCCTGCTTTAAATTAATTTTGTAATTAATAACGTTACGTTTTTAAATTTGATCATAGATGCGCGAAGCGAGAGTCGAATATATGCAAATATCTGGAAAAGCTTTCAAGTTTGAAGAATGTCTTGATATACTTAAAGATCAGCTGAAATTTTCCTTGCGTACTACAAAAGTCTTTGATCGAGTCACGAGTTCCTAATCTCGGAAAGGTGGTAGTAGCCAAAATTGTCCCTCAATAAACAACTAAGATTCAGACATATCGGTTGACATGGAATCGCATATCCCCTCACCCGACCACCAGGTCGAAAAGCACAGAGGAGAAAGGGAAAAAAGATCGAATCATCGGATTATTCTCAAATTGTCGAAGAAACAAAAAAAATTAACGCTAGGTACAAAAAAACGCAAGATAGGAGGAATTCGGCCACCGAAATGAAGCTTGCCATTAAACAGTAAGACCACGAACTTAAAGAACGAATGGAGGAAGATTGCATTATGGGTATTGACCTCATCAATTTACCGAATAGTCAACGTTATTATGTGTAGACAGAATGAAATAATGCAAAAATGAGGTTATAATAGGGGATAAACTACTTTCACAGCTTCATTTACTGTAAGCATTATCCAATGTAAGACATCTTAATTTTCGGGAGTGTCTTTCTTTATTATCTTGAATGTATCATGTCTTTCTTTATTATCTTGAATGTATCATGCTAATATACCTATAGTTGTTCTTTTTAATGCATTGTAGAAAAACTAAATATTTATTGCAATGTGTTACATTCAGTTATTACATTTCTAAGTATTTATTGCAATGTGTTACATTCAGATATTACATTCGTCTTTAACTGAAGTACATTAACTATTATGGAAATACGAAGTACTACAATACTATTCTTCAACATTTACCGATGCCTATTCCACATCTCCATATTGGAACCAAATATGCTCCACCAAATCTTGACGTAGTCCATGATGTTTTTATCTATCATGTAAAATCACATAGCAGATTATTCGGGCTCCTTGAGTATTATGTCCACCTCTGTTAGATACGATCACTGTCGCATCTGGTATTTGACCGTAATCATAATCACCTATGCCTTCTTCCCGTTCGTCCTCAACAATCATATTGTGTAAAATGATACAAGACAATCTGCATCCCATATACGTTATGTGCCCTTCACTATCGCAAATCGTACTTGTAAGACTCCGAAAGCGCGTTCTACATCTTTTCGGGCATCTTCCTGTATTCCCGCAATTTTTTTTCTTCTTTTGAGTATCTGGGCCAGAGTAAGTTTTCGCTATAGTCGCTAACGGGGTCAGTTAAATAGTATCCCATGTTGTATATGTGGTTGTTGATGATAAAATTTGTCAGAGGTGCACACCCATCAAGAATCTCATCAAATAATGTAAAACGGTTGAGCACATTGAGATGAATGACGAACCGTGTTGATGGCTCATGAATGAATGGCGACTAGAGCTGGTATCAGGTCCTATCGGGTCGGGTCCTCCACTACCCAGACCCGGACCCAGTACCTCACGGGTCCAAAAATTGGACACAGACCCGGACTTGCATGAACCGGGTCCGTGTCCTAGTTAAAAAAAAATATTCGTCGGGTCTGATGGTAGAGAATAAATATTTGCACTTAAGTATTTTTGCACCCGATACCTTACGATTCTAATAATTTGTGCACTTAAGTACATGAATTAATATTATATTTACATATATATCTTCAACAGTTACTTTTATATGTATATTCCTATAACCCTATTATTCAAATTCTATATGTTTGGGGGGTATTTTTTAACGGGTCCGGGTCCAGGTCAGGGTCTGGGTCTGGGTTGGTTCTATTTTGAGCGGACTCGGACCTGGATCCGGACCCGAAAGTGCATCGGGTCTTATTTTAGGATCCGGATCCGGACCCATATAGATCGGTCGGTTCCGGTCCAATGTCGGGTCCGGGCTGGGTCCGGGTATCGGATAAATGTGACAGTGCTAATGACGACCCGTGAACGAAGGTGTTGGCAAAAACACGGACCGCCGTGATTGAATGCGGACAAAAATAAAGTTAGCAGCTAAATAAAGTCCAAAGCTGTAGTAATAGTTAGTGATAATTTGTAAGGATTATCAAATATCGGTAGTGGCCAAAAAAAGTCCGAATCACATTCATTTATTAGTCAAATTATTTCCAAAATTACACAAAAGTCCTTTTCTTACAATTATTATTTATTCACCAATGCCTTATGGTAGACTACTCTTCATCCCCATACTGTGTACACGGCACAAATGATGGATTCGATGTCGATGTCGAGGCTCCCGTGTCATTTATATTCGGCTGCATTTTCTGATATCTGGAAGTAGATGGTCTGCTCATCGATACAGATCTCCTACCAGTAACAACATAAGTGGGAACAAAGTTTCTCGACACCATGTCTGATAGTATAAATCGCCGCAATTATGCTTCTGAGTTAGTAAGTTGTTGATATGTCCTATTTAACTCCTGTCAAAAATTTGATTAATACACACTTCGACTAGAACTGCAAAAAATAATTGATTGAAAAAAAATTAGGGGAGTGTGATACCCCCATATGAGGGTTCTCCGCGCGGATCAAACGAGAAATATCCGTAATCCAAAGTCCTGACAACTGTACCGCCCGAAAATAATGGTGCTTCAACTAATGATTGACCATGCATGACAGGAAAATCAACACACGGTTGAGTTGAATACTCTGATGGAAGCCAAAAAGGCGGAGCCGCATGGGGCAACTGAGCTGATGAATCAGTAATTGCTGCTGGACTGATGAAATCGACATTCGCTGCATGCGAGAGGGCTAGCATGATGGGACCAATTGATACTTTTACCCAATATTGATCATAGGTGCTTTGCTGTACAAGAGTGACGAAAAGCGAAGCTTCATTAGACGGATCGTAAGCATCCGATGACATTAGGTGCATGACCGGTGGTGAGTCATTTGGGATCGCAATAACTCCACTTAGTTGGTGATAGCAACGAACACCAAGATACCAAATACCATGTATAATATGTTAACGTTAGCAAGAACTCATAATGCAATTAATATACCAAAAATAATAATTATATCTGCCCGCAATACGTAAATGTATGTCGATGAAGAGAAATAAAATTAGCAACTTTAATTTTATATACGCCCTTACATGACAAGCTATTATATGGCTGCCATATAATAGATTTCCATATCCGCATCTCCAATTGGTCATGATCCATCGAAATATTGTACCTAATTTGATCTGATCGATCCGTATCTGAAAATTCATGATTCCAGCATAAAATTTTCGGCCATTTGTCTGCATTCTCCATATGAGTCTCCATAGGGACGCTCCTATCACTTATTGGTACACAACAACTTGTGTATTCGTAAACCCAATACTATATACAACATAGTATTATTAGTTACCATCGGATATTAAAATACTAATATGTTGAATTAAATAAATACATGAGGAATTTAAAGATACCTCGAGTATTTGCCAAGGCCCGTTAAATGATTTCACTTAAAGTCTGCTACATGTGTCCAGAGACAAATATTGTAGTGCCAATGTTGGACTACCCCAATCGTATTTTCCTACTAATTTCATATCTTGAAATGCAGCTAGCCAGCCACATGACTACCGATGAACCATTAGGGTAAAGAAACACCCCGATGAAGAACATAAAAAAATGCTCGTGCAATCCTTATCGCTAAAACATTATCTGTCTTAGCTCCTTCGATCATACTGTTGTTAAAATAACGTTGGAGGAACAGACAACAGAATCGTGAGACTTCCAATCATCTATAATAATCTCCGGAAACAAGTGAGTCTGGATTATTTCAAATGTGTACGGCTCGTCGTTACACGGGGGTAAGGGGCCGATACCGAATGAAATTTCCATTAGCATTACCCAATCCAACGGTGTGAATCCCAACTCACAGCACGGTAGGTGAAAAGTGTGGGTCGTGTCCCACCATCTCTTTACCAATGCCTCGACACGCCGCATAGACGACTTATTCGTATCAATATTCATAACATCTTACTACCAGTCTTATACTCAATATTACTACCAACCATCTACCCTACTTTCTCTCTCTCTCTTTTCTCAACTAAGAGAAGTCCCTCCATTAAAATCCTCAAGCTTCCAAGCCATGGGCCTTCGCAACCACCAACATGTATGCCTCCATCTCCTTCCCCTAGTTTCACCACTTCTCCACAACAATCCTTTCTCCGCTGTCATTGTCAGCATGATCACATCCACCAAGATCAAATCTCCACTGAGGTAGTGCAGTTGCTGCTGCCGATCAGAGTTAGAATTTCACTCCATTAACAAAGCCCGAACTTTGAATCCAAACAAGTGAAATAATTGGAGATGAATAGACCATCAAAATAGAGGAATCAAGAGCAAAGGTGAAAATAATGGGGTAACCAAGCCGGGCGGTAGACACTTCAACGCAAGAGATCCTTTTGAGTCTTCCTTGATCTTAAGAGAATCAAATCTCATCCTTTCCTGCCCTCAGTTTGCGCCAGGAGCCTCAATCTCATAAGTATCAACTGATGAAACGAAGTCAAATAGGTCAACTCCTTCTGTGAAACATTATTTATTTCAGCTGGAGAAGTGGTTTTAACCAAAAGTTGAGTAAAGCTCTGCATCATCAGCCGACAAAACAACGGCTCTAGTTTATGCCTCCTAGTCAGTAGCGAATGAATGTAGCTTGGGCGAAGACGGCGGTCGGTGGCCTAAGAAAGACCAACCAACAAATTAGGATGAACAGAAAACGCCAATAAGGACGGAGATCAGGGGCAACTATAAAGGTAAGCGCGTATAAATCCTAAAAGTTGAAACTACTACCTAATCTAGAAACCATAAAGGTGATTTTAATATGGGACAGAATTGATCCTAGCTAGTGAAACACATGTTGATTGATTATTTTAAGGCCGTTACACCTTAGATCTGAACAAGTAGGTATTCCATAAGATTTTCAAAACTAAAGCGGGTCTAGGAATTGGGTGGTTCTTAGGGATGGCAACTGGGCCGGGTCAACCGGCGACCCACCCGCGACCCGGCCCGTCAACCCGGCCCGGTTAGCTACTTGGCGGGTTCGGGTCGAACCCGGTGAACAGTACCGGGTCGACCCGGGTCGCAATTAACGTGAATTGAACTCGCAAAACCCGGCCCACGAACCCAACCCAACTCGTGAATTCAACCCGCCAACCCGCAGGTCGACCCGCGGTTCGGACCTGTTCGACCCGTGACGGGTCGACCGTTGACCCGCGGGTCGAACGGTCGAAAAATCCACTGATTCCGCTCTGTCTCCACAGAGCCGTTCGGAACGGCTCTTTAAGCCGTTTGTTTGTTTTTTTTTTGTTTTTTCCCACATATTTAGCCTATAAATATCCCCAAAAATTTCATAAAAAATCACACCTCACTCTCTTACTCTCTCTACTATTATACATCATTTGTAAAGAATTTTTCAACAATTGTAGTATTCATCAAACAAGTCTACAAGGAGGCATATACACGATCAAATTTCGGTCGTATCGGAATCAAAATTCAACGTCTTCAACTCTCTTCAACCCTCGTCAAATCTACTTCAACCTCTCCTCAACTCTTCAATTGCGGAATCGGCAAAGCGCTCCTCCATCTTTTCTATTCTATTCTTATTTTCACGGTTTTTTTTTACATATGCGTATTCCACGGTGAACGGTATCAAAATTTCTCTATCTCTCTCGTTAAATTTTTTTTTGCGTTGTAGTTAAAATTATTGTTCGTTTTTTGAACTTCTCTATCTCAACCCTCTTGTTTTGTAGATTTTTTTTGTATAATTCACCGCTCCTACATTGTATATTTTTTTTACATACTTTAGCACATTACTATATTATGTCTAGATCACGCGGTAGCGGTCGTAGCGGACAAGATTCCTCCTCTTCACGTAGGTCACCAATTGTCCCAACTAGTGAGCCCGCCCGAGAATACCATGATCCTACTATGGAACAGTGGGGTACACATCACGAGGTTGTAGGTGACATACAATTAGAAGAAGAACAATAACAACAACAAACCGAAACCACACAACCCCGTAGTAGTAGGAAAAGTAGATGAGAAACTAGCGATTGGCATAAGTTTTATGATTATATCTCGGACGAACATACTCCGGGTATAGGTTTGAAAGTTTGTAAAACATGTAGTAAAACATACAAATTCAAGAGGGGTGACGGCACCGGTACAATTAGTAGGCACATCCAACATAATCATAAAGAACTTCTTGATCAAATATAAGGCCAACAAAAAATCAACCTTAGGACCGGTCAAGTTGATAGCCACCCTTATGATCTCAAACTTGTTCGTTGGGAAATGGCCCGATTAGTCATTAAGGAAGAGTTACCATTTTTCTATCCCGAGAGTAGGAACTTGGAAAATTTTAATCAAACGGCCTTAAACCCTCATTTTAAAAGAATTCCGAGAAATACTTGTAAATCGGATTGTTTTAAAATGTACATTGAAATGAAGGACGCTTTGATTGCAATTTTATGGAGTTTAACTTGTAGGATTAGTTTAACTCCGGATTGTTGGACGGGTGTCAACAATATTCCAACGATGAGAATAACCTGTCATTGGATCGACAATGATTGGATTCTTCAAAAAAGAATCATATCGCTTGCGGCGTTGCCGTATCTCCATAGTGGCGCTGAAATAGCAAACCGTATTATAGAAATTTGTGATGTTTTTCATATTCGCGATAAAATTATGGCTATTAGTTTTGATAATGCATCTAACAACAATATAGCAATTACTATATTAAAATATGTATTAAATCCTCCATTTGATAATATTTTTCATGTTAGATGTACATGTCATATTATAAATTTATGTGTTCAAGATGCATTAAAAATAGCTGATCCATATATACATAAAATTAGAAATTGTGTACATTTCATTGCATCCAAACATTTTACAAGAATGGAAAGCTTGGTGTAGGGTTAGAAATGTTTCTTTTAGAAGATTTCCAAAGGATGTTAGACACCGATGGAATTCTACTTTTGATTTACTAAATGTTGTCATCGAATATAAAGCAGTTGTAAATGATTTTTGTATCGCAAAAAATATGCAGAATTTTGAAATGACTCCTCCCGATTGTTTTTTTGCCGAATCTTTGTTGAAATTTTTAGAACCTTTTAAAACCGCAACTTTAAAATTTTCAAAAACATATGAATCTACTTCTAGTAGCATTTTTATTGAATTAGTTAGCATGATGCAAATATTTAACGAAATGTTAAATGATCTCTATATTAGTGACATTGTAAAACCTGCATTTCAAAAATTTTTGAAGTATTATTTTCCTCCTCCTATGTTGATTTGTGTTGTTACTTGATATGGCTAAAAATGGGGTTTAATCAGAACCGTCCAAATCAGGCGCGAATCTTGAAGCCTAGGGGCGAAACAGTAATTTCACCTACCAATGGGTACTGGATCTCTTCATCAAAGATCCAATAACCCACGAACGGATCCACTGGGAATTAGGGATTACATTCCTAATCTGTTTACGGAGATTATATTCCTTATCAGATCACGGAGATTACATTCCTAATCTGATCCCTAAGACGCCTACAAATACCCCCCATCCATCTCCATTAAGAGGTAATCAATCTTTTTCCAATTTATGCTCTTTCTTAATCGTCCCTGATACTGACTTGAGCGTCGGAGAATGCGTCACCGGAAACAACCCCGGTGTCTCGCACTTTTTGCAGGTGAACGGCGGGAGTCAACGGTCAAACTCCGGCGGAACAGGTATACAGGTTTGCTATTCAAGTTTTCCTAAGAATCCACAAATACTATCTCCAGGTTTGCTATTCAAGTCGGATCCTCTCCAGCCATGCCTCCTAGGAAAGCCAGATCCAGAGGGTCCAACCGAGGACCCAACCCCGACCATCAATAGGAAGTCCCCATCCAGCCCGCTCCGCAGCAGGGGCAACTTCTTCCCCCAGCGGAAGACCCACTCCAACAGGACCTGCCTCCTCCGCAGAATCAACAACCTCCTCAGGGTCCCAACCCGCAGAAACAACCTCTCCATCCGGACCACGTCTCCATCCACAATGCCTCTTCGGATTCTATGGCCTCCCATAATCCCCGAGCTTCCGACCTCCGCAACACCGTCCTCAATCGGCAGAAGGATGAGGATCTTCGCCGCCATCTAGATGAAAAGCGGGCCCGAGAGGGAGCCTCCCGCCAACACCGTCCGGATGAGTGATCTCCTCACTCCCGAGACAACAGAAGGTCTCCTATCCGAAGGGGGCAGAGAGAGTCCCCCGAGCATCACAGGAGAAGGCCCCATTCCCCTGCCGGTCGGCACCATCATAGGAACGATGAGGCACCCATCACCCGTGCCGAGTTCCAGCAGTTTCAAGCAACCGTCCTACAAGCTCTCAATCTCCGTCCCAACACCAATGCTCCCAAGATCCCCTCTCCTCCTTCGTTCCGAAGTCCTCGCCGATGGTCCCCAACTCCTCCTCCAGATCCTAGCAACTCCCGGCATATGCAAAGTCCTCGCCGATCCAGGAGCTACCGTCGTCGTAGCCCCCGCTCTCCCTCGTACGAAGACGAGTCTAGAGGCTCGGCTGATTACCGTCGAAGGAATGATACTGTCTACCGCCGTCTCCACGAAATGGAGAGACGCTTGGGTCAGTTAGACCGAGAAGAAGAGCTTAGAGGAAGGACCCTTCGTCCTAGTCGACCTCCTTTTTTCCTGGACCATAATGGATGCACCCGTACCGATCGGCTTCAAACCTCCTCAGTTCGAGACCTATTCCGGGGAGACTGACCCCGTTGATCACATTGAAAGCTTCAAAACCCTCATGCTCATTCATCAAGCTTCCAATGCTTTGCTCTGCAAAACCTTCCCCGCAACTCTCAAGGGTCCAACTCGAGAATGGTTCTCTCGCCTTGCCTCATCCTCAATATTCTCCTTCGAGCAATTTGAGACCCTCTTCGTCACCCATTTCGTGAGTAGCCGCCGAACTGAAAAGACCAGCATTTCGCTACTCTACCTCAACCAGAAGAAGGGTGAGAAGTTGAGAGACTATGTGAAGAGGTTCACAGCTGAAGCCAGGTCCATAGCATCCCTCGACCAATCGGTCGCTGCAGCAGCTTTTCAATCCAATGTCCTCAACTCCAACCTCCGCTCCTCCCTCGCCAAGAAGCCCCCACAGAACTTCTCTGACCTCCTTCTCCGGAGCGAAAAGTATATTCGAGCCAAAGATGCTGAGCACCGCCCCAACATGGAGGGGTCTTCCTCCGGGTTTAAGAGAAAGGGAACAGAAGAGGAAGGGACCAAGAAGCTTCAGAAGGATAATGGTGGCCAGCGCCGACCTCCCCCAGATTTGAAAAATTTACTCCCCTTAACGCCAACATCTCCACAATCCTCATGGAAGTTGAGAAGGAGGGGGTGATACCTCCTGCACAAAAAATGAACACCCCTGGCAAGAAGAGGGATAAAGAGAAGTGGTGCCGTTATCACCGGGACCATGGCCACGACACCAATGATTGTCGGGCCTTGAAGAATGAAATAGAAGCCCTCATCCAAAGGGGGCAACTGACCAGGTTCGTCAGAAAGGACCGAGCCGACCTTCCTTCCCTGCCTCGGGGGGCTAACAAGCGTCCTGAGCGCGATGAAACGCCCGACTTCGAAGAGGAGTGTGTCCTACACCTCATCCATGGGGGCCCAATGGGGGGCTCCTCCAACTCCTCTCAAAAGGCATTTATAAGAGAAGTCAATTCGGTTCGCGCCACCCCTCCTCCTAAAGGCCTCGGAGTGCCCGTCACATTTTCAGATGAAGACCTCGAGGGCATCCGAACCCCTCACTGTGACGCACTCGTCATCAACCTCCACATGGCGAACTTCAAAGTGGAGAGGATCCTAGTGGACAATGGCAGTTCCGTTAACATCCTCTTCATCGCCACTTTTAAAGGCCTCAAACTCTCTAGAGATAGACTCAAGCCCGCCAGCTACACGCTCCATGGGTTCACGGGAGTGCCAGTGACTATCGAAGGGGTGATCACCCTCGACGTAACCGCTGGCAAAACCCCTACTACCCGAACGGAGTCCATGGATTTTATGGTCGTGGATGTCCCTGCAGCCTACAACGTCATTTTGGGTCGGCCCGGCCTCGCTGCCCTTGAAGCAGTCCCATCTGCCTATCACCTCAAGATGAAATTTCCCACTCGGGCCGGAGTAGGGGAAGTGAAAGGCAATCAGGAAACGATCCGTAAGTGCTATATGACCTCTACTCTCGGTCCAGTCCTCTCCCTAGAAACTCTGGAAATCCCCCAGGATATCGCCCGACCAACGTCCGAGCTGGTGGATGAGTTGGAGGAAGTGCTCTTCTCTGAGCAGGATCTGAGCCGAAAGTTCTTTGTTAGCAAGACCCTCCCATCCGCCCTGTGCTCCGACATAGTCCAGTGCATCCGAAGGAACGAGACCTCTTTGCTTGGACAGCTGCAGACATGCCCAGAATTTCTGAGGAGCTCTTGGTCCACCACCTCAGCGTAACTCCAGGGTCCAAACCGGTTCAACAGAAGAGGCGCAAGTTCTCCCCCGAGCGCTAGCTAGCTATAAAAGAAGAGGTGGACAAGCTCTTGAAGGCCCGGTTTATACAAGAGGTGAACTATCCCGAGTGGTTGTCGAATGTAGTAATGGTGAAGAAATCCAACGGGGCTTGGAGGATTTGTATCGATTTTACCGATCTCAACAAGGCTTGCCCCAAGGATCCTTTCCCTCTTCCGAGTATTGACATTCTGATTGACGCCACCTCGGGTCATGAACACCTCAGCTTCATGGACGCCTTCTCAGGCTACAACCAGATCCGGATGTTCCCGCCAGATATCCCAAAGACCTCATTCGTAACCGACCAGGGCCTCTATTACTACAGGGTTATGCCCTTCGGTTTGAAGAATACAGGCGCAACATACCAACGCCTTGTCAACAAGGTTTTTCAAGCTCAAATCGGCCGGAATATGAAGGTGTATGTTAACGACATGCTTGTAAAAAGCATCCGAGGAGCCGATCATGTGACTGACCTACAGGAGGCGTTTGATGTTCTGAGAAAGCACAACATGAGGCTCAATCCGAAAAAATGCGCGTTCGGAGTCTCGCCAGGGAAGTTCCTCGGCTTTATGGTCAGCCAACGAGGAATTGAAGCTAACCCTGAGAAAATCAAGGCCATATTAGACATGGCCCCTCCCAAGAATGTGAAGGAAGTTCAGAGGTTAACAGGCAGCCTAGCTGCCATAGGGCGCTTTCTCTCAAAGTTCAGGAAAAAATGCCTCCCCTTATTCAAGGCCCTCAGGGGAGCTAAAGGTTTCGAATGGGGTCAGCAACAACAGGAATCGTTCGACCAGCTCAAGGCTTACCTCGTCAATCCTCCTCTCCTCAGCAAACCAATTCCTGGCGAACCCCTCTACCTCTACCTGGCAGCCTCCGAGCAGACCCTCAGTGCCGTTTTGGTAAGGGAAGAAGACTGGGCTCAAAAGCCCATTTACTATGTGAGCAAGGTACTTCGGGATGCCGAGCTCCGCTACCTGAGAATAGAAAAGATGGCTTATGCCCTAGTAATGGCCGCAAGAAAGCTTCGCCCGTATTTTCAGTCCCATTCGGTGGTCGTTCTTACCGACCAACCGTTGAAGTAAGTCCTCCACAAGCCAGAGACCTCGGGTCGCCTTATGAAGTGGTCTATCAAGCTGAGCCAGCACGATATAACATATCAGCCTCGGACCGCGATCAAGGCTCAGACCTTAGCAGAATTTATAGTTGAAAGTACTATCCCCGAGTTTAACCAAGCAATGAAGGGACCACCTGTCTGGTCGTTCTATGTGGATGGATCCTCCTGCAATGAGGGAAGCAGAGCCAGGGTCATTCTGGCAGGCCCAGATGACTTCATCCTCCAATACTCCCTCTGTATAAACTTCAAGGCCTCGAACAACGAAGCAGAATACGAGGCACTTATAGCCGGCCTTGGGATGGCCCGCAATGCAGGGGCACGACGCCTCCCGATCTTTAGCGACTCTCAGCTGGTCGTAAATCAGGTCCTAGGCAAGTATGAAGCACGTGATGACCGGATGGTTAAGTACTTGACTAAGGTCAGAAGCCTCATGGCTCTATTTGAAGAAGCCCTCATCCAGTGGATCCCCCGAGAAGAGAATTCCCAGGCCGATGCCCTTTTCAAGCTAGCCTCTTCCTCCCTCCAAGGTCTCGAGCAGACCGTCTTGATAGAGGTCCTCCTGAAGCCAAGTATAGAGGATGAAAATTTCGGCTCAATGGAGTCGCTGCCTGTTTTGCTTCAAGACGAATGGATGAAACCCCTCGTCGAATTCCTAAGGGATGGACTCCTCCCCGAGGACCCTAAGGAAGCTCGAAGAGTAAGAACCTGAGCAGAGCGATACACACTCATCGAGGGCATCCTTTACAAGAGTTCCTTCACACAGGTAGACGGCAGGTCTTATTTGAGATGTCTTTCCCCAGAGCAAGCCTAATACGCCCTGCAAGAACTTCACGAGGGTATCGGCGGAGCACATTCGGGGTCCAGGTCCCTAGCCTGCAAAGTGTTAAACCACAGATATTTCTGGCCCACTCTCCTGCAAGATGCCGAACTACACATTCGCCAATGCGGCTCTTGCCAGAAGTACTCCAACATCCGATGCCTACCACAAACTCCACTCACTTCCCTATCAAGTCCAATCTCCTTTGCAATGTGGGGGATGGATTTACTAGGGCCATTTCCACTAGCTCCCGGCCAGTTCAAATTCTTAGTCGTGGCAATCGACTACTTCTCAAAATAGATAGAGGCCGAGCCCTTGGCCACGATCACCGAGAACAAGGTAGTTCAGTTCTTTTAGAAGAGCGTAATCTGCCGATTCGGCATCCCTTGGGTCCTCATAATAGACAACGAAACCCAGTTCACCGGGGCTGCCTTTCGAGTTCTATGTGAAGACCTTGCCATCCAACACCAATTCTCCTCCGTTTCTCATCCCTAGTCGAATGGCCAAGTCGAAAATGCTAACCGACAGATCCTCTCCGGCATTAAGAAGAGGTTGGATAAATGTTCCAAAGGCTTATGGGTCGATCAGCTCCCCAACGTGCTGTGGAACTACCGCACCACAAAACGGACCCCCACAGGAGAGTCTCCCTTCAATCTCACTTATGGGTCCGAAGCTATGATCCCCCTAGAAGTTGGTATACCCTCCCCTCGTCTAATGGCTTATGAAGAAGAACAAAATACCAGAAAGCTCCGAGCAAATCTAGACCTGATAGATGAGATTCGAGAAAGAGCTGTCATTCGCCAACAAAGCTACCGAAGAAGGATCAAGTTGGCATACAACAAGAGAGTCCATCCTACCGACCTCAAAGAAGGGGACTTGTTCCTCAGAAAGTTAGCCATATCATTCCCATGTCAGAAGACCAAATTGGCTCCAAATTGGGAGGGACCCTATAAGATCGCCAAACAAGTTTGGCCCGGGACATACAAACTAGAAGACCTCGAGGCGGAGAGATCCCCAGGATCTGAAATGCCGACCATCTCCTGAAATACCAAGAGAGAGCACCAATGCCTCTCTAAGTATTCTGGGATGTCGAACCGTTCCTCTCCTATTACTTGTTTTGCTTTGCTTTTATTTTCCCTCTTGTAATAATGGCTCGCAACTTTAGAAGCAGCCAACTATTAGTCATTAATAAAGAAAACTTTTTCATATTTTACTATTGTTTACATCTCTCTACTTTTACTCTTCACTCTAACGATGGTTCGGAGTCCAACACTTGGCTCGAATCTACTTCGCAAGTTCGCTTCTAAGCGAGCTACAAGTAGTTTGCCATTCGGAATTGCTTCCACAACCATTGAACAACCCTAACGATGGTTCGGAGTCCAACACTTGGTTCGATTCTACTTCGCAAGTTCGCTTCTAAGCGAGCTAGAAGTAGTTCGCCATTCGGAATTGCTTCCACAACCGTTAAACTACTCTAACGATGGTTCGAAGTCCAACACTTGGTTCGATTCTACTTCGCAAGTTCGCTTCTAAGCGAGCTAGAAGTAGTTCGCCATTCGGAATTGCTCCGACAACCATTGAACTACTCTAACGATGGTTCGGAGTCCAATACTTGGTTCGATTTTACTTCGCAAGTTCGCTTCTAAGCGAGCTAGAAGTAGTTCGCCATTCGGAACTGCTTCCACAACCGTTGAACTACTCTAACGATGGTTCGGAGTCCAATACTTGGTTCGATTCTACTTCGCAAGTTCGCTTCTAAGCGAGCTAGAAGTAGTTCGCCATTCGGAATTGCTCCCACAACCGTTGAACTACTCTAACGATGGTTCGAAGTCCAACACTTGGCTCGATTCTACTTCGCAAGTTCGCTTCTAAGCGAGCTAGAAGTAGTTCGCCATTCGGAATTGCTCCCACAACCATTGAACTACTCTTACGATAGTTCGGAGTCCAACACTTGGCTCGATTCTACTTCGCAAGTTCGCTTCTAAGCGAGCTAGAAGTAGGTTCGCCATTCGGAATTGCTCCCACAACCGTTGAACTACTCTAACGACGGTGCGGAGTATAATACTAGGCTCGGATCCTACTTCGCACGCTTGCTCTTAAGCGAGCCAGAAAGCTCGGCACCACTGGCCGAACACTCATGGCGCCGACCCCCCAAACGAGCAAAGGACCAGCTCCGGGACCTCGGCACAATAGACACAGTCATAAACAAAGTAACCACACAGAGCAGCAAAAAACGTACAAGTCTAAGAAAGAAATATTATTAAGAATTGGGACGCAGTACAAGGCAGCTCTTCCATACAACAAAATTACAAGGCGTTAAAAAAGCAAAAGTTACAATGCCGACTTGCTGCACTTAGGCTAAATACAAAGGCTTCAAAAACAAGATCTTCAATGCCTCCGTGGCGCAGGGATGTTCCGCTTCAAGGACACTCGAGGGCGACGACGTTTGCCTCCGGAGCTCGACCCCAAACCAGCAAATTGAGACGTGTCCTCGGCGCTGCTCCTAACAGCCGCTCCGACGGATGCTCTGCTCGATGAAATGGCCACAGCACTCTGTGCATCCCCCGGACTAGGATGGCCGATGGGCGAACGGGTCGCGAGCTTATAAAACGAGATGCCTCGCTCGCTCTCCGTGCGAGTACACGAAGTGCTCCTTACATTGATCGGCCCAGAACGCGGTTTGAGACGAGCCACCTCCGCCTCCTGCTCTGAGATCTGTTCCCTCAGAGAGTCATCTTTTACATCGACCTCGAAGCGAGGAGGTATCGCGGAGCTCAGGGACGCCAGAGCGACTGGCGATAAGGCGGCGGAGATGGGTGACTTCGATGCTCTTGTCTACCGTGGCTCTCTTCAGTGTGTCGACCTCGGCCGTCAGTTCGTCCCGTTCGGTCGTCAGTTTGGCCACCTCGACCGTCAATCCCTCTCCCTCCGTCCGAAGCTCTGTCTCTACAGTTTGCAGGTGACGAATCTCAGAAAGCATATCGTCCCTCTCTGCTCTTATTTTTGATAAAGTGTGGCGAATGCACTTGATCTGAAGGCCATAGCTAAAGACGGTCGACGAACCATCATCCTCTCCTAAGGGAGCCATCTCGGCGATCCTGCTCTCCAGTTGCCGGATCTCGATGTCTCGCCGACCCAGGATGAGTTGAAGATGGTTCCGCTCGCTTACGGCTCTGTGCAACCCCAGTTCGACTTCGTAGAGCCGCTCTCGGCACCTCGTCAAGCACAGCCTCGTCGCCCCTAAGCCAACCTCGGGACGAGCGTTGTCCCCCGAGCAAGTAGGCTCGACTGCTTGAGTCACCACCGCAAGCTGAAAAGAAGTCAAAGCAAACAACAAATTGTCAAACACATTGCCGAACTCCTACACTTAGCCAAATTTCAAAAAATTTTGAGAGAAGATAGAGAGACACAGAGTCGAGCCCAAAAAGATGTTTTTATTCATTACAAAAAAAGCGGTGGCCAGTCCGCGATTAGGCATTACACAAAAGAAAAAAAACAGAAGAAAAGAAAAAGCGAGCGGAGTCAGGGCGCGACCTCTTTCCCAGGGCAGCGAGAATGGGTGGGGGTCGACGTCTCTGAAGGGGTCACCACCGCCAGCGGGGTAACCACAGACCCCGGGACCTCGGCGACGACTTCGACTTCAGCCTCGACTTCGTCCTCCCCTTCTTCTTCTTCTTCTCCCTCTGATTCGGGGTCGAAGCCTTCGACGTGGCCCGGGAACAATTTCCATCCCGAGCAGTCCACGTCAGGGTATGCCTTCGTCACCCAGGCGAGGGCTTCGGCGTAGGCTTTGGCCATGTTCTGGGCAAGGAAACCCTGCGCCTTCTCCATGGTCGCGTCCTCCGCCGCCTTCACAGCAGCAGCCTTGGCCTCTACCGCCTCGGCCAACTGTCTGGCCGCCTCCTCTATCTGGCAAAGAAGGTTGCCCTCCAGCTTCGCGACCTGGCCCTCGAGGTACTCGACCCTCGTCGTCTTCCCCTCGAACTCGACCCTGAGCTTGTCGAGCTCGTTCCCCATCCGAGCCTTCTCCTTCTGAGCTTGGTCGGACTCCTGCTTCAGCTCCTTCTCCAGAGCCGTCAACCTCTCCACGAGGTGACCAAAATGGACGATAATCTGCGGCAAGGGAAGAGGTATTAAAAGAGTTAGAGAAATCAGACCTAAAGGGAACCAATGACAGCAAAAATTCAATACTTACCGAGATCGCCGAGCGAGCAATCTCGATGACGTCGTCGCCTTCTTGCCCGGCCTCCATGGCAGCCCGATCCTTCGGCTTCGCCAGGTGCTTGACCGCCTGCATGCTCGCCAAGGAATTGCCGAGGAATCCGTCATGTTTCCGAACCTGCCAGTCCGAAACATGAATCCTTTTGTGCTCCTCGGTCAGGAGCTCCTCGGCCACCACTGACAACGGGGGGTCGCCATCCTCAGGGATGCGGCGATGGGGAACTCGCCGGCCCCGGTTGACGCCGAGGCACCTCCATCGGCAACGGCCGGGCTTCTAAGGGTCTCCACCTCCTCGACCGCCTCCGTGACCCTCGGAGTCTTTTGGGTTGGCAACTTGGTGGCCACCCTCTTGCGCTTCTTCGGCACCTTACTGGCAAGGCCTGCTCTCAAAGCCAACACTGCATCGTAGTCCATAGCCTCTGTATCAAAAACGAAGTTTGTTAGCACGATAAAAAGTCATGAAAAGTGAAGTGTGAAAAACAAAGCACGGAAGCCCCAACTAGGATCTACGCGGCAGAGCCCTCCCCTGAACAAGACATCCTCGGTCAGCTCCTTCCAATCATACTTCGGCCGATCGAGAAGTGTCCGAACTGCCTCTTCTTCTTCAGGGCGAAGCTTGGGCAGCGCCTTCAACCTCTTCGGCACCTCTTCCACCCAACTGGAAGGGATAGGCCAGGCCTCTGCACTCCGCACTATCAAGAACTTCTCACGCCAGTGCTTGATGGAGTCGGGACATATGACGAGCCTACCGCCATGCCTCGGAGCCAAATAGTACCGGAACTCAGACCGGTTCCCTTGATGAAGCCGATAGATCGTCCGAAGTACATTCAGCTCTGGATCGATCCCAGCGGCTTGGCAGTGAAGTACGAAGCCGTTTATGGCTCTCCATGCGTTCGGCATAAGTTGGATGGGGCTGACCCCAAACCACCTCAGAACGAGGATTGCGAACGGATGGAGAGGTAGCCGAGCCCCGACGATAAAGGCGTCAACCGGCCAGCAACACATGGTCACTGGCAGCGGCGAGTTGGCCCTAACCCCGGGACCCGGCAGCATAAGCTCGTACTCCTCCGGGATGTGGAAACAGTCCCGGATCACTCCCAAGTCTTCTTCACGGAGGATCGACACCGTCTCATCCGCCTTGGTCGTCTCCCTCGCTGCATTCTCCTCGAAATTCCTCCCCCTCCCGTGAACAATACGCTCAGCGTGCTCCTCCAGAAGCTCTCGAACTCTGTGAAGCCCGGTCAGTGGCCCCGGCAACCTGCCGAACTCCCCCATGCGTCTCGGATCCTCCACGATCGAATCTTTACCGGACACCTTCTTGCCCTTATCTTGGCGACTCGGAGTCTGGGCTTCGACAACTTCAAGGGAGGGCTCGGACCAAGAAGACGACTCGGAGACAGAGGGAAGAGACATATTTATACTTGGAAAGAAACTAAGTATAAATTACCTTGAAGATTTGATGTCGAAAACTTCATCGGAAAATAGACGGCGATGACCTGAAGCTCTCGCTTAAACACAAATAACCGCCTGAGTGAAAGAGAAGAGAAGTGAAAAATGAGAGAGGGGGTGGGGTTTTATAGAGCGAGGCGCGCAAAACGAGGTTAATGGGCCTATACTACCGGCCCATTCATGCAAAATGACAAAAGCGACCTCAATCATCGCCTTGTTTGCCACGCCAAGCCGTACATCGCATTAATTACTGTCCCATATGGCAGAAGCTCAGAGGTCACTGCATTAAATGAGCGTCTCATCTGTCAGAGCTGTCAGAAGTTCAGAAGCCATCACATTTAATGGCTGCCACGTCTGCCAGGAGCGCAGGAGCCACCAACTCCGCAGGGCATTCTCCGCCTAAAAATGACAAGTCAAGGACTTCGGCACCCGCTGCTGAGCGCTCTTGACACCGACCATGTTACATGGAAAGTTGGGGTTCGGCACCAGCTGCCGAGCATTCTTGACACCGACCATGTTACATGGAAAGTTGGGGTTCGGCACCAACTGCCGAGCGCTATTGACACCGACCATGTTACATGGAAAGTTGGGGTTCGGCACCAGCTGCCGAGCGCTCTTGACACCGACCATGTTAAATGGAAAGTTGGGGTTCGGCACCAGCTGCCGAGCGCTCTTGACACCGACCATGTTACATGGAAAGTTGGGGTTCGGCACCAGCTGCCGAGCGCTTTTGACACCGACCATGTTACATGGAGAGTTGGGGTTCGGTACCAGCTGCCGAGCGCTCTTGATACTGACCATGTTACATAGAAAGTTGGGGTTCGGCACCAGCCGTTGAGCGCTCTTGACACCGACCATGTTACATGGAAAGTTAGGGTTCGGCACCAGCTGCCGAGCGCTCTTGACACCGACCATGTTACGTGGAAAGTTGGACCTCGGACCTCGCCGAACTCCCTCTCAGCACTCACAACCTAGCCGAGGTGCCTCTCTTCTTCGGAAGAAGGTGTCGAACCACCCACGGACCTTGGCTTCCTGGGCAGCGAGCGCTGGAAGGGGTCGGTAGTGTGATACAAGCGTGTAGGCCGCACAACGAAGGAAAACGACCGAGCCATTCGCCAAAAAATTGCGAAAAAACAATTAAAAATTCGGGAAGTTAAGGAAGAACTCCTGGAAAGTAATTGTAAAGTTGGGGAAACATTTTCTAATCCCCAAACAAGTAATTATTACTAAGAACAATCTTCTAAGACCCCCGAACGACGAATTGACACTTCCTAAAGATGAACGAAAGCACCGCATGATTCGAAAATCTCAGGAACAACTCAAAGTGCAACCAACTTGAGAAATTACCACACTCCCTCCTTCAAGATTCAAAACCTCCCATATTGGACTCCGACACAACTCCACTAGCCATTAAAACAGTAAAACTACTTCTCAAGGGCTGATCAAGCTCAGTCTTCGGGAGTAGGGGGCTCGTGATATGGCTAAAAATGGGGTTTAATCGGAACCGTCCAAATCAAGCGCGAATCTTGAAGCCTAGGGGCGAAACAATAATTTCACCTACCAATGGGTACTGGATCTCTTCATCAAAGATCCAATAACCCACGAACGGATCCACCTCAATCGGGTGCGGGTTTCAACCAGCAGAAAACCCGATCCAGAGGGATAGGATCAGGATCTCTGATTAATACTAATCAACGACCCTGATTCACATCTATCCTTCCTCTGAGAATTAGGGATTACTTTCCTAATCTGTTTACGGGGATTATATTCCTTATCAGATCACGGGGATTACATTCCTAATCTGATCCCTAAGACGCCTACAAATACCCCCCATCCATCTCCGTTAAGAGGTAATCAATCTTTTGCCAATTTACGCTCTTTCTTAATCGTCCCTGATTACTGACTTGAGCGTCGGAGGGTGCGTCGCCGGGAACAACCCCGGTGTCTCGCACTTTTTGCAAGTGAACGACGGGAGTCAACGGTCAAACTCCGGCGGAACAGGTATACAGGTTTGCTATTCAAGTTTTCCTAAGAATCCACAAATACTATCTGTTTACCCCCACACCAGATTTAGCGGTAACATTACTGTTATGGATCATCGTATCAAATTAGAAGGTACGAAGAATTTGATAGAAATATTTTTTGGATATTTAGAGGTAAATGTAGAATTAATAATTGATTGCGCTACTTTTTTAGTTCAGTTTGAATCTACGTTAAATAACTTGTATGATTATTATGATAGACGTTTTGCTTCTAGTAGTACAACTTCTGCAGTTAGTTCTTCTTCTGGTAGTTCTAAAGGTAAGGTTAAAAGTAGAATTGGTGATAGAACATTTAGTTTACTTGAACAAATTCAATCTAAAAAACCTAGGACTAATCAACTAAATGAATTAAATTGGTATAACCAACAAGATTCTGAGCCTACTATTTCTCCACTAGATATTTTACAATGGTGGAAAGAACATGAACACACTTTTAGTATTCTGTCAATTATGGCTAAAGATTTACTAACTCCTCCTGTTTCTACAGTTGCTTCTGAGAGTGCATTTTCTACAAGTGGCAGGGTTCTATCTGATTACAGGAATCGCTTGAAGCCCGAGGTGTTAGAGATGCTCGTTTGCACAAAAGACTGACTGAAGGCTGAAGATAGGACGCAAGGGAAAGCACTATCAAGTTCCACAAGTGGGAGCAACTAGCCCGAAGAACAACAACAGCAACAACAACAACAATGGCTTTGCTTGTTATGTCAAATTAGAAAACTTGTACTCAATTAAAATTGTATATAAGAAATATGTTATTGTAGAAAACTTATTTGTGAATTGAATTCTTCATTTCATTATAAATTGTTAAAATTGTATAACTTAAATTCATATGAATAATATTTCAAAATTTGTTGTCAATTTCACTCTTTCAATCTTATTATTATTATTACGATTTTTATTGTTTATTAGTATTATTACTTACTTAGTATTATAATTATTATTATTATTATTTTAATTTAAGCTACCAAAAAAAAATATATATATATATATTATTAAACGGGCCAACCCGCGGGTCGACCCGGCTCAACCAGGGTTGAACCCTAAAGGGTTCACGGGTTTGGCGGGCCACCCAAACGAAACCTTAGCCCGGCCCAGTCCGGCCCGGATAAGAGTGCAACCCGGCCCGGCCCGGCGAAGTATACGTGCCAACTCGTACGGGTTGGACCCGGCCCGGCCCACTCGACCCGTTTGCCATCCCTTTCTGGCGGTGAAGAGGGCGACGTCAATTGGGTCTTAAGATCTATGTTGGAGAAGGTGGAACCTAGCTGACTGTTTTTATTTGAGAAGGGGGAGAGAGTAAAAGCAATGATGAATTGTGGGCAATATTGGAATTCTATAAAAGCAGCCTAAACATAGCTTCAAGTAAAATTACAAATGGGGCAAACATAATATTACCGTGTACCACAATTAAGCCTTAAACCCATGAAAAAACAGGAAGAACTCGGTAGCTCATAGGACCCGCATAGGTCAAAGGCTAGGCTCCCATGGGCATGTTGCATGCAAAACCCACACTTCACATAACATTGCATAGCCTCTGTAGCGGAATAAGGTTTACTTTTAATTTAAGTTTTACCTTTGAATTCAGAGAGTTCTAAGAGTTACTGGATGGACAACAGTTAAGTGACGTTCATAACACACACATATAGTTGAAGCCTTCATCTCTACTACTATAATGGGAGAGCCCCTTAGTCAGTAACCCAAGTCAGTAACCCAACCCGTGCAACGCACGGGTTGGGCTACTTTGGTAAATATTTTCGAAAGTGGACCTGTTTGGTAAATATTTTCGAAAGTGGATCAGTTTGGAAATTATTTTCTTTTTAATTATGGACTAACTTTGGTAAATATTTTAAAAAGTGGACCTGTTTTGTAAATATTTTCGAAAGTAGATCGGTTTGGAAATTATTTTCTTCTTACCCTTTTCATTATCCTTCAATTTTTTCCACGTGCACGTGTGCACGTGTCTGATACTAGTATAGTTGAAGCCTTAGAAGGCCTAGATTACCTATATGCATACAGGCTTTTTTTGCTTCAAACTAAGAGCAACTGCCCCCCTTTGTCTGAATGTGGCTCCAACACTGGTGGACCCCATGCTAGTCAATATATTATCCCACATAAATACGTTTATGAACCAAATCAATATTTTTTTCCCTTTTGATTTTGCTATTACACCATATTATTAAATGTTTCTGTGGGCCCCACTATCAATTCAATATTTCAAATCCCACTTCTAAAAATGTTAGATTTGCTTAATATCTACAATATGGATTAGGAGTGGACAACTATTATCCGAACCAATCCAATCCGAACCGACCGGTTTTTAACCGAACCAATTGGGGGTTTGGATTGGATCGGTTCTTGATCTTCAATAACCAATTGGGCCGGTTCGGTTGTTGGATGAGGCTTTCAAATAACCGATGAAACCGAACCGACCATACCTCTATGCATAAGTCCATAAAAATATAGTTCTCCTTTAATTTCTTGAATATACAAATAGTCATTTCTCATTTTCCTTGAGATACAAACAGTCTTTTTTAATTTCTTTAATACAAACCGAGCAGTTGTTCTACCTATGTTTTGGTTCTCCATAATCTTATGTGTTATGTTATTGAGAAATGCTTGATTTACAGTGTGACCCAACTTAATAGAATCATAAAGTTGATGTAACATTTAGTAGTTACTTTAATCAAGTCAAGCTAAAATTATTTTCTAAATCTTTTTTTATTGCACCTGAAATTCAATTAGCTATGGTTATTGATGTTTATTTATGATAATAAACTAAGATTACAGAAGTATGCAAGTGAAAAAGCAGTTTATCTCACTCATTTAAACGTCATCATCTCAAACAATTAGTGCAAAATTCATTAACAACTTGTGGTTTTATGAATCTTCATTTTAAATTTATTTCTGAATAACAAATAGTAGGTTGTTTCTTAAGTTTGATTGAAGTTGATCTTTTAGATTTCAACAAAATTATGAATGATGTTGAAGGTGAAAAGTAGCACGCCAAACCGACCATCCAATCCAATCCAAACCGAGCTTAATCGGCTTGGATGGAAAACCGATCCAATTAAGGTTCGGATTGGTTGCGGATGAGAAAATTAAAAAACCGATCTTCTTTGGATCGGTGGTGGATGATCCATATTAGGTCGGATACCGACTGATGCCCACCCCTAATATGGATGAGGTGAAATTTAAAAATTGCAAATCGAACCCAAAATGTTCAAAATTGAGCCCCCCCCCCCCCCCCCCCCCCCCCCCCCCCCCCCCCACAAAAAAAAAAAAAATTATAAAACTCCTACTAGTGTTTGTTAAGTTTGCATAGGATGAGTTGTGCGAGCTCCTATAGAAATAACAAATAAGGTATCGTGGTTCATTTTACAAATAAGCATGTTCAGACTAAATGTTGAAATGTTGAATATGAGTATATCCACAACAGAAAACGAGTACATAATTGTGTTCTCATGAGTGTATATATTTTAAAATTTTCTGATTTAATAGCTCACTTTCATATCTGTATATGAGACTTGTGCTTTTGCATACATATCATAGCATAATACATCACATATGTAGCGGCAACAATAAATTCATGCATGGCTTGGCATATGAGCTCGTAACTTAAATATTTTTGTTTAACAAGACTTTGGACTTGATATTGTACAAACTTGTTTGAGCATGTTGGCAAGCCCCACACACAGTAGGCATTGCACCAACTTGTCCAAGTATCAAAAACCTTTTCGACACACGAGGTCATACGGATTTGTTCATTTTTCTGAAGCTTATATTTTTGACATCACCTTCCACTAATTTTAATTTTAAATACATTAGTATACAGTGCTTTTTTTTTTTTTTTTTTTTTGATGAGAACGGATAGAGTCTCTCGACTCCAGCCACACCAAAATGAATATACATATAAATCAAAAGTAATTTACAGTACATAACTTACAAGAAGTAAACCTCGCAAAAGACTCATAATAACAAACGATAACAAAGATGAGATATATACAGTGCTTAATTAAGAAACTAAAGCTGATAGGGAATCCAAGGTCTATTTCATCAATACCCTACCTATGCTAACATCCTACCTATGAGTCGATGACAAACCCGAGCTGGCTAAACCCGTGCGCGGGGGGGGGGGGGGGGGGGGGGGGGGGGGGGGGGCACTCAATTCCCAGAAAAACCGGTTTGTGACACTATGAACAGATCATATCTAAAAAGGAAGCCTTGCCAATACTTTAAAGGAGAACATATTTAGACCATTATTGATTTTTTTAACACTTTTTGGGCCTTTATTTTGACATTTTTTTGGTTGAATTTTCTCTTAAGATTCCACCTCATCCAAAGTGTACAAAGTAAGCAAATCTGATGGGGATATCGATTCAAGACGATTCTGACGTTTCTATCTGCGTAGGCATCGTCTAGGACAACTGTTTCGTTAGCTTAGGATTTTATTTCAGTACCATTTTTGCTTTTGACAATTATAACTATATGTAATCTTTATGCATTAGAATATGTTTGAGATTTTTGGAATATTTTGAGATTTGTTTTGAGCCTATTTATAGGCATTGAGATTAATGAGAGGTCATACTATTCTTGATTATTATTATTTTTTATTGTGTTGAGTTTTGCTCTTCATCTTTCCTTTGTTTGATACAATTGAGATCCAATTTATTAGGGTTTGTGATAAACTCTAAAACTATCCCAAAATTCCCAAATCAATTAACTCAAACCCTAATCCCCAAATCCAACTTAAATTAAACCCTAATCCCTAATCTAATCTCTCTCTTCAACCTCTTCCCCGTCGAAGCCAGAACCCAGAACCCATCCCCTGCATCACCCCCGTAACCCCTCCTTCAACCCACTCCTCGTGGCCCCACAACCACCTCCGCAACTCAACCCCGCAGCCATCGTCTTCCTCATCCCAGCACCCATCGAAACCCCCGAAACCCAATACCACTCCTTCGTCATCCCCATTGATCTCCTCCCTCACCCCGCCGTCGATCTCCTCCCCTCACTCAGATCCGCCGCCCTAACTTCCCCCTCATCCAGTCGAGCCGCCATCTGCCTGACCTCAACCCCATCAAACCCCACAGCTTCCTCTTCCCTTCGACTGCAACAGCCGCAATCGAAACCCTCACTGCGGATCAACTTCCGGCAACCACCTCCGCTCGACGCCGTCCAGTCGCGCCACCAGCCATCGCCAGATCCAGTCACCAGTCATTCCAACAGTGGCTTCATCTTCAATCGTCCCAATTGTTCTTCGAACCCCCGTATACTCTTTTCACTTTTAAATATTTGTGTTATACTGCTTTATCATTTCTATCATATTATCTAATATTCTGTCGTCCACAAATATTGAGATTGAGTGTTCTACTTTCCTAATTAGAGTACAAATCAATATTGCATCTTTTACTTGCTAAGAACGCGTACAGATATAATCATTGATTGTTACACTCAATTATTAATTGGGCGTGTTAAACTTAATTCAATTCTTGAAAATCCATCAAACCGATTTACTATTTAAAATTCTAACTTTGATCCGCACTACGTATTGATAAAATTAATCCTTTAAGATTATTGGAAATTCTCCATTTAGGATTACGTTTTACATCAAAATTTTGCCTTTGTTTTAGGTGAGATTTTTTTTTTGGGAGATAAAAGTGACCCTAGTCACCTGTTTCCTTAATGAACAATTAACGAAACAAAGAGTACAAAATATAACAACCCAAGTTTAATCCAGTCTACACCCTAACTGAAGAAAGAAATACAATAACATCTGCCAGTGAATAACAAAAGACTGGCTCTGAATCTAGCCTACATGCCTAAACCTCATCGGTGGCTGCAGGCATATCGTCCGGGCTACTCCTGTCCATCCGTACGAGGCTTCTTCCTCGCACCTGCTGTACCTGCCCAATCATTAATAAGTGATAAGATTTTATGAAGCAACCTCGCGAATGTGCAGTGTATGTTACGAAAGCATGCATCATTTCTATCTAACCAGAGGGATCACATACACACTGCTACCGTAATATCCCACACTAATATACACTATTTCTTAATGACTCTCGCTCTCCACCTCCCCCATACGTCGTCTATACTAGTTGGAACCTCTGTCACCCCAAACCCCAACCCCAAAATTTCCCAAGTAAGTTTAGCTTTTGGACACAGCAGCAGAATGTGAGTAGTGTCCTTCTCTCCAAAATTACAACGTGGAAGCTCAAATCAATTGGAATGTTACGTTTTCTTAGGTTCACCTTAGACAGGATTGCGTTATTCTCCACCAGCCAAAGAAACACCTTCACCTTATTTGGAATTTCCGAATTCCAAATAACTTTCGCGTAAGCACTTCTAATTCCCCCATCATTTAGGAATTGATACATTGACCTAACTGAGAACACACTATTAGACTCTAGCCTCCATGCTCTTTTATCCTCGATTCCTCTTCCGTGAGCCATTTTCTCTGCTAGCATGTTCTAAAGTTGTTCAAGTTGACGCTGTCCTTCGGGGGAGACGTTTTAACGGAATTGAAGTCACAGTTTTTCTTGTTTCCAGACGTCCGCCACCAAAACATCCTCGTTGATAGTTTCCTCTGCCAGTTTTGGGAAGAGAGATTTAATAGTATTTTCTCTCCACCATTTATCCTTCCAGAATCTAGTGTTCTTCCTGTCTCCTAGTATGGAGATAGTGTTATCATGGAACAGTTCTCCAACCTTCGCAATCCCTTTCCATAGGTGTGACACCTTTCCGAATTTTCTTCGCCCTCCGAATCTAGTCTTTTTCCGTCGTGTATATAATCTGAATGAGTTGCACCACCAAGCCTTTCGTCTCTTGTTCATTTTCCACCACCACTTGGAAAGTAGCGCCTTATTCATATCGCGAAGATTCACGACTCCTAGTCCTTTGAATTCTTTCTTTAAACACACCTTGCCCCATCGAATCAAATTGAGTCCCTTGTTATCCTCTCTTGACCCTTTCCAAAGGAATCTCCTCCTGCATTTATCGATTCTTTGTATGACCGAGCTCGGAATCTCATAAATTGACATCAGGTATGTTGGAAGGTTGCTTAGGACTGAATTGATAAGAGTAACTCTGCCCCCAAGAGATAGAAATTTTCCTTTCTATCCTGCCAGTTTTTTCTCAACTTTTCCCACGAAAGGAATCCAGCCCTCCTTAAGCATTTTCCCTGGTCTGATGGGCGTCCCCAAATACTTGAGTAGGAATTCTCCTTTCCCACAGCCCAATGCAGTAGAGATCATGTCCCTGACCTCTTCCTGATCCTTGTAGAGGCCCACGACACAGCTTTTCTGGAGATTAAGAGCCAAACCTGACCAGTATTCAAAGCATCGTAATAGCATTCTTACTGCTAAGGTTTCCTCCAACTGCGCTGCACCAAACAGCAACGTGTCGTCCGCATATTGTAGGATGATAGTGGCTCCGCTACACCTCTTATTTTGACTCCTTTGAACAGTCCCGCCTCTTTTCCTCCCTTGATTATTTCAGGGAAGCCATCCGCAATAATCGTGAAAATCATTGGTGACAGAGGATCTCCCTGCCTTAGCCCTCGACGAAAACGAATTTCTTTTCCAGTAGTTCCGTTAATAACAATGAACGACTTTCCATTTTGAACACCCAATCTCATCCAGCTCCTCCATTTCTCCCCGAATCCTTTTAATTCCAACGCCTCGTCCACACAATTCCATTCCACCGTATCGCATGCTTTTTCGAAATCTAGTTTAAGCAAAAAATTGTTAACTTTGTCCTTGTTTCCTCTAAAGATAATCTAGTGAGCTGAAGCGATGCTATCCATAATATCTCTTCCCTTAACAAAACCACTTTGAGTGACGTCAATAATATCTGGCAAATGTGGCGCCAACCTATTCGCCAGAACTTTAGTGATGATCTTGAACGATCCATTCAGCAGACTGATGGGTTGCAGATCCGACATCCCGAGGACTTCAGCTTTCTTCGATATCAAGATAACGTTCGCGTAGTTCAATCTCTCAACTTGTGCATCACCCCAAAAGAGTTCCTGGAATATATTAATTAAATCTTTCTTGATGATAGTCCAATATCGTTGATAGAACAAGATCGGGAATCCATCCGGTCCTGGCGCCTTATCGTGACCCAAAAGTTTGATTGCTTAAAGAATTTCCTCCTCTGAGAATTCTTCTTCAATCCCTTCGCTTCCTTCAATTCTCGACTCACTCCACATATCTGGTTGCATCTTGCCTCTTTGAGTTCTCTTTTTTCCAAGGAGGTTTCTAAATCCCCTATTTATGCATTGTCTGATTTTTAAACAGTCCTCTGTCCAGACTCCATCAATAAACAACCCCCCAATGTGATTGTGTCTTATTCTTCCATTTGCCACCTTATGGAAGAACGTTGTGTTAGACTCTCCTTCCTTGAGCCATTGCACCCTCGATCTTTGCCTCCAGTAACATTCCTCCATCTCGGCAATTTTGAGTAGTTCTCCTCTATTTGACGTCAGTTCCTCGTATTCACCTCTTTCCAGGGTCCTATCTTCTTCAATAAGTTCTAGGTCATGAATCCTCTCCCCTAATCTCTCCTTCTTCCTATATAGCTTCCCAAACTCCTACTTTGCCCAAATCTTAAGACTCTTATGCAGCCGTCTCATCTTGATATTCCATTTGGAAATCGCATTAGTCCGGGCCACCGGACTTTTCCAAGACAATTGGATGATCTTCGCACAGTTATCGGACATGGTCCAAGCTTTTTCGAATTTGAATTATGGCTTAGGTAAATTTCTAACGTGTCCACACTCCAGAATGAGCAGAGTGGTCAGAAGTGTATCTCGGATTGTCGTGACTGTCGCAAGCGGGAATAAGTCTTTCCATTCCGCCGAAACCAACACTCTATCTAGTTTGGCAAGCGTCGGGTTAGCCTGCATGTTAGTCCAAGTAAATCTCATATCCAGCGTCTGAATTTCTCTGAGATCCAATTGATTGATAACCAAGTTGAAATTGTGTCTATCCCTATTGGAATTCCCTTTCCCTCGATGTTTGCTCTGAAATCTAGTGATATTGAAGTCTCCTCCCAACACCCACGGACCCTCCCATCTACCTCGAATATTTCTTAGCTCATCCCATAAGTCATTTCTAAGAGAAGGGTTATACGGACCGTATACTGATGTAACCATATGCTCCCAACCATCACTTTTACGTTTAATTTTAAAAGTCATCGAGAACTCCCCAACAAAACTATCTAAAATCTCGAAAATCGAAGAGTCAGCCCCTAATGCTATACCCCCAGACAATCCTCTAAATGACTTGAACCGCCAATGGAAATCTCTCAGCGTTCTAAGACATTCGAAATCTTTGCTTTGTGGGTTGACAATCCTAGTTTCTTGAAGAGCACAAATCGATGGCTTTTTCTTAGCTATAGTGTCACCCACCAATCTACTTTTACCCCTAGAGCGCATTCCTCTCACATTCTAGAAGGTGTATAACATGATAAACAATCTTAGACATCCCTACCCCCTCAACATATCCCAATCTACGGGATATTCTAAAATCCTAATCTATATGCTTCAAACCTAAGCGCGTTAATCTGAAGGTTTTGTTCAGCTGTAGTGAATCCCATGTCTATCCCTAGCATGCATAGTATAGAATCATATTATCAAAAATAAATCTCAAAATTGAAAACTCACCTCCATATGCAGATGCTAGTTCCTTAGCCCTTACTGCCAATTTGATGAGGTCCTCCTCACTAGGCCCCTTACAGCCCCATCTGTCAATCTGTCTCTTGCTCTTCCTCTTTACTTCATCACCCCCTGTCCCCGTGGTCTCTAAACGAGTCTCCTTGATTTTTCCTGTCCCTGTAGCTAACTCATTCACTTGCCTTACCCACCTTTCATGTTCACTATTAGAGTCATGGACTTCATCCCCCACCCCCATCAAGAGCACCTATGATATCATCCTCCATATGATAGCCAGCATCATCCCCTAGCTCCGGCTCCTCCTCTTGGTCGCTCCTTGTATCCCCCTCCTGAACTTGCGCCTCTACAACCCCCCATTGAACTCTACAATCCCCTCATCATCCTCATCCTGTAGATGCTCCTCAACGTTATCATCTTTTGATCTCATGCCGCTATGAGCCAAATCGAAGCCCGTCCAGAATCTCTATTACCCTGGCCACTTCCAAGCTCTGGCCCATTTTTTTACTCCCCTTACCCAGCCCAAGCCCAATAGCGTTCAAATTTGAAGAAACGACTCTGATTGCCATCTCAACAGCACCCTGAAATTTCATTCTAGTCATAGTCATCATAGCCGTCTGAGTCGGTGTGGGCCCCCCTGACACAGCAGACCCTCTCCTATTAATAGCTGTCGCCTTACGCGATCAGCTCACCTAATGAGTTTCCGCCTAAGCCCATACCTCCAGCTGTCTCAGTCTTCTGAGTCTCTGATCCCCTTTTCGAAACGTCAAATCCCGCCCCATATTGACTACAAGCTGTCTCTCCCTCCCCATGATCCGCTGTGTGACTAGGATCTGTGTGACGCTATTTTGAAGGGTGCTGATAGGCTCGCCTTTTATCCAACAATTGGAGATCTTTTGTTGCCCTATCGCTCACCAGATCCCCCGAACGGTTGAGATCACGAACTCCCTGATCAAGTGGCTGTCGCTCATCTTCAACCTCCTTCTTCCTTTCAAAATGCACCTCCGATATGTCGTCAGAGAACTTCGGCGACTCCCGAAATGAAACTTTCTTTTTCCTCTCGATAATCACTTTCACCTCATGTCTTTCTTCTTCAAATTCCGCGATGATCACCGACGGGATAAGGCTAAGGTCGTCTACTCCGATTTGGATTCTTGCATACTCCAGTCGAGTTTGGAAGTTCGTGTTCTTATCGATTGAGAAAAGAAACCCAAACCCGCCAATCAGGTTTTGAAATGCCGATCGAACCCAACAATGGAGCGGCACATTGAATAATCGCACCCAAATCGCCGACGTCTGGTCCATCTTCAATGCCCTAAAGCTTCTCGACCATCTCGTCATGGAGATGTACCAGTCATCCCCCTCCAGGCTTCCAATAGAAAGCAACTCACTAATTCTTTCCTCAGAGACGCAAAAGACACTGTAGACATCTTGTTTAACCTTTAGAATTTCCCATTTTAGATGGAGTCTAGGCCTAATACTATCGTAGCCACGGTCAGGTTCCCTGTGTGAATCTTAAGCATGTTACACATCTTCATTCTACTCTTGAATTCGGCCATGATCGGCGTGGGCATAATGACCGCCTTGATGATTTTCCTGCCTGCATCGAAACTCTCCTCCGACCTCAGAGTATCCACCTTGTTGGCAAGTGCTTTTGGAGGGTCCACCGGAGTAGACGATCTTGATTGCAAACTTCCTGTCGACTTGATAGTGGGGCAATTCTTAGAGATGTGGCCGGATTTCTTACACACGTAGCAGAACCAATCGTTAACGCATTCGTGAATAGTATGGCCTTTCTCGACGCATTTGTGGCATTGGGGAAGCTTCGGTGCCCCTGCTGGAGTCGAGGACGACGACAAACTCAACTTTTCTGTCTTCTTCTCCGCCTTCTTAACTCTTTTAGGCTTGTATAATATCCACTCCCCTTCCTCATCTTCCTTCTTCTTCATCAACTCCATCTCCGACGAGCCATTCCCACGTCTTTGGGATACCCGTACAGGACCAACTTTACCTCTAGTAGTCGCCTCTAGGTAGGATTTCCTATACGACGACGGTGGTCGGAAAGTCTCTCTTTCCACCTCCGGTGCCGCGATCAGGCCCTTGCCCACTGGAGCACGACTACGAGCTTCGGATCTTCCTTGCCTCGACCAACCTCTATGGTTCGGTCGGCTGTCCCGCGTATGGGAACGACCTCTAACTCTAGTCTCATCTAGATCCTCAACATCAGACCTTCCTCTAACCTCCGGACGACATTCGACCTCCTCCGCTCTACCTCTCTTGGGCATCGATTAATGGTGGTTGGGATGTAGTTTGTTACTGCGAAGAGAGTCTCTCTGGTAGTCTCTTTGGGTTTCTCTTTGGGTTTCTCTCATGCCTTCTTTTGGCACCTTTTCTTTGGGTTTTGCTTTGCTGATTCAAGTGAGATTTGAAACATTGATTTTGTGATGCGGCTCACAAAAATATCTGTTCTGGAGCAGTAGTAAAATTGGAAAAGAAAAAAAAATCTCGATTTTGTTCTTAAATGTATTTATGTGGAATAAACTTATTTATTAGTGCGTGTTCCTCAGTATTTAGAGTGTAGGGTAAGTATAAACAATTACTTTATGACGGGTCCATCTAATTTGTAATAAGAGAGAGGAAGAATTAAACAACTATCCGATGGTGGGACGTATATTATTGTTTGATTATTAACTAATGTACAAAATTGGTTTGTGGGACCCTCTATTTGTTGAAATTCATCTTATAACAAATTGTTAATTTCGTATTGTGTACTATTTGACAAGACCTCTAAAGGAAGCCGGAAATTTTAGATTAAACAAAGGCCCTCTTAAGAGAGCGCACCCAAAGTAATCTCTTGAAACTTTGTTCCCCCTTTTCTAAATTTTTTCAGAAGATCCTGATTTAAAAATAAAATAAAATGAAGCTTTCATAAATAAATGGTTAATTAAAAGCCGAAATGGTATTTATAATATGTACATTAATCAACTTAGACATGACTAGATAGTCAATGCATCTTCAGCTTAGACACATTCTATGTTGCTGACTTGCTGAGGTTTTCCTGTGCCATCACAGTTTTGGCATGTACAAGTTTCTTGCAAGTTTTCATTCTTCTTAGGTATAATCATTAAACTATGAATAAAACTTGATTCCAGTTTGAAGTTTTAAGCAAGCTGAGGCTCAAGTGAACTTTTGGCCGAAAACTAATGCAAGCTTAAATTGCTAAAAACGGATAAGTTGTTACCTACTATTTCAAAATGAACACGAGGTAGTCACAAGCCAATATTGAATTATGTTTCATCACACATATTCAGCTTAATGGTTACTCTTTATTGAGTTACGGCTGAATATAGAAAAAAGGGGGAAAAACCAAGTCCTTTATGACAACTATTATGAAATGTCAAGAGACATCTTATGAATGCTTCCATTTGGCTCTGTAAGTTCCTTGGAGTATTGGTAACCCAGTCCAGTCATAAGAACCAAAGCACAACAGTGATTGCGCTTCGTTTAAACTGATATTTTGTTCAACCAGTTAGCTTGAGTTGGCAGTAATTACTGTTTAATATGGCACAGTGTTCTTGTACTAGGTAATTAGGCTAAAACATTTGAATTGAGTCTAGAGGTTGTGAAGTTTCTTATCATGAGAAACAAAACCACTGGAGCTGTGCAGTACAAATTGACATCAATAAAATTATGGAGTGCTTTCACTAAAAATAAACAAATCAACGTGTACGGTGCTCTAGAACAGCTTTTGTTCAACTCAGTATCAGACACCACAAAAACTGAACATCAATTTGAATTCTAAAAGCACACAGCTATATCAAGCCAAGCTTAAATTCGAGCTAAGCTCAAACAAATAATTAAAACTCCGGAATTGTATTGAGTTTAAACTTAATTAACCTGGCTCTGTTTCTGCGTTTCACTTCTAATAGGGTTTACAACTCAGTAGATATCCTTGATAAAATGGTTTTACAAGAATTTGAATTTGCATCATATCATATTCATATTTCTGGTCACAATTTATGCCGCGGTATGAACAAAGAAGAAGATGAAATCTACTTAAAGCTATTAATTAATCAATATTAAGTCCTCTTTTTTCTTTCAACCAGCAATGCTTCTATTATATTTATAGATTATCATAAAGAGGTTTACAATTCATTCCTAGGCTACATGTATTGTAAGTGATTGTTGTTGCAATACAGTGGTTTGCACTTCTGATCTTCTTAGTGCTTTTGTGTCCTTCACTATGTAGACATATCAGCTTTGCATCTTTCCATTACTTTGCCATGTGTAGTTTCTGTGCACACTTTTCAAATTTAATGAAATTATTTGATCAGTCTTTCAAAATCTGTATTATAATTAGAGAAAGGGGTGTGAATCCGGCCTCATTCCCCTTGAGTAGGAAGCCAGCCTACATGTGCGAATAAGTGTGATACATGGTTCTATCCTTCTCAAGCATATCCTTGAATTTGTTAGCATTGTTAAATGTCGTTGACACTTGACCACAAAGTAGTGTGTTTTAATGCATGCATTTTCTTTGTTTTACCATTGTGTATGAATGAACCTACATGCGCAAAGCATATATTTGTAGTGAACATTGTTAAATGTTCTTATTTGAATAATAAGCCAATTTCCTATATCACCGGAAAATATGTGAAAGAAAACACATGCAGTGCACATGCAAATTTAATATACCCAGCTTATGATTATGCAGTGGTAAATGTAGGTTGCAGCCAACATGGTAGTTCTGGAGCGAGCCTGCGACTTCTTCTTCCACCATGCTGCACAACTCCCTGGAATTCCCCTCCGAATAGCTGAGAGAAGCCGGCGAGAATTCCCCCTCAAAAAATTGCGTGATGCTGTCGAGGGCCTCCTAGTGAGTCTCCTAAGAAACAAAATCGATGATTTCATGCTTCGTACCGATTCCATAAGTTGGATGGCTGACAAGCCTCCTCAAAGCGGCAATGGATATGCAAATGAGGTGCTCATATATATACCTTGAGACACTAGCTAGTCTCCACAGCTCAACAAATACTCCCTCGCCAAGTCCTCAAACGTATTATTCGTGGAGTTTTATCTCACATCTCTGATAAGATTGTTGCCATGTTTACCAGTGATTCTTTGAAGAGGATTAATGGTAATGCAGTGATAGGAATTGATACTGATCTCAAACTTTACGAATCTTTTGCCGACTCCCAATCCCATCTGTACAGAGAATCAGAGGAGAATGAACTAAAGATGGCTTTGATTGAGGCTAGCCAGTTGGTTAATTTACTTATGAGCAACCACCCAGAGAATTTTCTGAACCCAGTGATTAGGGAACGGAGTTATAACAAGCTGGACTATAAGAAGGTGGTGATGATCTCTGAGAAGTTTAGGGATTCATCGGATCGACTGTTTGGAACGTTTGGTACAAGGGGTGCAAAGCAGAACCCAAAGAAGAAATCGTTGGATGCTTTGATAAAGAGGCTCAAGGATGTTAGATGAATTGATTAGTTGGTAAAATTGCTACAGCTTTAGTGCTTTTTACTCTTTTTGAGTTGATTCTAGTTCAAAATGAAGTATTTTCCTTTTTCTTTTCTTTTTGTTTTGATTACAAACGCATGATTTTTGTAGTTTATATCATTATTTTCGAAAACTGCAGCTGAGTGAGATGCTAATTCCTTTGTAACTATATAGAACTTTTGTTCTTTGTATTATATTTATCATTTTGTTGAATAATTCAGTTTTATTTTCGTGTGCTATTCTTCCGTGATTATTATGATGTAGAATGTAGTCTGTGATAAATAAATGGTAATATAGATCAAGCTCCTATGAGCAAGCCTTTTATCTTCTCTCCCGTTTTGGCCGTTTCTCATATTCAACTGTATGTATATCATTTTTGTCTTTTAAAAAAATTCATTCAATAAAATTTCTACTTCATTTTTGTTTCTTTGACAAACTCTTCATTGACCTTGCTCATAATATGAATCCAACTTCGCTTGATTGAACAAACTTGTTTGATTGAGCAAGTTAGAATTCGGAAGAGAAATTTATTGTAATCAGATTTTCTTATCTTTTATTCTTCTAGTGTGTATCTCTTTATATACACATTACATTCTTGAAGAAGTGGTACAATTGATTGAGGAAAAGATTAAGGAGATGAGAGATTTGAGGGAATCTGTTTCCTAATTTATATGAAACAGAATATTTAGATTATTCTTACTATTTCAACCCCCCTCAAGTTGGTGCATCGATATTGAATATGCCCAATTTGTCCACAAATTTCAATTAGAGCTTATTCGAAACTGTCTTGGTAAGAATATCTGCGAGTTGACCTTCTGATTTTAACTTAGAAATCTCAATAATTTTCTCACATAATTTCTCCTTGATGAAGAATCTATCAATATCTACATGTTTCGTCCTATCATGTTGAACTAGGTTGGCAGCAATATTACATGTCGCTTGGTTGTCACAATACATCTTAATAGGCTCATTCGGACCACAATATAAATCATGTAACAAAAGTTTAAGCTATAGAACTTCATTTATACTTAACTAGTGTTACCCTGTGCAAATTGCACAGATTTAAAATGCTTTTAACAGACTCATAAAATTATATGGAACTTAAACAATACAAAGATGATATGCACAATGTCTTTTTTTTCCAGTTTATCTTATATAATAACATGTGCTACTCTTAACTGGAAAACCCAAATAATGATATTTTTATCTATTTCGGTCATATTCTTTGAAACCACTAAGGGAGATTATATTAGTTCATATTCTTTTATTATCATGTACATGCACAGTAACTTTAGTTCTTAAACCAAAACATAAAAGTCATTAAAGGACGGAGGTGACTATAGTACCCCGTATTTTTAAATATTATTTTTAAAGGTTTAAAAATGAATTAAAATGATTTTGGGATTTAATAAATATTTTCAGAAAATTTACCTTTTTACACGTGCGAAATACGTGCAAATATTTTCTTGAGAAGTTCAAAAGCCAAAATTTCTTCATGGAAAATCATCATTTATTATTTGGGATTTATTTGTAATTTTTCTATATTTTTCTGATATTTATTGGATCTATTTGCAAATATTAAGAAAAAGAATGATCTTTTGCAAAATTGTCATTTTGAGGGGTGAAAGTGCAAAAACTATTTTCTGGACTTTTCAAACAGTGCCGACTGGAAATAAGGAGTTTATTTTGCTTTTAAATCTCAATTTAATTGATTTTATCAAGTTTCCAAGTATAGGAATCTATTTATGTAAAGTTATATTTTAATGGGAGTTATTTTGCAAATGTGTCTAAAAACCCTACAACTCCTATTCCGGGTATTTAAAAGGGGTGTAGTGCAGCCGTCTTTCGCTGCACAACATAAAGTTTTATTATTTTTGGAGAATTAAGAAGAGGATCTTGGATTTTGCAAAAGAGAAGTTTTCTCATCGGATTTCTACATTCGAGGTGAGTGATGTAAATTGTTTGTTGTTTTATTTTTATTTGTTCTATTGAATGTTGTATTGTATGTGAGTGATTTGTTTGTCTCCTTTCATTTTGTGAACGTTGTATGATGGATCTTGGATATTGAATTTTAATTGCTAGAAAGCATGTTTAGGGTTTGAATATGAATATGCACATTATGAGTTTGGATGGATGGATGAAAATTGGATCTTGTGAAACCCTAGTTGTGGTGAATAAAATTGTATGTGGGTAGTCCATCTCTTTTGGATCAATGTTGGATTGATTGGATATGGTAGATGTTATACATAAACCTAATAAAGATGAGATTTTTATTACTTTTGAGTATTGGTTGAATACAAATTGAATATGGTGTTGTTATCAATTGATTGAGGTTGTAAGTTGAAATGGTAATTCAATTTTGAGAAAATTTGAAAGGAAAAGTATGAATCAAGAGATCATGACATGAAAATCGAACTTGAAAATTTAGTTGAGTTGAGGAAATATACCCAAATTGGGGGTTTTCTTGAGATTTTGGTATTGATACGATTTGGATCTGAATACAAAGCAATTTCGATGAGTAATTGATTTTAAGAAACTCTATTTTTGACTATATGCACAATCCATGTTTTGATTGAAAGAAATCAACAAAATCTCTATTTTTGTAAATTCAAGTAGTTTTGATTCAGTTTATGGATTATTATAAATCCTACATGTTGTATTTGAACATATAAGAAATAAGCTTTTCGTAGAAATCGTTTTCATAAAGTAAAACTACGTATCGGTTGAGATGTGCACAAGCAAAAGTTTGCAGTTTGCAGGTCGACAGTCAACTGGTATGACTTCTCAGTCGATCGACATGACCCGGCTGCTATGTTCCCTAGTTTCTTGAAATTTCGTTCGGGACAGTCGATTGAAGACTTTTACAGTCGACTGGTGCCACTTAGAATTATTTTTAAAGTTATTGTAATTTTTCTCTCTGGACAGTCGACTTATACCCTTTACAGTCGACTGCTACACTTAGAATTATTTCTTAAAGATTATTGGATTTTCGTTCTGGACAGTCGACCGATAGTTTTTATAAGTCGATTTATAACACTTAGATTATTTTCTTAAAACCATGAAATTTCTTTCTGGACAGTCGACTTACGTTTGTTATTAGTCGACTGGTACTGATGTATTTTTTATATAATTTTGAATGTTCTTTCAAATGATTTATTCCCTAAATATTTTAATCTATATCTTACTATTCTATACCTTATCTTCTACCGAACAAATGTTTTTCGTGTTGTTTTATCTGAGCAATTGATGTTGGAAGATTGGTTTGGATATTTGAGTGTGAGTCTCTAGAGGGTGTGTGTGATCCTAGTATACCGACAGTTGAGTTATTTATGTTTGGGCCTGTCGAAGCATTTTAGTTGATCAGTTGTTGAGTTAAGTCCGGTAGGGTACACCAACTCTAGAAGATTCGTTAAGTAATTAAACAACCAAAATGATAAGGACAGGCACTAGTGGTGATATGATGAACGAGAACATGGGTTATGGACCTCAATATGGCTTGCGGTGTGAGATAATCTCCAGAATTATCCAGTGTAAGTGAAATAGTCTCCGTAATTACCTGTGGTGTGGGATTGATCTCCGGAATTATCGGGGTCGAGGCGACGCACATGTGGTATTCATGTGATGAGGTGCCATTGCTTGCGGTGTGGGGTATTCTCGAAGATTCCCAGGTGTGAGTGAAATAGTCTCCGAAATTATCTGTGGATAGAGATTGACCTCCGGAATTATCGGGGCATGGGCTAATACTCACAGTTTATCTTTATCTCGTAGTAGTCATCGTGTTAGGATTAGTTGCATAGCGGGGGATTAAACCCTATAATGTGGAGACGTTAAGGGTTTGTACCGGACCTATGTAGAGTGGGATGCATAGACTCCGACAAGTACGCATTAGAGAGTCAGCATATAGACTTGATGTTTTCTTGACTTGGTTTTATGCATGTGGTTTCCTATGTTCTACACTTGACACTTAGTTAGTTCCACTTGATGTTTTCATGTTTCCTTGCTATGTCACATTTTATGTATTTTTGTTTATTACATGTTGTTTATGAATCTATGCTTAACTTATGTTGTTTGTTTTATGTCACTCACACCTTTATGGGTGACCCCTTTAGTTTTGAGGGTTATGGTTATCTCTAACCTCATATTTTACAGGTGATTTCTTAAGGCTCGGAGTTGGATGCTTGAGTTCAATTGATATAAGGACTTATGTAATTTGTAAAGTGTTGTAAAGAAAAGAGAATTGTGATTAAGGTGTATTGTATTCCGCTGTGCTATGTAAACGATTATTGTAATGAAAGTTGAAATTTTTTTATTGGTGTTAAGTTGTGTTTAATATTACAATGAAGTTGATGCTGGGAATTGTGCCACGTATTTTCTAAGATATCATATTAGAAATTCGGGGCGCTATAGAGATTGGTATCAGAGCATGCTTCAATAGTAATAATAAACATGGTATAAAAATAACCTAGGTATGGACACTAGAGCGTGAGTACCTAGGTGTGGACATTAGAGGGTGAGTATCACATAGAACTGAAACATGATGTTTTTATGTTTGGAATATGGTTGCGGTTTTGCCAAAGGGTATTGATGTGAATATGAGTGGTGTTGTGGTGCTCTAACTTTTCCCTCATTTTGCAGTATTCAGAATGGTTGGACCCAGATCCAGGATTGGTAACAATGGTGATGGAGCTGGAAGTTCCCAAGGAACTGGAATTGATCTCGAGGCCGAATTTGCCAGGGTGTATCGTACGTTGAATGCACTAATGGCAGCTAATTTGGCTCAGAATCAGAACCAAAATCAGAATCATGGGGCTGGACCAGGATTGATTAACGCCGATCCCATCAAGCAGATTGAGTCTTTCAAGAGGATGAGGCCGCCAGTGTTTGAGGGGCAGTCTGATCCAGAAGAGGCTGATGATTGGATTAGGCGGATGGAGACAATTTTCGAGGTCTCGGAAACTCTGGCAGCCAATAAAGTGAAGTTGGCCACTATGCAATTGGAAAAGTACGCTAGTGTTTGGTGGCAAACGGTAAATAGGACTTTGGGGAACCAGCAAATGACTTGGGAGGCTTTTCTGGAAGAATTCAGGGATCGTTTCTTTCCCCTGGATATTTAGAAGAAGAAGGCGACCGAATTCTTGAATCTGCAGCAGGGCAGCATGACCGTACGAGAGTATGAGACCAAGTTTGCTCAACTGTCGAGGTATGCACCGGAGCTGATAGTTGACGAGGCGAAGAAGGCTAAGAAGTTTGAGCAAGGCTTGAGGCCAAACTTGAGGTCGAGAATGATTCCGTTGGGCATAAGGAGGTTCGACAAGCTGTTCAGGAGAGCAGCTATGACGGAGGAAGACATGGACCAGTTCCAGAAGAAGCAAGAGACCTGGAACAGGAACAAGAGGCCAGCATCAGGTCAGAGTGGGAAGGGATTCCCAACGAAGCAAGTCAAATTCAGTGGTTCAGTGCAGAAGGCACCTGCAACTCAGAAAGTGACTTGTTATTACTGCAAGGAGGCAGGTCATTACAGGTCAGCGTGTCCAAAGTTGGCAAAGCAGACTTGTTTCCAGTGTAGGCAGGCAGAACATTCTAAGCCTCATTGTCTACAGTTGAGGAAGGATGGTCCAGGTGGAAGTAAATTCCAGAGGCAAGGGCGAGTGTTCGCATTAACCGAGGAGGATGCGGGTAACTCGGAAGATGTGATCCAGGGTATGCAAGAGTTCTGATTTCATTTTTTAATCAATGTAATAAGTAAAATCTTTATTGGAGAATAATTGGAGATTGAGTATCATTTTTCATGTAACAGGAATTGTTTTGATTAAAAGGCAAGAGTTTTATTTGATACTGGTTCTTCGCATACTTTTGTGTCGCCAAATTTTGCAAAGGTCTTAGGTGTGGAGCCTAAGTTGTTTCCAGGCAAGGTTTTGTCGGTGGCAATGCCGTCAGGTGAAGAATTGATTGCTGATCGATATTACGAGGGCTGTGATATCGAGATTGGCGGGAGATTATTCGGCATTGATCTGATTGAGCTGCAAGTCTTAGGAGTGGATGTGATCATGGGTATTGATTGGATGGCAATATATGATGCCACAATTGAATACAAGCAGAAAGAGGTGTTAGTGAAAGCACCAGGTGGTCCTGCAGTGACTTTCCAAGGAAAGAAGAAGATTCCGAAGGTGGTTGCAATGGTATCCAAGATGGCAATTCCAGATGAAGTCCAAGGCATTCCGGTTGTCAGAGATTTTCCTAAGGTGTTCTTGGAAGATTTTCCAGGATTACCGCTGCAGAGAGATGTGGAGTTTTGCATTAATGTTCAGCCGGGGAGTGCTCCGATTTCTAAGGCTCCGTACAGGATGGCACCAATAGAGCAAGACGAAGTGAAGAAGCAGATTGAGGAGCTGTTGAGCAAGGGGCTAGTTAGGCCGAGTTCCTCACTGTGGGGTGCGCCAGTGTTGTTAGTCAAGAAGAAGGATGGGTCAATGAGGATGTGCATTGACTACCGGGAGTTGAATAGGGTGACTATTCAGAACAAGTATCCACTACCGCGGATTGATGATTTGTTTGACAGGCTTCGAGGAGCAGCTGTGTTTTCGAAAATTGATTTGAGATCAGGGTATCATCAGGTTCGAGTCAAGGAGGAAGATGTGAGTAAGACAGCTTTCAGGACTCGTCATGGGCTCTATGAGTTTTTGGTGATGCCATTCGGGTTGACGAATGCGCCAGCAGTGTTCATGGATATGATGAATCGGGTTTTGAGGCCATTTATTAACTCCTTTGTAGTGGTTTTCATCGACGATATTTTGGTGTATTCGAAGTCGGAGGAGGAGCATTCTATGCACTTGACAGCGGTATTACAAAAATTGCAGGAGAATAGCTTGTATGCCAAGTTGTCGAAGTGTGAGTTTTGGAAGTTTGAGGTAGCTTTCCTTGGTCATATCCTTTCTAAGGAGAAAGTGGCCACTGATCCTCAAAAGGTGGAAGCAGTAAAGAATTGGCCCAGGCCAACGTCTGTGAAGAAAGTCAGAAGTTTCTTGGGTTTGGCTGGTTACTACAGGAGATTCATCCAGGGTTATTCTCAGATTGCAGTTCCTTTGACAGGCTTGACCCGGAAGAATGTGGCATTTTCATGGACTGATAAGTGTGAGGCGAGTTTCCTTGAGTTAAAGGAGAGGTTAACTACTGCACCTATCTTAGCTTTGCCACAAGCTGGGAAGGATTATGATATCTTCAGTAATGCGTCTCTCAGAGGTTTGGGTTGTGTCTTGATGCAAGAAGGCAAGGTTATTGCTTACGGTTCGAGGCAATTGCGTCCGCATGAGAAGAATTATCCAACGCATGATTTGGAGCTAGCAGCTATAATCTTTGCCTTGAAGAAGTGGAGGCATTATGTTTATGGTGAGAAGGTCAATATGTACACTGACTACAAAAGCCTGAAGTACATTTATCAACAGAAGGATCTTAATCTTCGGCAGAGAAGGTGGTTGGAAGTATTGGAAGACATTCGTCCTGAGATCAAGTATCATCCGGGCAAGGCGAATGTGGTAACTGATGGACTTAGCAGGAAGAGTAGTTTATCAAGTTTGATACTAGTCGAAGCGAGTTGGCAGCAGAGTTTGATCAGGCAGGTATCGAGGTGGTGCTGCAGAGTTTAGGGGCATCTTTGGCTCAGTTGAGATTGCAGCCTTCCTTGAGAGAGAGGATTGTGGAAGGTCAGAGGTCAGATTCAGAGATTCAGAAGATACTGCAACAGGTTTCAGAAGGCAAGCTATCAGAGTTTCGTGTCCAAGATGGAGTTCTTTGGATGGGTGAGGTTGTATGTTCCGGATAATGCAGATTTGAGAAAGAATATCTTGCAGGAAGCACACAGTACCTTATTGTCAGTACATCCTGGAGGCACGAAGATGTACAAGGATATCAAACAGCACTTTTGGTGGTCTGGTATGAAGAGGGATGTGGCAGATTTCGTGGCAAGGTGTCTGACTTGTCAGCAGATCAAAGCAGAAAATCAGAGACCTGGAGGTTTATTACAGCCGTTGCCCATTCCGGAGTGAAAATGGGAAAACATCAGTATGGATTTCATCACGGGTTTGTCGAGGAGTTCGAATGGCAATGACTCGATTTGGGTTATTGTGGACCGTTTAACCAAGTCAGCTCACTTTCTAGTCATGAAGATTACTTGGTCGTTGGAGAAATTGGCTGAGTTGTACATTGGTGAGATTGTGAGACTTTATGGAGTTCCTGTGTCGATTGTTTCTGACAGAGATGCAAGGTTCACTTCAAGATTTTGGAAGAGCCTACAAGCAACTTTGGGCACCAGAACTGATTTCAGTACCGCTTTTCATCCACAGACCGATGGTCAGACTGAGAGAGTGAATCGAGTGCTGGAAGATATGCTAAGGGCGTGTGTGATGGATTTCGGTGGTAGTTGAGAGAGATACTTGACATTGGTTGAGTTTGCTTATAACAACAGTTACCATGCGAGTATCGGGATGGCACCGTATGAGGCTTTGTACGGGCGGAGGTGCAGGATACCTGTTTGTTGGTACGAGGTTGGCGAGAGGCAAATGTTTGGTCCTGAGATCGTACAGCAGACGACAGAGCAAATTGAGCTGATTCGCAAGAGGTTGGTTGAGGCTCAGAGTCGGCAGAAGAGTTATGCTGACACTTGACGAAGGGACTGGGAGTTGAGGTTGGGCATGCAGTTTTCCTCAAGGTGTCTCCGACCAAAGGAGTGATCAGATTTGGTAAGAGAGGCAAGTTAGCGCCAAGGTATATTGGGCCATACCGAATCATGGAGCGGATTGGCAAGACAGCATATAGGTTGAAGCTTCCAGAGGAGTTGGCACAGATGCATGAGGTGTTCCATGTGTCATTATTGAGGAAGTATGTGCCAGATATGAATCATCAGTTGGTAGGGATTCCTGAATGTCTACTGGTGAACTTGAGTTACAAAGAACAGCCTGTTGAAATCGTTGACCATAGGGAGAAAGTTCTTAGGAGCAAAGTGATACCTATGGTCAAGGTGTTGTGAAGGAATCAGCAGTTCGAGGAGGCTACTTGGGAGCCAAAGGATCGCATGCAGAAGGATTTTCCTGAGCTTTTTATATGATTGTATCTTATTTATGTGATGGTATTTCTTTGGATGATTGTACTATTGGATTGAGTTTCATTTCTTTTATTTGATTGTGTCCTTCTATGTGAATGTTTTGAAATTATGGTTCATTTATGAAATTTCAATTCCTTTGTTCATTCTTATTTTGGACCTCATTAGCAATAGTTCTGAAGACAAAACTCTTCTAAGGAGGGAGTGATGTAGTACCCCGTATTTTTAAATATTATTTTTAAAGGTTTATAAATGAATTAAAATGATTTTGGGGATTTAATAAATATTTTCAGAAAATTTACCTTTTTACACGTGCGAAACACGTGCAAATATTTTCTTGAGAAGTTCAAAAGCCAAAATTTCTTCATGGAAAATCATCATTTATTACTTGAGATTTATTTGTAATTTTTAAATATTTTTCTGATATTTATTGGATCTATTTGCAAATATTAAGAAAAAGAAGGATCTTTTGCAAAATTGTCATTTTGAGGGGTGAAAGTGCAAAAACTATTTTCTGGACTTTTCAAACAATGCCGACTGGAAATAAGGAGTTTATTTTGCTTTTAAATCTCAATTTAATTGATTTTATCAAGTTTCCAAGTATAGGAATCTATTTATGTAAAGTTATATTTTAATGGGGGTTATTTTGCAAATGTGTCTAAAAACCCTACAACTCCTATTCCGGGTATTTAAAAGGGGTGTAGTGCAGCCGTCTTTCGCTGCACAACATAAAGTTTTATTATTTTTGGAGAATTAAGAAGAGGATCTTGGATTTTGCAAAAGAGAAGTTTTCTCATCGGATTTCTACATTCGAGGTAAGTGATGTAAATTGTTTGTTGTTTTATTTTTATTTGTTCTATTGAATGTTGTATTGTATGTGAGTGATTTGTTTGTCTCCTTTCATTTTGTGAACGTTGTATGATGGATCTTGGATATTGAATTTTAATTGCTAGAAAGCATGTTTAGGGTTTGAATATGAATATGCACATTATGAGTTTGGATGGATGGATGAAAATTGGATCTTGTGAAACCCTAGTTGTGGTGAATAAAATTGTATGTGGGTAGTCCATCTCTTTTGGATCAATGTTGGATTGATTGGATATGGCAGATTTTATACATAAACCTAATAAAGATGAGATTTTCATTACTTTTGAGTATTGGTTGAATACAAATTGAATATGGTGTTGTTATCAATTGATTGAGGTTGTAAGTTGAAATGGTAATTCAATTTTGAGAAAATTTGAAAGGAAAAGTATGAATCAAGAGATCATGACATGAAAATCGAACTTGGAAATTTAGTTGAGTTGAGGAAATATACCCAAATTGGGGGTTTTCTTGAGATTTTGGTATTGATACGATTTGGATCTGAATACAAAGCAATTTCGATGAGTAATTGATTTTAAGAAACTCTATTTTTGACTATATGCACAATCCATGTTTTGATTGAAAGAAATCAACAAAATCTCTATTTTTGTAAATTCAAGTAGTTTTGATTCAGTTTATGGATTATTATAAATCCTACATGTTGTATTTGAACATATAAGAAATAAGCTTTTCGTAGAAATCGTTTTCATAAAGTAAAACTACGTATCGGTTGAGATGTGCACAAGCAAAAGTTTGCAGTTTGCAGGTCGACAGTCAACTGGTATGACTTCTCAGTCGATCGACATGACCCGGCTGCTATGTTCCCTAGTTTCTTGAAATTTCGTTCGGGACAGTCGATTGAAGACTTTTACAGTCGACTGGTGCCACTTAGAATTATTTTTAAAGTTATTGTAATTTTTCTCTCTGGACAGTCGACTTATACCCTTTACAGTCGACTGCTACACTTAGAATTATTTCTTAAAGATTATTGGATTTTCGTTCTGGACAGTCGACCGATAGTTTTTATAAGTCGATTTATAACACTTAGATTATTTTCTTAAAACCATGAAATTTCTTTCTGGACAGTCGACTTACGTTTGTTATTAGTCGACTGGTACTGATGTATTTTTTATATAATTTTGAATGTTCTTTCAAATGATTTATTCCCTAAATATTTTAATCTATATCTTACTATTCTATACCTTATCTTCTACCGAACAAATGTTTTTCGTGTTGTTTTATCTGAGCAATTGATGTTGGAAGATTGGTTTGGATATTTGAGTGTGAGTCTCTAGAGGGTGTGTGTGATCCTAGTATACCGACAGTTGAGTTATTTATGTTTGGGCCTGTCGAAGCATTTTAGTTGATCAGTTGTTGAGTTAAGTCCGGTAGGGTACACCAACTCTAGAAGATTCGTTAAGTAATTAAACAACCAAAATGATAAGGACAGGCACTAGTGGTGATATGATGAACGAGAACATGGGTTATGGACCTCAATATGGCTTGCGGTGTGAGATAATCTCCAGAATTATCCAGTGTAAGTGAAATAGTCTCCGTAATTACCTGTGGTGTGGGATTGATCTCCGGAATTATCGGGGTCGAGGCGACGCACATGTGGTATTCGTGTGATGAGGTGCCATTGCTTGCGGTGTGGGGTATTCTCGAAGATTCCCAGGTGTGAGTGAAATAGTCTCCGAAATTATCTGTGGATAGAGATTGACCTCCGGAATTATCGGGGCATGGGCTAATACTCACAGTTTATCTTTATCTCGTAGTAGTCATCGTGTTAGGATTAGTTGCATAGCGGGGGATTAAACCCTATAATGTGGAGACGTTAAGGGCTTGTACCGGACCTATGTAGAGTGGGATGCATAGACTCCGACAAGTACGCATTAGAGAGTCAGCATATAGACTTGATGTTTTCTTGACTTGGTTTTATGCATGTGGTTTCCTATGTTCTACACTTGACACTTAGTTAGTTCCACTTGATGTTTTCATGTTTTCTTGCTACGTCACATTTTATGTATTCTTGTTTATTACATGTTGTTTATGAATCTATGCTTAACTTATGTTGTTTGTTTTATGTCACTCACACCTTTATGGCTGACCCCTTTAGTTTTGGGGGTTAGGGTTATCTCTAGCCTCATATTTTACAGATGATTTCTTAAGGCTCGGAGTTGGATGCTTGAGTTCAATTGATATAAGGACTTATGTAATTTGTAAAGTGTTGTAAAGAAAAGAGAATTGTGATTAAGGTGTATTGTATTCTGCTGTGCTATGTAAACGATTATTGTAATGAAAGTTGAAAATTTTTTATTGGTGTTAAGTTGTGTTTAATATTACAATGAAGTTGATGCTGGGAATTGTGCCACGTATTTTCTAAGATATCATTTTAGAAATTCGGAGCACTACAGTGATCCTATTCAACACCGACACAACACTAATACATAGTTAAACCCTAGATCCCTAAATTTAGAGATGCCTCTTAACTACTTCGATCGCAATATAATTAAAAGATAACAAATCTACAAATTAACAAATTCACATTTTCAAATCAACCAACATCATTCTTAAGGGTGGCCGATCATACGGAAATGGGCCAACCGACCGGTTTTCCAACCAAACCAATCGATTCGGTACCGAAAAATTCGGTTACCAAAAGTATGGTACGGTACAACCGTATCGAGTTCTAAAATCCGGTTCGGTTTCGGTATTAATATGGTTTAGTTGGTATTTTGCCGTACCGTACCGAAATGGGAAAAAGAAAATGAATATGATTCATCAGTAATATGATGCAGAATTATTCAAGCACAAATTACACTAAACTTTCTGTATTATTAATCTGACATATATACACATGCAAGTAACAAACTACCAACCTAAGAAAAACAGCACCAACATCAGCCTATAAAATTACTACTGCTAGCAATTGATGCTATCAGACAACAAGAATACTAGCCACAGCCTGCACCATGGAGATTCAGAGAAGGGCAATACATGATGAACAGAATTCTCAATTTCAATTTGGTTTTTGGGTTAAGTCAGTGTAGAGTAGAGGGTACTATATTTATAAAGGGAGGAGAAGAATAGGATGCTATATATTTGAGTCGGGTTTCGGTTCTACTTTACTTTTGGTTTGGATATAGGATTATTGGTTTGGATTTGGGTTTGGGTTGGGTCAATTTTGGTATAACACCAATACCGAACCGTGCCAACCGAAGTAGTCGGTATACTGAAGTTTCGGTATACCGAAATTTTTGGTTGGTAACGATTTGCATATTCTAAACCGAACTAGTTTGGTATGGTAATGGTACAATGTCAAAAAGTTCGGTACCGTACCGAGCCCACCCCTAATCATTTTATATTTCTAAAGCAAAGAAAAAAAGTCGTATAATTACCGAAGTTGAGCTTACAATACAGTATAGGTGGGGATGTGGCTCTTCTTGGACTCCTCCTTAATGTACTCTGCTATCTCCTTCTCTACAATGTTCTTCTCAACTGCCTTCCCTCTCAAATCAAGGCTTCCTCTTAAATCATTCTCTCTCAAATGAAACATAATCAACATCAGAAGGTGAGTGGTTGTTTTTATTTTTATTTCATTTTATTTTATTTTGTAAATTGATAGCACGTATTAGTACATGTTTGTTTCTTCTTTTTTTCTCATGTGTTAGCACGTGCTAGTTTTCTACTTTTCCTCCCCTTGCTTTATTTTAATAGAGGAAGGACTCTCTCTCTCCTAATAGTATAATATATAATAGTATGCATAATTTTAAAAAATAATTAATTTTAACAATATTTGATCGGACGATTATATATATCTTCATAGTTTATCAAGTAAGAATCCAATACAGTAATTATACCATAGATCAATGTTGAATAGAAAAATTACTGAGATTGCAGCAAAAGAAAGAAACTTTAATCAAATTGAAGTAAAACAATAAAACAACTTTAATCAAGATACACGTTTCATTTTCGGAAACACCCTCAATAAACTTTGGTAATGTGCTAATGCTAGTCAAAAAAAGTATAAACTTAGTTTTGAGTTTAAGAGACTTACATCAATCCTTTTAATACAATGCACATGATGAAGCACCCCTTTTCTGCACGCCTAAATAATGGCAACAGATGCTCATAATAAAATTGGATCATGGATCAAAAGATATAGTATAGGACAAAGTTCATAAATATTGAGAAACCACTACAGAGGAAACCATCAAACACAAAAAACGTAATTGCTACGTAGTAGACTTTTACCTTCTATATCCACATTCGTAGACATCCAAAATCCGTCAACAAGACAACACCTGAAAGAAGGTAATTTGAATGACTAAATTGAATCAAAATAATGCCAAACAATTATAAAGGTCTTATGAGAATTTTCACAAACACCTCGTGTGCACCACAAATGAGAAAATAATTGTAATCAAGATAATCCCAGATCCAAATTTGAACCTTCCCACATCTATAAGCATCTTCTGAACCCTATATTTCGAAGATTGGTGTATAAATCCCTAATCAAATTCAAAATTAAAACCCATCCACTTGAGTTCTGTATGCCCCAACCACACAGCAGGCTCCTACAACTACTATCCTCTCCTTGCTCTATTTTAATAGAGGAATGACTCGCTCTCTCCTAATAGTATAATATATATAATATTATGCATAATTTTTAAAAATAATTAATTTTAACAATATTTGATCGGACGATTATATATATTAATACAATACGCATGATGAAGCACCCCCTTTCTGCACGCCTACATAATGGCAACAGATGCTCGACATAAAACTGGAGCATGGATCAAAAGATATAGAATAGGACAAAGTTCATCAGCATTGAGAAACCACTACAGAGGAAACCTATATTCACATTCGTCAGCTATCTAAAATCCGTCGGCAAGACAACACCTGAAAGAAGGTAATTTGAATGACTAAAATGAATCAAAATAATGCCAAATAATTATAAAGGTCTTTTGAGCATTTTCACAAACACTTCGTGTGCACCACAAATGAGAAAATAATTTAATCATGATAATCCCGAACCCAAATTTGAACATTCCCACATCTAAAAGCATCTTATTGAACCCTATATTTCGAAGATTGGTGTATAAATCCCTAATTAAATTCAAAATTAAAACACATCTACTTGAGTTCCATATGCCCCCACCACACAGCAAGCTCCTACAACTAACATATTTCAGTTTATTCATGTATTTTATCAAACAGGATGAACACATATATTAAATAGAGATAAGATTGAAGAATTTAACATGGGAGACGAAGCCGCATATAATACACCAAAGGATCTCATTACTCTTAGATTCATCAAATATTTTCATCTCTTTAGCAAATAATTATACTATATATACAATCCAAAATAAGAGAGGATGTTACAACTTGATCAATACCTTAATCTCATACTCTCAATATTCTAAAAAAATAATAAATATATAATCCAAAATAAGAGAGGATCTTACAACTTCCTGAATACCTTAATCTCGGTGTGGATTTGGGGTATGGCATACGGTCGAATGGCGAATGGCGAACGTTTACGGTTGAGTTTGGGCTAGGGATGATGGGGAGGATAAGTGAATGGGGACGACTTGTATTTGGGTAGACTGGTGGACGGTGAACGGCGGCAGTTTGGATTGGGTCGGATTTGCGGATGGTGAACGGTGACGGGTGGGTTTTGGGCGAGGATGGGTTAAGGGGATTTGGGGAGAGGAAGATTTTTTTACTTGAGTTTCATATACCCCCACCACACAGCAGGCTCCTACAACCAACATATTTCAGTTCATTCATGAATTTTATCAAACAGAATGAGCACATATAGTAAATAGAGATAAGATTGAAGAATTTAACATGGGAAGACGAAGCCACACATAATACAACAAAGGATCTTTAGATATTACTCTTAGATTCATCAAATATTTTCATCTCTTTAACAAATAATTATACTATATATACAATCCAAAATAAGAGAGGATGTTACAACTTGATCAATACCTTAATCTTATATTCTCAATATTATAAAAAATAATAAATATATAATCCAAAATAAGAGAGGATCTTACAACTTCCTGAATACCTTAATTTCGGCGAGGATTTGGGGTATGGCGTACGGTTGCTGCTAGGATTTGGACAGAATGGCGAACGACGAACATTTACGGTTGAGTTTTGGGCTAGGAACGACAGCAAGGATAGGCGAACGGGGAAAACTTATATTTGGGTGGACTGGTGGACGGCGAACGGCGACGGTTTGGATTGGGGCGGATTTGCGAACGGCAAACGGTGACGAGTGGGTTTTGGGCGAGGATGGGTTAGGGGGATTTGGGGAGAGGAATATATTTTTACTTGAGTTCCATATGCCCCCACCACACAGCAGACTCCTATAACTAACATATTTCAGTTCATTCATGCATTTTATTAAACAGGATGAGTGCATATCATAAATAGAGATAAGATTGAAGAATTTAACATGGAAAGATGAAGCCGCACATAATACACCAAAGGATCTTTAGACATTACTCTTAGATTCATCAAATATTTTCATCTGTTTAGTAAATAATTATACTATATATACAATCCAAAATAAGAGGATGCTACAACTTGATTGATACCCTAATCTCATATTCTCAATATTCTAAAAAATAATAAATATATAATCTAAAATAAGAGAGGATCTTACAACTTCTTGAATACCTTTGATTTGGGGGTAGGTGTACGGCTGCTGCTTGGATTTGGGCAGAATGCCGAACGACGAACGTTTACGGTTGGCGAACGGGGACGACTTATATTTGGGTGGTGCAACGCCCCGCACACAACTCGTACGCACACAATTTACTAAATTTTAACAACTGCCCACCACAGGCTGCCTCAAAAGAGTGTCCGGACGGTTGGTAACCTTTATCCTTGGCTAATCCTATATACACACATATTTTCCCTCATTTTCTTCTGATATGGGATCTTTTCTCACTATCACCCACGTCACCAATGCATGAATGCATGCACTCTTCATTTCTTTCATTTATTTTTGTGTCTTTTTCTCCTTTTAATATCCCTAAGTCCATAAGCCATCTTATAGGCTTCATCATCACTAATCCTTTGATTAGAATCCTATAGGATCTTCTATAGGCTACCACTAACTACTAATCATCTTTTTTTTTAAAAAAATTATTCTTTTTATATATAATATACTATATAGTATATACTAGTATTTATACTCTCTAGAAATACGGGATGTTACATTCACCCCCTCTTAAGAATTCAACGTCCTCGCTGAATACGGAACGTGCAATCTAGCACAGGATCGCCTTTCTAGTCAAATGTAGACTGTGTCTCCTAATCGCTGTCCACCAAGGATCTTACGTATCTCATATACATATTGCTGCCCACCAAGGGTCTTACGCATCTCCTATATACAAGTTTTATATTCGATGTCGAAAGTTGGCTCTGATACCATCTGTCACACCCCGGACTCAAACTCGTACGCACATAATTAACTAAATTCTAGCCACGCCCACCACAGGCACTATCAAAAAGTGGGTTAACCTGTTAGGTAACCTTTATCATATGGTTTTCCTAATATATACTCTCACCTTCTCCAACCTCCATCCGTTATAACACCCCCTTCTTAAGAGGGGGTGAATGTAACACCCCGTATTTCTAGAGAGTATAAATACTAGTATATACTATATAGTATAGTATATATAAAAAGAATAAATAAATATAAAAAAAGGTGATTAGTAGTTAGTGGTGGCCTATAGAAGATCCTATGGGATTCTAATCAAAGGATTAGTGATGATGAAGCCTATAAGATGGCTTATGGGCTTAGGGACATTAATAGGAGAAAAGGACAAAAAAATAAATGAAAGAAATGAAGAGTGCATGCATTCATGCATTGGTGACGTGGGTGATAGTGAGAAAAGATCCCATATTGGAAGTAAATGAGGAAAAATATGTGTATATATAGGATTAGCCAAGGATAAAGGTTACCAACCGTCCGGACACTCTTTTGAGGCAGCCTGTGGTGGGCAGTTGTTAGAGTTTAGTAAATTGTGTGCGTACGAGTTGTGTGCGGGGCGTTACAAGTGGACTGGTGGACGGCGAACGACGACGATTTGGATTTGCGAACGACGAACGGTGACGGGTGGGTTTTGGGCGAGGATGGGATGGGGGGATTTGGGGAAAGGAAGTTTTTTGTGTGTTTTGTATATTTTTTAATTTTGTTTTATTAAGTTAAAGGTGTGGTCTGCACGTGATAAAATAAGTTTGAACTCCTACTTTTGCTTACCTTTCTGTATTTCAAAATAGAGAAGGGATGGAGGGGGTAGTCCTATTAGCTTAAGATATAATATGCCACTCCGCAATACTCAGCCTCTGCACTAGAGCATGCAACAACATTTTGCTTTTTACTTCTCCATGTAACCAAATTTCCTCCAACAAAGGTAAAATACCCTGAAGTGGATCACCTATTATCAACAGAACCTGCCCAATCAGTATCAGTATATGCCTCAACCTTCAAGTGACCATGTTTCGCAAACAATACCCTTTTTTCTGGAACAAACTTTATATATCTCAGAATTCTCATCACGGTATTCATATGTTGTTGACGAGGTGCATGAATAAACTAACTCACCACACTTAAGGCATATGACAATCTGGCCACATATGCGCAAGATACATAGGCCGTCCTACAAATCTCTGATATCTCCTATTATCACACGACACCTAATCAGGATCATTCCAAAGTTTCAGCCCTTCTTCTAACGGTGTATCAATAAGCTGACAAACAGACATTCCCACTTCCTTCAACAAATCAAGAACATATTTTCTTTGAAACAGAAAAATACCCTTTTTAGAATGAGCAACTTCAATACCAAGAAAATACCTCAAGGGTCCAAGATCCTTCATTTCGAACTTTTGCGACAACTCTGGAGTGCATTTCTCTCATTAGGATCATCTCCAGTTACTATCATATCATCCACATTTATAATTAGAGCAATAATCTTACCTTCTTTCCTTTAGGAACATAGTATGATCTGAATTATTCTGACAATATCCTAATGTCCTCATTAATTTTGTAAATCTCCCAAACCAAGCCCTTGGCGACTGCTAGAGACCATATAGTGCTTTCTTCAAATGGCACAAACGACACACTTACTATGTTGGACGGGTCTTCTTGATCCTGGTGGTAGATCCATATAAACCTCTTCTGTTAATTCCCCGTGTAAGAAAATATTCTTTTCATCAAATTGTTGTAACGACCAATCAAGGTTTGCAGCAAGTGACAGTAGAACTCGAACTGTGTTGAACTTTGCTACAGGTGCAAATATTTTATTGTAATCAATTCCATAAGTTTAGGGTGTACCCTTTGGCAACCAACCTTGCTTGTATCGCTCTATTGAACCATCGAACTTATATTTCACCGTATAAATCCATCTGCATCCTATCGGTTTCTTTCCAGCTGGTAGTTCGACTATCTCCGAAGTCTCATTCTTCTTCAAGGACTTCATCTCCTCATCCATAGCTGTTTTCCACCTTGGGTTGGCTAAGGCTTCCTACACACTGTTAGGAATGGATACAACAGATAATTGATTCACAAATGACTTATTTGATTCAAACAATCGGTGAGTGGACACATAATGACTCATGGAATACTTGATATTACTAGTGGGATTAGGCTCATAAGTAGGTTTTGGGATACCTCTAGTGGTACGATTCAGGAGTTCCCTTCTTGGAGCTTCGAACAACGACGACGATTGGTTTTGGGATTCTGACGGTGCTAGTGGTGGAGAGGACACTAGCGATGGCATGGATCCCGACGGCTCATCTTCGATGAGGTTCAACATCGATTGCAGTTCCTTGTGGAGGTCTTCTCCCACTGTAACCCCTATTTTTTTTCTGTATTTTTGGATGTATTTTTTTTTTCTTTTGAGTATTTATTCATATTGTATTCTCCTACTCTTTGTGAACCGTGTATTGGATCCTTATTATCAATATATACATTCATCTATTTGACTTGTCGTCTTTTTATTTGATCTTCTTGATTCGGTTGTTTGTCTATTATTTCATTTCTGTTGGATCAAGCCATTTTTTTTATCCTCATTATTTAAATTGTTCGCATCCTATTTTATTTATTTTGTTCCCCATCTCATTATTTTGGATCAGTCTATCTTTATTTGGATCTTTCCTATCTTTATTTGGATCTTTCACTAAACCATTAGCACCCAATTATACTCTATAATACCCCATAACCCTATTCTAATTCTTATTGGAGCCTTTATTAACCTATAAACCCAATAGCCCATCAGTAACCCTCTACCCGTTAATACCCAGAACCCTAATATCTATCTCTCCCTATATATATATTCACTGTTTCATCTATTCCCCGTGAAAGCCCTAGCCAACTTTCAAAACCCTTCCCCGATCTCTCCTAGCCCGTGCTCCCTGTGTTGTGCTTCCCTCCCGAGCGCCGCACGCCAGTGCAGCCACTTCAGCAGCCGGCCACCCTCTTCCTATTTCCTCCCGAAGCAGCAGCGTCAACAATCTAGCGGCAGCAACCCCAGCGCGACAGCAACACCGTCAGTCACAGTGCACCCCTCGGCCTTCCCCTAGCCGACGTCGCCCACGCCGCTAGTCCCCGCCGTGCCGTCGCTGTCCCGTCGGTTGCTCCTAGCCTCCGACCTACCACGCAGTGCAAACCCCTGGCTGTTCTTGGCTTGGGTTTTGTGCGTGTGTTGATCTCGAGCGAGAGTTGTGATCGTGTGTTCGTGGTTGGATTGTGATTCGTTCGCTTGAGTTCGTGCCCGAGAAACCATTCCCGTTATTCTTTTTTCCTCCGTCGTTTTCGTCGTCAAATTTAAGGCAAGTAACTTGTATTCTTTTTGTTGTATAATACAAGTACTAAATATCGCCTGTAGTGTAGTTGTTTCAAGATCTATTCTCATGAAAACTCTTGTTAGACCTTGTCTCTATGTGTTGATCCGTCCATAGTCGTCTCGTTACACACACGACATGAAATAACTTAGATATAATAGATTCTTGATGTATACATGCATGTTGTTCGTGATTTATGAGGTGTTATATGATCTCGTTTGCTTGATGTGTTAGGAGTAGTATAACTTGTTGTAGAATTTTAAAACACCATATACCATGTTAATTGGACATCTAGTATACCATATTTCGCTTTTTGTTATGATGTGGATGTGTTACATATAAACTAGTTGATTTTATGCATAAAGAAGATCTCTATTTTTGTTGTATCCTATTTTTGTTTAGTATTTTAGACCCTATTAAGGTCAGTAAATAAAAATTATTTGTGAATATGATTTATAGAGAATTCTATCTACTTTCCAGAATTTCTGACAGATCTCAGTTTCGATTCGTGAGTTGCAAGTTATTGCTGTTTTACTACAGATGTGTAGAAAATTTTACTCTGTTTTATATGAATTCTGTATGGTTATTTATTTTTATACTGATGTTAAAGATAATATTTTGATCCAATATTTTGCCGAGTACAACTTGACTTGACTAGGATTAACCCCTAATTTTTGGAGATTTAATTGATGACTTTTATAAACTATTCTATGCTTGCAAACAACTACTATACTTGCAGAATTTTCATGTTGTTCAGTAAAGAACCTTAATTTCAACCTGATTCTACTTGCTGTTGATAAGAACTTTGTGAATATGAATTGTAGCCTACTGTATCTATTTTATCACACTTTTGACGGATCTGGATTGCTATTTATATTTTGTAATCTATTGCTGTTTTGGTACTGCTGTGCTTATGATTTCAAATTTACAAACTTACTATATCTTGCTGTTTTCTGATTTTATTTGACTATACTATCCATGTTTGAAAATTATGAAACTTTTTTACTTATACTAAACATACTAGGGAATACCCCAGATTTTTCTTGGATTTAACCAGTAAGTTTTTATGCCGTTTTCCTGTTTATGAATACAAACTTCTGATTTCTGGCTGAACATGTTTTCTGGATACGATTTTGTTTTGAATCCTGTTTTGTGAAATACCATATGGCTTATATATATTTGCTAGATTCGGTTGAGAGTCTATTTTTTAGATAATCTAACGGATTCAGGTTTGCATGTTTGTGGCAACAGGAATCCCAGATTTGGTACAGTACTGTCATGCTGTCCTGAACTAAAGTTTTCGTTGTCCTACCCTTTTATATGTTGTCTATCACCTGTACATGTTTATCTTCCAACCTGAACCTGTTACTTGTTCATGCCCTGTTATTCTTGCCCCGTTTTGTGCACGTATATGCCTGTTTGATAATAATAATAAGTAACCAAGCCGGGATTAAGGGAAAGACCTTAGTAGGGGACAATATAGGTATGTGTACTCAGAAGAGGGCCCGTGTTTCCCATTTTATGTTTGATTCATGTTGATACATGAACCTGTTACACTTTATGTTTGATTCATGAATCCATAGATTCGTGAACCTGTTGTAATTTATGTTTTAATGCATGAACCTGTTGGTTCGTGTACCTGTTACTTGTTGATTCATGAACCTGTTGATGCACGAACCTGTTGGTTCGTGTACCTGTTTACTACCTGATTCATGAACCTGTTCCTGTTACCTATTATATGACGCCTGAGTACATGGCCTTATAGAAACCCACTACTAGATCTAAATGAAATTTGCATTTAAGTAGCAACCATGTGGTAAAAAATCTGGGACGCATGAATTGCTACCTAGATAGAAATAAATACAAGACTTAACATGACATAATACCTGTCACATGCTTACTTGTACATGCTACCTGACACCTGTTACATGTTTACCTGCTTACATGATACCTGTTACCTTTCACATGTCACATGCACCTGTTAACTCACCACATTACTTAATTTTATTCATGATTCATACTAGTTATTCTATTTTGTTGCCATGTCTATTTTATGCTATGTTTGCTTCCGTTGTTACTCTATGTTTATTCTTTTCCTGTACTTGTGCATGCACTACAAGCGGCCCGTAACTTGCATTGACGGGCGTTTTGTTTCTCTTTCCTTTTTCTGCAATTTGTTAAATTGCAGATTATGGTGATCAGCTGCCCAATAGAGTAGGTGATCTAAGATTCTAGTTACTGGAGTTCTTGCTATAATTTACTTTCCTGCTATTCTTGAATAAATGTAATTGCTACATGAATTTTGTATTGGGCAATATGATCCAGAATTTATAACTTGTTCCAGATCTGGTTTATTTGAGATTATTAAGTTTTGTTTCAAGTAAATCATGTTTCTATATTGATTCATTCATGCATGCGTGATTGATTTCTCCTTATTTACTTCTTGTTATTCCTGTAAAATATTGTAAAGATCCTGACAGCTTATGGATGATTAAAATCATTTGCTGGACTTAGTCACGTATACGTATTCCGTATCTCCTTTTTGGAAAGCGGGGCGTGACACCCACTGATTGCAGTTCCACATGGAGATCTTTTTTTCTCAACTAAATCTTCATTTGAATGATCGTCACTACTTACATCCACATTTTCACCCACTGATTGCAGTTCCTCGTGGAGGTTTTTTTCCTTAACCAAATCGTCATTCGAGTGCTCGTCACTACTTACATCCACATTTTCACCCCTTGTATCCAATTGTTCACTTTGAATGGTAATTACTTCGTCATACGCAAAAGGCTGAACTTCAGTTCGGTACTCCCCCTGAAGTTCAACCTCAGAGGAAAACATCTTATTTTCATGGAACATAACATCCATTGTCATAAACATCCTTTGAGTTGGTGGATGATAACAACGATACCCTTTCTAATTCTTTGCATATCTCACGAAAACACATCGCACAGCTCGAGGAGTTAACTTATTTTGCTCGTGTTGATGAAGGTGAACAAATGCAACACCCAAACACACGAGGTGGTAAGTTGACGACTGTTGGTGCATTCACAGCTTCAGTTAATGCCTGAAATAGTGTGATAAAATTTAGGATACTAGAGGGAACTCGGTTGGTTAAGTATGCAGCAGAAGCAAGAGCTTCCCCCAATACATGAGTGGTATATTGCCATGAATAAGGGAAGTACAGACCACCTCGAGCAAGTGTTTTTTTCCTCTTTTTTGCAATCTCATTCTGTTGAGGTGTATACGAGCATGTAGTAAGATGAACAATCATGTGTTCCACCAAATATTGTTGCAGATCTTAACTCAAGTACATGCCGCCATTATCACTCCTGAGAACTTGAATCTGTGCTTTATACTGCGTCATAACCCACTTGTGAAATTTCTGAAATTAACCTCTAACCTCACTTTTAGACTTCATCAAACAAATCCAAGTCATACGAGTACAGTCATCAATAAATGTCATAAATCATTTTGCTCCTCCATAAGTAGTGTTTTTGGATGGACCCCAAACATCATAATGAATAATCATAAATGGAAGAGAGCTTTCACTTAGATTTGGAGGAAAAAAAGACACAATGACTTTTAGCGAATTTACATACATCACTCCGAAATTAGAAACATCCAACTTCGAAAATAAACTTGGAAATAAATTATTTAAATTCCCAAAAGAAGCATGCCCTAAATGTCGATGACATAGCAAAATCTCTGATTTCTTCTTCTCCCCCTCGGATCCTTCCACAAATAGAGCTTGAGTCAACTTGCTTGAACACTCAGATACCAAATCCAGGTAGTAGAGCTTCCGTGTCTAACCCCATAACCAATTGTCTTGCGAGTCTGAATATCCTTAAACACACAGTGGGAGGACCGAAAAACCAAAAAACAATGTAAAATAGTAGTTATTTGGGCAACAGACAATGGATTAAAATTCAAGGAAACTAGCACAGTATCTAAGGTGTGGAACCCCGCCAGTAACGGTGGCAGGATCACCATTGGCAGTTAACACACTTGATTTGGTGGATGGTTGTAAGGTTTGGACTTGTCTACAATCAAAAGTCATATGGTCGGTAGTACCCGAATCAATTATCCATGCATTATTCATAACAGATGCAGAAATATTAAAGACCTTACCATCATTACCTGTAGCTGTAACTAATACAGAGGCTTGTTAAACACTCTTCTCGGCTCTCAATAAACTCCAACGGCAGCAGTGGATTGGTTGAAATTCTTCTTTTGCGGATGTTTGCTCTGATCCCAGTTTTTCGGGCGCTGATAATCTCATAACAACGAGCTTTAGTGTGACCGATCTTGCCACAATGAGTACACTTCCTCGACACATAAGCAGCTTTAGAACTAGGTACACTACTGGATTCTGACCTTCCACATTTCTTGGAGCCTGATTAATTAAAAGCAGCAACATCAACCAAGGAACCACAATTTTCCATACAAATGTTGTTGGAACAATTGTCCCTAGATGAGTTCTAGACGAATCCATTGACAGGAGCTCCAAAATCGGCAGCGCTGCCCGTGATGTCATCAATCAGAGGGAAGTCAAAGGTGCAATTGGGGTTTTCAAGCGAACCCATCTCCCAATTTCCACTCAAAAAAATATCAAGAGGCCGGGGTTGATCGATTCTTCAAAATGAAGAGAAACAGAAGAAAGGAGTCGGGGTGTGATGCTTCGGGTGCTGCAAGATCGGGTGGCAAGAGGAGGCAGCTAGACGGGGTTCGGGTGTTTCAGGTGGAGCTCGGTGGCTCAGCCAGACGAAGTTAGGGTTCTAGTATTTGGACGGAAGGCTAGAATGGCGGCAGTTGACTGTGAGGGCGGTGGTGGATGAAGACGGCAGATCCAGCGCGAATCGAACGAAGGCTAGGATCGGACAGAGATCGGACGGTCGGATCGGGTGATGGATCTGGAGGGTCTCGGATTCAACATGAAGAAGAAGAAAGGCACCTCCTTTTCTTCTTCTTCTTCATCTTCTTCTTCTTCTTCTTCACTTAGCCTATGATATTTTTAGGCTTTGATACCATATTGTAATCAGATTTTCTTATCTTTGATTCTTCTACTGTGTATCTCTTTATATACACATTACACATTCTTGGAGAAGGGATACAATAGATTGATGAAAAGATTAAGGAGATGAGAGATTTGAGAAAATCTGTTTCCTAATCTATAGATAACAGAATATACAGATTATTCTTACTATTTCAACAAAATTGAGTTACTTGATGCATTAAATTATACCGTTTGTCTGCTATGATGACGGAGAAAAGTCTGCAAAGACTAGGAACTTGGGAAGTAGTTGGATACCTTGAAAAGGTTCTCAAACTGCTTTGTTCCATGATACCAAATCACAGAGATGTATTGGCCGAGTTGGAAGAGATGTTTGCCTACCAATACTCCCGAAATGTTTGTTGTTACGATTAATGCAGCCGATACCCAATACTGATAATAGATTTGATACTATACTTTGTTGAATAAGTAGACCTATGGAACCAGTGTGTTCACCAGGTACGTTGGACTTGAGATTGCCCAACCTAAAAAATTCAATTTCAATGTTGGAACCTACCTGAGAATTGGATTTGATTACTACCTTCCATATCCCTGAAAGGCAGAAACTTTCTCGACCAAAATGACCGAAAAACCAAACCGGAAACTTGCCTTATTGCCTCAATGTTTTTTTAGAGTCTTATATATATGATATATAAAAGTATTGCCCATGTACTCATCAAGTCCATAGGTAGTGAGGGAAGATAGAAAATGTATCTTTTGTTAAGGAAATTAATGTGATGGATCGGAGATTTGTTAAGCAATGGTAGCGAGGGAACATAAACAGATCTGGAACACCAAGCAAGTAGATCTACCATATACACAAAGATTTGTCCTAGTTTGGGTGAACCTAGTCCGGGAGAAAATATATGGAAATTTTATTCAACTAGAGAAAATTACAAGGAGTTAGATTACAAACCCACTTACCAAGAAACTATCTCTCAAGTCTCACTTACAATTGAGATGAATATCAGAATATCAATAAAGTACTACACCTCTCATGGAGGATATTACAATTTATAGAGATCTAGAGAAACCTTAATTGTAGTCTTGATACATAAGCCATCTGATATGTCATGCAGAAGAAGTCACACGATAGGAGCCGTATGATCTAACATGGAGTTGAAGGTGGGCCCGAAAAGATCTCCAAGACCTAGGCCCAAAACAGTGTTGTGCGCCGCGTACAGTCGACTGCCAAAAGGTTCGGTCGACTGTGCTTGAATCCCTTCAAACCCGAGAGATGTATAGTCGATTGTACATGTCTTTGTTCTTGACTGCTTTGCTGACTATTTTCTGCTTCCCTCCACACGATGCTTCGACCTCTGTGCTTCATCGTATCTTCTACCAATCGAACAAGTATGCAAGACATACAATCCTAACAATCTCCACCTTGGAGCTATCAACACTGTGTGATTAATTATCTCTTGACTCTTTGAATTTCTACCTGTAAACGAACTAGGTTCAGTAATTTCTTCTTCAGCTAGTTTGAATCAACCTTCCACCCAATTTCACCAATCAGCATGCTCCTTAAAGGCACACCTCAGTAGCCGTTATCATGGAGGAGCCACCCTCCACACGAACTCCACCTACCCCGAGACACTCTCCACCTCTCAACGATATTCGAACATCATGGTCTCCCTTCAATGATACTAATTGATGCAGTCTAGATGAACTTTCAGGGATATCGTGCAAAGGAACACCTACGCAGGTATTTCGGATCCTCCAAAACTTGTAGAGATTGTGTTGTCCTGGGCCAACAACTCTCATACATCTAATCACCTTACGACGACCTTGAAAACCAAATAGAACTCCACCTCGAGCTGTGTACCATAGCCGCGTGCTTCCAAAGTTCCCAAAGATATCAAATTCCATTTTATCAGATAAATATGCATGACTTCCTTTAGAGTGTACATGTTCCCACCTGGCATCTTCAATTCAACTGTTCCTTCACTCGCTCCTTCACAAATTTCTCCAGTTTCTGTTCTCACACAACGCTCTGTAGTATATTTATAAGTAGAAAACAATTCTTTCTCGGAGCAAATATGAGTATAACTATTTGAATCAAGTAACCAACCAAAATCCATTTCTAAAGAACTTGAAACAAGAAGATATAAATCATTTGATGCAGTAGGACTAACCACATTGGCATTAGCACTGTTAACCTAGGTGCACATTTGATTCAACAATTTCCATCGGTCTTTCTTGTAATGTCATTTCTTCTTGAAATATTGGCAACAGATTACACCTTGATGCACATTTTCCCTTTCAACTGAAGGATCTTCCACCGCTAAACAACTTTTGGAAGTATTCTCTGATTTATGAGTTTCCTTCCTAAGTTGATCTCCCTTCAAGCCCTTGATCACCTCAGCCACGAAATCTTCTCCTTTGGCAGACTTTCCGTGTAGCATGGTAGCTATCAAATGCTCGTACAAATCTGGTGGTGAATATATCAAGTTGAAAGTTTTATCTTCTTCGCTTAGATCATCTACATTGATCGACCTGAGTTCAGATAATATCTGATTGAACTCCACAGTATGGTCTTGAAGAACGAAACCCTCATTCATTGAGAAACAAAATAATTTTCTTTGCCAATACACCCGATCCAATAACGACGATCCCGAGTAGTCAGATATGAATCTTGCCCACACACTTACCACACTTTTCTCCTCAAGAAAGTTGCACTTGATCTCGTGCGCCAACGACATTTGGATTAAACTTAAGGCTCTTTGACAAATCTCATCCCACTATTCCTGCTTCATGTCAGATGGTTTACCTTTCTCCTTTATGGCAAGCTGCATATGTTCTTGAACCAGTACATTATACATGTCCACATTCTAGAGATTAAAGTCGTCGAGTTGCTTGATCTTCATGTAGCTATGACTTGTCATCTTCACCAAGGGACTGGTCAACTGAAGCTCTGATGCCAGTTATTAAGGAAATTGATGTGGCGTGGCAGAGATTTGTTGAGCAATGGTAGCGAGAGAACACAAATAGATCTAGAACACTAAGCAAGTAGATCTACCAAATACATAAAGATTTATCTCGGTTCGGGCGAACGTAATCCGGAGGAAAATATAGGAAGATTTTATTTAATTAGAGAACATTACAATTAGTTAGATTACAAACTCACTCACCAAAACCTATCTCTCAAGCATCACTTACAATGTAGAATAATATCAGAATATCAATGAAATACTACACCACTCATGGAGGATATTATAATATACAGAGATCTAAAGAAACCCTAATTGTAGTTTTGATACATAAGCCATCCGATATGTGCTGTAGAAGAAGTCACATGATAAGAGCCGTACGATCTGACCTAAAGTTGAAGATGGGCTCGAAAAGATCCCCAAGACCTAGGCCCAAAACATTGTTGCACGCCGCATACGGTCGACTGCCAAAAAATGTGGTCGACCGTGCTTGAATCCCTTCAAACCCGAGAGGTTACAGTTGACTGTACATGTCTCTGTTCTTGACTGTTTTGCTGCCCTATTTTATGCTTCTCTCCACTCGATGCTTCGACCTCCGTGCTTCGCATCTCTTCTACCAATTGAATAAGTATGCAAGACATACAATCCGAACATCTTTTCTTGAAAAGATTACATATTTCTAGATCACGAAGAAATTCTTATGAGTTAACATCTTAGTCATGTCAGGAAATGCAACTGCATTAAGAAATAACTCCATAAGTAGGTTGAATTCCAACGTTTCAACCACTTCATGGGTTCTGGATCCAGTAACCGGATACTACAGACCTGATAATAGGCACACCGAAGAGATGGATGCAGCTGAGATGAGAAGCGGAGAATGGCTATTTTTGTTAGGAATGTGTCTTGAATACTCGTGGTTCAGATTAGAAGAAGATAAGATGAAGCACAGAGGTTGATGTGTCGAAGAGAATAGAAGAAAACAGAGCAGCAATAGCGTAGGCATAGTTGCGGACAACTGTCCCAAGTTGCGGTCGACCGCACCCCTAACCACACACCCGACCGCAGTTGCAAAGGGTTTGGCCGAGAGGAGGACGGTTGACCGGTCTTGTTGGATGGTCGACCGACCGCAGCACTGTGTTCGTTTTGGATCTCGATTTGTTAGGTCGTTTCAGCCCAATCTTCAACTCCAAGTTAGATCGCACAGTTCCTATTTAGTTACTTCTTTTCCAGGTTATATCAGACGACTGAGAATCAAGATTAGACCTATGTTTCTCTCTATTCTTCTATATATATTGTAAACTCCTCCAATATGAAAGTAGAGTACTTCATAGATTATTTTCTCCATTGCAAAAAGAGGCTCGAGAGAGATAGTTCTTGGTGAGTGAGTTTAATTTCTTGTATTGAGTGAATCAGTAACTCCTTATAATCTCTTCTAGTTGAATATCAAATCTCCCTATATTTTTCTCCGGATTAAGCAAAAGCTAACCGGGATAAGTCATCATTGTGTTTGTGTTAGATTGGTGGATCTACTTGCTTGCTCAATTGATTTGTCTCATCTACTTAGACTTCCTCATTGTTCTATTTAGTTCCGCTGTGACAATGGACGTTCGTTGATGTTCCAATCCCAACAACTGGTATCAGAGCTTCAGGTTGCCGGGTCCCTCGGTTAAGATGACAGGCCACAGTATTTTGAAGATCAAGAAGTTTGATGAAAAGATCAATTTCACTCTTTGAAAGGTTGACATGTATGATGTCCTTGTTCAAGAACGTTTGCAATTAGCCGTTAAGAAGAAAGAAAAGCCAACTGATATGAAGGATGACGGTTGGGAAGATATTCGTGAAAGAGTCATAAGTCTGATCCGACTATCATTAGTGGACGGGTCAAGTGCAGATTTCTTGAAGAAACTGATGCAGCGAGTTTGTGGGAAAAACTCATAGCTGACTACTCTGGTTCGTCGTTATTAGATCGGATGCATTGGAAAAAGAAGTTATTCCGTTTATCTATGAAGGAAGGTACCGATCTCCAAGACCACATTACAGAGTTCAATAAGGTATTATCTGAACTTCGGGCGATCAACGCGGATGTATGTGAGGAAGATAAAGTTTTCAACCTGATATCTTCACTGCCGGAGTTGTACGAGCCTTTGATCACTACAGTGCTACATGGTAGATCTGCCTAGGAGAGTATTTCGGTAAATGGTGTTATCAAAGCATTGAAGGAAAATCAACTTAGGAAGGAGACTTAGAAATTATCGCCTTTCCCAAGTTGTTTAGCAGTGGATGGTCCTTCAGGAGGAAGACAAAGTGTTTTGCAAAAGGATTCGATCCATTGCCGATATTGCAAGAGACCAGGGCATATCAAGAAATACTGTTGGAAATTGCAAAATCAGGACAGCACCAAGAATAAGAATTCAGCCGCTAATGTGGTTAGTTCTTTTAATTCAGGTGATTCGTGTTTTCTTTTTTCAAATTCTTTAGAAGTAGATTCTAGTTGGTTTCTTGACTCAGAGAGTTCCTCTCATATTTGCTTCGAAGGAGAGTTATTTTCCACTTATAAGTCTACTACGGGGTATTGTGTGACAACGTGAACTGAGGAGATTTGTGAAATAGTCGGTGAGGGGACAGTTGAGTTGAAGATGTCAAGTCTAAGCATGTTCACTTTAAGGGATGTTTTGCATATTCCTCTGCTGAAACGGAATCTGATTTCCTTGAGAACTCTTGATGCACGGGGTTGTAAGTACACAGCTCAAGGTGGAGTTCTGTCTGTTTTTCAAGGTCGCCGTAAAGTGAATAGAGGTATAAGAGTGGTTGGGCCAAGCCAAAAAAATCTCTACAAGCTTTGGAAAATTCGAAATACCTGTGCAGGTCTTGTTACTTCTTTTCTCGTTATTCCCGCAAGCTCAGCTACTTTGCCACAACTAGAATCATTGAGGCAAGACTACGATGTTCAAACATCATCGAGAGGTGGAGAATGCCTAAGGGTAGGTGGAGTTCGTGCGGAGGTTGGCAACTCCATGAGTACATCTACGGAGGTGTACCCTTGAAGGGGTATACTAGATTTGGTGAGATAGGGTAGAGATCACTTCAACTAGAAAAAAAAGCTATTGTTCTAAGTCTTTTGCAAGTGAAGTTCATTAGAGTTTGGAGATGAATAATCACATCATGTGATAGCATTCGTATGCAATCCAATGTAGAGTTTATTAGGAATGTGTCTTGAATACTCGTGGTTCAGATTAGAAGGTAAGATGAAGCACGAAGGTCGAAGCGTCGAAGAGAGTAGAAGAAAACAGAGCAGCAATAGTGCTGGCATAGTTGCGGTCGACTGTCCCAAGTTGCGGTCGACCGCACCCCTGACCACACACCCGACCGCAGTTGCAAAGGGTTTGGCCGAGAGGAGGACGGTTGACCGGTCTTATTGGACGGTCGATCGACTGTGGCGCTGTGTTCGTTTTGGATCTCGATTTGTTAGGTCGTTTCAGCCCAATCTTCAACTCCAAGTTAGATCGTACAACTCCTATTCAGCTACTTCTTTTCCAGGTTATATCGGACGACTGAGAATCAAGATTAGACCTATGTTTCTCTCTGTTCTTCTATATATTTTGTAAACTCCTCCAATATGAGAGTAAAGTACTTCATAGATTATTTTCTCTATTGCAAAGAGAAGCTCGAGAGAGAGATAGTTCTTGGTGAGTGAGTTTAATTTCTTGTATTGAGTGAATCAGTAACTTCTTATAATCTCTTCTAGTTGAATATCAGATCTCTCTATATTTTCCTCTGGATTAAGCAAAAACTAACCGGGATAAGTCATCATTGTGTTTGTGTTAGATTGATGGATCTACTTACTTGCTCAATTGATTTACCTCATCTTCTTCGACTTCTCATTGCTCGACAACAGGCGTTTGTTGACGCTCCAATCCTACCAATTTTCCCTTCATAAACATCAAGCATGAAGTTGATTAAAATGAGATGGTCTACTGTATCTTTTTGCTTCTAATTCCGATACAATAGGCCTTGATTGGAAAGTAGTAGAAGAAGAATTCGAAAGAGACAATAGAAATAATTCAGATTAGACTTTGTAAACTAACAATAGATAATTCACTTAGTTTTATTTATATATTTATTTATTCGTCTTTGTATTCGACTTTTACCATTGTTGGATCTGAGAGGTTGATTTATCTAAATTGATGGGGAGGACTGTGCAGTCAAAAATTCTTGAAATGTGAGCAAACAAAACTGCTGAAAGGTTTTCTGATGCTGGGATTGGTTTTGCTAACGGAGGGTTCTCTTGGTGGTCTTTTCCCAAGGAAAGTGTTTGGAAGGTTCAGATTTAGGTATTCATGTGTATCTGTACGGTTTCATTTCCTTCACTGTGAAGAATTACATTGATGGCACAAATTTTGATGTATTCCAATGGTCTCTAGTTTTCTACAGCGTGCTCATCACTATCATCCCGCACATGCCCAACTTGCATCAACTGGGGGAGATATCATCCCCGTTTAATTAACCAGTAACAGTTTATCATTGTGAGCCTTGATCGATGTTTATTCTTTCAGTATTGAATGATTGTGATATTATATACCCTAAAAGCAGCAAAGTATAACGCAGAACTAATTCAGTTGATCCTGTAATGCATGTGCTATTTGATTCCTTTAGGTAGTAGGACGAAGTTATCAGAGCAGAATTTATAAGCAGGAAACTAGTTTCTGTTATGTTTGAAATATGCCTCTATTGTATAGAGGCCAGCCAGATGAGGCGAGCTCGCAACTCATATCTAGAGAAAATATACGTTGAGCCACACATGAGCCTCATCAAATCAATTACCAGGCATGAGTATTTAATGCACTCTTCTTTTTGATGTAAGCGGATAGAGTCAAACGACTCCAGCCCGATCAAAAAAATATATTGATAAAAGATAATAACTGTACAAAGCAATAAAGAAGGGTTTTACAAGATGTAAAACAAGGGCGCCAGTCTAAAAAGCGCGAGAAACAATCAAGAATATTACAAACTCAAGAACTAAAGACAACGAACAGCTAGAACTAACTACAATAGAGACAGCAAGGGAGATGGTTCGGCCGGGGAACGATAACGTAATCAACCATAACGAGCGCTGGAGCCTACTGAGCAGGGGATGAAGAAGCAGCTCGCTGTCAGTCGGGGTCCAGATCCAATCTCGAAGAGGGAGTGGAAGATGATCACATTCGTCCAAGCTGGGATCAGCAAACCGGAGAAGCATCGATGGAGGAGGGCTAAAAGTCACAACACCTGAAAATGCCCAATAAGCAGGGATCCGCCAACTCAGTCGACCCCAAATTGGCCCTCAACCTAGGCCTAGGGAAGCAATCAATAGACCAAGCAAACAGCAAGCAAGTCGAAAGAACTAAAAGCAAGAAAAAAGAAATAAAAGCTCAGCGGCCTCGATAGGCATCGGCAGTCCCATAGGAGGCCAATAGATGAATGGCCTCTTCAGTTTTTGTATTGTAGTAGGGATGATGTCATTCATTCCATAATTATACTGTCTGACAATACTGAATGGGGCAAAATAATGGCTGCAGCTTATGCTCATAACTTCTGTACACACCGGTTGCCATACATATAAAGATCCATATCATTGCATGAGTTCGTCTACTTCCATTGTCATGAACAGATGAAAATAGATTATTACATTAAGACCCAGAAAAGCCCTAGCTATCCATGTATGCAATTTCGTCTTTAATTACTCCTTACTTATTTAACTACAGTGTGATCCTCATCTTGACAGTGTGTAGTTTTTCTTGTGATCATGCCTTCTTGTATTCCAGAGAGGACACTCACTATCCGGCTGGGATGTATTGAAAGAGCAGAAAAGGCTTGATCAACTTAAACACAATCGACAACATACATTTATTCATACAATGTCCGATCAGTCAAATTTTACTGATCAGGTGCACCCTTCACTTTCCAACAGAATATTTGCTGGCAAAAAGTGAATGTGACGAAGCAAACATCTCTATCTCTACTACTATAATGGGAGAAGGCCTTAGTGTAATTTGTCCATTTACCAACTCGTGCAACGCACATGCATAACTAATGTAAATGAGGTTTTAGATCAAATCCATACTATGTCTGAATTTTTACTTTTAAAAAAAACTATATTTATTAAGACGTGCATCGCACGTGTAAACTACTAGTAATATTTGATGGCAAAAGAAACAATCAGTGAAAGTCGCAAGATAAAGGCTACTGGGGTGCTCATTACTTCTGTATACAACACTTACAACACATAAATAACAGATGCCTAGATATTGCATTGAGACCCAAGAAATCCCTAGCTATCCATCTCTAATTATTTCACCCCTATCTGTTTATGACTATAGGTGATCCACATGTTGCTAGTTTGTAATTTATTTTGTAAGAGCATATGTAGTCGTTACTTGCCAAATTTTGGGTAAATAGCAATTAGAAATAAGAAAAAAAGAATCTTGCTGCAGTCGTTAAAAGCTATATTCGATTCGTCGTATGTTTTTTTTTAAAAGACGAAAGATTGTCTATCGTCGTAGAGTGTGCGGTTTGAAAAATATTTCGGGACGCAAAATAATGTATCGTCTTTGAATCGAAAAAATATTTAAAAAATCAAATTGAAGTTTGGACGGGGTATGATCCATCGTCGGTTTAAATTTTTTTATTTTTTTTTTAAAAATATGCAAGGACGGGAGATTATCTCCCGTCAATCTCAATCCCGCATTTAACGGACGGTGTATAATGAGTCGTCGGTGGTTTTGTTTATTTTATTTTTTTATAGGTGGGACAGTGAACGGACGGTGTATAATGAGTCGTCGGTGGTTTTGTTTAATTTTTTTTTTATTATTGGTGGGACGCTATAATACCTCGTCCTTCAATTTGATTTTTTTAATAATACAAAGGTCAAAATCAAAGCAAGGGCAAAATGGTATGTAATCAAAGAAGGGCAAAATGGTAATCATACAAATGTGAAAAAAAAATTAGGGACAGACGGTAGTTAATCTACCGTCCTTCTATTTCGTCTTTTTCCGAAAAGCTTGAGACGATGTATATTACATCGTCTGTTAATTTTTTATTTGTTCTTTCCTATTTTGAAACGGTGTTTAATCCATCGTCCGAAGGCACTTTTTGTACATCTCACCTACGAGACGAAATTTTATCTTTCGTCTCTACTGACGGACGAAATAAAATACCTCGTTAGCTGTATTTTGGTTTTTGCCAAATCATCTACAATATTTGGCGAGGCACTATTCATCGTACACCCAAATTTTGGGTATTTGAACGACGACTGCAGCTCTCTTCTTCGAAATTTTTCCAAAATTTGGGTATTTAGCCCATGACTACAGATGCTCTAACCGCACCTCTTGATGGAATCCAGGGAGGACACTCAGCACTTACAGAAATATGGCTGACAGAGCAGAAAAAAGTGGAGGTAACTTGTCTACTTGTAGGTATCTCAACTTTGATCCATTTGGAACTAATTTTGGAGGTACACTATCTTTGTTATATATTATTAATGGGTAATAACAAGACAATTAGAGCCTACCTTATAAAACATGAGCAGATAAGGAAAAATAACATGATAGTTTTAACATTTTTGGAAGAGTGAGAAAAAATAAAAGAGAAATATCAAATAGTACAAAGCAATATAAAATTAGACCCCTCACCAAGCCTAGGTGATAGGACTAATCCAATGCCAGCCCCATCTGCATCTTCTCGTCCTCATAGCTCTGAGTCTCTGAGATAAGACCATGTCATTGATGTATCTACCCTAAAGAAATCGAGTGCATGGTTTGGGTTAATTTTCTCAAAATGCTAGTAATACTTATCCCAAAAAAGTAAAAAATTGTTCTCGTTTGACCAGAGAAACAATGTCGTAGCTGAGATTGGTACAAACCCTGCGTCTTATTGGTATATTCTCTCTATATAAATATAGCACGTGCATATGTGTAACACGTGTAATGAACGTACAATTGATTGGATATTGGAACGCGGGTTTGTGGGCTTATAACCCGATACCCAAACCAGTATTTAGAAATAAATACTGGCTTGTGATAGCAGTCTAGGTATTCCAATTTTGATACCTAGGGTGAATATCTCAAGCAACTTAGATCTAGAGATAAAACCCTAATTCCCAATTGCTAATTTCCTCACAGAACTTAACAATCTTGAGATAGTCATTAATTTTGTGAGATTAATTAAGGGGAATACCATCGGTTTTGTTCAATCCCGTCGGATCCCTCAGTAGCCGCCAGATCACATCGGAACCCTAACGCCGTCGCTCGCCGATCGCGTCGCTGGGTCCGTCGCTCGCCGTACGCATCGCTCGCCGACCCGCTGCGAAGCCGACCGCTCGTCGCTTCGTCGCACGTCGATCGCGTCGCGAGTCGTCAGGCGCCGAAACCCACTGGGTCGCACCGGTTCCTCTCTCTCCCTTCTCCGATCGCAGTCGAAGGCAGTCCCACTCAGGCGCCGACTCCTTCTCTCTCTCTTTTTCGATCTGTGTGGAAAACTCAAATTGAAGAAGAAGTCAGATCTGAACTCAACTCCGATCATCTTCTCTCTTCTTCATCTTTGGCAGATTGGGTCTGTGTGTAGAACCCTAATTTGAAGAAGACAGTGAAGGGATTTTTGTATCTCATCATCAGATCTGTTTAGACGCACACAAGGTGTTCGATGCTGGGTCTCTTTGGCGCAGAATAGTTTGTTGTTTGGATTTGTTCCCAACAGACACGAGTCTAATCAACTGAAGGGGAAGAGATGGTGAAAGATAAGTTCTTTACTTTCCTCATATTAAATTTCTGTTAAATATTTTGCTATGTGCTGCAAGTTCAAAACACTCGTTCTAAAATTATGTTTTGAATTATAGAATTACTATGATGCTAAGTGGTTAAGTTCAAGACTGTATTAATCACTTATTTAATTAAATACAAGTTGAACAGCTGTTTTGGCTATGTGCTAAAACACAATATCTATTTTGATAAGTTAAACTGTATGTTGACTATAAAAATCGGATCTCCAATTAAATTATTGATAGAATTAGATTGTGCTAATAATTTGTTTAATTAGCTAATCTTTAACAATTTGATGAATGTAGGAACTTTAATGTTACCTACAAATTGTGTATGTTGGAGACGATGGATTTGCATCATGGTATGATAAGTCTGCACTACGCAGGCTTCTCCATCGAATTTGGAAAAACACTTCTAACTTGAAGTGTCGGTATGATCTACTTTAATTTTCTCAGTATTTTTCATGTGATGAATGTGTTAACGTTTTGTGCGTTTAATCATATGATTGAGAGTTTTAGATCATAGTTATTCTCGCTCTGGAAAACTAGCATGTTTAGGGTTGTTAAGTGTTTTATCATACTACGTGTATAGATATTTTGACAAATCCATTGTGTGCAGTTTGTGTGAGATAACATATTTGCCTCTCTAAAATTTAAAATAAAATAAAATTGTATGAGATGTATAACAAATGTCTGTAACTTAGGAGAGAGCATCTCTTAATGTAGAATATGACTCTACTAGTTACATTGTGTTCCCTCTCGTTCATTGTACTGTGTGTGCAAAGTTGAATTATAATATGTTAGTCATTATCTCATTTAGCGTTATGAAGATGATGAAGAACGAGTAAAGGAAAGAACTCTTTGCTCAATGTGTTTGAGCTAGTGGACATTGTTAGAACCATTAGAGAAAGCAAATAATTTTTGAAAAATGTGATAGAGTAATTTTGTATTAACTCTTATAAAGTGCATATATTGTCAATCGTATGTATAAGTTGAGTTTAACAAATGAGACAATTAATAATAATAGTTCTAATTGTGTTCTTGAACATAGCATAATTGGCTAAGATTTGAGAACTATATATTCAATTGTTTGTGAGGAAATGTGATCTAGTTATCAAAACTGTAGGGAAATGGAGTTAAAAGCTATTGAGTCAAAGCTTTAACATCCAAGTTGTTTTGAAATTTAGAATCACTATGAACTATATATTAAATTGTTTGTTCTTGTTAAAACTCATAGCCCTACTAAATGACACTCCATTAAAATATGACAAATATGAAAGTTGTGCTCAGATTATAATCACTAGAAAATCTTTTAGTATGGTCTCTAGGAGCACACAACTTCTTGAGTCAATACATTCTGATATTTATGATCTCAGTAGCTTTGTGACTAGATGAGACAATTGTTGGTCAGAAGTATTTTAATCGCTTTTGTAGTTGATTAATATAAGTCTGTCATATATATGAAGAATGAAGCACTTGTTATTTTTAACGAATTAAAAAATTATAGTTAAATGCTAAAAATCAAGGGTTCAGATTTAATAGAGATGGTAAATATGTTTTAACAACTTTAGAGAAGTTTGCATTGTGCATAATCTCTACCGCACTCTACTCACAACAGTCAAACGGTATTGATAAAAGTTAGAATCAAACACTTAGTGAAATGTTGAATTCTATATTATTGACTGTTGTTTGTCTTGTGTAATTATGAGTGATGTTGTATTGTTAATCATATCTCTAATGTGTTACTACACTCTAAATTGAATACACCTTGTAAATCATGGTATGAAAACACAAACAGTTTTGTTAAAGTGAAAATGTGTGTTGTGATACTTTTGTTAGAGTACATGACCCTAGAAGGCCTAAAGTAGGACCTACAACAAATATTTGTGTGCTTAGAAAGTGCAAAATGTAGCTCTGTGGACAGATGTTGGATCTATCTAATTTGTGTTAGAAGAATCTAGACTTGCAAGTTCTTTGAGGATATGTTCATCAAAGATAAATGTATGAAATAATCTAGTCCTACAGACATGTTCAATGATTCACAGTTGGAATCAAGAACTAGCCTTACTGACACTTGAAAACTTGAATGACAAATGAGCTAAGAAGAGTCTTTAGTAGACAATGAGATGATTCTGTGTCATACAATAATACTTTAATTTAGTTGATCTGCCGAAAGAGGCTAAAACTATAGTAAGTAAGTGGGGTTTTGTAGAAAAAACTTAATTTTGATTGTTCAGTAGCAATTTTAATACTTTTTAGTAGCTAATAGATTGACTGAGAAAAATGGGGTAGATTTATTGTCTACTCACATGTTTGTCATATTGCTACAATAAGTATTCTTCTTACCCTTACATCTATTGAAAATTTTGTCATTCATAAAGGATAATTAAAAGGCTTTGTACTTGATGTTTTGTACTGAACAGTTTTGTACTGGAAAGTTTTGAACTAATATGTTTAGTGAACAAGATTTACAATATAGTAAAATCATTGTATGTTCTTAAAACATGTATAGCCAACGAATAAATAATTTGACAAATTTTTGAAAGAGCCTAGTATATGAATCAAGTAATTCATATCAGCGCCTTCAACTTTGTGGTGTGTCAAATATAGTGGCTATTATTTACTTGTTCTGTTGATATGCATGTTCTTGGAAGTGACATCTTTATTACAAATGAAGTTAAAATTGTGCTATCCAAAGATTTCAACATGAAAACCTAGGTACTGTGGACACCATAGGTATAAGGGTGAGTTTTCAGTTGGCAAGGGATAACTCTTAGTCAAACTCATCAAATCAAAATGTGTTTCAAAAGTGGGGATATAGTGATTGAAAGAAAGTGTGTTTTGAAACACCTTATGATTATGATAAAAGGTTGACACCTAATGATGGTGCAACTATGAGACATGTAGATCATTCTGAAGGAATTGACAGTCTCATGTATACAAAGATCTGCACTAGAATAGACATAGCCTTCGAGGTAGGTATGATATGCAGATTCACTAATAATCCCATACACATTTGACTGCCCTTAAGGGGCAAATGAGATACCTGAGTGGTATTCAAGAGTTTGCTTTGTGCTACTCTAGTCATTCTTCGAATGAATGACTGACCTGATGCATTATGATGCTCAGAATTTAGTGAAAGTCGATAACTAGTAGATATGTGTTTACACTAGGAGAAAACAGAAATGTCATGGAAACAAAAAGCAAACAGGCACTGTGCAATCATCTATGAAATCAGACCTCTACGTGTAATCCTCTGCAGGGAAAAAGGCTGAGTGGATTGAAGAAATTGTTGCTAGTTATCCATTAAGAAGTTTAAGTAACTCTCTAATTCTGTTATGCGACTATCAAGCTACAATGCACTGTAGCTCATAACTCACTCTATAATAGTAAGAGGAGTATATTAAGGCTGAAAGAAGCCTAGTTGAACTTTCTCATAGATAAAGTGCAATTGCGACAAGTATGGCTAATGCTCTTGCTAAGAGACTTAAAAGTGATCTAATTATCAAAACTGTGGGGGAAAGTGGAGTTAAAAGCTATTGAGTAAAAAGCTTTAACATCCAAGTAATTTTGAAATTTAGAATCCAATTGGAGCCATAGAGAAGTTCAAACTTAAGCATCAATTTTAGGCAGTTGACATGTTTTAGATAATTTTGATGATTCGACATAAATTCCACAAATATATAATGTCATTCCAATTTTGATGGTATTATATATCTAGGAATTTACTTAGAATAATCATATTATTTCAATACGAAACATGAAAACTTGTCGATGTGTTTCCGATGATTAAATTGTCCTAAATATCATTCCAATTTTGATGATATGTCTTTTATGGTTACATGTTTCATTCCAATTTTGATGATTCAATGTTAAACCATGATTGAAACGGCAGTCTTTTCATTCCAATATGAAACATAATATAGGTTCTTGTGTAGAAACTATAAAGTTCATGTACTTTACTTATTAAAGATACTTGATTGTGATGCTTGCGTTACATTTTTGCTAAGCTAATTATGAATTGTACTAAGTTCTTTTGTGGAACTAGATACTTTGTGAAATATGTTGGAATTCTTAGAGATGTGTCTCTTAATATTCTTGTTTTCAATAAGCTAGCAAAGATAGAGGAGTTGAATCTGTCAACATAGATTTCAAAAATAATGATTTGCTCAAAATGGAGGAGTAAACATAAAGCAGTGTGCAAGGATAGAATTTCAATTTATTTCTTTTGAGAATAAATTAGTCACTTGCTTGGTAAAACTTCTGTTGAGTTTAAGACTCTTGTGTTCATGAGCTTAAAACTCATATTCTGTTTTTGAAGTTTATTTGCTTTGTTTGATTTTGAAACTATGACAGATTATTCCAGTTGGTTTAGTCTTTGTGAACTATTCTGAATTGGATATGGTTTGAAACTATTTAATTATATTGGTTTAGTCTTAATTGAACTATTCAGTTTATAATTTTATTGGTTCTCATGAAACTATACCATTATGATGCTTTTCCTTTATGGACTGCTATCAGCCAGTCAGTTGTATACTGATCTGATGAGATAATCCTGTACTTTATATATTGAGAATATAGGAGGAGATTGTTGGATATATTGGTATATTCTCTCTATATAAATATAGCACGTGCATATGTGTAACACGTGTAATGAACGTACAATTGATTGGATATTGGAACGCGGGTTTGTGGGCTTATAACCCGATACCCAAATCAGTATTTAGAAATAAATACTGGCTTGTGATAGCAGTCTAGGTATTCCAATTTTGATACCTAGGGTGAATATCTCAAGCAACTTAGATCTAGAGATAAAACCCTAATTCCCAATTGCTAATTTCCTCACAGAACTTAACATCTTTGTTATATATTATTAATGGGTAATAACAAGACAATTAGAGCCTACCTTATAAAACATGAGCAGATAAGGAAAAATAACATGATAGTTTTAACATTTTTGGAAGAGTGAGAAAAAATAAAAGAGAAATATCAAATAGTACAAAGCAATATAAAATTAGACCCCTCACCAAGCCTAGGTGATAGGACTAATCCAATGCCAGCCCCATCTGCATCTTCTCGTCCTCATAGCTCTGAGTCTCTGAGATAAGACCATGTGATTGATGTATCTACCCTAAAGAAATCGAGTGCATGGTTTGGGTTAATTTTCTCAAAATGCTAGTAATACTTATCCCAAAAAAGTAAAAAATTGTTCTCGTTTGACCAGAGAAACAATGTCGTAGCTGAGATCGGTACAAACCCTGCGTCTTTCATGTCGTTTCTACGTTTAATGAATCACTTACTGACTCATACCGTGGCCCTCATCTCTCACCTATTCATGAGAGAAAGGAAACATATCTAGTGAATGATGGTCCATCAACTTTCACCAGTTTGTTTAGAGAACAATTTATTTAATTGACGGTTACTATATCTGCAACAATTATTCTGTATGTTTTGATTTTGAAAGTCAAATTTTGTGAATGACTAACTTGCTACCGCTACTATTACTGCTTCCACATTGTTTGTTGGGGATAATTTCATTTGCTAGAGTAAATTATTTGGTTATGGCCTTTCTATTTAGACTACAAATTGATGAGATGGACGGCCCAGAATGCCTATGGACAGATTCAAATTTTTTAATTGTATTTTTATAATAAAAAAAAGGTTTGTCTATGGCCTTTCGATTTATTTATATACTAGGTTTGCCCGTTGACACGTGCCTACGGCACGTTTTCGAAACGGTGCACCTTGTTTGATTATATAAAATAATTTTGGAGGTTTAGCAAATTAATTGCAGCAGCAAACATATTATATGAGAAACTTTTGGGGGTCCAGCAAAAAACATATTATATGATTTTTTGATTTTTTTAAAAAAGTTTTTAAATTTTTTATTGTTTTTAATTTGAATAGAAGAGGGAGGGAGAGAGAGAGAGAAAAATAATAATAATAAATATAGGAGTTGTTTTGGGTGGGGGATTTGAATTTGAATTTTGGGGGGGAAAACTTTTGGGGGGGGGGGGGGGGGGGGGGGGAGGAATATGTTTTGTGAGGTTAGATCTGGGCCTTTGATTTTTTTGTGAATTGAAGGAGACCCACTTGAATAGCTTTCTTTGTGTTTTATTATATAGATATTAGTATCATACACGTGTGATGCACTATTACAAAAAAACATTCAAATTATCTTTCCGGACCTCTCCTTGGGCCTAAAAGATAACCTCGAAACCATACTGGACCCCATCCACACCCAAATAACTTTGGGTTTTTAACATATATGTCCCTTAGGGGTGGAAATAGGCCAGGCCAGGCCAGGCTTTTTATTGAACAGCCTGGGCCTGTTTCACAAAAATTAAAATTAGGCCCTAGCCTGGCCTATTACCTGTGATAGGCTTTTTTGTAGGCTTGGCCTGGCCTTTTTAATAAATAGGCCTGGCCTGTAAGCCTATTTAAGCCTACAAACATATTTTAACAAATGAACACATTATCTCTACAATAAAACACAAATAAAATAAAAGTCAATTCTACGAATACTAACAACACATCTGAATAAAAAGTACAGGCCGATACAATATTCAATAAGTCAATAACAATAAAATGTCCAAACACAAATGATTATATTGATCCTTTCTCCCATGAGATAATAAAACAAAGAGCAACAAACTGCAAACAAAGCATTAAGTTTTCAAGATAATCTCCTGTTCTTGTTCAAACACCTTGAAAATAAGAAACAATTTTATTATTAGATGCATAACAAATCTTAAAATGTATAACAAAGTGCTTAATGTAATAATTAAAATTTATACCTTTTTTTCTTCAAACATACTTGTTGCGAAGCCAATCCCCACCACAAATAAGTGCTGCAATAGATTCTTCATTTAGTCTAGAACGATAATCATCAATAACTCTTCCACCAACACTGAAAGTGGACTCTGATGCAACTGTTGAGATTGGAATAGCTAGTATATCAGCTGCCATCTTTGATAAGATCTTATATTTTAAGCTATTGTTTCTCCACCACTCCAATGCGCTAAAAGAATTAGAGCTATCATCAGGGATATAAACACTCTCCTCGAGGTAAGTTTGTAACTCTGATTTCAATGGGGGAACAGCTTCCTTTTTACGAACAATGCTCATGATATGATCAAATCCAGTGACTACAACATTAGAATGTGAAGATGAGGAGTTACTATCTCCAGTATCCTTTTCACTAGCTGCATTAGTGGTTGTCTCTTCTTTAGCCAATTCGACATACTCATCATACAACATTTGCAATGAAGTCATCACCTTATCCACATTCTCTTTAGCCACGCTTTCAGGTTTATATATCAAGGGAAAGCATATATTAACGACATGAAATTTGCATCGTGGATCCAAAACACTAGCAATGGCCATCAAAATATTACATTGCCCTCAATATTTGTCAAACTTTGATTTCATTTGGGCTGCCATATTTCTCATGAATTCATCTTCATCATCTATTGCTTTATCAATTTCTTGTTTCACTCTCCAAACTTCAGGAAGATACAAATTAGCAGTCGGATGCTCACTACCTGAAATGACAAGAGTGGCAAGATTGAATACCTCTAGAAATTGGCAGACTTTCTTGACCTTCTCCCAATCCTCATTTGATGGCGCATAATCATAATGCGGCTCTCTTTCATTATAAGCTGGAAAAGCAATCTGAAACTTCAATGTAGTGGAAAGCATGTGAAATTGTTGGACAATCAATGATGAGCTTTGTTTCTTTCAAGTGCTTCTGTTCTAAGACATCACAAAAGGCCTTCAACCTTGAATCATTGTAATTAATGCATTTAACAGTTTCACGAACATTGTGAATGATATCCTTGATTTTACTGAGATCATCCTGCACCATCAAATTTAGTATATGCGCACAACATCTAACATTGTAAATTTGAAGTATTTGGTCATGTCATGAAATGGTGGTTAATATTGTAATGTAAGTCACTTAATATGCCTTTGCTGGAGTGGCATTTGTCCACGGCTTTCTAGATTTGAATTTGGACCTCGTATAATGAGTAAAGAAATTAAATAATGTAGAACGAACTGACTTTAATATTTGGAGGCACTATTTTGAGGGTTTTCTAGTTTTTGAGTGTGGTATATTTAATATTTTGTTCTATATAGACGGGAATAATATGCATAACCCAATTTTCATGGAGTGTTGGTTCTTGGTATAATCATTTCAGCGACTTAAAAATTCTCTGCCGTGGTAACAATTGTTTAAAGTCTCTATTATCTTTATCTTCCTAGTTATTTTGTAATCAATTAAATCTGATTGAAATGATTGAGTGGACTGTGAAGAATTTATATCTATTTATAGTGGAGTGTTCTCAGTTTGCTGGAGTGATAATTAGCAATATTTATCAATAACTTTGATTGCTAGACTCATTGAATTATATGTTCTTTCTAGGCTATTCTTTGTTCAACTTTTGCATGAACCTAATGTGGCTTTGAAAAACTTAATTTGTTCATGTGTAATTAGGTCTTCTCAACTTGGGAATGAAGAAACACTTTCATCTACTTTGCCTTCTAATGAATCCAGTGGGGCAGAAAATAGTAGAGTTGATATTGAAAATATTGAAGACAACGATGATGGTGTTGTTGTTGTTATTAAGAAGAAAAGACAAAAAAACATCAATTGTTTGGAATGATTTTGATGAAGTTGACATCCCCAAAATAGGATTGAAAGCTGTTTGCAAGTATTGTAAAGAAAAGTATGCAACTGGTGGAAAAGGGGCTAGCACTAGCCATCTAAAGAGACATTCAGGTGTTTGCTTGCAAAGGAGGTTGCACATGGCTGCATCAAAGAAGCAAGCCACCATTCCATTTAGGCCTTCTACGTCTGCTGTTAATCCATTTGTGGTTCCTGGTATCAGGTATTCTAATGAAAAGATGAAAAAATTAATTGCTACTGCAATTATGATACATGAGTACCCTTTTAGCATTGTTGAGGACCAAGTATGGATGTGGGGCTTCCAATATGCCAATTCAGAATTTGAAAAAGTTTCGCACAAAACAGTGAGAAATGATTGTTTGGCAATATATGAGGCAGAGAAGAGAAGTTTAAAGGCCTTGCTAAGAAGTGTGAGCAAGATTAGTTTAACTACAGACATGTGGAAATCAAATCACCAAGTAACTGAATACATGGTTATCACTTTATTTCATTGATACAAATTGGAAACTTCAAAAGAGAGTTTTAACCTTTGTGAAAGTGCCTGCTCCTAGATGTGGAATCGATGTGGCAGATTCAATTTTAAGTGTTTGAAAGCTTGGGGAATTGAGGACAAAGTATTTTCTGTGACTGTTGATAATGCTTCTTACAATGACACTTGCCTAAGAATTCTTAAGGACATCATATCACTTAGTGGTAAGTTAGTCCTTGATGGTGCTTTGTTTCATGTTAGATGTTGTGCGCATATACTAAATTTGTTGGTGCAGGTTGGTCTCGGTAAGATCAAGGATATCATTCACAATGTTTGTGAAACTGTTTTTTTTTTTATGAAACGGATAGAGTCAACAGACTCCAGCCATGCATGTTTGTGAAACTGTTAAATACATTAATTACAATGATTCAAGGTTGATGGCCTTTTGTGATGTCTTAGAACAGAAGCACTTGAAAGAAACAAAGCTCATCATTGATTGTCCAACAAGATGGAATTCTACATTTCACATGCTTTCCACTGCATTGAAGTTTCAGATTGCTTTTCCAGCTTATAATGAAAGAGAGCCGCATTACGATTATGCGCCATCAAATGAGGATTGGGAGAAGGTCAAGAAAGTCTGCCAATTTCTAGAGGTATTCAATCTTGCCACTCTTGTCATTTCAGGTAGTGAGTATCCTACTGCTAATTTGTATCTTCCTGAAGTTTGGAGAGTGAAACAAGAAATTGATAAAGCAATAGATGATGAAGATGAATTCATGAGAAATATGACAGCCCAAATGAAATCAAAGTTTGACAAATATTGGGGGCAATGTAATATTTTGATGGCCATTGCTAGTGTTTTGGATCCACGATGCAAATTTCATGTCGTTAACATATGCTTTCCCTTGATATATAAACCTGAAAGCGTGGCTAAAGATAATGTGGATAAGGTGATGACTTCATTGCAAATGTTGTATGATGAGTATGTCGAATTGGCTAAAGAAGAGACAACCACTAATGCAGCTGATGAAAAGGATACTGGAGATAGTAACTCCTCATCTTCACATTCTAATGTTGTAGTCACTGGATTTGATCATATCATGAGCATTGTTCGTAAAAAGGAAGCTGTTCCCCCATTGAAATCAGAGTTACAAACTTACCTCGAGGAGAGTGTTTATATCCCTGATGATAGCTCTAATTCTTTTAGCGCATTGGAGTGGTGGAGAAACAATAGCTTAAAATATAAGATCTTATCAAAGATGGCAGCTGATATACTAGCTATTCCAATCTCAACAGTTGCATCAGAGTCCACTTTCAGTGTTGGTGGAAGAGTTATTGATGATTATCGTTCTAGACTAAATGAAGAATCTATTGCAGCACTTATTTGTGGTGGGGATTGGCTTCGCAACAAGTATATTTGAAGAAAAAAAGGTATAAATTTTAATTATTACATTAAGCACTTTGTTATACATTTTAAGATTTGTTATGCATCTAATAATAAAATTGTTTCTTATTTTCAAGGTGTTTGAACAAGAACAGGAGATTATCTTGAAAACTTAATGCTTTGTTTGCAGTTTGTTGCTCTTTGTTTTATTATCTCATGGGAGAAAGGATCAATATAATCATTTGTGTTTGGACATTTTATTGTTATTGACTTATTGAATATTGTATCGGCCTGTACTTTTTATTCAGATGTGTTGTTAGTATTCGTAGAATTGACTTTTATTTTATTTGTGTTTTATTGTAGAGATAATGTGTTCATTTGTTAAAATATGTTTTGTAGGCTTAAATAGGCTTACAGGCCAGGCCTATTTATTAAAAAGGTCAGGCCAAGCCTACAAAAAAGCCTATCACAGGTAATAGGCCAGGCTAGGGCCTAATTTTAATTTTTGTGAAACAGGCCCAGGCTGTTCAATAAAAAGCCTGGCCTGGCCTGGCCTATTTCCACCCCTATTTGTACGTCATTTTAGCTTCGTGCATCAATTACGTGGTACGCACACACCCACCTGAAGTGAATTAGGCGGGTGGTGCCCATTTCGAAATTCGAAACGCCCGCTAACAGTGGAAACGCTACTCCCACGAAGGTATAGTGTGCATCATCGAAGGCATTGACGGTAGGGGGACCCCGTCGTCGGGCCCAACCCCTGCAGCCTTGTAGCATCGGCTATCGCCCGCTCACCTGCGCTGCCTGTCCCCTCTAAGGAAAGCAGCTAGGAAGCGCCTTCGACTTCCAGATCTTCTCCACACTCTCACTCGGACCCAGAATTTAGACCCAATGTTCCCTTCTCCTCCCTCTATCTCACTCACAATTCACCATCAAAGAGAGAGCAGTGAAGAGCATAGCTTCTCCTCTCTTTCACTCACACTCACACCCAATAATCTCACACACAACTCAAACATACTCACAACCAAAGAGAGAGAAGTGAATCTCTCACTCATAGCCAAATCCCAAACCAATCCACAACCATAGATAGAACAGTAAAGATCATACCTTCCCTCTCTTTCTCTGAGTCTGGTTCTGCGGCCTTCCACACCTCTTCTTCGGCGGCGGTGCCACCCCCTCCATGAGCGCCACGTCATTATCATCCTCCTCTTCAAGAACCGGCTTTGTCGTTTCCGCCAGATTCCATCTTCTTCAACTGGATCTCGGCCCAGGAATCCATCGTCATGGTCATGCATCCGACGAAGCTGATGTGGGCTCCCAACCCATGGTGCCTTCTAGAAATGAAGATCTCGTACGAGACGGAGGCCCACTGCGGGTTCTTCTGGTTGCAGTCAACGTAGGTCTTGTTGCCGGAGTTTGACTGGAGTTCGTGTAGGCGGCAGGAGGCTGCCGCCGCCATGTGGGGGTCGGATATGAGGGATCTGGTTGTCAATTGGGGGAATCGAAGTTGGCAGTGGCTGAGGTGGGTGGGGTTGGAGAGGCGGTAGTCAGTGGCGGTTAGAGGAAGTAGCAGTTGGGGTGCTGCGGGAGGAGGCTTGGGGGCTGATGGGAGTGTTGCAGGCCGGGAGAGGTGGGAAAGGAGGGAGGGGAGGGATTTTAATCAAGAATCTGCTTGGTTCGAAGGAGGTGAGCGAAGGCCAGCGGAGGAAAATAATTATTTTCTTGTTTGGTTCGCAAGGAGATGGAAGAAATTTTAAAATTAAATTACTTTTATACACTTTTACATTTTAGGAGAGTTCATGCATTACTGTTTCTAATTCTAATTTGGTAATATAAACAAAATAATAAAGACCAATAAACAAAATAATGAATGCAGATTGATTAATAGATATTGTTGCAGCTACCATCATTGTTACCGCTACCACATGAAAGAGGTGGTGGTTGCTGGGATGGCAGAGACTAATATGATGGACCAGGAAGAGCTGGTGGCTGCTGGTAGTGTTGTGAATCAGGTTGACCGGAAGTAGCATTTAAGGGTTCACGAGCTGGTTTCGAAGAAGATTGTTGGAGTTTTGCCAGCTGGAGTTGAGCCTCAGTGATAGTGATTTCCTATTTGTCGCGAAGAACTTGAACACCAGTTTGTATCTGAAAGGGGTTCAATAGCATATATCATAAATTATGGGCAACTTCAAACATGAAACAATAAGGAGATAAAAATTAGACCTTGAGGATGGATTTAAATTCAGTGACACATAGAAAACTACATTCTGATGATTAAATTGAGATGAAATAAATGAGAGAAAGAGATCAGCATTTTGAGCTCAAGAAAGGATCAAGTATAGCTTACAATGCAAATTGAGTTCAGGTTAATTTATTTGTAAAAGAAATTTTAAGGTTAAGGAGCATTCCAGACTTCCAGTATATCACAAGTCAATGATGACTTATGGTTTTTCTACGAAAACAAAATCTCATAATATTATAGTTCTGGATGCCTTAAAAGTTTGAGTCTGTTTAAATCAATATATTCGAATTCCATGAAATTATTAATTTCAGTAAGCAAAGAAAAATACATATAAAAGAACAACTGCCTCTGACCTTTCCATTATTTGCGCCAAAATTACAAGTGATCAGCTATCAAATAGACATCAACCCTCTAAAAAGTGCTGCACACGTAACTAATAGATCTACTTCAGTTTAGATCTGCTGCAGAAAAATTCATTTGAACAACTGAAAACTGTAGCAATAACTCATTTCTTTTGGATCTTCAGTATTTAGAACTCAGTTTAGATCTTCAGTATTTCTTTTGGAAAAAAAGTATCCCAGATAACTGAAAAGTACAATGACCATAGAGAACTCATTTCCACCTAGGCTGCTGATTCTATCTGAACAGCCTACAACGGGAACAGTGTGGATCTCTTTTATGCACCTGAAATAATATTGTGCATTCAAATACAAGAATGAGAAATGAAAGCAGTAATCTACAATTAAATTCCAAATGGAACAACCAAATTCAATAAACAGTATATCTCTTACATCTTGCAACTCTAGTAGCAATTACATTTGTGGCCAACTGACCAACCACAAGCTTATAGACTTACTTCTTAGTAAATATCATCTAAAAGCACCAATAATGCTCGTTTTCACATATGAAACCACAGTTCATACTTGTATCTGTATTTTAAAGACCAGATAAACACATAGATGATACCTGAACTCGGTTGAGAGGATGAGCGGTTGAGAGGATTAGCGGGATAATGTCGATGAGCGGGAGGGTGAGGGGGAGAAAGAGAGATTATGGATTTGGCAGATTTGGTTTAGATTATAGGGATATAAAAAGAACATGTTTTTTCAATCACTTGGACCCAATTTCTCTCCCCTCCAAATCCCCCAATATTGGAGGGGAGCCAAAAGTGGCTCAGGAGGGATTCTGCACCCCTCCATTCTCCTCCTCCCTCCTAAAAAAGGAACCAAACAATAAATATTTTTAAAAAAAACCTCCCCTCCCCTCCATTCCCCTCCAACCAAACACTGTGTAAAGCAAGACGATTATTCTTCTTTAGCTAATTTGCATTTTCGTGAAAGATGTTTTTTAGTTATGCATTAAAACACTAAAGGGGTACAAAAAATCAATGAAGAAGATCATTATTCTCAATAAAGTAGTTGACACTCTTTTTGCCTTCTCTCTCTACACCAAATGGACCTTCATAAGCCACGAAAGCGGGTTCCATATAAACCCCAAGAACTTCAAGACTTGCTCTCATGCAACAAAAGAACACACACATAATCACTCATCAAATCCAAACTTGCAAACCAAAAAGCATAATGCAAACTACAGTACTTTACAACAATAACAAAAAAAGACTACACTTTACGCTACTTTTCGACGAAATTGACCATTAAAATACCCAATTTTTAGCTTCAACTGGATGCTCCTCATCAATATGGCAACACAACCCAACAATATCAAAATCCTCACTGCAAAACGGGCAAGCGAACTCCGCTGCCGCCCTCAAATCCTCTTCTCCGAAGCCATTACCATCTTCAAACCCCAAGTAAAGATCTACAACAATAAAAAAAACCCTAAAAAACGAATCTTTTTTTGGAATTGCGAGAAGGTGGGGTGTGAGAGAGTACCGAATCAGGATTGGTGGCGCTTGGTTCAAGATGCTTGGTTTTCGTACCCTTCTGCCCAAGATGGTTTACTTTTGGTGTATTAAGGCTATGTTTGGTATTGCTGTTAATGAAATATGTTTAATTCTATAAGCATCATGAATCGAGAGATACAAAAATAAAGGGGGGGGAGGGGGAGACATCCTTCCTTAGGTTCTGCATACTCTTACCATAATCCAGTTCTTCATCCTCCATAATTCAATTTACCTAACATCAAAACAAAAATGTCGCAATTGTCTCACTAATTCCGCTTCCATTTTCACTTCTACATAATCAATGAAAATTTGACCCCAAAAAACTCTAATTTAGCTCTAAATGAAATCTAGAATCTCCATTAATTCCATCACCAATTCATCCAATGTCGTAGAATCTCTTAATGAATCTCATTCTCACTTTAATGCACGTAAAACTGAAAATTTGATGAAACTGAGTAAGGTTTTTTTTTGCTGCTAAGAGTACCTCGGATGTCGTTTAGAACGGGAATGGAGGTGCTTTGAATGCGAATCTCAACCTTTGCGTTGTGACATTACGATTCGCACTCCGTTTTTTGATTGCTATGGATTTTAGAGATTGAAGATGAATATTTAGAGGATGGAGGAGAAGAAAAAGCCGAGCTAGGGTTCTGTTATCTAAAAGCATTGATATCCGACGGCGGCAAAGGTGGGAAGGCAGCACAGGGTTATAGAGCACGTCAAAGGGGGGCGACGGGCCGGTGACGCGACAGGGAGAGAAGGCTGTGCAAGAAAGAGAGAGAGAGAGAGAGAGAGAGAGAGAGAGAGAGAGAGCGTGAATGAGAGGAATGTTGGGTTTATGTCTTGCATACTAGGTTGGATAAGATGACGATGAGACGATGGAGGAATCGAGACGATCGGAGATGGAGTGGAGACCAGGGAAACAGTCAGCAACAGAAGGCCAGAGGAGTTGCGGTCGACTGGACCTTGGGGTCGGTCGACCGCCCTACTGCAGCGAGGCAACGGTCGACTGCGCGATCGACCAGCTTGCTCTCGGGTTGGCTTTAGAAGGTTGCGATCGACCGTACCTTGGGGTAGGTCGACTGACAGCGGTGCTGATGAGTTATTTGGGTCGGATTTTAGTTATTCGTGAGAAGCCCAACTTGTTCTTCAAGTTAGATCTAACTGCTCTTATCGTAGGGTTATCTCTTCAGGAATATCCAATGGTTATTGTACCAAGATTTCAAACTAGGTTCTCTATATATTGTTGTTATTGGCCTCCATTGAGAGAAAAGAGAAATAGTACTTCATTGAAGGAGAAATTGAGAGTTTCTCTAATTGTAAACAACTAGTACTTGCTGGTGTGGCTTCAGAGAGGGTCGTGGTGAGAATTATAATATTCTTGTATCTTCTCTAGTTGAATAATATATTGGGTTTCTTCTCCCCCGGATTAAGGCGAAAGCCCCAACCAGGACAAATTTGTGTGCTTTGGTGTGTTTGGTATGATCTCATATGCACTTGATAGTTTGTATTGATTGCATCGAATAACTCAACAAGATCCTGAAAGAGGAGTTTTTGGTGGGAAATCCCTAACAAGGAATAGCCTCGGAGTTGTGAAGGAGAGGAAGAGGAATAGACATGAGGCATTTGGATATTTTGATTTGGGCTACACGTGCACACACGTGTATATTTGTTGCATTTAGTTTTGACGTGTATTACACGGGTTTGTTTGGTTATAAAGTTATGGTTTGTTTGGTTATATCCCAACTTTACCATTAAAATAGTAGAGATTATTATTATATTACTAGTAATATATGCATGTGTTGATAAAAAATTTAAACTAAACACTCTGATTTACACATGCGATGTATTTCTTAATAAATACATATTTTTAAAAGTAAATGATGAGTATCTAATGTGAGAGTTGGAGTCGTACGTGCAATGCACGTAAGTTGGTAGATATACAACTCCAACTCTCCCACTATATATACTAGTAATTTACACATGCGATGCACGTCTTTATAAATACAATTTCTTTTAAAAATCTGACGTTGTCTGGCATTGAACATAAAACATCATTTATATTAGTTATGCACGTGCATTGCACGTGTTTGTTTTGTTACATAACCCCAACTATTCCATTAAAATATTATATATATATATAGCAAGAGAGAGAGCGAGAGCGCTCAATTGCAAATACTAAATATGGTGCAAACACATGCAAATCACATATGCCGTTCTTAGAAACATCGACTTAGGTTAAAGCAAAAGTCATTGTTTCCAATAACGGCTTCATACTTAATACACCTAGGCCGTTGTTTCCAACAACGGAACAAAGACCTAGGTAGTTTGCACGCATTTATATATATATATATACAATAAAACACAAAGAAAGCTATCAAGTGGTTCTCCTTCAACCCCCCCAAAATCAAAGGCCTAGATCTAACCTCACAAAACACATTTTTCCTCCCAAAATTTCAAACCTCAAAACTCAAATTCAAACCCCCATAAAAAAAACAACTCATTTATTTATTCATTTATTTATTTATTTCTCTCTCTCTCTCTCTCTCTCTCTCTCTCTCATTCTTACTATTCACTCAGAAATTAGATTTTCAGATTTCATGTTTATAATTCAGATTTTTTATGTTTTTTTATTACTCATGTTACATTGAAAATAACAAATATATATTCAATGGTTAAATTTCAATATTTTCAACTCTTAAAGTTCTAAGAAGTTGAATTTTATACCCTTATTTATAATTATTTTTCAACATATACTAATGGAAATATGGACTTTTATTAACAACTAATTATTATATTCAAACTTGAGCTACATAATTGTTTTTTTACTATTTACAAGGCTTTTCATATGCTGTATCGTTCCGAAGACGTGCCGTAGGCACGTGCCCATGGGCAAATTTAGTATAAAATAAAACACAAAGAAAGCTATCAAGTGGCTCTCATTCAATATAAACAAAATCAATGGTTCAGATTGATTTTCACAAAACACATTTTTCCGCCCAAAATTTCAAACAAAAAAACATTTCTCTCTCTCTCTCTCTCTCTCTCTCTCTCTCTCTCTCTCTCTCTCTCTCACAACTCAGAAAACACTCCCACCCCACCCCCTTTACCGCTTCTCTCTCTCTCTCTCCCTCTGTCTTCCCCCGCGCGCTCTCTCTCTCTCCCCCTCTCTCTCTTTCATTACCCGATCTCATAACCCCCTCCCCCCTCTCTCTGTCTCTCTCATCCCGAATCCTCTCTCTGTTTCTCTCTCTTCCCGAAATCCCGAAGCCCCACCTCCTTGCATCCCCGCCAGCCTCATCCTCTCCAACCACCATCCCCCCCCACCTCCTTGTGCACCCGACGAACCTCCACCCATTTGCACTCCCGACCTCCTTTGAAGCTCCGTTAACCCTGCCTCATTGAAATTGCACTCGAACCTCCACCTTCTTCAAAGCTCCGTCAGCTCCGTCAACCCAACCTTCACCTCAACGAAACCCGCAATTGAAGCTCCGTCAGCTCCGTCAACCCAACCTCCACTTCAGTGTAAGTTCACCTTAGGGAAATTGTAGGATTGTAAGTTTAGGGTTGCAGGATTTCAGATTGTTGTTTAGGATTGTAAGTTTAGGGTTGCAGGCTTTCAAATTGATACTAATTTTGCATCTAATTGATACTGTTTAGGGTTGCAGGATTTCAAATTTTTAGCTTTGGTTATTAGGGAATTAGCTTTGGTCGGGGAATTCCAGGATTAGTATCCCTAAAAATTTTAGCTTTGGTTATTAGTGAATTATGACGTTCTACGTATCTCTATAATTCTATGATCCTAGTTGTTGTAGTCATAAGGGTTACTTTGAAAATTATTTGCAGTGTTATGAGTTATGACATTGTAGTTATGTTTATAATTCTATGATCATGTGGTACTGCAGCCAAATGAAAATTTTGATGGGTTTGGTTCTTGTAATTACTATCATCCTATTTACTATTTACTATATTAACTGGTAATTAACTCATTCACACATTTTATCACAAGAACCAAGCCCATCAAATTTTTCATTTGGCTGCAGTACCACATGATCATAGAATTATAAACATAACTACAATGTCATAACTCATAACACTGCAAATAATTTTCAAAGTAACCCTTATGACTACAACAACTAGGATCATAGAATTATAGAGATACGTAGAACGTCATAATTCACTAATAACCAAAGCTAAAATTTTTAGGGATACTAATCCTGGAATTCCCCGACCAAAGCTAATTCCCTAATAACCAAAGCTAAAAACTTGAAATCCTGCAACCCTAAAATGTATCAATTAGATGCAAAATTAACAAACTCCAAATATATGCAACATAGCTAATTAACATCAATGCTGAGCAACATTTACAACAATGTACTCTTGACACAACTGTGTAGAAATTGTAAGTCCCCAAGCCTATATTCAATTATTGGATATGAACTCTTGACACAATCATGTGAAGATAAAACTGATAAATTCTCTCCCTACAACCTAAAGATACCTGTGCTAGGTTTGTCCTTGAAATTTGAACCTCTATACAGCCACATAATCTTTTTAGAACCGCGAAACATATATATTTGGTTGTATATAGTTGATTTCCATTCTATTCTACATTTATATTCTCAAGATCAGTAAGCAATTATAAAATTTGGTTTGATCATCCTATTGCTCTGATAGACTGATACTATTTGTGTAACCCCTGTTTTCATTAATACGTATTTTCAAAGTATTTTTCCGTATTTAAATTCTGAGTATCTTATAATTATTTTTCCCTAATTGATTTTATTATTTAAACTATTTTGAGCCCAATTGTTTAATTGTTATTCTAAGCCCAAGTTTACATCATTGATTTTATTAATTATTAATGTGATCCCAAGTTATATTTTGATTTTATTATTTTGTTTATTCTAAAGTCCAAATTCGTATTTGATTTTAATTAAATTAATCCGAGTCCAATTGTTTAGCCCAATACCCTAACTATTATTTTATTTGTTATAAGCCCAATTATTGAAGCCCAATTTCGTAATTGATTTTAATTAAATTAATTTGAGCCCAAAATATTTTAGCCCAATGCCCTAATTATTTTAATTAAATATTCTGAAGCCCAACCCAAGCTATATTGATATTATTTTATTTAGAGCCCATTTATTTGAAGCCCAAGTCCAGAATCCATATAATGGTACAGAATTATTATACACCTATCCCTATACAATTCTCCACAGCCGAGCTCCGACGCCTCCCACTTCCGCCTTGCCACCTGCAATCAGCTCCGTCGAGCCGCCCTCGCTCAGCGCCGCTCAAGCCCGAAGCTTCGCAGCCCACATCGTCTTCTTCGCTCAGCCTCAGCGCCGCTTCCGCCGCTCTAGCCAGCCGTCGACCCCTCGCTCTCCCGCCGTTGCTAACCATCACTGAGCTTCCTCCATTGCGCCAATCGCAGCCCTCTCATCCCGCTCTCTCTCTCTTTTTCTATCTCTCTCTCTCTCACTGTTGGAAAGTGAAGAAGAAGGGATAACAGGAGTTTGGGATTGTTACTGTATTTGTTCTGGTATTGGAGTTTGTGTGAAGGGAGGAATTTGTTTTGTTGTATTAGGTGATTTATTATATTGGAGTTTGGGGATTTTTATTGGAGTTGGTGTTGTGAAGTGAAGTTGGGGTTATTAGCTTACTGTTTGGTGTTGTGGAGTAGAAGATTGGATTGGATGTTTGGTGTTGTGGAGTAGAAGATTGGATTGGAGGTGTTGCTGCCTTGGAGTTGTTGAAAGGAGTGGACTGCTATTTGGGAGTTTGCTTTGGGAGTTGCTGTTTGGAGATTTACTGACTTGGAGTTGTTGTGGGGTTGAAGTTTATTGCTATTTTGGAGCTTACTACTTTAGGAGTTGCTGATTTGGCGTGGCTGCCACAAATATTTTGCACGTGTTCTGCTGCCCGAGATACTGATCCCGTTATTCTATCCTTATTTTCGTCGTCGTCAACTAACAGGCAAGTGTCTCTTGTACAATTTTACTTGTTCTAGTACAAGCCCTTGTAAAAATACCGCAAGTATATTATTTTTGACTCCAATTCGCATTCATAAGTCGAATTGATAACCGTTTCCATACATAATCCGTATCCCGTATTCGTACAAGATCACGAATAATTTGTTGCCATGTCCGTTGCATGAACACGATACACATATATACTATTATACATGATATTGTGCATGAATTGTTTGTTATTAGGTTGCATGTTGTTATAATATATTACATTCTTGATTAAGTGTTATGCATGCCATTAGTTGCATCATATATTATAAGTCCTAAAATATGTTTTCTTGCCTCGTATAAGTCCTTGATACTTGATCTTGTCATGTTACCCTTGCCATGTTACCCGTCCCTGTTGTTGCATGTAGTTAGTATTCATGTTTAAATTGTAATTAAAAAGATAACAAGCCGGGATATAAAGGGAAAAGATTTAGTAGTGGACAATATAGAAGAGCGTACTCGGTCGGGGGCTCGTGGTTCCTCGCTGCAAATTTGTAAGTTACAAGTTACAAGTTTGCTAAATTACAGGTTACTTGACATGTTTCACGCTACAAGTTACACTACATGTTCCACATGCATGTATCTCGAACAAGATACAACTTTTCCGGGTACGTGACCTATAGAATCCACCACTAGTCTAAACGTTCACTTGATTGCGAGTAGCAACCATGTAGTATGGGATGCATGAAGTGCTACCTAGTTAGGTTAATAAAAGACATGACATGACACGTACACTTGCATGATCCGTTTACATGTTACATGGTTATGATGACTTGTTTACTTGTTTACATGTTACTCGTTCATGTTGACATGTTTACTTGTTTACTCATTTACATGTTACATGTTCTTATGGATTATTTACTTGTTTACATGCATGCTATTTGTTCCATGAGGTCTTGTTCTTGATTCTGTCGCATGTCGTATTTGCTCTGTCATATGATTCTTGATTCTCTGTTCTTTCCTGCTTTTGTTTCATTCTGTTTTTGTCCCGTAGCTTGTACCACTTGCGGCCCGTGACTTGCATTAACGGGTACCACTTATTTCTTTCCTCGTAATAATATACTTGCAGGCCTAGATGGAGAACTACCTGAAGGTGTTGCTGAACAGATATTCTAGTCTTGTTTAATTTCATGTTATTTTATTTATTGTTTTATTCATGTAATCCTTGTTGTAATTCGGGCGTGTTTGACCCGTAACTATGTTTCTTTCCAGTTGTTGGTTCATGTAATATTCATGTACTTTGTTATCCTGTTGTGATTTTTTTATGTTATCGTGGTTGAAATTATTATTTTGTTGTTGAGTTAAAATTACAGCTTATGAATGATGTATCCGCATCATTCGCTGGGCCTCAGTTACGTGCCTGTGTTTCCGTATTCTGGGAAGCGGGGCGTGACAATTTGTAACAACCCCTAGCCTGAATCCAATTATCGAATTCCAGCTGCAGTTCAAGACCAAATATGATCATTTGTATTGGGCCCAGGACATTACAAAACTAACCATATACACCTTACCAAACACCGAGAATCATTGCGATATTACAATATATTACTATCATCCTATTTACTATATCAACTGGTAATTAACTTACTCACACATTTTATCACAAGAACCAAACCCATCAAAATTTTTATTTGGCTGCAGTAGCACATGATCATAGAATTATAAACATAACTACAGTGTCATAACTCATAACATTACAGCTAATTTCCGAAGTTACCCTTTTGACTACAACAGCTAGAATCATAGAATTATAGAGATAAGAAGAACATCATAATTCCCTAATAACCAAAGCTAAAAATTTTAGGGATACTAATCCTGGAATTCCCCGACCAAAATTAATTCCCTAATAACCAAAGCTAAAAATTTTAAATCCTGCAACCCTAAACAGTATCAATTAGATGCAAAATTAGTATCAATTTGAAATCCTGCAACCCTAAACTTACAATCCTAAACAGTATCAATTTGAAATCCTTCAACCCTAAACTTACAATCCTAAAGTTTGCCTAAGGTGAACTTACACTGGGGTGGAGGTTGGGTTGACGGTGGTGACAGAGCTTCGAGTGCGGGTTTCGCTGAGGTGGAGGTTGGGTTGACGGAGCTAACGGAGCTTCGAAGGAGGTGGAGGTTCGAGTGCGGTTTCGATGAGGCGGGGCTGACGAAGCTTCAAAGGAGGTCGGGAGTGCAAGTGGGTGGAGGTTCGTCGGGTGCACAGTAAGGTGGTGGGGGGGTTGGAGAGGATGAGGTTGGCAGGGATGCAAAGAGGTAGGGGTTTGGGATTTCGGGAAGAGAGAGAGAGAGAGCATTCGTGATGAGAGAGACAAAAAGAGAGAGAGAGATAGAGAGAGGTGGGAGAGAGAGAGAGAGAAGCGGTAAGGAGGGGGGGTGTTGTCTGAGTTGAGAGAGAGAGAGAGAGAGGCGGTAAGGAGGGGGTGTTGTCTGAGTTGAGAGAGAGAGAGAGAGAGAGAGAATGTTTTTTTGTTTGAAATTTTGGGCGGAAAAATGTGTTTTGTGAGAAACAATCTGGACCATTGATTTTGTTTATATTGAATGAGTGCCACATGATAACTTTCTTTGTGTTTTATTATATAGATGGTTATTGTCATGAGCCTTTTGAGCCTTCTATTTTCGTTACTTAAAAAGGTAAGTTTGATTATACTATACCCATGTTTCACCAATTTGTTGATAACTATATTCATATCTTTTTTTTTTGCAGTTTGGTATACTTCGTATCAAAACTTGTTTTAGTTTAGTAATTGCGCTCTAACAGAGTTAATTTTTTACCATATTAGCCGTTATACCTCTCCCTGACCGGTTTAAGGTAGTGTTTGGCCCAGCTTAAAATTAGCTTAGCTTCTCCTTTAGAAGGAGAAGCTGGGCCAAACATATATTTTGAAAAGCTCTACAAAAAGAGAAGTAGCTTTTTTTTATGAAGAAAAAGGAGCTCTAAAAGAAGCTACCAAGATCTACTTCTAGCTTCTAGCTTCTAGCTTCTAGATCAAAACCAACAAAGAAAAAAACAAATCAAAACCCAACTCTCCCCTTGAGATTAGGGATTAGGGATTAGGGATTAGTGATCATACGCAATGAGAATGTTGCCACATCAAAATCAGTGAATCCACCGGAGATGGATTTTGGCAACTTCTTCGATTCAGATGACTTAATGGGAGGAATGAGCAAAGAGATTGTTCCTAACGAGGTGAATGATTTTCAGTTTGATGGTCCAACTTTCAATAGTAAAGTACATGAATCTGATAATATTGAAAGCATCAATAGCAACTCTCAGGACCCGTTTGATTTTACCAGCTTAAATGGAGCACCAGGAGATTTGCCAAATTCAGTGAAACAAACCACTGCAGATCCCACAGTTACTGAGCATGCTTCTGAAACAAAGCCTTTAGATTTGCAGGATATGGATTTTCGAAGTTTCTTTCAGTCAGATTGAGGCAAGTATTGCACAGTTTGATGCCCCAGTTTCCACTAGCAGCATGAAGGAACTTGACAGCATGAAGGAACTTGATGATTAGGGATTAGGGATTTGGTGGAGATTAGGGATTAGGGATTAGAGATTTGGTGAAGATGATGTATAAAAGTAGCTTTTAATTGATATATGCCAAACAACTTCTAGCTTAAAAGTAGCTTTAAAGTTAAAAAAAAAGCTGACTATCCAAACAGCTTCAGCTTTTAATTTCAAAGCTGTACTTTCTAGCTTCTCCTTCTGAAGTAGCTTTAAAGCTAAAAAAAGCTAGGCCAAACGCACCCTAAAGTATCCCCCCACCCTCACACACACAGAGGTTAATTTGTTTTCAATTTTTAAAAAAAAATTAAAATATACATACTCAAAAGAACTTTTCACCTTCTCTCTATCTTATTTTCATTTTTTAAAATAGGAGAATGGGATAATAAACACATTGACTATGGAAAATAACATAAATAAACTGTATTAACAGCTATGGATATATAGAGAAAAAATTGCCAAAAAACAGCCACAAAATTATTACATGATACCTGAAATTGATGGAGTACACCAATTAGCTCCCAGTGATGGTTTTGGTTGTGTATGAAACTTCGAATATGCCTTTTATCTTTTTTATCAACAAATGTCAAATATAACACATTTAGATTGCTCGTGAGCACCATATTTTCTCTCTTGTAGTTTCAAAATAGTAAAACCGGAAGGAAAACACTCAATTCCATTTCATCCCTTTTAATTCCATTTGCTACAATTTTTTTCGCAAAAATCAGGTTTGCAAAATTTTGTTCTACATGCAATGTATGTAGCAAATGTCTGAAGTATACCATTTCTCAGAGTAAAATATGGTGAAACCATCCGCAAATTTCATTATAGTGAACATATTGACAACTTAATTATTTATTAAACACAATTTATGTAGAATACCCGAACGGATTCAACGAAGATGACCACATCCTCATAAATCTTTCTAATTAAGTGACACGACTAGTTACGTGTTGTTGATTACCATATAGAGAGTATCGCCAAATAAATCGTTCTAATGCATCGATCATTTTCTATATGATATTTGTCTTCTTCTTCTTCTTCTTTCATTAGTCAGCAGTTCCCTTTCAAGAAAAAAAATAATTATGAGCTGTCGTATGTAATTTCCTTTCATGCCTTCTTCCTCCTCCTCTTCTTTCTCTTTCATTGCTTTTCAACTGAGATCTCTCTTCTCTATAGAGGTGCATGATTGGTTGTAAAATATTTTCATAGCTGTAAGATTATTATAGTGAAAAAAAAAATCTATAAATTTAAGTTCTAAGAGCATCCACAGTCGTTGATGATAAAAATATGCATAAATGGATAAATAAATATAACAATCTCTCGTTTTGCTGCAGTCGTAGGATGCTATTATTTATCTTTTTAAATTAAAATAACAACAGACGGTGCTTCATGTTCAGTCGGAGAATTTTTTTTTAAAAAATCATTTAAAACGGTGGGACGGCATATCATGTTTCGTAGGAAAAAAAAAACAATTTAAAATGGTGGAACGGCACTTGAAGTGCCGTCTGAGGAAAAAAATTCGTACTACTAAGTGCAAAAAAAATACAAAATTGCAAAAAAAAGTTCAAAAATTACAAAAAAATAACAAAAAATTGCAAAAAAATTGCAAAAAATTACAAAAAACTACAGAGAGGGTGGGACGGCACTTCAAGTGCCGTCTGAGAGAAGTGGGGCTTTTTTGGTTTTTTTTTTTTTTATTACGAAATTAATTTTTTTTTTAGGGACGGCACTTTCCGACCATCAATTTTGTGCGACTGCACTTCATGCTCCGTCGTTTATATATGCATATTTCTCATTTCATTCTCATTTATAGCAATCTCCTGTAGCGATTTATGCATAATATGCATATTTGGCCAACGACTGCAGCGCTCTTTTTGACTAAATATATGCATATTATGCATATTTAGCAAACCACTACAGATGCTCTAAAAGGTGGTTTGATTGGATGTAATTTTATTGTATTGTAGGATAAAAAGGAAAGAGAAAGGAGAGATGAATAATATAAAAATGCTACATTAGCGCTACAGTGTTCTTATTGCCACTTTTCGCTGAGTTCCGAACTTTTTTTGGGACTTTTATTGTAGTCCTACAGTAGGAAAACATTTTCAACCACTTTCAAGCCAAACAAACCCGTCGAACAATAAATTTCCATGGATTTTAAATTCTACAAGTCACTTACTAAGGATTTTTATGATTGTTTTATAGTAGCGCCCCCCCCCCCCCCCCCCCCCCCCTCCAACGTTCCCAGACAAAAAAAAATATTAAAATTCCATAATAGTCCTCTGTAATTCGCTAATTTATATTAGTCCCTTGAGTAACTCAAAAAATGAACAATCAACATCTCAATTGCAACGTCATGAAAATTCCCACTGCAGACTTTTTTTTTTTTGATAAAAAGATGACCCCGTCATCGCTTCATTAATGCGAAATTAACAAAACAAGTAGATAATTAGTACAAAGTCTAGACGAAATAAGTCTAAACGACAACAACAAAGTCCCACTGCAGACTTCCCACTGAACATTCTGCACTATCTAAAAGATTGTTTTTGTGTAGGCCGAGCTCACTCTTTTTTATTCTTTTTCTTTGTTTCTCCCTTTTTCAATCTTATACATTTTCTTTTTCAAATATATTATGATGTTTTCCTCGTCCCATGATTTTATTATGATTTTATTAAGGCTAAATTTGAAAGCAAAAAAAAACCCTTAAACTATCCCCTTTATGCAGAAAACTTCACTGAACTTTTTTTTTGCGCAGAAAACCACAATCAAGTATAGTTGCAAAAAATTTACTCCGACGGAATGAGCTTTCTGCTAAAGTTGAGTGAGGTTTTTTCGACAATAATGAAAAAGATGCATGATGTTTTCTGAACCAAGTTGCAAAGATGAATGAGTTATCTAATACAAGCAGAAAAGTTAGATGTGGTTTTTTGAAAATATATGTAACACCCCACAAAATTAGAAATAACAATTTTGACCTCGTGTATTACGCACGTGTATTTGGTAATGTATTTTCACCACGTATTTTGATTACCGACTATTTATGTATTTCCCATACTGATTTTACCCTATTTTGAGTCAACAAAAATATAATATTTCAATCTTGTATTTTTACGTACTTTTTATGTGTTTTCGATGCACGTATCAATTTCGTATTTTTCCATCACTAAGTGTGATATTTCTATCTGTATTGATTATTTATTTTACATGTTTGAACTCGTTTTATGAAACGGAAATTCATTTTCTCCCCTATTTTTGATTAAAATAATTTTGTACGTGTGATGCACGTGTTTTCTACGTACATAGCAATTATGTCGTGGAATATATAAAATTAATAAATATATTTTCTTATAATGTATTTTTATTATCTTTAACATTTTCCGTTGATAACGTCAAATTTCGTATTTTTGACATTTTACGTGCGACGCACGTATTTGTTTCGGTTGTATACATGAAGATGATGGAGTTAGGAGAAGATTGGGTGTAAAATATTTTTATACAGAATAATTTTTAAAGTGTTAGATATTTGTATAAAAAAATTTATAATTAAGATTTAACTATATATTCTATACATTTCTTAATATATGACAGTTCTAAAATAATATTTTTAATTATTAGATATTCTATACATTTCTTAATTTTTACGTGGGTGGGTGATTTAAGAGAGGTCGGTTTTGTACAGAAAGAGGTCGGGAGTTAGGATAGGTGAAAGGACGGGGGTTAGGAAGATGGAAAAGTAGAGTAGTGGAGTGGTGACTGGTGGGTAATTATAAGGTGAGTGGGATGAGGATATCATGGGTACATTAATCAACTGCCTTTGGATTTTGTTTTGTATAAATACACCCTAAAACCAAATCCCTTCACACCCTAAAACTTATCACTTCACCCTACGCAAAATCATTTCACTGTTGATCCAATAATTATAAGTACCTAATTTCTTTTTGGCCGAGAGCATTTAGAGAGAGAAGGAGGGCACTGTGCTTGCAGGTGGTTTCGGAGTTCGTTGTTCGGCTTGATCTTCTTGGAGTTCGGTGTCTCTATTGTAGGCGGGATTAATTTTACGCTTCTAATAGGTGGGTGATCTTTGTGCTTTCTAATTCATAGATTGAGCATGCTAAATTTTGATAAAAGAGTAAAGTAGATTAATGTGATGTGATGAACATAAATATTTCCATGCTATTGTGTTTGCGCCATGAAATTGTAGAAATAATGTTGCATGCCATGATATTAATTAAATTGTGCTATGAAGTATGTTAGTTTATGCATATTTGCTATGGTGTGTGAAATTGTAAATTTGTGCATAAAAGAAATGTAGAAATCTTCCTGAAAAATCAAGAGAGATGATTGGTCTTGTTACTGAAAATTTTATTAGTATAATTAAGTGCATTACAAATCTTAATTTTCTAGTTTGGGGAAAATGCAAATTGTTGTGTGAATTAATTGAAAAGAACGTAGATATTGTTGTAGAATGGAATTAAAATTTGTGTCTTACTATATGAAATTATCTTAATCCAAGGAACGATGTATTTCAGTATATCAAAAGAGTAGATTAATTGATGTATTTCAGTATATCAAAAGAGTAGATTATTTGATTAAACGATTTTTTGTGAAAAATTAATTAATCAGAGCACAGTATGAACAAAACAATATTAGATTGATTCTCAACCAGTAGTCACACTTGGATTTATTGGCTTGCGCATGAGCCATAGGGCTGCCACTGATGCTGGTCGGAGGTCCTGGGTTCGAGACCTGTTAGCCCCATTTGTTTTTTTAATTTTGTTTAAAAACAACTCAGAACCCGAGAGAAAATACTTAGGGATTTCGGTCTGACTTTGTGACAGAAAAGCTACATAGACTTCTTGGTTAGTGTGGGCGCCATAGTGCTGTCGTTTGTTGGTCGGTTGTGCCTGGGTTCGAAACCTACAGGCCCTTTTAAGTTATTTTGAAATTTTTTTGGGTTTTTAAATAAGTTTCATGCAAGGAAAAAATTCGAGAACAATCCCTTTATTCATCCAAAATAGTTTGGAATTTATTAAAAATAGTTTCATAATATTTCAAGTATGTTGTGAGGAATTAAAGGTGAATTTGATATAGAAAGTAAATTGATGACTTCGAAATAATTATTTGAGGATATGACTTTTATTTTTAGAAGAAGAATAAAGATATTACTATGTTATTTCATTTCTCTTGATGAGATTATATACTTGTTTTGATTAAGAAAGATTTAATGTGGGTTGAGATATCATATGTGAATAAATTGCTAATGAGATTTCAAGTGATGAATTTGTGTTCATGAAAGGATTTATTGATTTTGAAAGAGTATGAAAAAATAAATGAGACATTGTGAATAAATGTTTAAGATAAGACATTGAACCAATTGTGAATAAGTTGAAGATGAGAATATTTAAGTTTAATACATGATTATGAAAGGTATGAGTACCCATGGATTCATGTACATGAAAGGTTGTGATTTAGAGTTAGTAAGACCTCGGGTACCTGCATTGTTGAAATAAAAGAATTGAATTATATTTTTGAGATATGGCCATGGAGCTATCTCGGTATTTGTGATTAAGTTCGGTAAGGAGAAAACTAACTCTAGGTATGATAATTTATTCATGTCTTAAACTTAAGAACTAGGCACATAAGTGATGATGTAGTAAAACTTGGGCAAACATAAGTGGGGCACTCTATATAGTCGGGCAGTGTACTCCGGGACTATAGACCCAGTCGGGCGGTGTACTCTGAGACTGAGGTTGCTTCGATGGAGACGATATTTTATTTTAAATTCGGGACTATTCGTAGTCGGATGGATAGTTTGCCGTACTCCAGTGTATATACGTATATCGGGGCTAGAGGGACACTTGCGAGAGGTTCGCACGACGAGGAGTCTGTATAACAGTCGGGCGGTGTACTCCGAGACTGGGATCCATACTTGTGGAATGTCTAAACCTTGCTTTTATTACTAGGTAGTTTTCATGGCGAGGGATCGAACCCTTTAATGTGGAGTACGTAGGTGCTTGCCCTCGGACCTATGTGACACTTTATTGTTCATTCAAATTTGTGGTTTGTTAAAGTATTGAGATCGTTATATGTACGGCATAGAGAGAATGACCGAGTATAATATTTTCGTCAGTTGTAAGCACTGGCGGAGCCACACTAAGATCAGGGTGAGTGGCTGCTCCCCCTGGGCTTGGGCAGCTCTTTTGTTAAAAAAATTATTTTAATTTTCTTAAAATATAAGCCCATACAACCCGCTCCCCCTGATGCCAACACTCACACACTACCCGACCCGATCCGCTCTCTCTTTTCTTCTGATGCTTTCTTCTTCTTCATTTTAATTTTTCTTTTCCCAATCTACTCCAAAACCTAGCTTCGAAACCCTCAATCCCTCTCTCAAATCCTCCTCCCTCAGTTAAAGTCAGGTATACTTCATATTTAAGAAAATGAGATAATTATTTGAGATTTGAGATTGTTCAAAAAAAAAAAATTTAAAAAGATTTGAGATTGTTAAGAATATGAGAAGATGCTGCGGATCTAGATTTGAAGTTTGATATTTGAGAATATGAGAAAATTTGATATTGAAGTCGCAAGTCGCAATTCCTATTGAGATTTGAGGCTGTTAAACTTAAAATCAAGCTTGAGATTTCAAGTATTAGTATCGGATGATTTCTTATGAGATATTAGTAGAAAATTGAGTGACCATTTAGGCCATTTTTTAGAACACAGTTTAAATAATTAGGAAATTGATATTCTATTATAATTGATCCCTAATTGACCAGTAGCTTATCCTTCCATTTAGGCATAACTATTTTTTTTTATGAATTTGGTTTGGATCGTCATTAGGAAATAAGAATGAACCCTAACTTCCTAAGGCATGATGAAACTATAAGCTCACTACCTTCATTGAAAGACACGTTGTTTATTTGATACTAATTTAATTTTTTAAAATATTCAAACAGTTATGAATGAAAATTTTTAGTTGTAATTTCGCTCTCGGTGAATGAAAATCCTGGCTCCGCCACTGGTTGTAAGTAACTGACGTGCTCATAACTTATTATGCAGGAAATGGATATATTCAAGAAGGAGTAAAGTTGATTTCGATGCTGTTGATTTATTACATGTCGCAAGTTGTATATTATTTGTATTGTTGTAATTCATCTTATCATCCGCTGTGTACAAAATTGTAAAGAACTCTGATGTATGTTGAAAAGTTTTAATTTCCTTGTAAAATTGTACGAAGTGAAGTAAAGATCCTGTGAAATCTCGAATTCGATTTTATTCGGAATTCGGGGCGTTACAATATACTTCAGAAAGATTTTTTGCAACTATACTTGAGTAAGGTTTTATGAGGAAAAAAAATTCAGTGTGATTTTCAGCATAAAGAGAATAGTTCAATAATTATATTTTTTTTCAAATTTAGCCTTTTTTTTAAATCAATATTTTGCTCCAAATAAGTGAGAGTACTTTCGCAATATTCAATTTATCCAAACCATAACCCTCAAATCTTGTCAACAAAGATAATAATTTTATAACTTAAATTTTACCATTTATTCCACTTAACTCAACTCTATCCAGAGTCTTTCTTTCTATCTCTCTCTCCCTCACAAAAAAAAACGACAAATTACACAACTAAACCTACGACCTCTAAAACAAAAAACCTAAAATACCCCTCTTCATCCCTCAAGAACAAATAATTGCCGCAGATAAATTAAACCATGAGGGCATTCTCGTCCAGCTCTAAGCAAATCCGGTTTTCTGGCGGGTCGCCGCCAACGAGCATTCATCCCTACTCAGGTTATGTTCATCCATGAAGATTTGACTTCTTCTGCACTCCTCACTACAAAACCCTCTATCCCCCCTGCACAAACACATAAAAAATGATATATATTTTTTTCCCTGAAAAAGAGAAGGGTTTCATTTATTCCCGAAATGACCCTACCTGTACATGTAGATGTCTTTGCCTTGTTGGAGTCGTTGGCGGCAAAGATAGCAGTAATCCAAAAAAGGGCGTGTAGGGCTAGAATGGGAAGAGGAGGAAGGAGAAGAAAGTGGGGATCTTTTTGCAAGGTCGGTTTTGTTGATGATTTGGGGGCATTTTGGGAAGGGGTTTTCGGAATCCAGAAGCACGATTAAGCCCGCCATTTACTTATTACTCCACCAGCTCTCTCTCTCTCTCTCTCTGTGTGTGTTTTGTCTGAGTGTTGGGTTGGCGAGTTGGTGGTTTCTTTTAAAGATGGGGAGGGGTGGTATGTTGTCATGCAGGAACTGGTTTAGCGTGGAGAGGTTTTTAAGGTCTTTCAGGTGTTAGTTTTGAGGGATGTTTTGTGTCCTGCAAAATTTGTTGTGCTACAAGGTATTAAATCTAAAGTGGATGTTGTTTTTTGCCTACGTACTTCAAGTCCTAGTTTTTAAGTAGTACACGTATTGTACAGTTAAAACTACTATATTAATCTTTCAGGGAGAGTTATATCATGGAGTATATATATGGTTAGTTTAGGTGCATTTTTATTATACTAAACTAGTATCGTGCACGTGCGATGCACGTGGAGAAAGAAGGAAAAAGACAAAAAAAAAACCGAATGAAAATAATTTTTAAAAAAAGTCAACACGTGCGCTGCACGTGTTGACAAAATAACAAACGATGACAAATGACACTAACCCCTTCTCCAATTATAATAGAAATAGAAACTAGCGAGATTTATGAGGTTTATTAATTATTATGCATGGAGAAGAGCTGGTTGGTAACGGTTTAACATTTAGGGTGTATTGTCAGTGAAATTGAATTCCGGGCGAGTTATGTGCCACATGAGTAAAGCTCAAAATGACTTAGTGATTTTTTTTCAAAATTAAAAAGTAGCTGATAAAGTGCTGATAAAGTGACGGTAATTTGGGAAAAAGAAACATGTAGAATAACATAATGTTAGTTGGAGTACATGAAAACATTTTACGATTTATCTCCAAGTTTTCAAGAAAATTATATAAGAGGCATGAGATTCAAAGAGATTCAATGTTTTTTTTTTTTTTTTTTTAAGGAAAAGGTAGAATCTGGCCACCCTGTTTCATTAATCAGAGATTAATAAACAAAACTCAGAGTACTGAGCATACATCAAAGTCCTAGAAAGAAAACAGAAAACCATTCTCCCCCCGAAACATGGTGGGTGGGATGAAACAAACAACAAAAAAGAACAAATACATCTTTCTCCCCAACAAGCCCTGGGGTGGTGGGTAACACTGCTCCTGCCTCATGTCTCAGTCAATCGTCGGGCCAATCTCGATCTCCTCGTCGTCAAAAGCCTGTACTTGGAACACTGTGGCGATCCTGCCCCTGGAACCTGCTGCTGCCACATTGGCCCAAAATAAAATTAGATGCATAATATGATTTAAATTGGCAGAGATGGAATTGCAAGTTCTAGGGAAATAAAGATTGTTTCGATCTAGCCAAAGCACCCAGGTCATAGCGGTGATCGCAAGAAACCATGCCTCTCTCATATTCCCTCGTTCCGTCGCAAATAGGGACCCCACCCATAGGTCTTCGTATGAGTTAGGGTATTGAGACGTCCCTAGTGCACTGAGGACCTCGACCATAACTGCTTTGCTCCTAGGACAGTGAAGGAACAGGTGATCTCTAGTTTCCAAGTTGATCTGGCAGAACCCACACTGAGCGTCCAAATTTGGTTGTCGCTTAATCAGGTTCTCCCTGGTTAGGATCGCATCATTCAACACTAACCAGATGAATACTTTGATCTTCAAGGGCGCCTTCGTTTTTCACACGATGTTCGACCATTTTGGTGTGCAACCCCTAAAGTGGACGCAGTTGTACAGTGAGCGAACCGAGAACTTGCAGTTCTTCTCTAGATCCCAGGTCTTCTTGTTAGGACCCTGAAAGCATCTAATTCCAGTGTTTGTGATGTAAGCCTTAAGTTCCGTCAGCCTGCGAAGGGATTCCGTGTCGAGCGGCTGTTTGAAAGCTGGATTTCAAGTACCTCTTTTCCAGGCTGCTGCCACTGTACAGTATGGTAGAGATGCTTGCTCGTATAAATTCGGGAACATGGATCTGAGTGGGTGTTCTGCGCACCACTTATCCCACCAGAATCTAGTGAGTCTACCATTGCCTATGACTGAGTTAACACAGCTATTGAATGGTTCGTATGCCTTAGAGATACCCTTCCAGAAGTGAGAAACTCTAGGGCCTACCCTGAAGCCTAGGTTTCTAGTACCATTCCCGCGCAAGTAACCTTGGACAAACTGCTGCCACCCTGCTCCATTGGGGTGAAATACCTTCCACCACCATTTACCCAGTAGTGCCAGGTTCATGTCCCGGAGATCGATAATGCCCAGACCTCTGTGGATCTTTTTCATGCAAGCTTTCTCCCATCTGATGAGATGGTATCCTCCTCGATCTGGGTCCGCCCCTTTCCACAGGAAACGTTTCCTAGTCCGGTTAATTCTTTGAATAACCCATCGTGGCATCTCGAAGAAAGAGAGGTAATAGGTAGGTAGGTTAGTCAGGACTGCATTGATGAGGGTTACTCTCCCTCCCAAGGAGAGGGCTTTCCCTTTCCATCCTGTAAGCCGTTTATCTACCTTATCAATGATGGAGAGCCAGTCTGCCTTTTTGAGTTTTTCGGGTCTCAGTGGTAAACCCAGGTATTGAATTGGGAACCTCTTGACGGAGCAGTTGAGAATGGAGGCGTGCTCCAGCGTCTCTTCTGGGGGCAGGCAATGGGCGTTATAGCGCTTTTATGGAAATTAACTCTGAGTCCAGACCACGCCTTAAAGCAATAAAGAATCCCTTTGAAGACAACGGTTTCTCCTAGGTTTCCATTGCCAAAAAATAGAGTGTCATCTACGTATTGCAGTATGGAGCAACCTTGCCGCAGTGCCCCTTTAGCCACAGGCACAATCCAGCCTGCTCTACAGCATCTGTTCATCATTGCTCTGAGAACGTCTGCCACTATGGTGAAGAGGAGGGAGGAAAGAGGGTCTCCCTGTCTAAGACCTCGCTTGTAGGGGAATGGGTGACCTGCCGAACCATTGATCAAGATGGCCGTTTTGCTGGTTGTGAGGCACGTATGGATCCACTTGATCTATTTGTCCCCGAACCCCCGTCCCGCCAGGGCTTCCAACAGATAATCCCATTCTACTGAGTCATAGGCTTTCTCAAAGTCTAGCTTGAGGAGGTAGCTCTTCGCATTAGAGGCGTGGTATTGGTGGATAGTTTCTTCAGCTGAGGCAATACTGTCCTGAATGCATCGCCCCTTAATAAAGCCTGTCTGGTCCTGGCTGATGAGGCCTTCCATTACCTTACCCAATCTGTTAGCTAGGGTCTTTGTAATGATCTTCACCGAACAGTTAAGCAGGCTTATGGGGTGGAAGTCACCAATGCGACATGAGTCTTTTTGTTTAGGGATGAACACCACCTCCGCGTAGTTGATTCTCCCCATTTTTAGTTTATGCTCATAGAAGTCATCGAACAGTTTTAGCAGGTCTCCATTGATTTCCTCCCAAAATATCTGTTAGAACATGATCGGGAATCCGTCTGGTCCTGGGGCTTTATCATTACCCAAAAGTTGGACCGCCTTCCATACCTCCTGTTCAGTGAAGGGTGCTTCAATGGATTGCATTCCAATACCTGGCTCACTTGCTTGGTCCTGCCAGAAGTTGTGTCGTAGTGTGGTTCTGAACTCTGCCTTGCGCCCAAATAGTCACTTGTAATGGGATTGGAAGGCTAGCTTAATCGTGCTCTCGCCTTGGATTAAGCCGGAGTACGAATTGACTGAGTGGATGATGTTAGCTCTACGCCGTGCACTGGCAACTCGGTGAAAAAAGGCTGTATTCGCATCCCCCTCCTTGAGCCATGTGACTCTCGACCGTTGCTGCCATCTGATTTCCTCTAACCTGTAGAGCTGATCAATGTCCTGTCTTAGTTGGAGCAATTTCATCCGTTCATCTTGTATCAGGTCCCTAGTTTCTTCTGTTTTTCGCGCTCCTTAATTCCTTCCAGAAGGGAATCCTTTGACCTCCATATTAATGCGAACCTGGTCCGGTTCCACTTCCGCAGCTTGCCCCTAAGCCTGCAGATTTTTTCACACCATATCACAGTCGCCTCAGTGCCCCTGGTTGGGCGGGACCAGCACTCGTTCACCATGTGGTGGAACCCCTGGATTTCTAACTAGGCCTTTTCAAATCGGAATTTTGCAGGTTTTCTGGGTTGAACTTCCCCTGCAGAAAGGAAAATTGGGACGTGATCCGAAGTTGGCTTAGGGAGGGATTTGGCAAAAGCCAACGGGAATTTGGATTCCCATTCCGTGGACACCATGACCCTGTCTAACTTGACTAGAGTGGGCTGTGCCTGCATATTCGACCAGGTGAACAGTCTGTCCGAAATGGGGATGTCGACCAATTCTAAATCCGTGATGACCTCGTTAAACACTTCTCTATCTAGTATACTAGCTCCTCTGCCCCTATGCTCAGAGGCAAATCTAGTGATATTGAAATCACTCCCCACAACCCACAGGTGGGGCCAGTGTGATTTGATCGATCTCAATTCCGTCCAGAAGGCCGTTCTAGCTGTGGAAGTGTGGGGTCCGTACACCACCGTGACCGATTGGAGCCATAGGTCGGATTTTCTCTGCAGAAGTACCGAAAGGGAGAATTGCCCGTGCAATTCGTCAACACAGCTAAAGATGTTAGGGTTAAAGCCTAGAGCGATGCCCCCAGACGCCCCAACTGATGGTAACAACCTCCATTCGGAGATACGACAACCCACCACCCTCTTGAGTCTAGACATGTGAGACAGTATGGTCTCCTGGAGACCCACGACATTCGCCTTGGATCTGGCGACAAGTTCCTTAACCATTTCTCGTTTACCCCACCCACCCAGGCCTGTAACGTTCCAAAAAAGGGCATCCATTAACTACAATTTGGGGGGGGGGGGGTACGTTACTCGAAACTACGTTCGATTCCAGGATTCGACTAATCCTATCAGATTCCCATCCCCTAATTTGATTGAGAAGACGAGCGTTTCTATCACTATCATTAACCAGCAGACCACATGTTTCGGCTAGATAGAAGATTTCATAATCGGTCATAAAATTGAAAATTGAAGCTAGGAAAGAGCTTGTACCTCCAACGTTTGTTTTGGCTGCTTTAGCGGCTGCCGCAATCTCCAAATAATCATCTAAGGACTACTCCATCGCCCTCTTGTGACCCCTGAAAGCTGTATCGCTCTGAGACGGACATGTGGTCATATCTTGAGTTGTAGGAAAAGTGCACGGAACCAGATCTGGTGACTGACTTGGGAATTCCCCACTCTCCTCATCTGAGTCCAACAAATCTCGCTCTGAGAAAACACAGTCATCCTCAAGGTTAAGTCTATCCTCTCGGTCATCCTCGGAGTGAGGTGAGTTTGGGACGCATTCGTTTACGCCCACAGCTTTGATTGGAGTTCGTACTATAACATGGGAGCATAGATTGGACCCCTCTTTGGGCCCAACAACAGGCTGATCTAGCATGGACCTCTCTTTGGGCCCAATACAATTCAGAACACTATAAATCCCCCCTTCCTCACTATCGCTAACGACCAAATGGCTGACCCCATTTAAACTCTCGCCTCCTTCGCGAGACACCAGACCCTCCCCCTTAAAAATCCTGCCTATCTCCTCGAGCCGCACGCCATCACTCTTGTTCCTCACGCCTGCCGCTTGCGTACTGATGCCACCTGTCACCTGGCGATTGGTACGCCCTGCGGTTTGGACAGTACCCACGCTCCTCGAGGCTTTGACTGTTTCTACACCCTTCATCTCGCTCCCTTCTTCCATCCCATCCTCCTCTTCCAAAATTTCTTTTTCCCTTTGAGCTCTCGCTACCACGAGGGCGGAGGCCAGAGGGTCAGAGGATTTCCTACTTTGGGGGGTTTCTCTGCCACCCTCTTGGTCTTCTCTCGTTGTGTATCCCACAATGGCAAGAGCCCCTTTCGACCCCACCCTCCAAAGCCACCACATCTATCTTCTTTGGGTTTTGACAGTGCTGTACGACTTGCATGTCGATACCCACATAGCTTTTACCACTTTTGGCCCCTTCGCAGCCTGTGACCCTACCCTGCCCCTCTCGCTGGCTCTGACTTTGGTTCTTTCCAGAGCGACCCTGGCTGTCGTTTTGCAAGATGCCAAGCTTCTTGCTTATGTCTTTCACAGTGCCTGCGCTCTGTGGGTCCTTCCTCCTACCAACTCCACCAACTCCGATGCTAAGGTTTCTACTTTTGGTGTTGTGTTGTCCTTCCTTTCGGTGAGCCTCCTCTGCCGAACTTCCCAAATATGGCCATGAGTTTGAATTTGAAATCCTAACCTCTGGATCGTTGGATCTGATGGACTGGGTTCCTTCCCGCCCACCCGTGATCGGGGTTCCCTTTGGCGGCGCTGATCCCTCCACCACATGCTGGCGCTGCTCCCGCTCTCTAGCCTCCCTAATGAGTTCTCTATGTGCTCGCTCAATCTCAAGCAACCCATCGATGGTGGTGTCCCTAGCCGGGGAGACCACCTGGGAGTACGAGCGGCCGTCTATGAGGGCTTTGTGTGGCGTGGGGGAGATGATGGATGCTTGCTCCGCTCCTGGCTCAGCTTTTCTGTCGAGCACGAAGAGAATGAGGTAGGAGGTTTCAAAAGAGTAGACTTTAGCAAATCTCGGCATCTGAGCTATGTCAATACTTCGAATAAGCACCATTGCTGAGACGATATCTAATCGGCGCACCGTTTTCTCGTCGACTTCTTCCACAGCGCTGAAGTCGGCGACGATCTCTTTCAATGCCTCTCGTTTCCAAAAGTGTAGCGGCACATTGTGAATCCAAATCCAAAAGAGCTCTCCTTGGGGGGGCTCGGCTCCGAAGCTCGGGGACCATGGGAAAAATTCGACTGAGAAGTGGCCGTAGTCCACCATCCCTAATTCCGTAACCTCCACAACCTTCTCTGACGAGGGGAAGGATACCAAGAATTGGAGGTGGCAAACCTTCTTAACAACCCAATCCTTGTGAGCCTTCATCAGCCACTTCGCCTCCAGTGCCTGAAGGAGGTGGGTCTCGGATGGTCTCCCTGATCGCACCCTTGCCACTGCGCACCACTGCCGCAACCATCTCTCCTCATTCTTTATGATATCCAAGCTGTTCGCTATCCTGATCGGAGCGGGGTTGTCTGGCGACCTCCCTCTGTTGACTGGACGTTCCTCATCAAGGTGCGACTCAACTACGTTGGTACAAACGTAAGAAAGGTGGCCCCATTTCATGCATTTGAGACACCAGACCTCTTTTGTGCAGTCTTTATGGAAATGGCCTAGTTCTCCACAATTGAAACATGGTACCAGCTTCCTTTTGCCTTTTCTCTGTTTTTTCTGATAACCTTGTTGGGGAGGTGGAGATGACGGCATTTGTAAACCCTTAGCTTTACGTGAGACCACTTGCCAGTTCTCCTCAGACTGTTCCCCATCCTCTCGCGTCCCCTCTGGACCCTCTCTTTGGGCCCAGTTGACGTTGGATATAAGGGGGTCGGCCGGAGCGGATTGAGGACAGAGCTGCAATGGGGGGTCTGGGCTCTGGCCTTTTGAATGTGAAGGGTGCGGTGTGAGGGTCGCGGGGGGGGGGGGGGGGGGGGGGGGGGGGGGGGGGAAGTGGGTGAGTGACTGTATGGTTGGTGTGTGGATGTTGGGAGTGGATGTATTAAGTTTGACGGAGGGGGGATTGTGTTGGTTGGCGTTTGATCTTGGGATAGGGGCATGAGAGTGGTGCCGCTGCTCTCTGTAGTGGTTTGGACGGTGAGCATCCCTGCTAACTTTGTAACCTTCTCTCTCTCTGTAATGCTTATGGCTTTGATGAATGACTCTGTAATGGTTTTCCCTGTGAACTCTATGCTGTCGCTCATCCTGCTGCCTCCGGGGGAATTGTTGGCACTGGGGGGGGGGGGGTGATTTTTACGCCCGTCGAGGCCAGTAGAAGGACTCCCTCTATGGGCCCTTTCCCTCGAAGGTATCCCCTGCCGGCTATGATGAGCTTCGCCACTCCTCACTTGCCGATGAGGTGCACTGCAGTGTGCCCTTGGCAGAGTGCGCGAGCGTCTGAGCCTCGGGGGTGCCTCCTCCCTAAGGGGTTGGATGAGAGGGGCAGGCTGGATGACCGTGGAGGTGTGGGGTGAGGCCAGTTGTGAAGGAGGTGTGGGGGGTGGGAGGGAGGAAGTATCCGCTGTAGTGGTCGGTGGGGGAGGGGGGGGGGGGATTGGTGGGTACCGGACCCCTTCGTTGGCCCGCACCCACTAAGCTCTAGCTCCGATAACTTGGAGGAATGAGGCATTAGGTTCGATGAGTACTGTTGGTGGTGGTCTTGTTGTCGTTGGGAAGAAGAATTGCCAATCCATTCCCTGAAGGATCCTCTTGTCACCCACATTCGGTTGGACTTTGTTAAGAGATTCAATGCTGTCTTTACATTATATACAACTAGTAGTTTACACATGCGATGCACGTATTATTAAAATATATATTTTTTAAAGTAAATATTCCGGTGTAGTCTGGCCTCGAACCCGAGACATGTTTTATATTAGTTACGCACGGACAATGCATATTTTGATTAAAAAAAAATTCGGACATAGTGAAGACTCGAACCCGAAACCTCCTTCATATTAGTTATATACGTGCGTCACACGCATTGATAGATTGACAATTACACTAAAGTCTTTTTCTATTTCTAGTAATTTACACGTGCAATGCACGTTTTAATAAATATAATTTTTTTTAAAAGTAAAATTTCAGACATAGTCTGGATTTGAACCTAAGACCTCATTTATAATAGTTATGTACGTATGTTGCATATGTTGATAGATTTACAAATGACACTAAGGTGTTCTTCCATTATAATATTAGAGACGTGTGATATGCTCCTTAGGCTCTAAAGCATATATCATTATTTCTTTCTTCGTTTTCCGTATATTCTTTAAAGATAGGGTTTTTAACATGTATGTCCCTAACAAATATATGAATATCACATATATCCCTCACAAATGTATATTTTCACATTTACCCCTAACAATGTGTATCCAACCTCCTAGTTACCCCTTAAGTTAAAACTACCTTTAAAAACATAAAAATGTATAAAATATACAATTGTGTTTAATAAATTTTTTGCAAAATGACTGAAATACCTTTTCCTCTACTAGTTAAGTTTATTCTTATTACTTTTTATAAACTAAATCGTCTATAAAATCGATTGAAACACATCAATCATTCTCAATTTTTTTCAGTTTTCTTAATATATGGACAAATTTACGGTACATCTTTATAATTTCATCTTCTTCATCGTGTTTTATAGCCAAATTCGCCACTAATCTTATAAGTTGCAAATACAAGTAGTTTGAGGTAACTTTTAGGGGTAAATAAGAAATGAGCTCATATTGTCAGGGACATATATGAAAATACACATTTTTTAAAGACATATATGATATTAGCATATTTATTAGGGGTATAAGTGTTAAAAACCCTTAAAAGATAATTGCAAGAAGTTGAGAGATTTATTGCAAACTTGAATAAGTTGGCTAATTGATTACGTTGGTTGCATATCAAGCGTGTGTAAATGCAACGAACTTTACGTTGGAGTCGTTCCCACTCTATCCTTTAATCAACAATATTAATAAAAAATGTTTGATGGAATAACTCAACATATGAATTCCTTATGTTCTTTTCTTTTTTGTGCCTATATTATTAATAATTACTTGCAGATGCAGTCGGGAACATATGGATTAATATCCGCGTGTACCATCCACAATCTCCTAAATTATAAAGTAAAATACAAATATAACAATGAAAAACATTGCATCGAAAGATAATAACAGCAAATACAACAACTACAGAATATATAGTTGAGTAATTTAGGCATATAGTGCACAAACAATAGTGATATAAAATACTAAAATTTAATTTTTATATTCAGTATCTCATTTGAAGTATGCTCACCTCATTTGAAGTACGCTCACCTGCAGTCAATTCTAAGAGAGGCATTTGGCACGCGAGCGTGCGAGGGAATCTCAGATTCTCTCTTAGATTATCAGATAAACATTGTTTTGGAAGGTATGATGGACTCCCAAAAAATTCAAAATTTTTTATTGGGAAGGATTTCCATTCCCCCCAAAAACCATCGAATTTGATGATTCCCACAGAATTTTTATAACAAACAATAAAATAACTGAAAAAACTAGAATAAAAAAAAATATTCGCACCTAAAATCATGAGATTTACAGGGGTGTATTGAATTGAGATTTCAAAAGATTTTAAAAGAATTGAGAATCCCAGTATTTAAGGGATTTATGGAGAATTCACCTAAAACTTTGACTGGGATTTATAAGGTTTTTAAAATAGTTTGATGGAATTCTTATTATGAATTTGATGGAATTTGAAGGAATTCGATGAAAATAAACTTTATAATTAGTTCATTTCCTACACAAGATTGTCATTCTCATAAGAGTAGTATGAATAAATATCAAGGAACCTCGCAAGTCATAAAAATATCATTCTCATAAGCTTTTTCTGAAGTACTAGAAGGACACCCACATAAACAAAAGTAACAACAAAAAAAAATAGCCCTACATGAGAGAGTTGTTGATGAGTCCATCAACTCAATACTCGCTGTTTTAACATTCTGAAATAGCATAAAATAATAATAACTAATAACACCCGGTAACCAAAGTCATGGAGCAAGAGATCTATAAGGAGCACCAACTCTCCCATTAGGCATCATAACTGTACCACATCTCCTCATCAAATCAATACTCGCTGTTTCTGCCCCATAGGTCTTCCAGTTAACAGTTTCACTATATAGGCCACATCATACAAACCATGGAACGTTATCCACTTCGTCTTGTACCTGCAACGAGAAACCAATTTATGCCATAGCAATCTTTAGAATATTTTTGAATCAACACCATCGCGTTGATTTTGATTGAAATTGATTCCATTGTCTTTCAGGAGGCGGATGGAGGCCTCTGCGTGGGGATCGGTGGTTGGGTTGAATTAGGCCTTTGCGTGGGGATCAGAGGTCGGGAGGTAGAGGAGAGTGGGGTACCAGCAGAGGAGGGTGTCGGGAGGTACGGGAGGTAGAGGAGAGGAGGAAGAAGACGATGGAGAGAGCAGGGGATTAGGGTTTGGGTTTATTTGGGGATAATTTGGAGCATATGTACAGGAAACAAAACCATACTCACCAATGGCTTGAAAGTTTCTACAGAGAAGGTGAGAATTGCAAAGCCCTTTGGTATTTATACCTCGGACCCTAGATTCTATCTAAATCCTCCAAATTCTCAATTCTATCAAAATCATTAACTTTTTTAATACACCGAGAATTGAATGGGGTCATTTAAAATCTCAATTGAATACACCGAGAATTGAATAGAATCACTTAAAGTCTCAATTGAATACACTGTGACTTTTATAAACTCCTTTAAAATCCTAATAGAATACACTAGGATTTTCACATTCTTTTAATTTCTTTTCAAATTCCAATCCAATACACCCCTGTTAAGGATTCTCATAATATTTTCATAACAAACAATAAAATAACCCAAAATACTACAATAAAAAAATTTCAATAATAAAGGATTCCCGGGAATACAAAATGAATGACTAACCAGGAACAAGAGGGATACCAAACATGATAATACAATATTTTGGGAAATCTTCATTTCCACCTTCACATTTTCAGAAATTTTTTCATTTTTGGGAATTTTTCAATCCGTGTATCAAACGTCCCCTAAACGAGGATAAACAATTCAACCTAACTTTTCGGATTTTGGAAAAAAATTGAACTAAATCATTTTGAAACAATATATTTCCATCCATTTTAAGTGGTTATTTTATTTTATTATATCTCTAATTACCAACACAAATTTTAAACTACTTTTTCTCTGATCTCTGATCTCTAATATTATAATGGGAAAAAGCCTTAGTGTCATTTGCAAATATTTTGTCAATTTACCAACCGTGTAATACACGTGCATAACTATTATAAAAGAGGTCATACGTTCAAATCAAGACTACGTTTAAATTTTTATTTTAAAAAACTATATTTATTAAAATGTGTATCGCACGTGTAAACTACTAGTTATAATTAAATCAGATTTCACTCAACATATGGTGTTAATTTTGTAATTGTTATATATAATTGCTGTTGAATTTCAATCATGATCAACTACGAACAACTACGAAAATTATCAAAGTCTGCTCTCTACTTCATTCACTTTCAGTGACATCCCTTTTTCCATAATTATCATTTTCCTTCTTTTTAAAGGAAAAAAAATTGTATTTGTTTGTATATGTGAACAAGCAAGCTACAGTAAGTTTGGCCTCATATCCATTACCAGTTCACTTACACAAAACAAGGAGATTAATGATGTGACTACTCTTGATAAGTGAAGTAATTTCCAGAGCGAAAAATAAATAATTGAACGCGCAGTTATGTATGATATGAGATAGAGAAGAGAAAGAGATGGGAAAGAATGACTTGTTATATTCATTCGGATAGAGCCATCCATCTGGATAGAAAAAGATGGTTCTGTCATTACTATACTGATGCTACCAATCAAATTTCATATTTATATATCTACTTAATTGGATCATATACAATCACTCGATTTGTCCGTTAATACGTGCCGGTGCATCTGATTTGATTATATAAAATAATTTTAAAGATCTAACAAATTATTTGAAATAGGAGACATATTATATGAGAAAGCCGCATATCTACCTTTAAGCTCAACCATCGCCTTCTTGATCATTAGCTTGAACTTACTTGGAATGCATATAGTTTGTTAGAAACACTGTATAGAGTTTTTTTTAACTTCAGCATCACTTTTAGATACTTGTAATAGTTATGCAATGACATAATCATATAGGTTTTATAGAGCTTACTATAATCCCATAACGACTATGAGCACGTCTAAATAAAATGGTAATCCAAGTGCAGATTGTGAGGGTATCTACAAAACCAATAATCTAAACATTTGTTTGTTTGAGACTTAGTTTGCAATTAAAATACCTCTTATTATTATTTCAACCAAAATGTAATATATAAAGTTCTCAAAACTCTAATCCAAGCTAATCATTTTTTTTATCTCCACTTTGTCTCCCCATTGCACCTTTATAAAAGAAATATCAAAATGGATCAATAACAAATTTACTTTACCTGTCTTTTTTGAGTGGAGAGTTTGCACCATTCACTGGTAAACTCCAGTCATCCCAATCTTACATATCCAAATATACACTAAAAGTTCTTATATGTTATGTTATCCATGGTTTCTAATAACCAGTGAATGTAACACTTCACGATAGTATATTCTCTTGTAGTAAAGAAATAGATGTTGCATATTTGCCAATTTATTTTAGCTTGCTGATCAGCTTACCCGTCATGCTATGGTTTGGAAGCCCAAATTGAGGCTACCAAATAATCCATCTCTCACTTGCGTAGACCTTAAATCAAAACGAATAAAAAAAACTCATCAAATAAATTACCAAATTAAATTTTTTTAAACCCAAAAATAAAACAATCATACATGTCTGAACTTAGATCCCATGCACACACAAAATTCGAGTCAGATAAAATTGAGTAATCCCCTACACACACAAAATTTAAAATTAGAATGAGAATTCAGTTAATGAGATGAAATTTTAGTCGCTGCATCGCATGTAGAGGCTCTCGATTCGGTGGAGGGGAGTCGCTGATACGGAATCAGCAGCGAATCAGATATCGACAATGACCTCTTGATTGGGGTTTGACACTAGATTTGAAATTAGATTTGCTTTGAGATTCGCACTTGAGAGGACGATGGAGGCTTCACCAATGGAATGGAAGCGATGGTTTAAGAAAATGGTTGTAGTGATTTGGAGTTAGCAGCTTAAAAATCCTAGGGGAGAGAGAGAAAAAATAGTTAAATAATTCAATAGGAGAGAGAGAGAAATAATTAAATAAATAAATGAGTTGTTTTGAGGGGAGATTTGAATTTGAGTTTTGGGGGGAACTTTTGGGGGGGGGGGGGGGGGGGATGTCTTTTGGGAGCGTTAATCTGGACCATTGATTTCCTTGCTGTAGAAGGAGAGCCACTTGATAGCCTGTCATTGTATTTTATTATATAGACACAGGATTTACCAAGTATTTTTTTCTTATTAGAATTTCTTAATTTCTCTTTAAAATTCTTCTCTCTCTCTCTCTAGTAATTTACACGTGCTATGCACGTCTTAATAAATATAATTTTTTAAAGTAAAAATTCAGATGTAGTCTGGGTTTGAACCTCAAACCTCTTTTATAATAGTGGGGGGGGGGGGGGGGGATGTCTTTTGGGAGCGTTAATCTGGACCATTGATTTCCTTGCTGTAGAAGGAGAGCCACTTGATAGCCTGTCTTTGTATTTTATTATATAGACACAGGATTTACCAAGTATTTTTTTCTTATTAGAATTTCTTAATTTTCTTTAAAATTCTTCTCTCTCTCTCTCTAGTAATTTACACGTGCTATGCACGTCTTAATAAATATAATTTTTTAAAGTAAAAATTCAGATGTAGTCTGGGTTTGAACCTCAAACCTCTTTTATAATAGTTATGCACGTGCGTTGCACGCGTTGATAGATTGACAAATGACACTAAGACCTTCTCCCATTATAATATTCGATATATATATATATATATATATATATATATGGGTAAAAGGGATATGAGCAACTTGCTCATTTAGTAAATGAGTAATTGATTATGTGGCATGCATGTGATATATTGGACAACTAACCCTTTTAAGGATTTTCCAATCACATGTATGCCACATCATCAATTGCTTATTTACTAAATGAGCAAGTTGCTCATACCCCTTTTCCCATACACACACACACACACACACACACACACACACAACTAATTTGCCCGTACGATGCACGTCTTAATAAGTATATATTTTAAACGATGAACGTCTTAATAAGTATATATTTTAAAGTATATATCTCTGTATATAATAGTAGAGTTGGAGTACTTACACGTACGATACACGTAAGTTTTAGTTATCCATGCGATGCATGTTTTTTTTTTAAAAAAAATGGAGTTGTACGTGCGATACACGTAAGTTGGAATTGTCTGTGCTATGCAAGTTTTAATAAATATATTTTTTCAAAGTAAAGAATATAATGGGAGAGTTGGAGTTGTACGTGTGATACATTGATTTGTTTTGTAATAAACTGAAGTTGAACGTGTGATACACATGTTTGTTTTTTAAAGTAATAAAGAATATAATGGGAGAGTTGAAGTTGCACGTGTGATGCACGGATTTGTTTTGTGACAAATGAGATTTGTTTGGTGACTCTTGGAATTGAGTATACATTCAAAACACTTCTCTTGTTGACAAGATTGTCTTATGGCCCAACAGTTAAAATTTTGAGTTCACATGAGGGTGGGGGGGGTTCAATTCCTGCATTCCACATAATATATATATATATAGATTTTTATATATCTATGACCGGGCCGGGCCTTAGGCCCTTAGGTCTCTTAAAAAAGAAAAAAAAATTAAAATTTTGAACTTTCAAATTTCAAACAGATCAAAAACATTTTTTCCAATTAATAATATAACTATTTCAAGAAGTAAATGGGCTTTATGTTATAGCCGTTTCAAGAATTAAAGGATCTTTATGATGTAGCTGTTTTTGATTAAATGCATACAGTTTTTATTCCTTCCTGGTTACGAGTTATAAAAAGGAATTATTTTTTGGAAAAAGTTATAGAAAAACAATACAGTCCTTCTCTTCTTTTAATATATTTTGTGACTGGTTTTTTGCCTTGATTTGGGTTGCGCAAGTTGGTATATGCTGCTATTGGAGCATTGACAGCACTGTAGACAGAAGCTCGTTGTATCCCAGGAGAAGTGTTTGGTGATCAACGATTTATCTCCAGAATCGGCCAAATCGCTTCTTAAAGAAAGTGCAACCCACGCCTTGAGCCACTTTTTCACTTTCTTCCTGTTGCAGATCAACTCCAGAGCCATTCTGAGAATGTTCATTTGGTGCACTCAGGTTTAACCCACTTTTTAAAACAATTTTAAGAGGCTATTTTCTGTAATCTGTAATGGCTCTTGTATCTAACCGCAAGCATAAATCCAACATACCCGAGAAATTTGCTGGCCTGAACTTCAAGCGATGTAAGAACAAGATGTTTTTCTATCTGTCGCAGAAGGAAGTTGTCTATGTTCTTACTACCAACTGCCCGGTAATGCCTAACCCAGAACCTATTGATGTTCATGAAAATGAACAAATCTTAAATGACATATCAGAATGGAATGATGCCGATTTTAAATGTAGAAATTTTATCTTGAATGGGCTATCTGATGAACTTTATGAGTATTACTTACAGTCCGATACAGCTAGATCTGTTTGGGAAGCCCTGCAAAAGAAATATGACACAAAGAGGCTGGCTCGAAGAAATTCACAGTCAGCCGTTATCTCAAATACACCAAGGTTTACGACAAGCTGGTAACTATTCAATCACACGAGTTATAGAACATTGCTCATAAGATCATTTCAGAGGGAATACCTCTCGATGAGCAATTTCAAGTAGATGTGATGATTAACAAGTTACCATCTGGTTGGAAAGACTACAAGAATATCCTGCGACACAAAGCAAAGGAACTAACCATGGAGAATTTGATAACTAGGATTAGAGTTGAGGAGGAATCCAGAAAAGAAGAAGTCTTACTTTTTCAACAGTTAAGAGCGAAGGTTCATTTGAAACCAAAGAACAAGCCGTTCAAGATGAATGTTAGTCGAAAGTTGAAAGAATGGTCAGAATGGTCAGAATGGACGTCAGAATCCGAATAAAGGAAATAACCAGCAAGCCCAAACCAACAACAATGGAACAGATCCTATCGAGTGTTGAAAGTGTCATCCTTCGGACATATCACTAGGAACTGCCAATCGCATACGCCTGCACTATAGGCAAATCCTATCGAAGGGCTTTTAGTGGCTATGATCACTGAGATCAACATGGTTAGTGTAACCGATGGGTGGTGGGCTGATACGGGCTCTACTAGGCATATTTGCTATAAGCACAACTGGTTCAATACTTATAAGGAGACTAAAGATCATAAAGTGCAACTTGGTGATTCACATTGTATCAATGTGATGGGCACTGGAAAAGTGGACTTGGAGTTTACCTCTGGCAGGACTGTAACCCTTAAGGATGTCTTGCACACTCCTGATATGAGAAAGAACTTGATTTCTGGATACCTTCTCAACAAGGCTGGGTTTCATCAGAGCATCAGATACGACCAATATGTTATAACAAAGAATGAGATTTTGTGAGAAAGGGATTTGCATGTAATGGGATGTTTAAACTCAGTATTTAAATGAATAAGAATAATGCTTCTATTTACTCCTTGTATTATTTTAATTTATGGTACTCTAGACTATGTCATATTAACAAGAAATTGGTAAATAATATGAACAAACTAGGCATGATGTCAAAGTTAACTTAAATGAATTTGAGAAATGCACCTCCTGTAGTCAAGCTAAGATAATTAAAACTTTACATAAAAGTGTAGCTAGAGAAACAAAAATTCTAGACTTGATATATTCTGATATATGTGAGATGGATAGAACTTTAACTAGAAATAGTAAAAGATATTTCATTACGTTTATTGATGATTATTCAAATTATACTCATGTTTATCTTATGGCACATAAGAGTGAAGCAATTGACATGTTTAGAACTTATGTAACTGAAGTGCAAAATCAATTTGAAAGAAATATTAAGAGATTTCGTAGTGATAGAGGTACTGAACATGATTCCAATGAATTTAAACAATTATATGGATCATTTGGAATTATTCACGAGACTATTGCACCTTATTCACCTGAATATAATGGAAAAGCTGAAATAAAGAATAAGACTCTTACTGAATTGGTAGTTGCTTTGCTTATTAGTTCTGGAGCACTCAAATCCTTATGGGGTGAAGCACTTTTATCTATATGTCATGTTTTAAATAAAATCCCTCATCTATCTTCTGATACTTCACCATATGAATTATGGAGAAGTAGAATGTCTAATATTGATTATTTTAAAGTTTAGGGTTGTTTAGCATATGTCAGAAAACTTGACTCTAAAAGAATCAAATTTGCAAGTAAAGCATATAAATGTGTTTTTATTGGTTATGCAGATAACAGTAAGGCTTCCATATTTTTAGACTTGCATAATAATGTGATTATTGAATCTTTATATGCTAATTTTTATGAGGATAAATTTTCTTACTTATTAAGGAACAGTGGGGGTAGTAGTGGGGGTTCTGTCATGCCCCGCTTTTCAAAAAGAATACAGAATACAGATACGTAACAAAAGCCCAGCGAATGATTTTCATCATCCATAAGCTGTTCAAAAATCTTTACAACATATCACAAAAATAATCAGAGTTGGAAGCCAGAAAAGTCAACCACATGTACATATGAACCAAATACCAACAAGAATACTTGAAATAAAATATATTAATCTCAAATAGTCATTATCTGAAATACACAAATATCCTGGGTCGCACTGCCCAAATACAAGTATAAATCCAAGCACAAGATATATTATTGTTCAAAATAAGTAACAAGAATAATAATAGAAAAATTCCAGCATCTAGTACATCATGTCACCAATAATGTATAGAACCTGTTCACCAAAATATGCAATTCAACGAATGCAGAGAAGAGGAAAAGAGAAAAACAAGTACCGGTCAATTACAAGTCGCGGGTGACAAATAATGTAGGATACAAGCACATGGGAAAAACTAACTAGCAACATGGTATACTAATAGGTACAGGTAACAAGTGTCAAGTGTCAAGTAAGCAGGTAAACAGGTAAACATGTATCAAGTATTAGGTAATCAGGTAAACATGTAAACATGTAACAGGATAATCAGTTAACAGGTAATCATGTATCAGGTAAACAGGTATCAGGTTATGTCATGTCAAATCTTGTTATTTTACTATCTAGGTTGCACTTCATGCATCCCACCTTACATGGTTGCTACAACAAAACAGTTTCACTTTAGATTTTATAGTGGACCATAGAGGGCAGTATACTCGGGGACAAGTAATCCAAATCATATACCAAATTCCAAATTAACCAAATCATATACCAAATTCCAAATAATCCAAATCATATACCAAATTCCAAATAATCCAAATCATATACCAAATTCCAAATATGGGAAATACAGGCCCCCTTCCGAGTACACGTTTCTGAATTATCCACTACTAGATCTTTCCCTTAACTTCGGCTTGGTTATTTTATTATTAGGATCAGACAAGCAAGTATGTGCATGAAACAGTGTCAAAATAACATAGTATAATCAGGTTTAGGTTTAGGGAAACAAGTATACAAGTAGGGATGATATACATTCACATAACCGAGCAAAATAGTCCATGTTCATAATCAGGACAGCATGACCAAACAGTACGAAAAAAGGGATTCTGGTCTCTACAAAAATGCAAACCTAGATCCGTCAAAGGATCTGGAAACTAGACATCCACATGAATCCAACGCATATAAATAAGTCACATACTAGTTCACAAAAACTCAGCTCAAAACTGATTTAAATATAGAACTTAGGTTCAGCCAGAAATTAGGAAAACGAATACAAGAGCATGAAAACAACATAAAAACACATTAAATAAATCCACGAAAAATCTGGGGTATTTCCCTATATGTCCAGAATCAAAATAACAAGTTTCATAATATTCCAGTAAGTATAGATCAGTCATCAAAAATACCAAAGTATCAAGAAAACAGAGTTTAACGAATCTGGAAATTTCGACACTGCTGTACGAAAACTATGATATCTCGCAACCAGTGAATCGAAATCCAATTCTACCAAAGGATATGAAAATAGATAGATTTTAATAACTTACATATTTCACAAAGAACTTTCATAGAGCATAAGGAATTATAGTGAAAACAAAGTTCTTTACTGAACAGTAAGCAAAATACAGCATGAGATGATTTTAGAAAAGAGCATGAAACACCACATAAAACTTGTCTTTAAAATTCAAAAAAAATTTGGGTAGTCCCTAATATCATAAAGAAATACTGACCAAAATATTAGATCAAGATAATATGTATAGAATAGTTCTTGAAAATAGTTTGTTAACAAAATCAACCAAAAACTGAATCTGGAATAGATCGACACCTCTGTACCAAAACAGTCATAACTCAGTCATACGAAATCCAAATCAAGCAAAACTAGTGGGGTTTGAAAATAGAAAAAATTATGTAAAATTCATCTTTTATTTTGAAATCAAGATTCTGACTGTAGCATAGACGAAAACAGCAAACAACACAGAACATTCAGAAAATACAGATTTCACACTTTTACACAAGAACATCATAACTTCAAGAATATTGATCCAAACACATCAAAACTTGAAATACAACCTACCAAATGTCTAAACATCATGATTTAGGGTTATTAACAAGTCTACACCTATTATTTCACATGGGTCTCAATCCAAACAAAATTTCACACCATTATTCACATACATGATTAAAAATCAAGATTTGGGCGATTCCTAAGTTATCACATATCAAGATTTGTGTCATGAGTCATCTATGGACAAATTACCACAATAGAGACAAAACCCATTAAGGAAAACATAATCTTTGGTTGTCTCTAGACCCAACTACACTATAGATGAACTTTTTGACTTGTATCAAACAAATGAATTGGAGTACAAGTTACTTGCCTTAACCGAAGATGAAGAACGACGAAAATCAAGAGTAACGGGAATGGATTTCCGACAACGAGCAAAACCCACGAACGAAAATTCACGAACTAATGAATCCAAGCAAACTTGAGCGAAAATCTCCACACGAACAATTCCACCAAAAGAGAGATGATCCAAGATGGATGATGACAATAGTGGCTTGTGGGGTGGCACAAGCAAAGGGGAGGGAGGCCGGGGGTTATTTGGTGGAGGCTAGGGTTTAGGATTAGGGTTTAGAGAGAGAGAAAGGGATTAGAGATATATATAAGGGGATTAGGGTTAATGGGTAATTGGGTTGTAGGTAATTAGGAGTAGTAGTAAGATTTGTTTAATGGGTATGGATAATGATTAATTTTATAGGATAACAAATAGGATTTAAATAAAAGATCAAATCGAATAGATAAAATAATAAATAATAGTAGGATTATATATCAAAATATATATATTGATCTAAAAAATAGAAATTATTTGAAATACTATAAATACAAATAACAATAGAAATAGATTTTTAAATCAACAATCAAGGGTAAAAGATAAAATAACACGAATAACAAAAATAACATTAATCATAAAAATTCATAAACATAAACATAATAATCCAAAGCATAATAAAAATATTTGTATTATAAAAAAATTATCTTTGGGAACTAGTGTAACACCCCGAATTTCAAATAAGGATAAATTCGAGATTTCACAGGATCTTTACTTCACTTCGTACAATTTTATAAGGAATTTAAAACTTTGCATTTACAATACATCAGAGTTCCTTTACACTTGGTTTTTACACAGCGGAAGACTAAAAGTTTACAACAATGAAATACAACTTGTATAACTTTAACATCATTTGCAACATCTTTAACTTTTAAACAGCAACAACATATTCACTTTATAACTCCATGAATAGTCCATTACCTGCATGTCAATCTGTAGGCACGTCAGTTACTTACAACTGACGAAATGTTATACACGGCTATCCTCTCTATGCCGGGAATAGTATAACGATCTCATACTTTAACAAATCACAAAAAAGATTAAATGAACAAGTAAAGTGTCAAAAGTGATTATTCTAAACATAAGTGTATGTCATGTCTTAATGCCTAATGCATACCATTCTACACTAGGATGACACTAATGCACACTTGTTCGGATTCTATGCATCCCATACTACATAGGTCCGAGGGCAAGCGCCTACGTTCTTCACAATACAGGGCTCGATCCCTCGCCATGAAAACTACCCGGTAGCAAAACAAAGTTCAGACTATTCCACGAATTTGAATCCCAGCCTTGGAGTCCACCGCCGGCTGTTATAACAGATTCCACATCGTGCGAATCGTCCCGTATGTGACCCTCTAGCCCAGTATATATATATATATATATATATATATATATATATATATATATATATATATATATATATATATATATATATATATACATTGGAGACGGTAAACACAAAAGCCCATCCGTCCGACTACTCAAGATCTCGGAGTCCACCGCTGACCCGTCCTCATAGTCCCGGATTAAAATATAATAATCCGTCTCCTATAGGGCAACCTCAGTCCACCAACTGGGTCTATAGTCTTGGAGTCCACCGCCGACTATATAGAGCACCCCACTTACGTTTCCCTAAGTTTACTACATCTTCACTTATGTGCCTAAATTTTCTTAAGTTCAAGACACGAATAATTTCCATTCAAAGAATTAGTTTTACCTCCTACCGGACTTAATCAACAAATGCGAGATAGCCCCATGGCCATATCTCCAAATCATATCTCAAATATTTCTTTCAATAATGCCGGTATCGAGGTCTTACTAACTCTAAATCATAAACTTTTATGTGCAAGAAACATGGGTACATATACCCTTTAATAATCATGTCTTAAACCTAAATAATTTCATCTTTCAATTCATTTCACAAAAATAATCAAATCTTGTCACTATTTATGATCTATTCATTTATTCATCAACCTTATAAGCATAAATAATTCCTTTCAAGCAAACAATTTCATCGCATGAACCAATTCAAGCTCTCACATTTTCTCAATTCACATAAAATATTCTTAAACCAAAACAATTGCACAATTTCTTCAAATGAAAATTTAACTCACACAATCAATATTTTACTCTTCTAAAAATATTATCATGCTCTTTATTAATTAAATTCTAATCACAATCAATGTGACATTTCAATTTCTCCTCTTTAAATTCTCAAATATACAAAAGAAATTCTAAAACTATATTTGATGAATTATATTCCATTTGTATTCCATTATTATCCAAATTTCATTCTTTATTAAAAATGTTAGATGAAAACAACGTTAGAAGATTTTATAAACCAGTAAGGGTCTTTCAAAAATATATATATATATATGTTTACAAATCAACTCCAAGTCAGAGACTCCTCAAAAAAAAATAAAAAAAATGTTTGGAAACCAAAACAAAAAAATGTTTAGAATCCTAAGTCAAAGACTCCAAAAATTTGTTTAGAAACCAAGTCAGAGGCTTCCACAAAGATTCGAACCCACCATCAGCAAGAAGAAAGCCCAGACACCAAGCCGATAGGCCAAGTGCTCCCACGTGACTAAAGAATGCATGGGTCATTAAGTACCCAGACTCTGCCTAAATACTCCCTGGTTAAAAATTTCTCTTTTCTAAAAAAAAACAATTTACGACCCCAACTGTCGAACCCACACACTCTAAAAATTATTCGAGAACAGTATACTGAACTCTAGGGCGACAAAAAGTTCATACAATTGAAAATTTCTACCGCGTGAAGAGTAACTCAACTTTCGCTATAATTTGTGAAAAATATATTTTTCTATGTCCATTAGCAATAAGAAAATATTTCTCATTTGTTATCTCTAGCATGGATTTTTATCTACACATTTCTCATCACATTCAATTCATACTAGTCATATAAAATAATTAGCATGCAATTTCTACAATTAGAAAGCATAGGATCACCCACGAACATAATGTTAATTCATTTGTTAACATAGCATGATTCACTATTAGTCTCACCACATTCATAGTATAGTTATTCTATTTTATCACCTCAAAACTACTCATTCATTTTTATTAGCATGCACATTCTAAAAATTAGAAAGTAGGAGAACACTCACCTTAGTTGTAGATCGAACAATTTGCTTGAAGCCCTCCTAGCTCCTCTAGCACTTCCTTGGTCTTCTTCTTCTAGAAAGACTCCTCCAAACACAAACTCTCACCTTTTTTCTTTCTTTCTTTCTTCTATTTTCTTTTCTCTCTTTCTTCCTTATTCTTATTGATTTTTTTGGTGCGGACAAAAGAGAAGAGGATGGGGCTATTTATAGGATTTTGCTAGGGTTCAAATTATAAAATTACACACCTAATAAATTACTAAAATTAATCTCCAACCTTTCACATTTCATAACTTCCCAAACTCCCATCTTTTCATTTGTCCACCTCTTCACATTTGTAACTCCCATAACCCCTTACCTCTTCCTCTCCCCTACTTGTACAACCGGCCTACCCTGGGTACCATCCGGGTCAGCATGTGTGCATTAATCCCGTGGCCTCCACCTATACATCAATCACACATAATATACTATAAATCCGGTAATCTATTCACTATACTAACCTATTCAATACACATACTGTCTTATATGTTTTCCAAACCAAATAACCTACAGCCCATTTTATTTAAACCGTGGGCCCCTTTCTCCCATATATCATTCCACACTTTATACACCATCAGATTAAGGCCTTATATCATTACCTTATGTATACTATATATACTATATATATATATATATATATATATATATATATATATATATAAATATAAATATATGATACTACTATTATTATAATTTTAATATTGAAAATCACGCGGTGTTACACACACTCTGAAATTTATTTTGAAGGCAAATATGCTTAAATACGTTTACCGAAAACAAATGCGTCGCACGTAAAATATCTAAATGCGAAAATTGACTTTATTAATGAAAAATTATTAAATATAACCGAAAACAATATAAAAAATATATATTTACTAATTTTATGTATTTCATGATAAAATCACTGCACGTAGAAAGTACGTGCAATATACGTGCAGAAAATTGAAAAAATGCATTTTAATCAAATAGGGGGAAAAATAAATTTCAGTTTTATAAAATAGATTTGTAAACATAAAATAAATAATTGGAACCTAGAAATTATCATTCGTAGCAGCGAAAAATATGAAATTAATACGTGTATTGAAAACACGTAGAAAGCACGTAGAATAAAAATATCGAAATATTATATTTTTTTGACTCAAAATAGGGAAAAATCAATACTGAAAATATATAAATAGTCGGTAATCAAAATACAGGATGAAAATACGTTACAAAATACACGTGCGTAACACACGAGGGCAAAATTGTAATTTCCAATTTTGCGGGGTGTTACAACTAGTTACAAATAAACTATTGATTAAAAATAGGTTTTAACAGATGATCTAATAACACATTTTAACAAAGAATTTGAAAGCAGAAAAATTAATTTGCAAAAATTTTAAATATAGAAAAAAATACGCATAAAATACGGGTTTGGGGAAACAGGGGTTACAGGTTCGCAACCCACTACTTCCTCTAGCATACCTCAAACTAGTACACATTTTAATGTTGATATAGATTCTGAGCCTCATAAAAGTAAACGTGCTAGAACTGCTAAAGATTTTGGTGATGACTGTGTTGTATATGCTTTAGAATCTGACCCTAGTTCTATCAATGAGGCCTTAACCTCACCCGATGTCGATTTATGGCAAGAAGTCATAAATGACGAGATATATTCACTAACCTCTAATGGTACTTGAGAGTTAGTGGACTTATCTCACGGTAGTCGTACTGTAGGATGCAAATGGATTCTTAAGAGAAAGCTAAAACCAGATGGTACTATTGAAATATTTAAAGCTAGACTAGTAGCTAAAGGATATGTACAAAAGGAAAATATAAATTTCTTTGACACTTACTCTTTTGTGACTCGTGTGACTACCATTAGAGTTTTATTAGCTATTTCTACTATGCATAATTTGTTGATTCATCAGATGGATGCTAAAACAGCTTTCCTTAATGAAGAACTTGAAGAGAAACTTTATATGGATTAGCCTCAAGGTTTTGTGATTCCAGGACAGAAACACAAAGTCTGCAAGCTGAATAAGACTTTATATGGTCTTAAGCAAGCTCCTAAACAGTGACACGATAGAATTGATCAATTATTACTTTCAAATGGTTTTTCTATTAATAATGTTGATAAATGCCTTTATTATAAAGCATCCAGTGATAGTTGTATAATGCTTCTATATGTAGATGATTTACTCATTTGTGGTTTTTCGCTTGAATTGATTTCAGAGACTAAAACTATGCTTAGTCAAAATTTTGATATAAAGGACTTAGGTGAGGTCAATGTTATTTTATGCATGAAAATTACACATTCTAAGATTGGTATTACTCTTGATCAATCTCATTACATTGATAAGATCTTGAAGAAATACAATTACGTTGACCGTAAATCTGCATGTACACCTAGTGACCCACATGTTAAACTTTTGAAAAATTCTGGTGCTGCAGTTAGACAAAAAGAATATGCTAGTATCATTGGTGGACTTCGTGTAATACCCCAGATCTGGCAGCGAACAGTCGACTGATAGTATTAGCAGTCGACTGGTCTGTGCGGATTTGAGATAGATTCGAGAAATTTAGTCCCACATGGGAAGTTTGATATGATAATTTGAGTATAAATATAATTAGCCAATGATCAAGAGTCACCAATCCGGTTAACCACCTTTTGAGAGGCAGCCTGTGGTGGGCAGTTGTACTACATAGTATCTAATTTGTATTTCTAAAAAATATTACAATTGTCTGAGTATTGGGGCGGGGCATTACAGAATGGTATCAGAGCCGACTTTCAACACCGGGTGTAGAAGAGGACGTCATTGATCTCCGGGGTCGGGTATATTCTGTGGTATTGAGAGTCACAGGTAGTGATTGATAGCCGGGTATCCGATCTGCGGTGTTGAGAGTGATTGATCTCCTACATCGGCTAGAAGGGGCGGTCCTACACTAGATGTGTGCCCTGTACTCAGCGAGGACGCTGATTTCTAAGGGGGGTGTATGTAATACCCCAGATCTGGCAGCGAACAATCGACTGGTAGTATTAGCAGTCGACTGGTCTGCGCGGATTTGAAATAGATTTGAGAAATTTAGTCCCACATGGAAAGTTTGATATGATAATTTGAGTATAAATATAATTAGCCAATGATCAAGAGTCATCTAATTGGTTAACCACCTTTTGAGAGGCAGCCTGTGGTGGGCAGTTGTACTACATAGTATCTAATTTGTATTTCTAAAAATATTAAAATTGTCTGAGTACTGGGGCGGGGCGTTACACTTCGCTATGCTAATGACTGCACTAGACCTGACATTGCATATGATGTAGGGGTATTATGAAGATTTACGAGTTGTCCTAGTTCTGAACATTGGAATGCTATTGACAGAGTCATGAGGTACTTGAAAAAGACCATGAACTTAGGACTACATTATGAGAGGTTTCCCACTGTCCTTGAGGGATTCGGCGATGCAGATTGGAATTCAATTTCAGATGATTCCAAGGCCATAAGTGGATACATTTTTAATATCGCTGGTGGTGCTGTTTCTTGGAGGTCCAAGAAACAGACTATTTTAACTTACTCTACTATGGAGTCTGAGTTAGTTGCTCTAGCTGCGGCTAGTGAGGAGGCAAGCTGGTTGAGGAACCTCTTGTCTTACATTCCATCATGAAGTAGGCCTATACCTCCGATCTTAATCCACTCAGATAGAACTAATGACATAGCTAAAGTACAAAATGCTTACTATAACGGTAAGAGATTAGCGATTCGTCGCAAGCACAGTACAGTAAGAGAGCTCCTCACATCTGGTGCAGTTACTGTGGATTTTTTGAGATCAAAAGTAACATTGCAGATCCTTTGACGAAAGGATTGTCTCGAGACAAAGTTTGGAACACATCGATAAATATGCGACTAAAGCCCATTTAGGATCACAATTGGTGGGAACCCAACCTATACGGCTGGAGATCCCAAGACATAGGTTCAATGAGAAAAACAAACCATACTTTGATTGGAACCATGCAACCTAGGAGTTTACCACTCCTTAGTCCATCTTGATGTGTATGCGCATGATGTCTTGTAGCATTAGTAAGGATGAGCTTGGCTCTTAATGAGCTTTATATCTCTGAATGAGAGGAGTGCCTAGCTACAAGAGCACTCTTGATAGACTCACCGGGGTGATTGTGAAGTGTGGCCGCTTCTATGATAATGGGGCTGATTCTCTAAAACATTCACCTATACTGGGATATGCACAAGGCCGGAATGTGCTGGCATTTAGAACTTGCACCTGGTAGAATCACATGTGGTTTTCCTTCACTATGTAAAAATGGGTAATGAGTTCAAGGCTTAAGATCACTCATTATTCTTGCATTTTGGGGATTTTCCACTATGTAAGGTTCAGGTCTTCGGACACCTTACTTACTTTTGAAAACCCGCTTCTTTTCAAATTAGTGTTTTAAATATATAAGTCGGGGATTGCTGGAATTGAGTATACATTCAAAACACTTCTCTTGTTGACAACATTGTCTTATGGCCCAATGTTTAAAGTTTTGAGTTCACATGTGGTTGGGTGGTTCAATTCCTACATTCCACATAATATATATATATATATATATATATATATATATATATATATATATATATATATATATATATATATATATATATATATATATATATATATATGACCGGGCCGGGCCTTAGGGCCTTGGGTCTTTTGAAAAGAAAAAAATAATTTTTAATTTTTTGAACTTTCGAATTGGAAACAGATCAAAAACATTTTTTTCCAATTAATAATATAACCGTCTCAAGAAGTAAATGGGATTTATGTTATAACCGTTTCAAGAATTAAAGGATCTTTATGATGTAGCCGTTTTTGGTTAAATGCATACAGTTTTTATTCCTTCCTGATTCCTAGTTATAAAAAGGAATCATTTTTTGGATAAAGATACAGAAAAATAATACAGTCCTTCTCTTCTTCTAATCTATTTTGAGCAGTTTTTTGCCTTGATTTGGGTGGTGCAAGTTGGTACGTGCTGCTATTAGAGCATTGGCAGCACTGTAGGCAGAAGCTTGTTGTATCCGGAGAGAAGTGTTTGGTGATCAACAATTCATCTCCAGAATCGGCCAAATAGATTATTAAAAAAAGTCCAACCCACGCCTCGAGCCACTTTTTCACTTTCTTCCTGTTGCAAATCAACTCCAGAGCCATTCTTAATATGTTCATTTGGTGCACCCAGGTTTAACCCACTTTTTTTAACAGTGACAAACTCTCATATTAAAATATTACTAGTAACTGCACGTGTGATGCACGTTCTAATCAAAAAAATTATAGTGAATAATAAGACGTAATCTAGCCTTGAACCTGAGACCTCCATTTACTCATTACAGCCTCTTTACAAATTATCCCTAGTGGTACAAACTTTTATTTTATATGAGTGTCACTTTTTTAAATAATTATACTATATCATAAGCTAATAGGCTCACCCACTCTCTCCTTGCTCCATTTTGAAATTGAGAAAGACGAGAAAAAATTAGAAAATCACACATACCTTGACACATACAAGCTACGTATTTAAATTAACAAAACAAAAGAAACAAAAAGAAAAAAAAAGGACTCTTCCTCTCCCAAATCCTCACCTCCCCCCCCCCCTCCCACCCCCAAACCCACTAACTCTTCTTCTCCCAAATCCCACCGAACTCCACACAATCGCCGCCCCTACTAACCTTGTCGTCTACGTACGTCGGTCGCCACGCTAGCAGTCTCCTACACAGGTCATTTGAAATTGATAGATTTTCACTACAATTTTTCAAACTAGGGTTTCTGTAAATTTCCCTATGTCGCAGCAGCAGCTACCCTCACCGTCGCCGTCTCATGCCACCCACACCAGTAAGGACATTTTTTTGGGATATTCAGTAAATTGGTTTTAATTATTTATTATATTATCGCTTGATCTTGGTTTGTTTAGATGTTATGTTTTATCTGGGTATTTGATTGTTCTAATGGCTTAGTGGACTATAATCTTAATTGATTAGAAACCGTTTTAATGGTTATATGTTATACTCATGTAGTTCAATATATAGTCATATAATCATACGACTTCATTAATTTTTGATATTTCACTTCCACCCCACTTTTTTAGATTACAATGTTCACAATTTGAACAATTATTAATCGAAACTTTTGATGGATTTTGGGTACGATTTGTGCATCTAGAGTTTCTATAAAAAATTCGTTTGGGTAATTTTGAGGAACATGTGAGGAAAGGGAAGTTGTTTGTGTGGTATAATGTGATGGTGAAGTGGCCGAGTGGACTGTCATCTTAACTGATTCGAAACCGTTTTGATGGTTTTATATTATACTCATGTAATTCCATATATAGTCATATAATCATACGACTTCATTAATTTTAGATAGTTCACTTCCACCCCACTTTTTTTTAGTTTACAACGTTCACCATTGAACAATTATTAATCAGGTAAAGAGATATGGGAAAAACAAGACAACGACAAAGATTAGAGGCATACACTATCTTTAAACTTTAACCATGCCCTCAGTATCTTATAGAACCCTAAGAATAGGATTTCCAGGATAAATGATAATTAGGAAATCCTCTAACCCAGACTAGGCTCACAATTTTTTTTCTTCCGCCATCATTATTGTGAGAACACACAAAGCAAACCTCAATTCTACAAATAATTTTCTCCACCATCATTACTGCAAACACACAAGTAAAATATAACAGAAAAGGCCTAGCTAAGACCAATAATGCTTACTCTAATCCATACAACTGATCGAAACAAACACAAATGAAACCCAATTGGTGAATGTTTTTGTCCCCTTAGATCCCCTTAGATTCCTTTACTCTTAACAGCCTGTACGACATAAAGAACAATAGCACTACATAGGTGTACAGAGTTAGACAATGGAGAAAAAAATCCTCAGCCATCCCTTTTGGGGGTCTACTTACAGAGTTATTTGAACTCAGAGTTATATGAACTCAGAATGTTACCGAGAACAGCAAACTCAGGCGATCTATGCATTTGAACACATGTTCCAAAATATGTTACATTAGTGTTTTGAAAGTATGAACATTCAAAATCTCTAATAATCCTTTGAGAGAAAGCAATGAATAATAAGGTATAAAAAGGTAAATCCTATGCTTTCAATTTAATTTTTATTTTAAGAATTCAATTGAAAAAGTATTTGTGTTTCTTTTGTAGTAATTCTATAGAGAGAATCAAGTGGCAACATCATTTAGAGTCAAGCGGCAACATCATGGTGATATAAGTATCAGGTTCGACTTATATATTTTCGTAACTTTTTTGTTAATCTAGAACCATTAAAGTTTTTCAATTGGAGAAAATTTTATATCTCCCCCTTTTTAACGAATTTGATTGGAAATGGCTTTGTTTTATTTGTAGAACTCGATTAGTTAGATCAATGTTAATGTTGTAGTGATCATATAGATAGTTATGACTGGGTATTTATTTTATTTTCACTTTTTGTGGCTTAAAATGCTTGATTATTTGTTTTTCCTGTTAAAAGTTCCTATTCAAAGATGAGAGGTCCTCAAGCATCATTTGGTTAGTGCTTATTTCATCTTCGATTTTTTGGCAACCTCTAAAGCCATTTTCTTTCTTTACTTTTTTCATTTCTACATATTCTAAATCTTAATATTTACTTTCAAATATTAAGAAATTTTCTTAGTTTAATCAGATTTTAGTAATGATCATTGTCTGAAAGCATCATTAAACATGTACTCATTTGAATTAGTAAAGGTATGTGAACCTCCATATTTCTCAAAAGTGTTTTGCCCAATGAAGCTAAATTTTGAGGGAACATAAAAATCAAGCATAACACAAACATAACCTTGATTTGTAACAACTTGAAAGTCATGGCTATATGCTAAGGCTGACTTTATATTACATTCATGTGAAATCTTTTCTTAACTTTGTTGTAGCTTTGGATTGCTTCATGCTTTTGAAAATTACTTCATCCCTTATTGCTTTGATGTAGGGTATTATTTAAGTGTTATGTTTGCTAAGAGAATACTAATTGTTCAATCAAAATCATTTTGGAACAATAAGCATTTCCTACGATATTTTGCTAATTAGTCAACTACATGTGATATTTATTGCAATAACCCGATTACCTCCGAATTTCTATTATGTGCGTTTCATAGTAGTGGTTTCATGGCATATATTACTTTCTTGCAAGTAGTTCACATATAACATTTTTCCTTTTTCACTATTTTTCGGTTATATTTAATTTGTTTGTGTCCGAGTATTTTTCTGCCTTTTTATGATAGTATGGTCAAACTTTGAGATTTGGGATCGAATGCAAACCTAATAATGTGGTGTTTCAGATCATAAGAAGGGGATCCTCAAGTGTGAGATTGAAACGAACTGACTTGCATATGTGACATTTTTCTTCTAATTGTTATGTGTTTTCATTTGAAATTTTGCATTCTATGAAATATTATCGTTAAATTTTTAATTACGAAGAATGATGGATTGTGGAGGATGGTAAAAAGCATGAAAGTTGAATAGTTTGGTCTATTTTATCATTATTGTATTTTATTATTTTATTTTCTTAGGGTAAAAATGAACAAATTAGTGAATATATAAGAAAGATAAGGACTTGAATCAAATCGTTGATGAAAAACTGATGAAGCAAGCGAAACTGCAAAATATGCTGGAATCAGAAGGGAATCAACATGTAGATAGTGTTATCTTTTCTACATCTTTTGTTGTGTTTGGAAAGTTTTAGTGAATTATAGCATTATATGTGTGTTTTATGGAGTGGTCATTTTGTAAAGGCTCAACTAATGGGGAATTTAGAACAGCTGGAGGTAAAATACTGAGGAACTTCGTATACAAAATGAGTATTTGCAAGCAAGCTTTAGAATGGAGGAATTGACAAGATTGTAAGTAATTTTTAAAATACCTCTTTCTTAGCATTTAGAAATTTAGGGATCTAGGTTTTACCTATGTCTTGGTGCTGGAATTGTTGGAGAGTTACACACATTGAGAATTTTGGGGTTTCCTTTCTATTGAATAAAAAATACAGAATGATGTTGTTTTCGAAATGTGAATTGGTTAATCTATATATTTGTTCCCTCCATGTGTTTCTGATGTTGATTATATTTAATTTGTGAGAGAATGCTCGGTTTGAGAGGAAAGACGGTTAAGAAGCACGCGGTCGAGAAGAAGATAGTGAAGTACATCAAGGAGTCCGAGAAGAGCCACAACCCAACTACGGTAATTATTATTCTGTTTTTTCTTCCTTTCTTTTCCTTTCAATTGAATAGAAATATAGAATGATGTTGGTTTGTTTGAAAGTGTGAATTAATTTATATGTAGATTTGTCATCTTTTGATTATATTGTGATTGAAATAGTTAAGAGACATGTCTAAAATTTTTAATTTCATATAATTTTTTGAGACCCTCAAGATTATTTTAGTCTGTGCAATTTATTATTATTATAATATCTTAAGCTAATAAGACTACTTTCCTCCCTCCTTTCTCGATTTTGAAATCAAAAGTAGGAATTCAAACTTATCTTACCACGTGCAAACCCCACCTCCAACTTAATTAAAAAAAAAATTAAAATATACAAAACACAAAAAACTCTTCCTCTCCCCAAATCCCCCCAACCCATTATCGCCCAAAACCCACCCGTCACCGTTCGCCATTCGCAAATCCGCCCCAATCCAAACCATCGCCGCTCGCCGTACACCGATTCACCCAAATACAAGTCGTCCCCATTCGCCTATCCTTGCTGTTGTCTCTATCCCAAAGCTCAACCGTAATCATTCGTCGTTCGCCAGTCCACCCAAATCCAAGCAGTAGCCATACGCCATACCCCAAGTCCTCGTCGAGATTAAGGTATTCAGAAGTTGTAAGATCCTCTCTTTATTTTGGATTATATATTTATTATTTTTTTAGAATATTGAGAATATGAGATTAATGTATTGATCAAGTTGTAACATCCGCTCTTATTTTGGATTGTATATATAGTATAATTATTTGCTACAAAGATGAAAATATTTTATGAATCTAAGAGTAATGTCAAAAGATTCTTTGCTTTATTATGTGCGGCTTCTTCTTCCCATGTTAAATTCTTCAATCTTATCTCTATTTACTCTATGCGCTCATCCTGTTTGATAAAATGCATGAATGAAATTAAATATGTTAGTTGTAGGAGCCTGCTGTGTGGTGGGGGTATATGAAACTCAAGTTGATGGATTTTAATTTTGAATTTGATTAGGGATTTATACACCAATCTTCGAAATATATGGTTCAGTAAGATGCTTATAGATGTGGGAATGTTCAAATTTGGGTTCGGATTATTTTGATTATAATTATTTTCTTATTTGTGGTGCACACGAGGTGTTTATGAAAATGCTCAAAAGACCTTTATAATTATTTGCCATTATTTTCATTCAATTTAGTCATTCAAATTACCTTCTTTCAATTGTTGTCTTGCAGACGAATTTTTTATGGCTGACGAATGTGGATATAGAAGGTAAACGCCTGCTACTTAGCAATTATGTTTTTCGTGTTCGATGGTTTCCTCTGTAGTTTTTTTATCAATGCTGATGAACTTTGTCATATACTATATCTTTTGATCCATGCTCCAGTTTTATGGCGAGCATCTGTTGCCATTATATAGGCGTGCAGAAAGGGGCTACTTCGTCATGCACATTGTATTATAAGGATTGATGTAAGTCTCTTAAACTCAAAACAATACATATATTTATACTTTTTCTGACTAGCATTAGCATCTTACCAATGTTTATTGAGGGTGTTTCCGAAAAGAAAACCTATATCTTGATTAAAGTTGCTTTACTATTTTACTTCAATTTTAATTAAAGTTGCTTTCTTTTGCTGCAATCTCAGTAATTTTTCTACTCAACATTGATCTATGATATAATTACTGTATTGGATTCTTACTTGATAAATTATGAAGATATATATAATTGTCTGATCAAATATTGTTTAAATTAATTATTTTTTAAAATTATGCGTACTATTATATATATTATACTATTATGAGATAGAGTAGTTCATCTATAAAAATGAGCAAGGAGAGGAAAAGTAGAAAACTAGCACGTGCTAACACATGAGGAAAAAAATGAACACGTACTAACACGTGGAGTCAATTTACAAAATAAAATAAAATAAAATAATAATAAAAACAACCGCTCACCTTTTGATGTTGATTATGTTTGATCTGAGAGAGAATGATATAAGATGGAAGGCTTGATTTGAGAGGGAAGGTAGTTGAGAAGCACATTGTGTAGAAGGAGATAGCAGAGTACATCAAGGAGGAGTCCAAGAAGAGCCACACCCCCACCTATTACTGCATTGTAAGCTCAACTTTGGTAATTATTCGAATTTTTTCTTTGCTTTAGAAATATAGAATGATGTTGGTTAATTTGAAAATGTGAATTTGTTAATTTGTAGATTTGTCATCTTTTAATTATACTGTGACGAAATAATTAAGGGGCATCTCTAAATTTAGAAATCTAGGGTTTAACTATGTCTTAGTGTTGTGTCGGTGTTGAATAGGATCACCTCCGTCCTTTAATGATTTTTATATTTTTATTTAAAAACTAAAGTTACTGTGCATGTGCATGATTTTAAAAGAATATAAACTAATGAAATCTCTCTTAGTGGTTTCAAAGAATATGACCGAAATAGATAAAAATATCATTATTTGGGTTTTCCAAACAAGAGTAGCACATGTTATTAAATAAGACAACATGGAAAAAAAGACACGGTGCATATTATCATTGTATTATTTAAGTTCCATATAATTTTATGAGTCTGTTAAATGTATTTTAGTCGGTGCAATTTGCACATGGTAACACTAGTTATGTCATAAATAAATTTGAACGTTGAGGGTATTATAGTAACTAACAACAGTTGAGTCATGAATGGTTAATATAACTCTCACTTAAAAATTAATGGTTGAGGTTAGATGGTTGAATGAAGGTCTACAAATTATAGATTGTCTACAAATGGCAACCCCAACTCTCCCATTATAATATACTCACATTAATATATATATATATGTGTGTGTGTGTGTGTGTGTGTGTGTGTGTGTGTGTGTGTGTGTGTCTACAAATGGCAACCCCAACTCTCCCAATATAATATACTCACATTAATATATACATATATATATGTGTGTGTGTGTGTGTGTGTGTGTGTGTGTGTGTGTGTGTGTGTGTGTGTGTGTGTGTGAGCAACTTGCTCATTTAGTAAATAAGCAATTGATGATGTGGCATACATGTGATTGAAAAATTATTAAAAGGGTTAGTTGTCCAATATATCACATACATGCCACATAATCAATTGCTCATTTACTAAATGAGCAAGTTGCTCATATCCCTTTTACCCATATATATATATATATATATATATATATATATAGATGGTTGAATGAATGTATACAAATTACAGATTGTCTACAAATGGCAACCCCAACTCTCCCATTATAATATACTCACATTATTATTATTATTATTATTAGTAGACAATGGCAACCCCAACTCTCCCATTATAATATACTCACATTATTATTATTATTATTATTATTATTATTATTATTATTATTATTATATGTATATATATATATATATATATATATATATATATATATATATATATATATATATATATATATACATACATACATACATACATACATACATACATACATACATACTAGGTTTGCCTGTTAACGAACGGTGCATCTTGTTTGATCATATAAAATAGTTTTGGAGGTCCAGCAAATTAATTGAAGTAGCAAACATATTATATGAGAAACTTTTGGGGGTCCAGGAAAAAACATACTATATGATTTTTGTTTTTAAAAATTTTTAAAATTTTATCGACTTAATTTTTTGAATAGAAGAGGGGGGAGAGAGAGAGAGGAAAAAATAAATAAATAAATACAGGAGTTGTTTTGGGTGGGGGATTTGAATTTGAGTTTGGGGGGGGGGGGGGGGGGGATATGTTCTCTGAGGTTAGATCTGGACCTTTCATTTTTGGGGGGATTGAAGGAGAACCACTTGATAGCTTTCTTTGTGTTTTAATATATATATATATATATATATATATATATAAACACTAGTAATTTACACGTGTCATGCACGTTTTAATAAATATACAATTTTTTAAAGTAAAAACTCAGACGTAGTCTGGATTCGAACATGAGGTCTCATTCATATTAGTTATGTATGTGCGTTACACGCATTGATAGATTTACAAATGACACTAAGGCCTTCTCCCATTATATAAAAACTACTAATTTACACATGTAATGCACGTATTAATAAATATAGTTTTTTTAAAATAAAAATTCAGACGTACTCTGGGTTTGAATCTAAGACCTCCTTTATAAGAGCATCTGTAGTCGTTGGGGGATAAAATATGCATATATGCATAAATGGAAATAGCAATCGAAGTTTTGCTGCAGTAGTCAAAAGCTATTTTTTAGCTTTTTATAATAAAATAATAAGCAACGGCACTTCATGTGCCGTCGGAGAAATTTAAAAAAAAAAGTAATCGGAGCGACGGCACTCGAAGTGCCGTTGGAGGAATAAAAATTCGTCCTCGAAGTGCAAATAAAAAGTTACAAAAAAGTTATAAAAAATTACAAAAACTTTTCAGAAATTACGAAAAATTACAAAAACATTCCAGAAATTTCAAAAAAATACAAAATTGCAAAAACATTTCAAAAATTGCAAAAAAATATAAAATTGCAAAAAACTCCCGACGGCACATGAAGTGTCATCCGAGATAATGGGAAGGCAAGGGACGGCACATGAAGTGCTGTCTTTTGGGGTTTTTTTAATTGAAATTAAAAAAAAAAAATTTCAAGCGACGGCACTTGAAGTGCCGTCTCTCAAATATGAATAAATCTCATATCCGTTCTCATATTTGGCTATCTACTGTAACCAAATATGCATAATATGCATATTATGCATATTATGCATATTTAGCAAACGACTACAGATGCTCTAATAGTTATACATGTGCATTGCACGCGTTAATAGATTTATAAATGACACTAAAGCCTTTTTCTCATTATAAAATTCAAGATTAGAGATTAGAGATTAGAGATTAGAGATTAAAGATTAGATATTTACACGTGCGATGCATGTCTTAATAAATAGTTTTTTTTTTGAAGTAAAAATTCAGAAGTAGTCTCCGTTTGAACATAAGACCTCCCTTATGATAGTTATGCACGTGCATTGCACGTATTGATAGATTGACAAATGACACTAAGGCCTTCTCCCATTATAATATTAGAGATGAATTTTAAATTAATTGTTTTTTTTATTGTTAAGCTATCTTAGGCATAACCATATGAGTGGTTCGGATTTGTCATATGTGTTCTATTTCGTGAGTGCTCACCAAAGTAGTGAGCAACCAAAGATTTCTATATATATATATATCTCTAATCTCTAATATTATAATGGAAGAAGACCTTAGTGTCATTTGTAAATCTACCAACGCATGCATTGTATGTGCAAAACTTTTATAAATGAGATCTCAGGTTCGAGTCCTCACTACGTCAGTTTTTTTACTTTAATTTTTTTAATATATTAAATGTGCATCACACGTGTAAATTGTTATCTATCTATCCATCTATCTATAATATAATATATAATAACTATTATAATGGAAGAGTTAGAGTTGTAAATGTACCTACTTATGTGCAATGCACGTGCAACTCCAACTCTCCCATTATAGTCTTCACATATACTTTTAAAAATCTATAATCATATTTATTAAGACATGTATCGCACATGTAAATCAGAATTTTTACTTTATATTTTTTTAAAAAATTAATATGTGCATTGCATGTGTATATTACTAGTATATATTAGTGCAAGCAAAAGATAAGCTGAAGACCTACTTCATATATGTGATAGAATTACTTCTACCTTCGTATTCACTGGATTCTTGTGATATTTTTGTTTTTTTCTGAAAGAGCTGTTCGTATACATATGCTGCATGTGTACTAATTTGCAAAGGAGAAGTGTTGTAGCATGTTAGTCTAATTATGATTAATTATGATTCGAGTTTTTTCAAGTATTCACTGTTTTAATTTAAAGGGAAAAACTTGTGCATGGTCTGGTTAAGTCCCTATCAACATATTAATGGGCATATGCTAGGCCTTGGTCCAGTTATAATATGAACAACCCAAATAAGTGAAGAAAAAGAACTGATACCTGAACTGATTTGACCACATACAACAAAAAACAATAACCCCAACCCCCCACCCCACCCACCCACACACACACAAAAAATCGACTATATATGCATAGGTTGTGATATTATTGAAAGCTATTAAAAATTGATGTTGGTTTTATGTTTTACTTATTGCATTTCGATGTGAAAAGAAAACAATTAAGCGATAAAATGTTGGAAGCGCCGTTGGTAGAAGAAAAAAAGAGCACTAGCAGGCAGCACATCAACAATAGTGCAGTGACAATCGACTGCTGCAACTCTCTGACTTTGAGGGTTTGCATTGCAGTCAAAGTAGGGCAGTTTTGGGCATGGGTATGGGTGATCTGTCTGAGCTCATCTTTTTCTTTAGGTTAGCTCGTAAAGTTTTTATCGTGTAACATTCTCTTCAGGGTATATCAGACGTTCTCAAAACTACAACTTAGAGTTTCTCTATATCTATATATGATTGTAACGACCTCCTTTGAGAGGCAATAGGGAGTAAAGAGAAAAAGATAGATAATACTTCATTGAGAGTTTTCCATTGTAAACAACAAATTATCTTTTAGTAAAGCTTAAGAGATAGATATGTTCTTGGTGAGAGTTTTTGTAACTCCTGTATCTTCTCTAGTGAACAATATCTCGGTTATTCCTCCCACTGATTACAATTTTTCCAAACCGAGACAAAATATGTTCTTTGTGTGTTTGGTTTGATCTACTATTGCTTGGTGGTTTGTTCGTAGTGATCGGTTGTCACAAACTCAGCAACGAATTCCTAACAATTGGTATCAGAGTTTCAGGTAGTAAATTTATGTAGTTTAGAAATTTCTCCAGTTTTCTTGGAGAAGATGGCAGGTCCAGGTTTCACGAAGATCAATCAGTTCGACATAAGGAATAATAATAGGGAAGAGATTTGTTCATAAGTCTTGTGTTCAATTCTGATGTTTTCGGCGAGCGAAGTCCGGTGTAGAAGCGTGGTGAGTCTGTGGGCAAGACTCAGAGCTGACTACTCAGAATTGCCATTACAGGGTCAGAGTACTGGAAGAGAAAACTGCTCAATTACTCAATGAAGGAAAGTACCGATATTCAAGAACATATAATGGAATTCAATTTGGATTTATATGAATTGAGGTAGATGAACACAGATGATCGTAAATCTTTCAACTTTTAACTACCAGATCCATACAAGGAGTTTATAACCATCATTCTAGACGAAAAGTTTACCAAGGAGAAGTTTTCGGTAGTAAGTGTGATCGAGGGCTTATAGGAGGATGAATTTAGGTAGGAAAATTAGAGATCGGCGTCTACTTCTACGATTTGCATCGGGGTAGATGGTACTTTAGTGGAAAAGAAATTGCACGTAACGGTAGGATCCGTTGCTACCATTGCAAAGGGATTGTGCATTACAAGAGGGATTGTCACAAGTTGTTGATTCAGAAGAGCGCCAACTTAGCAGTGCCACTGAATCAGGTGAAAACTTTGATTGTACTATTGTCTCAAGTTCTATTAATGTTTATTCTGGATGGTTTCGTGATTCGGATAGTTCTTCTCATATATGCTCCTATAGAGAGATGTTTTATGCTTACAAGTCAACAGGAGATCATTATGTGAGAATGGTGGTTGGTGAGATTTGTGAAGTAATGGGTGGGAAAATAGTTGAGTTGGAGATGCCATATGAAAAAAAAGTACACACTAGAGAACATCATGCATATTCCTTTATTGAAATGAACCTAATATCTTTGAGAACTCTAGAAGCACGGAGCTATAGGTACACAGCTCAAGGTGGAGTTCTGTCAGTTTGGTAATGTTGTCGTAATGTGGTGATGGAAAATATGGGTGTTCAGCACAACTTCTACAAGCTTTGTAGGAATGGAAAAACTCATCTTAGTATTTTTAAAGCATATCGTTCCGAAAGCATTATCTAGTATGCAATCACTAGAATCATCAATGCGAGATTATGACATTCGAATATCGTCAAGAGGTGGAGAGTGTTTCGGGGTAGGTAGAGTTCGTGCGGAGGGCGGCACCTCCGTGTTAACACATATTGAGATGTGCCTTTGAGGGGCATACCAATTGGAGAAATAAAGGTGGATACAGATTTAACTAGCAAAAGAAGCACTGAACTAGGCTTGTTGACAAGAAAAGAATATAAAGATTATCGATGTGATTTGTCACACAATGTTAGAAGAAATAGTTTGCAGTTCAAGGTAGATATTGTTGGGTTTATGTCTTACATACTATGGTTTGATGTGAAGAGAATACAATGAAGCGAGTAGAAGTTCGAAACGTCATCGACAAAAGAAGAAAAGCAGCAGAAACAGGCATCATAGCAAAAGTTGAGATGCAACAGTAGTGCAGTGACTGCTGCAGCTCTTTGACTTTAGGGTTGCATTGCAGTTGACTGCTGCAGCTCTTTGACTTGAGGGTTGCATTACAGTTGACTGCCACTGTAGCACCCAGAATTTCCAATATGATATTTCAAAAATATGTGACACAATTCCTAGCATCAACTTCAATTGTAACAGTAAACATAGCCAAAAATACAAATAAAATTTTTCAACTTTTATTACATTAATTCATTACAAACACAGCGGAAAACAAACACCTTGATTTACAAATCTTTTTTTTTACAACACATTCTCTTACAATTTACATAAGCCATAACATCAATTTAGCACAAGCATCCAAATCCCAAGCTATAAGCACCTACCTGTAAAACATGAGGCTAGAGATAACCCTAACCCCCAAAACTACAGGGGTCAGCCATAACGGTGTGAGTGACGTAAAAATAAATACAACATAAATAAAACATGAAACATAGATTTATAAACAACATATATTAACAGCAAGAATAAAATAAAATAAGAAATAACAATAAGTAAAACATGAAAATATCAAGTGAACTAGTCTAAGTGTCAAGTGTAGAAAACAGGAAAACACATGCATGAAACCAAGTCACGAAAACATCAATACTATATGCTGACTCTTCAATGCATACTTGTCGGATTCTATGCATCCCATACTACATAGGTTCGGTGCAAGCCCTTATCGTTCTCCACTTGATAAGGTTAAATCCCCCGTTATGCAGCTAATCCTACTACTATGGCTACTATGAGATTTAGACATTCTGCAAATATTGGTTCTCGTCCCTTGGAATACTAGAGCCCAATCCCACTTCGCGGATCATTCTGTGGCACATACGTCCATCATCCCAGAAATGGAGATTGCCTCACTCCTGTAGGTCATCTTGGAACCCTCATTGCACAAACATCCCATGAGCGTTGCTCTCATCCTCGAAATACTGGAGATCAATCCCACTCCGCAGATCACTCTGTGGCCCATGCATCCATCGTCCCAGAAATGGAGATTGCCTCACTTCTTGGATCATCCTGGAGTCCATAACTCACGTTTGCATTCATTTCATCATATCATCATCTAGTGCATGTCCTTATCTTTTTAAGTTAATTAATTACTTACGAATCTCCTAGAGTTGGTGTACTCTACCGGACTTATCTCGACTAATCAATGACAAGCCACAACTGGTCAAACCACAAAACCTCAACTGCCGGTGTTTAGGGTCCCACACACCCTCTAGAGACTCACAACCCAACCATCAACCAAAACTTTCAATAAAACTCACAAATTCATCATCAAAACGTTTATATAAAGAAATCCTCTTAAAATCAACAAAATCCAAATTCATATAATGTGTTCATGAAAGTCCAGAATTCAAATAAAAGATCAAATCCATTAAATAATAGAAAACCATATTTTGAAGTCGTAGAATATCAACAAAACATCAATTTGTTGAAAACACGTATAACTCACTTAAATAAGATCATGAGAATAACTTTTAAAACTCAATTATAAATAAAATTTAATTCTTAGTAAAACACTGTAATCTACAGTAAAAACATCATCTAAGACAGTAGAGTAATAACCCATCGTATCGAGGAACCAATCGTTTAAAGAAAACAACAAAAAACTCAGGAAATCCATCAGCCAGAGCAATGACAGTCGACTATTGAACATGGTCGGTCGAATGTCCTGCAAAAAACTGAAAACTTCAATAAGACCCATCAGCCAGGACAGTGACAGTCGACTATTGAACATTGTCAGTCGACTGTCCTGCGAAAATCCAAAAAACTCGAAATCCAAGAATCGACAGTCAACTGTCGGCTTCAGTTCAAAGACGAAGCAATCGACTGTATTGCAAACAAAAATCTGAAATTCAATAACTGGACAGTCGACTATCGACTTTAGCTCGGTCGACTGCCACTATTGCAGGTTGTAGTTTGATAAATCTGTGCATGTTTTAAACTAATACGACGATAAAAATTTTGAAATCAAGATCTAATTTCCTGATATGTTTGAACATGTCTAGTATGACATGTAGGAGTCATCAACACACTTCAAAACACACCAAGATCTAAAAATATAAATTTTTCACAAAAATTTCTCAAAACAATGAATATATATCTGTGTATGTTCAAATAGAATTTAAGCATTCGTTTTAGCATCAGAATTTCACCAAATAAAAGAGCAATCGAAAATCCAAACAAAAACCACCAAAAATTCACAAAACCTCAAAACAGTAAATGCACATAAGGTGAATGTGTATATGGGTGTATTTGTGTATCAGTTACTTCAAGAACTCATTGTACAATTTATAGTGTGAAGTTTAAATTAATCTCATCAACAAAACAAATTAAAACCAAATCGAAAGCTTTGCAAAACACCAAAAACTCCACTTTCGGCCATCCCTTCAGACTCGAATACAATACCCTTCTCTTCTACCTCATAACTCAAACTTTTGATTAAGTAAATCATCTCATAATTTGTTATATACAACCCAAATACTTACATCAGTTTATTTGTGAACAATATATACTCACAACATGCAAATAATCAAATTTCCCTTCATCAATAACATAACAGAGCATATATCAGTATATACACACAGTGAGTTCATTTGTTTGTTAATTTTGTTTACTTTCCTACAGCAACATCATACACCTCAATATATAATGATCAAATCAGCAAGCATATGATAGAAAATAACATATCCATGATTTCTATTAGGTTCTTTAACAATCATAAGTCATCAAATTAGGGTTTTGGTCATCAATAGTATAGTTTCATGAAAAGATTCACCTTTTAATTCATCTACTCATCAAAATTTCATTATATCTCCATACCATTATCTAACATGCTTTCTAATAGATAAATAATCACATACAATATGCTTAGAACAACAAGAAAACAAACACAAGTCACTCACCTCTTTGAAGAATCAATCGAAGAAAAATAAAGAATAAGAAAAATCCTCCTTTCGCAAGAAAACCAAGAATCCTCGCTTTAAAACTCCAAAAAAATAATAAGAAGAAATCTTTTTGTGTTGTGCAGCAAGGAGACGGCTGCACTCCACCTTTAATAGGCCGGGATCCAAGTGAATTAGGGTTTTGAATAGATTTGCAAAATATCTCTTTTAAAATATAACTTTACATATATAAATCCTTATACTTGGAAATTGAATAAAACCTAACTTAATTGAGTTTTTTAAAAACAAAAACAACCAGTCTATAACCAGTCGACATTGTTTGAAAACCCAAAAAAACGAATTTCAGTTTTACCCCTCCAAGTGGTAATTTTGCAAAAAGACCCTCCTTTGTCAAAACTTGCAAAATAACCAAATTTTTTAAAACAAAGGGTAAAATCTTTACCTCTGAGTTGACTAGGTATCATGCCTAGCCCAAAAATCCAAAAATCTGGATTTTTTCACTCCAAGTGGTAATTTTGCACAAAAGTCCCTCTTTTTGTAATATTTCTAAATAGGTCCAATAATTATCTGAAAAATCCAGAAAATTCACAAACAATATTTAATAATAAATAATGAGTTTCCCCAAAATAAATTTTGACTTTGAACTTTCCAAGAAAATATTTGCACGTGTTTGCACGTGTAAAAAGATAAATTTTCAAAAAAATGTTTATTAAATCACCAAAAAAAATTTAATTCATTTACAAATCTTAAAAACATTATTAAAAAATCTGGGGTATTATAGCCACTTTGGGCAGTTTATTGCAACCTACAGTGGGGCTGTTTTGAGCTTGGGTCTGGGTGATCTGTTTGAGCATATCTCCTTCTTCATGTTAGATCGTAACGTTTTCAACGTGTGTCTTTCTTTTCAGGGTACATATGACAGCTATTCTATCAATACTACAACTTAGGCTTTCTCTATTTTTCTATATATGATTGTAATGACCTCCTTTTAGAGGCAAGAGAAGAGCAAAAGAGAAAAAAAAATTCATTGAGAGTTCTTAATTCTAAAGAACAGATTATTTTCTTTGAGGCTTAAGAGATAGATAGGTTTTTTATGAGAGTATTTATAACTCTTGTATCATCTTTATGAATAATATCTCGGTTATTTCTCCTCCAGATTATGGTTCGCCCAAACCAGACTAAATTATGTGCTTTGAGTGTTTTGTTTGATCTACTATTGCTTGATGATTTGTTCGTAGTAATTAGTTGTCGCAAACTCAGCAGCTAAATCCTAACATTTGCATGAGAGAGAAAATCAAAGTCCTGAATTGATCGAGGTTAGGGATGGCGAACGGGTCGAGTGGGCCGGGTCGGGCCCAACCCGTGCGGGTTGGCACGTATAGTGGGCGGGCTCAGGCCGGTTTGCCCACTTATCCGGGCCGGGCCAGGCCTGGCTCAAACTTAGTTTGGGTGGCCCGCCCAACCCGTGAACCCTTTAGGGTTCAACCCGGGTTGGGCCGGGTCGACCCGCGGGTTGGCCCATTTATATAGGGTTAGATTTTTTTTTTTATAGCTTAAAATAATAATGATAATAATAATACTAAGTAAGTAATAATACTAATAAACATTAAAAATCGTAATAATAATAATAAGATTGATAGAGTGAAATTGGCAACAAATTTTGAAATATTATTCATATGAATTTAAGTTATACAATTTTAACAATTTCTAATGAAATGAAGAATTCAATTTACAAATAAGTTTTATGCAATAATATATTTCTTATATACAATTTTAATTGACTACAATTTTTCTAATTGAAAATAACAAGCAAAGCTATTGTTGTTGTTGTTGTTGTTGTTCTTCGGGCGAGTTGCTCCCACTTGTGGACGTTGATAGTGCTTTTCCTTGTGTCCTATCTTCAGCCTTCAGCTAGTCTTCTGTGCAAACGAGCATCTCTAACGACTCGGGCTTCAAGCGAATCCTGTAATCAGTTAGAACCCTGCCACTTGTAGAAAATGCACTCTTAGAAGCAAATGTAGAGACATGAGGAGTTAGTAAATCTTTAGCCATAATTGACAGAATACTAAAAGTGTGTTCATGGTCTTTCTATCATTGTAAAATATCTAGTGGAGAAGTAGAAGGCTCAGAATCTTGTTGGTTATACCAATTTAATTCATTTGGTTGATTAGTCCTAAGTTTTTTTGATTGAATTTGTTCAAGTAAATTAACTGTTCTATCACCAATTCTACTTTTACCCTTACCTTTAGAACTACCAGAAGAAGAACTAACTACAGAAGTTGTACTACTAGAAGCAAAATGTCTATCATAATAATCATACAAGTTATTTAACGTAGATTCAAACTGAACTAAAAAAGTAGCGCAATCAATTACTAATTCTACATTTTTCTTAAGTAATGCAAAAAATATTTCTATCAAACTCTTCGTACCTTCTAATTTGATACGAGGATCCATAACAGTAGCAACACAAATAAACATAGGAGGAGGAAAATAATACTTCAAAAAATTTTTGAAATGCAGGTTTTACAATCTCACTAACATGGGGATCATTTAAAATTTCGTTAAATGTTTGCATCATGCTAACTAATTCAATAAAAATGCTACTAGAAGTAGATTCATATGTTTTTGAAAATTTTAAAGTTGCGGTTTTAAAAGGTTCTAAAAATTTCAACAAAGATTCGGCAAAAAACCAATCGGGGGGGTCATTTCAAAATTCTGCATATTTTTTGCGATACAAAAATCATTTACAACTGCTTTATATTCGATAACAACATTTAGTAAATCAAAAGTAGAATTCCATCGGTGTCTAACATCCTTTGGAAATCTTCCAAAAGGAACATTTCTAACCCTACACCAAGCTTTCCATTCTTGAAAAATGCTTGGACGTAATGCAATGAAATATACACAATTTCTAATTTTAACTATATATGGATCAGCTATTTTTAATACATCTTAAACACATAAATTTATAATATGACATGCACATCTAACATGAAAAATACTGTCAGATGGAGGGTTTAATACAGATTTTAAAGTAGTAATTGCTACATTGTTGTTAGATGCATTATCAAAACTAATACACATAATTTTATCGTGAATATGAAAAACATCACAAATTTCTATAATACGATTTGCTATTTTAGCGCCACTATGGGGATACGGCAACGCCGCAAGTGATATGATCTTTTTTGAAGAATCCAATCATTGTCGATCCAATGACAGGTTATTCCCATCATTGAAAAATTGTTGAGACCCGTCCAAAAATCCGAAGTTAAACTAACCCTATAAGTTAAACTCCATAAAATTGCAATCAAAGCGTCCTTCATTTCGATATACATTTTAAAACAATCCGATTTGCAAGTATTTCTCTGAATTCTTCTAAAATGAGGGTTTAAGACCGTTTGATTAAAATTTTCCAAGTTCCTACTCTCGGGATAGGAAAATGGTAACTCTTTCTTAATGACTAATCGGGCCATTTTCTGACGAACAAGATCGGGATCATAAGGGTGGCTATCAACGAGACCGGTCCTAGGGTTGATTTTTTGTTGGCCTTGTAGTTCAGCAAGAAGGTCTTTATGGTTATGTTGGATGTGCCTACTAATTGTACCGGTGTCGTCACCCCTCTTGAATTTGTATGTTTTGATACCGTTCACCGTGGAATACGCATATGTAAAAAATCGTGAAAATATAGAATAGAATTAGAAAGAAGCGCTTTGCCGATTCCGCAATTGAAGAGTTGAGGAGAGCTTGAAGTAGATTTGACGAGGGTTGAAGAGAGTTGAAGACATTGAAGACGTTGAATTTTGATTTCGATACGACTGAAATTTGAACGTGTATATGCCTCGTTGTAGACTTATTTGATGAATACTACAATTGTTGAAAAATTCTTTAGAAATGATGTATAATAGTAGAGAGAGTAAGAGAGTAAGGTGTGATTTTTTAGGAGATTTTTGGAGGTATTTATAGGCTCAAAATGTGGGAAAAAACAAAAAAAAACAAAAAAAGCCAAAAAAAGGGCTAAAGAGCCGTTAGCAACGGCTCTGTTTTGGTAGCCAATGGACCGTTCGACCCGCGGGTCAATGGTCGACTCGTAACGGGTCGAACGTTCGACCCGTACGGGTCCAACGGGTCGTAACCCGCGGGTTGGCGGGTTGAATTCGCATTCTTAACGGGTTCGCGGGCTGAGTTTCGCGGGTTGAATTCGCGTTATTTGCGACCCGGGTCGACCCGGTACTGTTCACCGAGTTCGACCCGAACCCGCAAACTTCTTAAACGGGCCGGGTTCGCGGACCGGGTCGCGGGTGGGTCGCCGGTTGACCCGGCCCAGTTGCCATCCCTAATCGAGGTATTGATGGACAAAAAATTTAATTAAATACGATTAATAGTTAACAGACATTATGCAAGATATCCAAGATTCTGAGGAGGTGGAGCAAGGTACTCAATAACATGTAGAAGTTTAGCTATGAAAACGTCATCGTATGCAAATTGCAGTTGTTCATTTACAAATTGCAGTTGTTCATTTACAAGCGTCGCCACCGGAATGGTACTCTTGAGTAGTATCCGTGCTCTATTCATGACTCATCGTGGGACATCCTATGAATACTCTCTCGCCGCCAATCCAATAGCTCTAATACTTATGTTTTTCTCTTACTTTCATCACATCTCCACTACGTGTCTAGTCTTTATATTATTTGAATCATGAATAAAAATCAATCACCTAGAGTTAGCACACCCACTATACCGGTCTTAACCATTTAAATAATACGACCCAACCTTGGTCTTTCCATTTCAAATCTCATTTCAACAAATTTCTTTCAATGCCGGTATGAGGCTTAGCTACACTCTAGTTCTCAATTTCACTTCATAATCACAAAATTGAGTTTTCATACTCATAAGTTCTTTTTTCACATTTTAACATGATTTCCATTCTTTTTCTATGAATCTATCCCATACAAAATATCAATTTCTCAATCTATACATTTCACATTCAAAAATCAATTTCACTTCATCCATTAAATTCTCACTCTATTATTTCCTTTCTTTGCTTAATTCAAAAATCACAAATTGTGTTCTTCATTTATTTTTCGAATGCACATAATACCCAAATTAGTGAATGAATGTCTATATACAACACACTTAAATTTTTCTTCATTTAAAATCCTCTTTTATAACTTAGTATAATTTTCTCATTGAATAAACCACCAAATGTCAATTTCTTGGAATTCTACTTAATTTTTTTTATACTTCTAAACCACTCTTATTTAAGTCAAATATTGTATAGATATTTTTCATGAGATCCATATATTTTTAGGATAATTATAAAAAAAAAATTCGGACTTTTAAAGGTCCAAAATCAATTAAAAGTCAAAACCCAAAATTTTTTTGTTAAAATGCCAAACTCAGGAATCTAACCCGCAACCAAAGACCACCCGCAAGCTACAGTGCAGTGCACTGTGGCGCCGCTGCTAACCAGAAAGGCCAGAGCGCACATGCGATATAGAAGGGGGTTTAATTTCATATGAAACCGTTCTCGGGTTTTCAGATTTTCTTAAAAATGAAAAAACAAAAGGGCTAATGCCCAGTTTCGAACCCGAGACCCAGGACCATCCGCACGCTACAGTAAAGCGCACCCAAATGCACCCGTTAACCAAATAGTCCAAGTGGCTAATCTGATATAGATTGGGATTTTAAGGGGCTATAGCCCGAGTCTCTGTTACTTTCAGAATTTTATAGAAATTTAAGTATTTTTAAGTGCTCTTCTTCTCCAATTTAATTCAAAAACTAAAGATTTTAGTTTCCATATAATTATAGTATTTCAGTAAAATAAAACTTGATTTTTGACCCCCAAAAAATCATAATTTTACTCCTACTTACATTTGTCTCTACAATTTCGAATTTTAGAAAACAAGCATAGTTTCTCTATCTTGCACTTAAAAAAATTCCTAGATCATTTTTATTATTTTTATTACTATACACAATCATTTCAGCAACAATTTTTCTTTTCATGCCATTAACAAGTAAATTAGTCAAAATCACATTTTTCATGGTTCTTATTTCACTTAATTAAACATACAATCATACTTTCTTAATTTAGCACATAAAAGGCATATTAATCATGGTAGCATGGTAATTTCTAAGAAACAATCACAGTTTGCATTAATTAACATTCTTTTTAACACACCTTTCTACCAATTGCAATTTGTCTCATTTCCTTCACACATGGCTAAATTAACTAGGGTTTTCTTCTCAATTTTATCAAACAATACCCTAGCATGATGTCTAATTAGAAGTTCGAGAAAATCACCCACCTTTAATGGAGAGAAAACAACAAAACTCCTAAAGATCCTCTAGAATGAACAAGGGAAGCCTTCTCCTCCTAGTTTGAGCCACCAAATTTGCTTCTCCTCCTAGCTTGAAAGGTGTTGGACTCCTTCTTCTTGCTCCAATGGTAGGCTGGCTAAGTTTGGGAAGGGAACACACACAATTCAACTCTCAATCTTTTAGACTCACAATTCTCTCAATCTTTTGACTTACTAATGTTTCTTCTTTTCTTTCTTTCATTCAATAATTTAGGCGCAAGAATGAAGAGTGTAGGGGGAGAGGGGTATTTATACAAATTTTGATTGCAAATGGAAGGCTAGGATTAGTCCAAATAGTTAAGGATCAAAGGCCAAGATGAATTAAGAGTTGTAGTAACTACCCATGATGAAGCAACCACCTCACCACTACTCCCATGTCTCCCACATCCTTGTACAATCCGGCCTAGGTCAAAAGGTGCACAATGCACGTGCTAGTGTAATGCACGTGCCATTCTAGTATCCCCATTTGCAAGTTGTTCATGTGTTTTAATTAATTTCTTACTAAATTGGTCTACACTACAAGTTAGACTAATTAAAAGATGAACTAAGTTAAATGGGCTCACTAATGGGATAATTAACCATGGGCTCTAAATAAATAAATAAATAAATTAATTAATTATAGTGGGCTAGAAAGAGATAATTAGGCCTAGAATTTTATTAGGCTTTTAAAAATATGCTTTTTAGAAAATAAAGAGAAAGACTTGAAATAATTATTGTTTCATGTTACAAAGAAATAATTTTCTAGAAAATGCATATGAAATTATACGTGCAAAACACGTAAATATCAACAAACTCTTTATAAATAAAATTCAGGATGTTACAACACTCCCTCCTGAGAATAGTTCCGTCATCAGAACTACACTTTAAGAGTGAGAAAACAGAAATACAACAAGAAGAGAAGACAAGAAAAGAATATATAAATCAAAAAAAGAGCTCAGGATGATCTTTCATCATCCTCTCATCAGATTCCCAAGTAGCCTCTTCAACCAACTGGTTTCTCCAGACTACTTTAACTATCGGTATTGTCTTGTTCCTTAAGAATTTCTCTCGACGATCGACAATCTCAACCGGAAGCTTAATGTAACTCAGATCTAACTACAAACCCTCCAGCACTTCGGGCAAAAGGTGACTCGGATCTGGAATGTACCCTCTCAGCATAGTCACATGGAAGACATTGTGCACCTGAGACAACTCTTCCGGCAACTCCAATCGGTAAGTAGTTTTCCCGATCCTTTTCAATATATTATATGGGCCTATGAACCTTGGGGCTAACTTCTTACCTCTGCCGAAGCGTATCACCCCCTTTCTAGGTGAAACTTTCATAAAGACAAAGTCACCTTCCTCAAACTCAAGGTCCCTCCTCCGGTTGTCTGCATAGCTCTTTTGCATACTCTAAGCATCCACCAACCTCTTCCTGATCAGATCAATCTTTTCAGAGGTCTGCTGCACGATCTCAGGCCCAAACATCTGCCGCTCCCCAACTTCAAACCAACAAACAGATGTTCTGCACTTCCTGCCATACAGAACTTCGTAATGCGCCATCCCAATACTAGTAAGAAAACTGTTGTTATAGGCAAACTCCACCAGTGCTAGGTGCCTTTCCCAACTGCCTCCAAAATCTAGAACACAACACCGAAGCATATCCTTAAGAATACGGTTGACTCTCTCGGTCTGCCCATCGGTCTGAGGACGAAAAGCAGTGCTAAAATCTGTCTTGGTACCCAGAGCTGTCTTATGACTCCTCCAGAAATGCGAAGTAAACCGCGCATCTCGATCAGACACAATGGTCAACGGAACACCATGAAGCCTAACGATCTCTCCAACATACAACTCAGCTAACTTGTTCATAGGCGAAGTGAGTTTTATCGCCAAGAAGTGAGCGGACTTGGTTAGTCGATCGACTATGACCCAAATTGTATCATTGCCCTTTGAACTCTTGGGTAAACCCGTGATGAAATCCATAGTGATCTTATCCCACTTCCATTCCGGAATAGGTAACGGTTGCAATAGGCCTTCGGGTTTCTGATTCTCGACTTTGACCTACTGATAGATCTCACACCTCACTACGAACTCAGGGCACATACCTGCTTCAAACCTGACCACCAGAAATGCTGCTTAATGTCCTTATAAATCTTGGTACTCCCAGGATGTACAGACAAAAGAGTAGAATGTGCCTCTTGAAGAATACTCTTCCGCAATTCTGCTTGATCCGAAACACATAGCCTCTCTCCAAACCACAACACTTCATCCCTGACCTGAAACTCTGACAACTTGCCAGCACCAACCTGCTCATTCATCTTCTGAATCTCTACATCTTCCTTCTGACTTGCGATAATCCTTTCATTCAGCGTTGGTTAGAGCAACAACTGAGCTAAAGATGATCCCAAGCGTTGCAGAACAACTTCAATACCAGCCCGATCCAAGTCCTTTGCAAGATGTCTCTGAGTTGTAATCGAACTAGCCAGACTGCTCTTACGGCTAAGTGCGTCAGCAACAACATTAGCCTTCCCAGGATGGTACTTAATCTCTGGACGAATGTCCTTAAGTACTTCCAACCATCTCCGTTGCCCCAGATTCAGGTCCTTCTGCAAAAAGATGTACTTCAAGCTTTTATGGTCTGTGTACATGTTCAGTTTCTCACTATACACGTAATGTCTCCATTGCTTCAAGGTGAAGATAATCACAGCCAACTCTAGATTATGAGTCGGATAATTCTTCTCATGAGGTCTTAGTAGCCTATACCCATAAGCAATCACTTTCTCTTCTTGCATTAAGACACAACCAAGCCCACGATGTGAAGCATCGTTGTAGACATCATACTCAGCACCTGCTCTAGGCAAAGCTAAAATGGCAGTAGGTAGTCAGCTTCTCTTTCAACTCTTGAAAGCTCGCCTCGCACTGTTCAGGTCCACTTGAAGTTCACATTCTTCTTGGTCAGACCAGTGAGCGGCACGGCTATTTGAGCATAGCCCAGAATGAACCTCCTGTAGTATCCAGTTAGTCTGAGGAAACTCCTGATTTCCTTCACTGTAGTAGACCTTACCCAATCCTTCACTGCCTCTATCTTCTGCGGATCAGTTGCCACTCTCTCCTTAGAAAGGATGTGACCCAGGATTGCCACCTCAGATTTCCAGAAATTGCACTTGGACAACTTGGTATACAACTCATGCTCCTGGAGCTTCTTCAAAACTTCAGCCAGATGCTCAGTGTGCTCCTCCTCGAACTTGGAGTACACACGAATATCGTCGATAAACACCACGATGAAAGAATCAATAAACGGCCTCAGAACTCTGTTCATCATGTCCATGAAGATTGCGGGTGCATTCGTCACTCCAAACAGCATAACTAAGAATTCGTAATGCCCGTGTCGAGTTCTGAATGCAGTCTTAAGCACATCTTCAGTCTTCACTCGAACCTGATGGTATCCTGATCGAATATCTATTTTGGAGAAAACAACTGCTCCTTGTAGACGATCGAACAAGTCATCAATTCGTGGAATTGGATATTTGTTCTGAACAGTGACCTTATTCAGCTCTCGGTAATCGATGCACATCCTCATCGAACCATCCTTCTTTTTTACCAACAGCACCGGTACTCCCCAAGGCGACGCACTCGGTTGAATAAATCCTTTCTCCAACAGTTCCTCAATTTACCATTTGATCTCGTCCTGCTCCATAGGCGCCATCCTATACGGTGCCTTGGAAATGGGTGCACTCCATGGCTGAATAGTGATGCTGAACTCTACATCACGATGCGGTGGTAACCCGGACAAATCTTTCAAGAAAACAGTCGGGTAATCCCGAACCACCGGAATTTGCTGTACCTCTACATGAACATTCCTCTTACTGATGGCTGCAACCAAACCTGAACATCTCTTCTCTTGAAAAATGACTTCAGGACCACCTGGAACCTTCACTGTTACTTCCTTAGTCTTGCACTCGATGTTTGCACTGTACACCGACATCCAATCAATGCCAATGATAAAATTGACTTCCAAGACATTCAACTCGATCAGATCAATCCCGAAAATTCTGTCTTCAATCATGATCTCGCAGTCCGCATAGTACCGATCAGTGGTTAATGTTCCTCTGATGGAGTAGTTACTGCTAAGACCTTGCCTGGAAAGACTTTCGGTTCATCTCTCAAAACTTTAACAAATTTAGGTGATACAAAAGTGTGAGAGGACCTAGTATCGAACAAAACAACAGCTTTCTTTCCATTCAAATAAAGTTTTCATATTACATAACATACACTCGTTACATAACAGTTTACTAAATAAAGTGGGAAAAGAGAAGCAACATAAAAACACTTCTAAACATCCCCCCTTGTACCAGTGATGATGTGATCCACTTCATCAGCGTCAGCTTCAGTTAAGGCAAATACTCGCCCCTGCTGGTACGGCTTCTTCCCGGTCTGCTGAGTTTTCATTACGGACGACATCCTGCAGCTTAGGGCACTGGAACTTGTAGTGGCCTGTCTCTCCACAGCTGAAACAAATCATCGGAGGTCTCACCCAAGCATTCCCGGGTTTTCTCGCCACATTAACAGTGTTCCCCCTATCGGTTTGAACCTTTGAGCCGACGGTTGTCCCCTAAAATTGCCAGAAACTGCGGGCCTCTTCCCAACATGTCAGTTGTTACTCCGATTCTGAACAGTATGGAACTGTTCCATATCTGCCTCAGTGGCTGCAGCTCGTTTGACCAACTTGTCAAACCTCCTGATACCTAGGGGTATCATCCTTGATCTCAAACTTTGCCTTAAACCATGCTTGATTTTTCGAGCCTTCTTTGCCCTTGTCCATCACCAGTTCGGGCGCATACCTCGAGAATTGAGTGAACCTTGTCTTATACTCTCTGACCGACATACCGCCCTGCTGCAGCACCAGGAACTCCATGACCTTCTTCTCATGGACGTCTGATGGAAAATAATGACTGCGGAACTCCTCCAAGAATTCCTCCCAACCAAGAACAATATCTCCCATCGTCCGCTTCATCGACTGCCACCTCACAACCGTATCCTTCTCGAATTGCAGTGCAGCCAACTTCACCTTACTACCCTCCGGAGTCTCCAAGACTTCGAAGATAGTCTCTGTAACACCCCGTAAAATTGGAAATTACAATTTTGCCCTCGTGTGTTACGCACGTGTATTTTGTAAACGTGTTTTTACTACGCATTTTGATTTCCAACTATTTATGCAATTCCCACACATTTTATTCTATTTGAGTTAACAAAAATATCAAATTTCAATCTCTGCATTTTACATGCTCTTTATGTGTTTTCGATGCACGTATCAACTACGTATTTTCCATCGCTACGTGTGATCTTTTTATGAGTATTGATTATTTATTTTTCGTATTCGAACTCGTTTTATAGATGGAAGTTCAATTTTCTCCATTATGATTAAAATGATTTTGTATGTGAAATGCACGTGTTTCTACGTACATAACAATAACAATTACGTCGTGAAATATATAAAATTAATGAATATATTTTTCTTATATTTTATTTTTAACAATTTTCCGTTGATAACGTCGAATTTCACATTTTTGATATTTTACGTGCGATGCACGTGTTTATTTCGGTACGCGTATTTGAGCGTATCCGTTTTCAAAATAAATTTTTGGAGTGTGTGTATTTATTTCATTTGTGCATGATACATTTTATATCTTAAGTAAACTATTTTTTTACTTACATACATAGATAGTATATAATAATTTATGCATGATTAAACTTTGGCATGTGTAATTAAAATGAAATATATATATGTGTGTGTGTGTGTGTGTGTGTATGTGTGTGTGTGTGTTTTGAAATGTGGGGGCCCACGTGAGCTTCGGCTGATGGTGTATAGATTGAAGTTGATTTGTGTATTTTTGATGGAGGGCCCACACAGGATGGAAACAACAGCACAGCTTGACTTGGTCAATGTTCGATGACGTGGCGTTATCAAGGGGGCCCACCTGGGATGAAGTGTTTTCGGCTGTGTGTTTGTGAAGAGAGAGAATTGGGGGTTGAGAAGAAGAGGGGTTGGGAGTTTTGGATTTGAAGAGATGGAGAGGTGAAAGGTTACGGGTTTTGGGAGTTAAGAAAATGAAGGGGTAGAGAAATTAAATAAAGTAATTTGATAGGTGTGTGATATGGCTAAAAATAGGGATTAATCGGAACCGTCCAAATCAGGCTCGAATCTTGAAGCCCAGGGATAAAACGGTAATTTCACCAACAAATAAGGTCTGAGATGGGTACTGGGTCTCTCCGTCAAAAACCCAATAACCCACAAACGGATCCGTTTCAATCGGGCGCGGGTTTTAACCAGCGATGAAGCCCGATCAGAGGGATAGAATCAAGGCCCCTGATTAGATCCTAATCAACGGCCCTGATTCATGCCTATCCCTCCACTGGGGACTAGGGATTACATTCCTGATCTGTTTACAAGGAGAATATTACTTATCATATCACGGGGATTACATTCCTAATCTGTTCCCTAAGACGCCTATAAATACCCCCAACCATCTCCATTAAGAGGTAATCAATCTTTCACCAGTTTTTGCGCTCTCTCATAGTCTTCCAGATTACTGACTTGAGCGTCGGAGGGTGCGTCGCCGGGAACAACCCCGGTGTTTCGCACTTTTTGCAGGTGTACGGCGGGCACGACGATCAAACCCCGACGGAACAGGTATACAGGTTTACTATTCAGTTTCCCTAAGAATCCACAAATACTATCTGTTTGCCCCCACACCAAATTTAGCGGCAACAGTGTGAAATTTTGCAAATTGAACCCTAGCATTTTCCTATAAATAGCAACCCATTTCACATTTTTTTCACACCAAAAACTAAATCAAAATGGAGAAAGAAAAAGAAAGAGAGTAAGATTGTTCTTGTGCTTGGAAGAGTCTTGCTAGGAGAAGAAGAATTTGCTAGGAACTAGGATTGCTCAAACTTCAATTAAGGTGGGTGATTTCATTATTTTCTAATGTAGGATATGCATGTTAAAATGAGTAATATAAGAAAAATTTTGATGAGACAATTATAAAATTCATGCTAGTATAATATGATATGTGTGAAGGTAGTTTTTGTTGAGATTAAGAATACCATGCTAATTAAAGATAAGACCCCTTTATGTTATAAACCATATTAGTATGTTTGCAAAATTTTTGTGCTTATGAAATATGTTGACCACATCATGTTTTGAATACTAAGAAAGAAGAAAGAAAGAAATATTAGTTAGTGTTTTATAATGAATTGACATATGTATGTCCTAATTGAGAAGAATATAAACTATTGCTTGAAAGAGTATTCTTGTGAAATTTTCATGTTCAAGTGATACATTAGTATTTTTATAAAGTATAATTTGTGTAAAAAAAAATGAGAACACCACTATTGGTTATGAACACTAGTTTTCTTTTGTAAATTTAAGTTTTTAAAGAAAAACCTAAGTATATGTGAAAAATGAGAAAGATAATTATTTAAATAAGTGAAAATAATGTTTTAATGAATTTGAAAATTTATTGTTTACTATTTTTAAGATCTAATATCAAGGAAAAGTTTATTTCAAAATTTTTAGAAAGATTTTGATCTTTTGAATAAACAAGTTTCATGGAAAAAGAAACACTTTCTGTATAGTTGAACAAAAGAACATTAGTACTTTTTCTAAACAAAAAATGCACATAGACTTACTGATTAGCCAGTGCAACACAAAGCTTTGTTTATAAAAGATCGTGGGTTCGAAACTTGTTAGTCACGATTATTTTTAATCTTTTTAATTAATCCCGAAATTTAGAATCCGCATGTGAGTCTTTCGGCATACAAAGTTGATGTAAAGTCCAAAGGGACTAAGCGGCTAGCGGGTCTGGTTCTGAGCGTTGACTGTGGTTGACCTAGGGTCATGGGTTCGAAACCAAGCACCCTCTTTTGATTTTTTTAATCTCTTTTGCATATGTGAAGATTTTTATTAAAGAAAACTTAGACATAAAGCCTTAGTATTAATATGAAATGAAATGAAAATTTATTAAGAGATAATTTTCTTGTATTTTTTTTTTTTGAAGTTTAAAAAGAAATAATATTTTGAGAAATATAATTTTGTGGTGAAAAGTAGAATTTTTGTAAATTGATCTTTTAAAGAAGAATTGCACTTGTATCATGTTTATGAAATATTTTGTGAATTTAAACATTGTGATAACTTAGAATTGTCATAATAACTCATGTGGTGAAATTTGTGTACTTGAAAGTAATGCTTGTTTAAAAGAATATGAATAAACAACTAGATCATGAATAGTGTCGAGACCGTGATTTATTTTGTGACTAAGTTGAAAGATGAAGTTATCTAGGCTTAAGACATGCTTACTGAAGGGTGTGAATACCCATGATTCTTGTACCAGAAAAATTATGATTTAAGAGTTAGTAAGACCTCGATTACTGGCACTATTGAAAGAAAAGATTTGAGATATGATTTTGAGATAATGCCATGGGGTGATCTCGTATTTTGTAGACAAGTCCGGTAGGAGGTAAAACTAATTCTAGGGATGATAACTCATTCATTTCTTGAACTAAACAATTAGGCACATAAGTGAAGATGTAGTAAACCTGGGTAAACGTAAGTGGGGTACTCTATATAGTCAGCAGTGGATCTCCGTGGCTATAGACCCAGTTGGTGGACTGAGGTTGCTCCGTGGGAGACGGGCTTTTATATTTAAATCCGGGACTATGAGTACGGGTCAGCGGTGGAATCCGGGATCTTGAGTAGTCGGGCGGATAGTTTGCCATACTCCAATATATATACGTATACCGGGGCTAGAGGGTCACTTACGGGATGATTCACACGATATAATAGCCAGCGAGGTTGGGATCTGTTATAATAGCCAGCGAGGTTGAGACCCATATCCGTGGAATGATCTAAACCTTGTCTTATTACTGGGTAGTTTTCATGGTGAGGGATCAAAGCCTTTATTGTGGAGTACATAGCACTTGCCCATGGACCTATGTAGTATGGGATGCATAGAATCCGAACAAGTGTGCATTAGTGTCATCCTAGTATAAAATGTGTGCATTAGGCATTAAGGCATCGCGTACACTTATATGTTTAGAATAATCACTTTTGACACTTTATTGTTCATTCAATTTTTGTGGTTTGTTAAAGTATTGAGATGGTTATACTGTTCCGGCATTGAGAGGATAGCCGTGTATAACATTTCGTCAGTTGTAAGTGACTGACGTGCCCACAGCTTAATATGCAGGTAATGGACTTTGCCAAGAAGATGTTATGATACAGCTGATGATTTATATTGTCATAGTTGTACAACTTGTATTTTATTTCATTGTTGTATTCTTCCGATGTGTAAACAAAGATGTAATGAACTCTGATGTATTATTGAAAAGTTTTAAATTTCCTTGTAAAATTGTACGAAGTGAAGTAAAGATCCTGTGAAATCTCGAATTCGGCCTTATTTGGAATTCGGGACGTTACAGTCTCTACCTATCTGACCCAATTGTCAGCCGCGTAAGGGTCTGACTTCCCCTCAAACACGGGTGGTTTCATCCTTTTGAATGATTCCATGAGTTTGATTGCTTTGGGTACTGGATTCACAGGCACCCTCCCTTGGTTCTGATTCATGGCAATGGCATTGAGTGTCTGATAGACTCTCGCTAGTTCCGTTTCCAAGTCAAGTCCTTCTCCACTTCTAGCTCTCCATCCAGCTATGTTCTGATGTAAGAGATCCATTAAATTCGAAGTAACAAAACATGAATTTAAATCGATTCCTTCATTCATTGAATTCAAACTTTGTACATTCAAATTTAAAACATTTTCTGACATCAAAATAAAAGCAGTAAGAAGATACAACATTCTAGTTCCTACGGTTCCTCTTGGCTTCTCGAAGCTCTTCCGGTAGTTCTGCCACTTCTTCCTTTAGTACATCGTACATGTTCTTTCTCTTCTCGAGTTCCCAAACACAATGACTGAGAGTTGCAATGCTCTCCTTGCACTTCGTACAATGCGCCTGTAGCAGCTCAGCTCTCCCCCTCTGAGTCTCCACCTATCTCTAAAGAGACACAATGAGACTGCTCGGAACTGACTCTTCATCGTCAGAGGAATCGTCAGATGAATCCGGAGGTGGAGTGATCTCTCGGGACTCAGGCCATTCCTTCTCAAATTCTTCAAGATCTTTTTCGTCTGAATCAGCTTACCCTGGGGTAGTAATCCTCCTTGACTATGTGTCAGTCATCACCGCCAGCTGGGTCGAAGTGCTCTGCCATCTTAAAGAAAGGAGAAGAAGAAGCATAAATCATAGAGCAACACAAATGTAAGCGACATACATTTAAATCTCCATACTCAACACACGCTCTGATGTCCACTACTAGGGTGTCGTTCCTTATAAATTTATGCTACTTGGAAGCGTAGCTCTGATACCACTCTGTAACACCCCGAATACCAAATAAGACCAAATTCGAAGTTCCACAGGATCTTTACACTTCTCTTCGTACAATTTTACAAGGAATTAAAAAATTTTGTTACATCAGAGTTACATTTACATTACACTTATACATCGGCTACATGAATAAAAATATAGAACACTTGAATCATTCTTTAAGCAGCATGCATACTTTAATCTTGTCAATCAATTTATCCTGCATAGAAACTGTGGGCACGTCAGTTCATTCAACTGACGCTAGGATATAATACATCAATTTTTTCTTACTTGGAAAGCACAAACTCGTCACAAACAGAACTACAGGGACTATCCTATTGATGTCGTGTTGTGAATGTGCACTTAGTCCTTAATGCAATTGTTTATATTATATGACACTAATGCGCACTTGTTCAAAGTCTATGCAGCCCATACTACATAGGTCTGAAGACAAGCCCATAACTGTTCTTCATTTTTGTAGGGTTCATCCCTCTCCATGACTTAATCTACTACGGTAAACACGGTAAGTATCCGTGGTGTTCTATGAATTACGATGTCCAGGCGCCCTGGAGAGAATCTCACGCACTGACACATGACTCATCATGCAAACATCCTATGGTCAATTCGCCTCCTACCATAGACATGGCACAACCCGTAGTCACTAGACCACCCCTACAAGCGTCGCCACCGGAATGGTACTCTTGAGTAGTATCTGTGCTCTATTCATGACTCATCGTGGGACATCCTATGAATACTCTCTCGCCGCCAATCCAATAGCTCTAATACTTATGTTTTTCTCTTACTTTCATCACATCTCCACTACGTGTCTAGTCTTTATATTATTTGAATCATGAATAAAAATCAATCACCTAGAGTTAGCACTCCCACTATACCGGTCTTAACCATTTAAATAATACGACCCAACCTTGGTCTTTCCATTTCAGATCTCATTTCAACAAATTTCTTTCAATGCCGGTATGAGGCTTAGCTACACTCTAGTTCTCAATTTCACTTCATAATCACAAAATTGAGTTTTCATACTCATAAGTTCTTTTTCACATTTTAACATGATTTCCATTCTTTTTCTATGAATCAATTCCATACATAAAGTTCAATTTCTCAATCTATACATTTCACATTCAAAAATCAATTTCACTACATCCATTAAATTCTCACTCTATTATTTCCTTTCTTTGCTTAATTCAAAAATCACAAATGGTGTTCTTCATTTATCTTTCGAATGCACATAATACCCAAATTAGTGAATGAAGGTCCATAAACAACACACTTAATTTTTTTTTCATTTAAAATCATCTTTTATAATTTAGTATAATTTTCTCATGGAATAAACCACCAAATGTCAATTTCATGGAATTCTACTCAATTTTTTTTTCTTCTAAACCACTCTTATTTAAGTCAAATATTGTATAGATATTTTTCATGAGATCCATATATTTTTATGATAATTATAATTATTTTTTCGGATTTTTTAAGGTCCAAAATCAATTAAAAGTCAAAACCCCAAAAAAATTTGTTAAAGTGCCAAACTCAAGAATCGAACCCGCAACCAAAGACCACTCGCAAGCGACAGTGCAGCGCACTATGGCGCCGCAGCTAACACGAAAGGCCAGAGCGCACATGCGATATAAAAGGGGGTTTAATTTCATATGAAATCATTCTCGGGTTTTCGGATTTTCTTAAAAATGAAAAAACAAAAGGGCTAATGCCCAGTTTCGAACCCGAGACCTAGGACCATCCGCACGCTACAGTAAAGCGCACCCAAATGCACCAGTTAACCAAATAGTCCAAGTGGTTAATCTGATATAGATTGGGGTTTTTAGGGGTTATAGCCCGAGTCTCTGTTACATTAGAAATTTTATAGAAATTAAGTATTTTTAAGTGCTCTTCTTCTCCAATTTAATTCAAAAACTCCAGATTTTAGTTTCCATATAGTTATAGTAATTCAGTAAAATAAAACTTGATTTTTGACACAAAAATCATAATTTTACTCTCTAGTTACATTTGTTTCTACAATTTCAAATTTTAGAAAACAAACATAGTTTCTCTATCATCTTGCACTTAAAAATTTTCCTTGTTCATTTTTATTATTTTTATTACTATTACACAATCATTCTGGCAACAATTTTCCTTTTTCATGCCATTAACAAGTAAATTAGTCAAAATCACATTTTTCATGGTTCTCATTTCAATTAACTAAACATTCAATCATACTTTCTTAATTTAGCACATAACAAGCATATAAATCATGGTAGCATGGTAATTTCTAAGATAACAATCACAGTTTGTATTAATTAACATTCCTTTCAACACACCTTCCTACCAATTGCAATTTGTCTCATTTCCTCAACACATGGCTAAATTAACTAGGGTTTTCTTCTCAATTTTATCAAACAATACCCTAGCATGATGTCTAATTTGAAGTTCGAGAAAATCACCCACCTTTAATGGAGAGAAAACAACAAAACTCCTAAAGATCACCTAGAATGAACAAGGGAAGCCTTCTCCTCCTAGTTTGAGCCACCAAATTTGCTTCTCCTCCTAGCTTGAAAGGTGTTGGACTCCTTCTTCTTGCTCCAATGGTAGGCCGGCCAAGTTTGGGAACGGAACACACACAATTCAACTCTCAATCTTTTAGACTTACAATTCTCTCAATCTTTTGACTTACTAATGTTTTTTTTTCTTTTCATTCTTTCTTTCAATAATTTAGGTCCAAGAATGAAGAGTGTAGGGGGGAGGTATTTATACAAATTTTGAGTGCAAATGGAAGGCTAGGATTAGTCCAAATAATTAAGGATTAAAGGCCAAGAGGATTAAAGGCCAAGATAAATTAGGGAGTTGTACTAACTACCCATGATGAAGCAACCACCTCACCACTACTCCCATGTCTCCCACATCCTTGTACAATCCGGCCTAGGTCAAAAGGTGCACAATGCACGTGCTAGTGTAATGCACGTGCCATTCTAGTATCCCCATTTGCAAGTTTGTTCATATATTTTAATTAATTGCTTACTAAATTGGTCTACACTACAAGTTAGACTAATTAAAAGAGGAATTAAGTTAAATGGGATCACTAATGGGCTAATTAACCATGGGCTCTTAATTAATTAATTAATTAATTAATTAACCATGGGCTCTTAATTAATTAATTAATTAATTAATTAATTAATTAATTAATTAATTAATTAGTGGGCTAGAAAGAGATAATTAGGCTAGGCTTTTAAAAATAGGTTTTTTAGAAAATAAAGAGATAGACTTGAAATAATTATTTTTTCATGTTACAAAGAAATAATTTTCTAGAAAATGCATATGAAATTATACGTTCAAAACACGTAAAAATCAACAAACTCTTTATAAATGAAATTGTAACCCCTGTTTTCATTAATACGTATTTTCAAAGTATTTTTCCGTATTTAAATTTCCAGTATCTTATAATTATTTTTTTTTTCCTAATTGATTTTATTATTTAAACTATTTTTTTTAGCCCAATTGTTTAATTATTTATTCTAAGCCCAAGTTTACATTATTGATTTTATTAATTATTAATGTGAGCCCAAATTGTATTTTGATTTTATTATTATTATTCTGAACCCAAATTGCTTATCCTAAAGCCCAATTTCGTATTTGATTTTATTAAATTAAATCTGAGCCTAAAAATCTAGCCCAACAACTCAAATGTTTTATTTAAATATTTTGAGCCCAAATTATTTTAGCCCAATGTCCTAATTGTTTAATTAAATATTTATAGCCCATTTATTGAAGCCCAAACCCAGTACCCATATTTGTACAGATTATTATTCCACACTACCCGTATACAATTTATTTATCTTCGTCCCACTTTTGTCCCGTACTTCTCCCCCACTTTGCACGCATACTCTCCCATACTCCTAGTAACTACCCTCCACTTCTCACCCCATTATCTTATTATTATAATAACCCTTCTCCCCGTTCTCTATCTCACCCTTTCAATCTATCCCCCTCCGTCTCTGTTTCTCTGCCAAAACAGAGAAACCAAACAAAGCAGAGAACCCACTCCCCTTCTCCTCCTTCTTCCTCCATCTCCCACTCCACCTCTGGCCTCGACATCGCCCCCCAACCGCCGCTCTCGCCCTCGCATCGACACCATCCCATTCCTCCATCTGCCTTTACTGAAGCCTCAAGTTCAAGCCGAAGTCCAAACCCTCCAGTCGTCGCCATCATCCTCCTTCTGCTCGACCCCTCGCTTGCTCCTGCCTCGTGCTCCCTCTGCTCGACAGCTTCGCCGTCGCGTCCTCCCATCCTACTGTCGTCGCCTCGTCTTCCGCTCGTCTTCTCCACCGCAGGTCCAACCGCGCCATCTCCCGACTCCCTCTGTTGAGTCGCCCAGCGTCCCGTCGTCTTCCCCCGAAGCTTTGCCGCCTCATCTGCCCCCCTCCGAACCCATCGAGCTTCAAGCTCGAGCTCGCCATTCACCATTGCCGAAGTCGAGCTCCGCCTCCCACTCTGGTGCCAGTCGTCTTCCTCCTCCTTCTTCTGCTCGAGCACCCCGCCAATCACCGCCACTGACTGAACCTCCACCCCCGTCGTCTTCAATCATGAGAACCCCGAGCACCTCTCGACCCCCCCTCGACTGTGCCAGACATCTGCCGCTTTCTCCATCCATTCGCGCGACCAATTCTCCCGCTCGCGCGCTCTCTATCTCTCTCTCTCCCCCTCTGTGTGTGTCGAAGAGAAGTGAAGAAGAAGAAAACAGGGTGTTATTGGGATTGTTGCTGTTGTGTGGGTGTTGGGTTGATTTTATTATATTGGTGTTGGGTTGCTATTGGTGTTGTATAGGAGTTTGGTGTGTGCTGCTGTTCACTGCCTTGGAGTTGTTGAAGTGGAATTTCTGTTTATTGCTATTGGAGTATTGTTGTCTTGGAGTTGTTGTTGGGGGTGTTTACTGCATTGGATTTGTTGAAGTGAAGTTGCTATTTTGGAGCTTGCTATTCTAGGAGTTGCTGATTTGGCGTGGCTGCCATAAACATCTCGCACGTGTTCTACTACCCGGGATACTGATCTCGTTATTCTTGCTTTAATTTTATCATCGTCGACTACCAGGCAAGTGTCTCTTGTACAATTTTATTTATTCTAGTATAAGCCCTTGTAAAAATACTGCAAGTATATTATTTTTGACTCCAATTCACATTCATAAGTCGAATTGATACCCGTTTCCATACCTAATCCGTCGATCTGTATTCACATGTGATCGTAAATACTTTGTTCTCATATGCATGATACGAACACAAAAATTAATACACACATATATACTCCTATAATTATACATGATGTTGTGCACGAATTGCTTGTTACTAGGTTGCATGTTGTTATAATAAATTTTGTTCTTGATTATTAAGTATTATGTATGTCATTAGTTGCATCAGATATTTTATAAGCCCTGAAATATGTTTCCTGCCTCGTATAAGTCTTGATACTTGATCTTGTCATGTTACCCTTGCCTTGTTACCCGTCCCTGTTGTTGCATGTAGTTATGGTTCATGTTTAATTGTAAATAAAAAGATAACAAGCTGGGGTATGAAGGAAAAAGATTTAGTAGTGGGCAATATAGAAGAGCGCACTCAGACGGGGGCTCGTGGTTACTCGCTGCAAATTTGTAAGTTACAAGTTACAAGTTTGCTAAATTACAGGTTTACATGTGCACGTTACAAGACACACTAACTACATATTTCACATTGCACGTATCTTGATACAAGATATACTTGACTCGATTTGACTTGACTTGACTGGATATGTTTCCAGAGTACGTGACCTATAGAATCCACCACTAGTCTAAACGTTCACTTGATTGCGAGTAGCAACCATGTGGTATGGGACGCATGAAGTGCTACCTAGTTAGGTTAATAAAAGACATAACATTGACACGTACACTTGCATGATCCGTTTACATGTTACATGGTTATGATGACTTGTTTACTTGTTTACATGTTACTCGTTCATGTTGACACGTTTACTTGCTTACTCGTTTACATGTTACATATTCTTATGGATTATTTACTTGTTTACATGCATGCTATTTTGTTCCATGAGGCCTTGTTCTTGATCCTGTTGCATGTTGTATTTGCTCTATTATATGATTCTTGATTCTCTGTTCTTTTCTGCTTTTGTTTCATCCTATTATTGTCCCGTTAGCTTGTCCACTTGCGGCCCGTGACTTGCATTAACGGGTACCTCTTTGTCTTTTTCTTTGTAATAATATACTTGCAGGCCCAAATGGAGAACTACCTGAAGGTGTTGCTGAACAGATTTTCTAGTCTTGTTTAATTTCATGTTATTTTAATTCTTGTTTTATTCATGTAATCCTGGTTGTAATCCGGGCGTGTTTGACCCGTAACTATGTTTCTTTCCAGTTGTTGGTTATGTTCATGTAATATGTCATGTACTTTGTTATCCTGTTGTGATTTTATATGCTTTCGTGGTTGAAATTGTTATCTTGTTGTTGAGTTAAATTTACAGCTTATGAATGATGTATCTGCATCATTCGCTGGGCCTCAGTTGCGTGCATGTGTTCCTGTATTCTGGGAAGCGGGGCGTGACAGAAATTCAGGATGTTACAGAGGGTCCAGGCTTAGGGGGTCGGCTCAGAGCGTCGAGCCCACAGTGACTTAGCTTTGTAGAAGCTACCCCTGTGTTCGAAATCACCGTCGAGAGTCGAGGCTTAGGGAGTCGGCTCGGAGCGTCGAGCCCACAGCGACTTTGCTCTGTTGAAGCTACCTCTGTGCTCAAGATCACCTGTCGGGCGTTGAGGTTTAGGGAGTCGGCACGGAGCGACGAGCCCAAGCAAATTAGTTGGCGAAAGCTACCCCTGTGCTCGAGATCACAGTCGAGCGTCGAGGCCTAGGGGTCGGCACGGAGCAACGAGCCCGAAAGCTATCCCTTGTGCTCGAGATCACAGTCGAGCGTCGAGGCTTTGGGGATCGGCACAAAGCGACGAGCAGAAGCAACTTAGCTTGGAAAAGCTACCCCTGTGCTCGAGATCACAGTCGAGCATCGAGGCTTAAGGGGTCAGCACGTAGCGACAAGCCCAAGCGACTTAGCTTGCGAAAGCTACCCCTGTGCTCGAGATCACAGTCGAGCATCGAGGGCTAGGGGGTCGGCACGGAGCGACGAGCCCAAGCGTCACTCAAAAATTTGATGAACCCTTGGAGTTTACTACAACACAGGTTAGCTCGGAGCATCGCCTGTGGCCCCCTAGCTTATAGACCATAGTCTATGGCTTGTTCGCCTTTTCTGATATAGAACTTGACGGAGTCCCGGGGGTCCATCCCCTAGCTCCAACATGATACTTCCCGTCATTATCATGACACTTCAGAATTAACAGACGATATACGGATCCCATGCTCTCAACTCGTGAGAAGGCACAGACTGTATCCCTTTGACAGGAAGGGTACAACCAATAACACCACCTAGTGTTGGCCTATAGAATAAGTCGGATCATAAGGTATCACCCTTAATTCCAACTCTTTCCCTTCGACAAAATGATAATAAATGAGGGTTAAGTAGTAATAGCCATAAGTTACTACCCTAACGATGTCACTAACTCTAAACATTCCGAGGGATGACAACAGTACTAACACAACATGCTAGGTCTTAAGTTAGACTTCGCAAGATAATTCTACTAGTTGTTCAACCTAGACTTACCAGAATCCCTAAGGATCTTGTTCATAGCCTATCGATCCAAGACCTCGGCAATACGAACGTATTCGCATGCTATTACCCTAAACTTGGATTCCGCTTACACTTCCAGTCCTCGATCAACCTACACTGGTTAAGATCTGACGGTGCACGAGGGGGTGACTCGTCCACAATCCACGAGGAGTAAAATAAATATACGTCTTGATGGTCGATGGCCCCCAAGGCAATGATATCACCCTAGACGAGCACAATAACTGCGTACTAGCCAATAAGCTACATACGAACAAAACAACATACATACGAGCCAACTGGCTATGTATGCAACAAATGAATCATATAGAAGCAATAACAACCTAGAAGCGAAATAACATGCTACTAGCAAAACTTGATCTTTTATACATGAAAGCAACATGAAAATCTTCTAACACCCTAGAAGCAATTAAACATGCTACTCTTAACGGAATTCAAAAAAATTGGACGTTTTAGAAAGGTGAGAACAACTACTAAAACTCTCTCGTTGACAAGCTTCTCAGATTCAGTCAATAAGAGGTAGAAAAACACCGAACAACCTAAACAGCGAGCTTCAACCAAGAAGGCCAGATGTTGTGGCTTTGTAAAAGTCATAACTCATACTCCGCTTATCGGAATCTAACCAAATACGAAAATTTGGAGGTGAGAACCTCTAATACAACTCTTTAGTTGATAACCTTCTCATGTTCAGTCAATAAGGTGTACAAAAATATCGAACAATCTAAATAGCGAAGCTTCAGCCAAAAGGCCAGCTGCTGTGACTTGTAAAGGTCATAACTCCTACTCTGCTTATCGGAATATAACAAAATAGGACATTTTGGAAAGGTGAGAACCTCTACTACAACTCTATAGTTGATAACCTTCTCAGATTCAGTCAATAAGGTGTACAAAAACTTCGAACAATCTAAACATCGAAGCTTCAGCCAAACAGCTAGCTGCTATGACTTGTAAAGGTCATAATTCCTACTCCGCTTATCGGAATCTAACAAAATAGGACATTTTGGAAAGGGAAAAACATCTACTACAATTTTCTAGTTGACCACTTTTTCAGATTCCTTATGGAGCTCAAAATCCAGCTCCTTGAACACAATTAAAGAACAACAAAAGACAGCACAAGCTGAAACTTGTAAAGCTCGTAACTTTTGATATACTTGTCGGAATCTAACAAAATAGGACTTTTTGGAAAGATAAGAACATATACTACAACTTCCTAGTTAACAACTTTCTCAGATTTCTTATGGAATTCAAATCCATGCTCTTTGAACACAATTCAAGAACAACAAAAGACAGCAAAAAGCTGATACTTGCAAAGCTCATAACCTTTGCTATACTTGTCGGAATGTAACAAAATTGGATATTTTTGAAATCTCAAAACATCTACTACAACTTCCTAGTTAAAAACTTTCTCAAATTCCTTATGGAATTCAAATTCCTTATGGAATTCAAATTTCTGCTCTTTGAACACAATTTAAGAACAACAAAAGACACCAAAAAGTTGAAACTTGCAAAGCTCATAACTTTTGCTATACTTGTCGGAATCTAACAAAATTGGACATTTTGGAAAGCTCATAATATCTACTACAATTTCCTAGTTAACAACTTTCTCAGATTCCTTATGGAATTTAGATCCCTGCTCTTTGAACACAATTCAAGAATAACAAAAGACAACAAAAAGCTGAAACTTGCAAAGCTCATAACTTTTGCTATAATTGTTGGAATCTAACAAAATTGGACATTTTGGAAATCTCAGAACATCAACTACAACTTTCTAGTCGACAACTTTTTTCAGATTCCTTATAGAGCTCAAAATCTAGCTCTTTGAACACATTTTAAGAACAACGAAAAGGACAACAAAAGCTGAAACTTGTAAAGCTCACAACTTTTGCTATACTTATCGGAATCTAACAAAATTGGACATTTTGGAAAGCTAAGAACAACTACTACAACTCTCTAGTTAATAACTTTCTCAGATTCCTTGTGGAATTCAAATCCCTGCTCTTTGAACAAAATTCAAGAACAACAAAAGACAGTACAATGCTGAAACTTGTAAAGGTCATAGCCAATGCTATACTTGTCAGAATCTAACAAAATTGAACTTTTTGGAAAGAGGAGAACATCTGCTATAACTTTCTAGTTGACCACTTTTTCAAATTCCTTATGGAATTCAATTTCCTGCTCTTTGAATCAAAATTCAAGAACAACAAAAGACAGCGTAAAGCTGAAACTTGTAAAGATCATAGCCAGTGCTATACTTGTCGGATTTTAACCAAATTGCTCTTTTGAAAAGCTAAGAACATCTACTATAACTTACTAGTTAACAACTTTCTCAGATTTCTTATGGAATTCAATTTCCTACTGCTTTGAATCAAAATTCAAGAACAACAAAAGACAACACAAAGCTAAAACTTGTAAAGGTCGTAGCCAGTGCTATACTTGTCAGAATCTAACAAAATTGGACTTTTTGGAAAGCTAAGAATATCTACTACAACTTCCTAGTTAACAACTTTCTCAGATTCCTTATGGAATTCAAATCCTTGCTCTTTGAACAAAATTCAAGAACAACAAAAGACATCATAAAGCTGAAACTTGTAAAGGTCATAGCCAGTGCTATACTTGTCAGAATCTAACAAAATTGGACTTTTTGGAAAGCTAAGAACATCTACTACAACTTCCTAGTTGACCACTTTTTCAGATTCTTTATAAAGCTCAAAATCCAGCTCTTTGAACACAATTCAAGAATAACAAAAAGAACAGCAAAAGCTAAAACTTGTAAAGCTCACAACTTTTGCTATACTTATCGGAATCTAACAAAATTGGACTTTTTGAAAAGGGGAGAACATCTACTACAACTTTCTAGTTGACCACTTTTCCATATTCCTTGTGGAACTCAAAATCCAGCCCTTTGAACACCTGTAAAAATTAACCAAAACAGCATTTTGCTTAAAAGCTCGCTGTTTTAGGGAAACATTTATTTGACCTATCAAATTAACCCCAAAGAATATACAAAAATTAGAGCATGGTAGTAACACATACAAGAAACTCTCAAATTAATTTGGAGTCAAAATTTCAACTTTAGCATAAGTAATTAATCAAAACTACATACTAGTTTAAGATTGATTCTATAATGTTCTAATTGAGTTCTACCAATTCAATCTTCATATGCAATTTTATTCTAGTCCATGATAATCATATGCACATGAATTGAGTCCAAGTTTTTCACATAACAAGCAAATAACAATAATAATAACAATAACAAAAAGTTGAGAACCCCGACCCAAAATCGTTTTGGAAGAACTTGTTTGCTTTATTCTCCTCCTTGTTCTTGCTCCTCCTCCCAAGAACATCCCCTAAATGAACCCACTCTTTTCTTTGATTTGATCTCTCTTTCTTTTCATTTCTTCTAAAAAATTAAAACAAAACAACTAGAAGAAGGGGAATGAGATAAGATGAAAAATGAGAACAAAATGAAGTGGTGCTTTTGCCTTTTGTATTTGGCCGGGCAAGGGGCGGGGAGGGGGTTTTATAGGAGAAGGGGGAGTGAATTTGTGGTTGAGAAGAGAGACAAGTGTTCTCATTTTCATGGTTCAACAATTTGATGTTCAATTTGCAAATTAATATTGCAGTCAAACCCTAATCCAATCCTAACCCTTCATTTGATCATGATGGATAAAAACAAAAGGTATTTTTCCAAAATCACATACTACATGATTTCGTACAAACATACGAAATTGATACAGTACATATAAGTACATACATCTACATATACAAATAATTTTTATTAGTTAAAACGAATAACCTCTACCAAGAATATTTTAATCCAGAAATAATAATAAAAACAATTTTATTACCGGCTCGGAATATTTCAATACCAATTTGATACAATGCAGATGTATAAAGACTGGTATATATATATATATATATATATATATATATATATATATATATATATATATATATATATAAGTACATATAAGTACATACATCTACATATACAAATAATTTTTATTAGTTAAAATGAATAATCTCTACCAAGAATATTTTAATTCTGAAATAATAATAAAAATAATTTTATTACCGGCTCGGAATATTTCTATACCAATTTGATACAATGCAGATGTATAAAGACTGGTATATATATATATATATATATATATATATATATATATATATAATGTTTATTAATAAAATCGGGTAATATCCATCAAAACATTTCAATTATGAAAATAATAATAAATAATAATAAATAATATTTTTTTAATATCAGACCTGGATATTTCAGACATTTTCTCAAAAAATGTATTTTATAGGATTTTGTACAAGTGCAGAAAACCGATACAATACATACATATACTACTTGTATATATACAGATAATGATTGTTTGTTAAAACTAAGTAATTTCCATCAAAAATATTTTAATTTTAAGAATAATTATAATACAAATATAATATCCAACCGGGATATTATAAGGCCTGGATGCTCCACTCGGATCTACTTGTCTGTGTTGGATGAAGTTGCTCGGCTCAGATGTAGTAGCTCGGCTCGGCTTTGTGTACCTGCAAACTGCTTAGAAACATCGGGAGAAGTCCTGGCGACAGGCCCTCCGACGATCTAGTCAGTCACTGAGAAAGCAACAGTAGCTAGGGTTCAGGTGCTGAAAAGTTTATTACCTTTAAAAGTGAGGAGTGGGGATGGTATTTATAGGCAGAGGTAAACAGGTCTGTGATCCTAACGGATCGGGTCGTACCCATTTGCCCTGTGGGCCTAAATGGGCTGAAGCCCGTTTGACCTGTTTGACCTGATGATCATAGGGGAGCGAGATTGAAAGAGATTTGAGGGTCCTGATTGCGCCACTCTTTACTCCATATCACTAATACATAGAGTAGCCTCTCATATGTTGCATGCGATCATGTTGCCTTTTGCGCAAAACATGTGCGTATTTTCAATATAAAGGAAAAATATTAGTATATGTCTAGCAAAACCAAGAAGGAGAAAAGTGTGAAATCTTTTCCTTGTTGAGGGCTATAAGCTTTAGATGATTGACATCAAAACAGTAATATAGAAAAAGTTACATTATTTCTCATTGCGATAAAAAGGAAAGGTTGACGTGAAAAAAGAAGAGTCCATTTATGTGTTGATCAAATAACTAATTAAAGCTTATACAATGTTGACTCTTAGTTTGATGTGCACAAAACGTGTCTATAAATAGTAATAAGTTTAAATTGAGTTGTTCAGGTTTTCAGGATCAAATAATATCAATAAGAGATCCAAGAGAGATTCAAGAATATTCAAAGAAGGAAAGTAATAAAGAAAGATTGCAAAATCAAGCAAAAGAAGAAGATATTCAAAAAGAGCACATGATTGATTAGTGTCTAAGAAAGTTATCAAGACCAGTTGCTATCATTCCATATTTGTGAGATTTTATCGGTATTTAATTGATTAGTTTTTGGTAAGAATATAAAGTGGATTCGTTATAAACAGCGCGATAACGGTCGACCGCATCGCAGCGACTACACTTCACAGTTACGTAAGAAGCAGTTGAGCCTCTTAATTGCGAAATCTGAGGAAGTGACCAACTAGGAAGTTGTAGTAGACGTTCTCACCTTTCTAAATTGCCCTATTTGGTTAAATTTTGAGTAGAAGTTATGCCTTTTATAAGACACAGCAGCCAACTTTGGCTGAAGTGCTCGCTGTTTGACTTGTTCTATATTTTTGACCCTCTTACTTGCGGAATCTGAGGAAGTGGCCAACTAGGAAGTTGTATTAGACGTTCTCACCTTTCAAAATGTCCTATTTCGTTAGATTCCGATAAGAGGTGCAAAAGTTATGGCTGTTACAAAACAGAACAGCCAGCTTGGCTGAAAGTGCTCACTGTTTTGCTTATTGTTGTTTTTGAGCCTTTTACTTGTAGAATCTGTGGAAGTGACCAACTAGGAAGTTATAGTGGACGTTCTCACCTTTCCAAATTGCCTTATTTGGTTAGATTCCGATGAGCAAAGTAGAAGTTATGCCTTTTACAAGATACAGCAGCCAGATTTTGGCTAGAAGCTTGCTGTCTTGACTCTCTGATGGTTTGGAACCTTTTACTTATTGAATTTGGGAAAGTGGTCAACTAAAGAGTTGTAGGAGAGACTCTCACCTTTCCAAAATGTCCTATTTGGTTAGATTCCGATAAGCTGAGTATAAGTTATGTGCTTTGAAATTTTTCAGCATTGCTGTGTTTTTGGTAGTTTGGAATTGTATTCAAGGGGCAGGAATTTGAAGTTCCTTACGGAATCTGAGAAAGTGGTCAACTAGGAAGTTGTACTAGATGTTCCCACATTTACAAATTGTCCAGTCTAGTTAAATTCTGACAAGTAGAGCAAAAGTTACAATCTTTCGAAGTTTCAGCTTTTGTTAAGAAACCTGCTATTTTCGTTAACGCTTGCGTATGTTCAAAGGACGGTGGATTGAGTTTCATAAGGAATCTGAAAAAGTCATCAACTAGAGAGTTGTATTATATGTTCCCTCCTTTTCAGAAAGTATAATTTGGTTAAATTCCGACAAGTAGAGCAAGAGTTACAAGCTATAGAAGTTTCAGCTTTTGTTGAAATTCTGTAGTTTGGTTAACTGTTTGCGTATGTTCGGAGGGCAGGAATTTGGAATTCCTTACGGAATCTGAGAAAGTGGTCAACTAGGAAGTTGTAGTAGATGTTCCCACATTTTTAAATTGTCTAGTTTCGTTGGATTCTGACGAGTAGAGAAAAAGTTACAAGCTATAGAAGTTTTAGCTTATGTTGAAATTCTGTAGTTTGGTTAACTGGTTGCGTATGTTCGAGGGGCAGGAATTTAGAATTCCTTACGGAATCTGAGAAAGTGGTCAACTAGGAAGTTGTAGTAGATGTTCCCACCTTTTTAAATTGTTCAGTTTCGTTAGATTTCGACAAGTAGAGCAAAAGTTGCAAGCTGTAAAAGTTTCAGCTTTTTGTTGAAAATCCGTAGTTTGGTTAAACTGTTTGCATGTGTTCGATGAGCCGAATTTTGGATTCCTTACAGAATCTGAAAAAGTATTCAACTAGAGAGTTGTGGTAGATATTCTTACCTTTCTAAAAAGTCCAATTTTGTCGAATTTCGATAAGCGTAGCACTGGTTGCTTCTAGGCTGTCGGAAGGTTTTTTATGTCCCTTTTTGAGTACGAAGATCGGTTTTTCTTTGGTAGTATGTTTATTTTAGATGGTTAGAAGATTCTTCTGTTTCTTCTAATTATGGAAGATCAAGTTTTGCTAGTAAGCACGTACGGTTGCTTCTATATGTTGTTTTGCTCATACGTAGCGTGTCGGACTCGTTTGTAGGTATTGTCTTGCATAGGTAGGCTGTGAGTGGATCCAAGGAGATTTTGTGAAGTCTAGGTTAAGACTTGGTTAATTGTGTCGACAAATTGTTATACTCTCTAGAAGAGGAACACGTACGGTGTTTTTTCATGACGAGTTGGAAGCACAGTGGCATGTCTCGCTTGTTTGGTTAGAAGAGGGACACGTACGGTACTTTTTCATGACGAGTTGGAAGCACAATTGCATGTCTCGCTTGTTTGGTTAGATGAGGGACACGTACGATGCTTTTTCATGATGAGTTGGAAGCATAGTGGCATGTCTCACTTGTTTGGTTAGGGTTAGTGACATCGTTAGAGTAGTATCAGTTACTTAACCATTTTTATCTATAAATTGACGAAGAAGGAGAGTTGGTGTTAAGGGTGATACCCTATAATCCGACTTCTCCTATAGGCTGACACTAGGAGGTGTTATTGGGATGTATCCCCCTGTCAAAGGGATACGGACGGTGCTTTTTCATGATGAGTTGGGAGCACGGGATTCGTATCTCGCCTGTTAATTCCTGAATGTGTCATGATAAGAACGGGAGGTTTTCCTAGGGAAATAGGCCATAAGATTCCATCAGGTTTTATGCCTTCTCATGACGAGTTGAGGGCACGGAAGAAGGTTGACGAGTATATTGCGGTTCGTGTTGGCTTTTGAGCGAGGTCCGGTTCGCTGGGCAATAGTGGAAAACGAGGACACCACTATTGTACTGCAGTAGCGGAACTAGGCCGTACTTGCAACCTCATCAGTCATTTAGTATTGTGTCAGGAACGGGATGGGTACAAAAGTAGAATTCATGACGCGGGTTCAAATCCCTATATATGAAGAAATGACTTGATATGGGGCGTATGTAGTATGGGCTGCATACTATTCCAGAGTCTTGCTTACATTAGAATAAGCGTATCATTGCATTAGCTAATCTTGTATTAGAGTCTAAGTCATAGAATACACTAACACATCAAATATATGTACATGTTTCTCTTTTCATCAATCTGTTTGCTTATAGTTGAGAATCGCTGCTAGTCATCAGCCTTAAAGTATCAGTATATGTATTGACATCCCCACTCCAATAGGTAATGGATTGCATAAGTACAGGTACAGGATTCAGGAGGACCCAAGGCAAGAGAAGAAAGAATCGATTGTATTTTCCGCTGTAATATATGTTGTTTACTATTGTTCCATTTGTAACAATTGTTGTAATTTATTTAATTGTTGGGAAGCATCCAAGTGAAGTACCAAGTGTTGTTCTTTATTCATTGTACTCTGATATAACTTGTTGAGAGTTGTAACACTTGGGCTTGTAAAGGTATTATTGTAACAATGATGTAATGTATTGCAGTTTTATAACATTCGGATTTGTAATACATTTGTGTTGAATAAAAATTTTTAAATTTTCTTGTTTTTCTGTGTACTGTGGCTAATTGAAGTAAAGATTCTGGCTTATGCCACGGTTTCCCAGTATATGGAAATCGGGGCGTTACACCATTATTTCCTACTTCCTTTCCACATCTTTTCAAATGCAAAGACAACCTGCATTGCTTGATACCTTGTGCTATTGACCAGGTGTATATTCATTATCCTTAAAAATAAATCTTCTAATTTTATCTTCAAATGTTAGGATATATGACACTGGTAGACAGTATTTCTTCCACCAATCCTATTAATTCTTGTGTCCAGAATAAGCATCGGGATTACTTTTGCTAATATGTCCAAGAAGATCTTTGTACTAATGCCTTAAATCCACTGAATATGGAGTTATGGACCTAGATCCATGCTCTGTACATTTGGAAGTTTGTGAACTTAACTACTTGTAAGCTGGTTGTTGATGCAGCTTTGTTTTATAGTTCTTTTGCTTTGATTCATGAATATGGTATTTGACACATAAGCTATAAATGCAGTTGGATCTTGTAGAACACTTGTGGCAGCGATACGGACAATAAACACAAGTATTTTTGTTTCTTCCCAAAATAAAATTAGTATATTGAGTTCATAGTGTTGCAATATCATGTAATTGTTTAGTGCTATTTGGAAACTAATATTTCATTTGATTCCAAAATTCTACAGGAATAGAAATGTTTTTTTTTTAATTTGTGGGGGGGGGGGGGATTTGAATATGAGTTTTGGGGAAAATGTGAAATATGTTTTGTAATGTTAGATTTGGGCCTTTGATTTTGGAGGATTGAAGGTGAGCCACTTGATAGCTTTCTTTGTATTTTATTATATATATATATATATATATATATATATATATATATATATATATATATATATATATATATATATATATATATATATATATATACTAGTTTAAATTTACCGTGCATCAAGTGCACGTGACGTGGTGCACATAAATGGTGAAAATTTTATCTAAACATACTTCCATTTAGAACACCTATATTCTTCAAACTACAAATTCGACGAAATCAATCATCCTAAAAAGCTAACCATGGATTTCAAAATTACTCCAGCAACAACAAGCTCATTGAAATCAAATTTGAAGCAATTATCGAGAACCCAAGTTTAATCAATTCAAGCAGAATTTCAATCAAAACAAAGAAAAAATGGATCACAATTCGAATGATGTAAAAGAGAGATATATGCGTAAAAGTTTCATCTAAAACATAATTAAAAAAAGTTATTTAAAAAAACAAATTAGTAAATCCTAATGTGATATCATCGTATTTTTCATAAGATCAATCATCACTTTCGACTTTAACTTTCTTGAGGTTAAAATTCCTTGTACTTTCTTGTTCATCCTTTTTCATCCTGTCAATATTCTCGTAGTTGTTCTTCCATATTGGACATCTTGTGATTTGATCAAAAACGTATACTCATCTCCAATGCATTTCTTGGTCCGTCTATCAAATTCTTCAACATTTTTTTCCTGCATATAAAAAAAATTAAGAAATTAGCTCTTAATTAATTGTAACACTCTAAGAATAACATATTATACCTTATTCTTAATTTCTTCCAGTTCTTTTGCGGTACAGCCAATGATGCACCTTGCTTCCTCATCAAATAAAGTCAATTCTGCCTCCGCACTTTTATCTTTTATTGTGATTTTGAATACATATCTGAAACATGTTATTGTTAGTTTATTTTTAAATTAATTGTTTATTTTTTTTAATAATTTGATTGAAGAATGGAAATATGGGAAACTAACAATATGTTGTTTTGTATACCTTGGCTCATATTCAACATTACTCTTTTTACATTTTCGACAATAAGCTTATTCAATTTCGACATTGACTTTTGTTGAACAGATTTTGCATGCAATGTACCATGGATCTCTAATGTCTTTGACGCTTTTGATCAAAACTTTGCAATAATAGTATTTTGCCTTGAAATATGAAAAAGAAATTAAATTCATCAAAAAATTTATAGACATATATAGAATTGAATAAAATATTTAAAATAATTTTGTTGTCCATAATACCTCCGAAGAATCTTCGTCAGCACAATAGAGAATGTCAGATAGTTTCACTTCTTCCACACCCATTACTTTTCTTTTGTTTATTTGTAAGGAATTACTTTTTAACAAAATTTCATTACATTTTATCCTGAAACAAACAAACAAAATTATGTTAAATGATACTCCAAAAGGCAATAATTAAAGAATTAAATATACAAAATAAATTATACCATTCTTGAATTTTATATGCTTCTGGTTCATTGGGATTTATCTCTATTGTAGTGTTGTTTGTTGATGTGAGAGAGAATCCTGTTTATAAAAAATTAATAATAAATAAATAAATGAAATATATAATAAATAACATTATTAATTTTTATTTTATATAATTACCTCCAAAGTTTGAGGTTTTTATAGAGGTAATTGCAATAATTGGCATGTTGGGTGATAATTCTTTCAGAGCTTTTCCTTCCTTGATTGCTTGTTCTCCCCATAATGTAAGTAAGATTGGTTTTGACCTTAAATTAAGGCAAAACGTATGAATTACAAAACAATTATGTATATTATTATACAACTTAATTAATTGATATAACCTGAATCCTACGACTGTAAGATTTCGCTTCTCTACTTCATTACCATATTTTGAGTCCACCTTATCTACATCTCCTGCATTAATTACTGCTAAACAAAGATCTGTAGTTCAATGCAATTAGTATTTGATATCCTTTATATATATATATATATATATATATATATATATATATATATATATATATATATATATATATATATATATATATATATAATTTTTTACCTTTAAAGACAGTAGAAGATGTACTTTGCAATTCGTCTATAGTTGCAAATTTGTACCTATCCTTATTAATGATAAGATTTTTCTTAACTTTATCTACAACACTTCCCAACTTCAAAATGATGTCAAATTTATCATGCATTGGGTTATATCTTTTGTCAACATTTTTTAGTACTCCATTAGAAATTAAGTAAGCTTTATGCTCCTCAAGCGTATGTTGGAACGCTTCCACCGCTTCATTAAACATTATTGCCAATATTCTAGTTCCCTTGAAAAGATGAAAATTAAGTATTAATAATTATTTATGTATGTATATGTATGAATATTTTAACAATATTTAAAGTATCTACCTCATCATCCATTAGTGCCACTTTCGAGATTTTTCCTGTACCTTTACTATTTTTGTATTCTTACACACCATAATGTTTCGTAACCAATACTTTAATAGTCCAAAATTGTTGATTTTCTTACAAGGAATTGATAGAGGAGTAATCATTGTGGGATTTGTCCATTGATATAGTTAATCTGCAAAAAAAACAATTAATTAAGTTAATCTGCAAGGAATAGTAAAAGGGATATTTAGATGATGTGGCAGCAAAAAGAATATAATAAAAAATATTAGAAAAAAATACAACACAGAAATCTATGGGTAGTATCCTTTTATATTTAAGCAGTTTGTTAATTGATGCAATACAAGTTATAACTTGCTCTTCATTATAGTCTAATGTTGAACTTGAAATATTTAAGTATCTTAATGCAAATGTGGAGGTTGTGCTTATCTCAGATATTAATTAATTGTATTACGCAAATATAGTTTTATTCGTAGAATTGTAATACTTAATTTACTGTTATCAGTTATTATACTTTGTTGTGAGATTTTCTTTGATGCCACCTAGATCTTGATGGGTCTTACTTTGGCACAACATTCCCGCACTTGTTTCTAATGTTATATCCTCACCTCAAGCCACATAAGCCATCGCAGCGGTACATCCCCAGAGTATTTGGCTTCAAGCTTCACAAGCCATGATGCATAGTTGAGATATAAATTCACAATGCGTCCTCAGATTCTTTAGGGAACTCCAGTTAGGATATGTGTTCCGGCAAGTCTCGTAAATGAAGAGAGTTGGAGAGTGCAACATCATCTATTCCAGCCTACTCATAAAAGTGCAGGAAATAGAATTTCAAGTGATTGTCTATTTAATGTTAGCTGTAACTGTAGAACTTGCTTATGATTTTTATATGTCGAAGAGTTTGTCGTGCAATTTGTTTATTTAATGTTGTTGTTCGGTGCCTAAGGCATCAGATAGTCTCATAAGTAGCATCCAGTAATGATATGATAATGTGCTGATGTTTCCATGAGACAGGTTTGTCCCGTGTTCAACTGTGTTCTGATTTGAGAGAGATTCGAAATTTATGTTTGTATCATAATTTTTGGCCAAGCATCAAGTGTCATTCTAATTAAGTCTGTTATTTCTAGTTGTTGCGTCCTAACTAAACCAAAAAAAAATACAACTAACTGATCGGGTGTAAACAAATAAACCAACTAACTAAAAGAAAATTATGTCTGAAACCAACCTTCAAGAACAACTGAAAGTAGAGATACAATCACAAGAAAAAAGTGGAATTTGCATTAAACAAATATGTATGGAAATTTGCAATAAATATTGCAAGAACAAATGAAAGCAGAAAAACAATCTAAAATATGTATGGAAATAGTTAGTTCCATACATAGTGTTTACAGTTTGTACAAGAAAATAATATCATTTAACACACAGAATAAAATATCAAGCATATTTGCATTGAACAAGAATTCAGAATGTATAAAAATATATGTAGAAAAAGTGGAATTTCTCTTCGTAAATTTTACCTTTGATTGCTACACGAACAACCTAGCCTTCTGATTTGCGAACTTGTGATGAGACAAAACTTGCAATGAATTTGTCTGGCAATTTTATTGGGTATTTATAACCTATAGGGGAACATTAACTTGAGGTGAATGTATATCTCTTATATCTAATTTTTAAATAAATATAATATGATCCTGATATGGCTAAAATTAGGGTTAAATCGGAACCGTCCAAATCAAGCACGAATCTTAATGCCTAGGGGTAAAATGGTAATTTCACCTACAAACGGGTCCGAAGCGGGTACTGGGCCTCCTCATCTTAAACCCATTAACCCGCGAACAGATCCATCTCCAACTGGGTGCGGGTCCCAACCCGCAGCAAACCCGGTCTAGCATGATAGAATCAGGGTTCCTGATTCATCCTAATCAACGGCCCTGATTCATATCTATCCTTTCACTGGGGATTAGGGATTACATTCCTTATCTGACTACAAGATTACATTCCTAATCTGATCCCAAAGGCGGCTATAAATACCCGCCATCCACCACCATTAAGAGGTAATCAATCTTTTGCCAATTTACGCTCTCTCATAATCATTCCTGATTACTGACTTGAGCGTCGGAGGGTGCGTCGCCGGGATCAACCCCGGTGTCTCGCACTTTTTGCAGGTTAACGGCGGGATTCAACGGTCAAACTCCAGCGGAACAGGTTTCAGGTTTGCTATTCAGTTTTCCTAAGAATCCACAAATACTGTCGGTTTACCCCCACACCAGATTTAGCGATAACAGATTGGCACCGTCTGTGGGAAACAAACGAGTAGCAACCCATCCTCTTCTCGTAGATCAGACCTTCCCCAGTCATGCCTCCAAGGAAAGTAAGATCCAGAGGGTCTAACCGTGGACCCAGTCCTGTTGATCAGCAACAAGAAGTCCCCCTCCAACCCATTCAGCAGCAGGGGCAACTTCTTCCTCAAGCCGAGGACCCTCTCTTGCAGGACCAACCTCCTCCTCAGAATCTGCAACCCCCTAAGGGTCCCCCCGGGCCTCAGAATGCCAGTGCGGGGGCTTCGCGTCCCAATCCTCAGAAGCAACCCTTCCATTAAGACTGCATCTCAGTGCATAATGCCTCTATGGATTCTATGGCCTCCCACAATCCCCGAGCTTCCGACCTTCACAATACCATCCTCAATCGGCAGAAGGATGAGGATCTTTGCCGCCATTTGGATGAAAAGCGGGCCCGAGAGGGAGCCTCCCGCCAACAACGTCCGAATGAGCGATCTCCTCATCACCGAAACTACAGAAGGTCCCCTGCTCGAAGAGGGCAGAAAGAGTCCCCCGAGCACCATAGAAGAAGACCTTATTCCCCTGCCAGTCGGCAACATCTGAGGAACGATGAGGCACCCATCTCTCGTGCCGAGTTCCAGCAGTTTCAGGCAACTGTTTTGCAAGCCTTCAACCTTCGATCCAACAACAACAACACTCAAAAGGACCCTACTCCTCCTCTAGTCCAAAGTCCTTGCAGGCGGTCCCAAAATCCTCCCCCGACTCCTAGCAACCAACAGTAGATTCCTAGTCCTCACCGCTCCCAGAGTTACTGTCGTCGTAGTCCTCGCTCCCCTTCCTATGAAGACGAGTCCAGAGGCTCATTTGACTACCGTCGGGGGGACGATGCTCTCTACCGCTGTCTCCACGAGATGGAGAGGTGCCTCGGCCGAATAGACTGGGATGAAGAGTTAAGAGGAAGGACCCTCCACCCGAGTAGACCTCCCTTCTACCAAACTATCATGGAGGCACTTGTCCCAGTAGGTTTCAAGCCACCGCAATTCGAGACTTACTCGGGGGAGTCAGACCCCGTGGACCACATCAAAAGCTTCTCTGAGCAGGATCCGACCCGTAAGTTCTTCATTAGCAAGACCCTCCCATCTACCCTATGCTCCGACATAGTCCAATGCATTAGAAAGAACCACAACCTTTTTGCATAGTCGGTAGCCGACATGCCGGGAATCTTCGAGGAGCTCCGGGGTCCACCACCTCAGCGTTGCTCCGGGGTCCAAACCGATCCAACAAAAGAGGCACAAATTTGCTTCCGAGCGCCAACAAGCTATCAAAAAAGAGGTAGACAAGCTCCTAATGGCTCGGTTCATATAAGAGGTCAACTACCCGGAATGGCTCTCCAATGTAGTCATGGTAAAGAAGTCCAACGGAACCTGGAGAATATGCATCAACTTCACCGACCTGAACAAGGCATGTCCCAAAGATCCATTCCCTCTCCCCAAGTATCGACACCCTGATCGATGCCACTTCGGGCCATGAACTCCTCAGCTTCATGGACTCCTTCTCCAGCTACAATCAGATTCGTATGTTTCCCCCGGATATCCCGAATACCTCCTTTGTTACCGATCAGTGCCTCTACTGCTACAGAGTAATGCCTTTCGGGTTGAAGAATGCGGGTGACACCTATCAACGCCTCGTCAACAAAGTCTTCCAAAATCAGATCGGCCGTAATATGAAAGTATATGTTGATGACATGCTGGTCAAGAGCATCCATGGGGCCGATCATGTGGCCGATCTGCAAGAGGCGTTCGGTGTGCTCGGAAAGCATGACATGAGACTCAACTCGAACAAGTATGCGTTCAGAGTTTCGTCGGGAAATTTCCTAGGCTTCATGGTCAGTCAGAGAGGAATGAAAGCCAACCCCGAGCAGATCAATGCCATATTGGACATGGCCCCTCCCAAGAACGTCAAAGAGGTTAATGGGGCGCCTCGCAGCCATTGGGCATTTCCTCTCTAAGTCTGGAGAAAAGTGCCTCCCCTTCTTCAAGGCTCTTAGGGGGGCTAAGGGCTTCGAACGGGGTCAACAGCAACAGGAGTCGTTCGACCAGCTAAAGGCCTACCTTGTCAACCCCCCTCTCCTCAGCAAGCCTATCCCCGGGGAAACCCTCTACCTCTACTTAGCTGCTTCTGAACAGACCCTCAGTGCTGTCTTGGTAAGGGAAGAAGACAGGGCTCAGAAGCCAATCTACTATGTGAGCAAGGTACTTCGGGATGCCGAGCTCCGCTATCCAAGGCTCGAAAAGATGGCTTACGCCTTGATCATGGCAGCCAGGAAGCTTCGCCCATATTTTCAGTCACATTCGATGGTCGTTCTTACCGACCAACTGCTGAAGCAAGTCCTTCACCGGAGACCTCCGGTTGTCTCATGAAGTGGTCCATCGAGCTGAGCCAGCATGACATCTTATACCATCCTCGGACTGCGATCAAGGCACAGGCCTTGGCAGAGTTCATTGTTGAGAGTACCATCCCCGAGGTCAGCCAGGAAACAGATGGACCTCCTATCTGGTCGGTTTACGTAGATGGATCCTCTTGCAACGAAGGAAGCGGAGCCGGGGTCATTCTGGCAGGCCCAAATGATTTCGTCCTCTAATATTCCCTCCACATCAACTTCAAGGCCCCCAACAATGAAGCAGAATATGAAGCCCTTATAGCCGGTCTCAGAATGGCTCGAAAGGCAGGGGCACAGCGCCTCCGGATCTTCAGCGACTCTCGGCTGGTCGTGAATCAGGTCCTGGGGGAGTATGAGGCACGAGATGACCGAATGGCAAAGTATCTAGCCAAGGTCCAAAATCTCAAGGCCCTATTTGAAGAAACTCTCATTCAACAAATCCCCAGAGAGGAAAATTTCCAACCAGATGCCCTCTCCAAACTAGCCTCCTCCTCCCTTCAAGGTCTCGAGCAGACCGTCTTGATTGAAGTGCTCTTGAAGCCAAGCATAGAAGATGAAACTCCCGACTCGATGGAGTCGCTGCCTGTCCAACTTCAAGATAATTGGATGAAACCCCTGATAGAATTCCTAAAGGATGAGCTCCTCCCCGAAGTCCCTAAGGAAGCTCGTCGAGTCAGAACCCAAGCAGAGCGGTACACCCTTGTTGAGGGGATCTTATACAAACGCTCCTTCACACAAATATATGGCAGGCCTTATTTAAGGTGTCTCTCTCCGGAACAAGCCACATATGCCCTGCAAGAGCTCCACGAAGGCATAGGCAGAGCACATTCAGGGTCAAGATCCCTCGCCTGGAAGGTGTTGAATTATGGATATTTCTGGCCTACTCTTCTACAAGACGCCGAACGACACGTTCGGCAATGCAGCTCTTGTCAAAAGTATTCCAACGTTCGTCGCCTCCCACAAGCTCAACTCACCTGCCTATCAAGTCCTATCTCTTTCGCAATGTGGGGGATGAATTTACTAGGACCATTCCCACCAGCTCCCGGCCAGCTCAAATTTGTAGTCGTGGCAATCGATTACTTCTCGAAGTGGATAGAGGCCGAGCCCTTGGCCACAATCACTGAAAACAAAGTATTTAGGTTCTTCTGGAAGAGCATCATTTGTAGGTTCGGCGTCCCTCGAGTCCTCATAACAGACAATGGAACACAATTTACCGGGACTGCATTCTGAGCTCTATGAGAAGACCTTGCCATCCAACAACGCTTCTCCTCCGTCTCCCATCCACAATCGAATGGTCAAGTAGAAAATGCCAACCGACAAATCCTTACCGGCATTAAGAAGAGGCTGGAAAAGTCTGCCAAAGGCTTATGGATCGATCAGCTACCCAACGTGTTGTGGAATTATCGCACTACGAAACGAACCCCCACAGGAGAGTCGCCATTCAACCTCACCTATGGGTCTGAGGCTGTGATCCCCTTGGAAGTTGGTGTACCCTCTCCTCGTCTTGTGGCTTATGAAGAAGAGCAGAATTCCAGAGACCTTCGGATGAATTTGGATTTGATCGACCCTGGTATTTGTGGATTCTTAGGAAAACTGAATAGCAAACCTGAAACCTGTTCTACCGGAGTTTGACCGTTGAATCCCGCCGTTAACCTGCAAAAAGTGCAAGACACCGGGGTTGATCCCGGCGACGCACCCTCCGACGCTCAAGTCAGTAATCAGGAATGATTATGAAAGAGCGTAAATTGGCAAAAGATTGATTACCTCTTAATGGTGGTGGATGGGGGGTATTTATAGCCGCCTTTGGGATCAGATTAGGAATGTAATCCTGTAGTCAGATAAGGAATGTAATCCCTAATCCCCAGTGAAAGGATAGATATGAATCAGGGTCGTTGATTAGGATGAATCAGGAACCCTGATTCTATCCTGCTGGATCGGGTTTGCTGCGGGTTGGGACCCGCACCAAGTTGGAGATGGATCTGTTCAAGGGTTAATGGGTTTAAGATGAGGAGGCCCAGTACCCGCTTCGGACCCGTTTGTAGGTGAAATTACCATTTTACCCCTAGGCTTTCAGATTCGTGCTTAATTTGGACGGTTCCGATTTAACCCTATTTTTAGCCATATCACGAGCTCCCCACTCCCGAAGACTGAGTTTGATCAGCCTTTGAGGAGTAGTTTTACTGTTTTAATGGCTGGCGGAGTTGTATCGGAGTCCAAATAGAAGGTTTCGAATCTTTGTAGGAGGCAGTATGGTGATTTTCCAAGTTGGTTGTGCTCTAAGTTTTTCTTGAGCTCTTCTGTACATTTGGTGATTTTTCATAAATTTTTATCTATTTTTCGGATTACTTATTTAATTTTGCGAAGTGTTGATTCGTCATTCGGGAGTCTTAATAAATCGTTCTAGGCAATAATTATTTACTTGGCAGCTTAAAGATATTTCCCCGAATTTATAATTATTTTCTAAATTTTTTAATTAATTTTTCCAAATTTTTAATCATTTTTTCGTAATTTTTAAATAAATGAAACGATTTTAATAAATAAAATTTAATTTTTAATACCGAATTATGGCGTCGCACGATCTGGACCGCTAATCTTGTGCAGGCACGAATTCTGAAGGATCGAATGGCTAGAGTTGCTCGGCGGTGTTTTCCCCGCGTGAGCAGGTCGGATGGCATGTTGCTCGACATCCGAGCGAAGTAGCTCGACGCCATTTCTCCGTGTGAGCAGCTCGGACCGCCGGTCGCTCGGATCGTAGTTTTCGAGCGACGTGGGGTGATCTGGGTCGTTCATCAGGTCAGAGCACAAATTTTGGAGAAATCCGATGGTTGAAATCGCTCGGCAGCACTTTCTTCATGTGAGCGGCTCGGACGACTAGTTGCTCAGTAGCCGAGCGTATAGCTCGACGTCCGAGTGGGTAGCTCGGATCACAAGTTGCTCAGCTCGGAATTCTGAGCGACGTGGCGCGATCTGAGCCGTTGGATCTCGGTGCGGATCTCAAGGCAGGCTCGGTTCTCGAGAAAACACTATCTTGTCGTTTAATGGACGTGGCGTGATCTGGGCCGTCCATCATCTCTAGCACGATTTTTGCAATGATCCAACGGTTGGGGTTGCTCGGCAGCGTTTTTCTTCACATTTGCAGCTCGGATTGCAACTTGCTCGGAATCCAAGCAGAGAAGCTCGGGGTTATCTCCTTTGCGTGAGCAGCTCGGATCTCCAGTTGCTCAGGTTCCAAGTGTAGTGACTCCATTCTTTTATGCACTGCGCATAACTTCGGCGTACCGGAGGAGGTAGCTCGGATCCGAGTGTCACGACTTGCTTGTTGTGGTAGCTTCCTTGTGAAAGTAGCTCGGATCTCCAGTTGCTCGGGTTCCGAGCGTAGTGGCTCCGTTCTTCACGATTTGCTTGTCATGGACGTGGAGTGTTTTCTTGTAGGCTTGATTCCCAAGAAAACACTATCTTGTCGTTTAGTGGTGCTGGCACGATCTGAGCCGTCTGATCGAGATCTTACACGAATTTAGAGGAGAAAGTCGTTTTTCTCCAATTCGCAGCTCGGATTGGCACTTGTTCGGTCTCCAAGCTATTTTCTTGTGTGAGCAGCTCAGATCGCTTGTTGCTCGAATTTTGTTTCCGAGCGACGTGGAACGATCGGAGTGTTGCCCGCTCTGCTCGTCGGTACGCCTTGGTGTCATAACCGAACAGTACGACCTGTATTCATCCGTCGCACCCTTTGCCAACGGTTGCCGCTCCTCGTTACTTAGTCATTTGGGCTTCTTTATTGCTTTAGGGGAGGCCCAAGAGTTGCATCCTTACGTTACAAAGCCCAAGAGGCGTTTCTTTTACTATAAGTTTTCACCCCCTCAACACTTAACCTCATTCTTCACTTTTACTTTCTCACTCTCACTTTTTCTTTCTAGTAGCGCAGATTTGGCTTTCGGGTAGTGCTGCTAGCTGTCGCAGCAAGGCATTTTTAACTCCGGCGATCTTTTCTGGCCATACTAGTCACTTCAAGGTCAGTCTCTCTCCTTATTCTTGAAAAAATGGTTAAGATTTCTTCTACGGATGCGACCCCTACCTCGGACCAAGACGTCAACCGAGCGGTGGCGGTCGGGTCGGATAAGGGAAGGAGGTTGCCGAGCCGATCGAAGAGACAACAGTCAGGCCGAGCAAGGGCATGGAGGTTGTCGAGCCTCTCGAGGAGGTAACGGTCAGAGCGAGCAAGGGCAAGGGGGTGACGACGATAGTCGAGCATCCTAAGACAGCGGGAGAGCTGGGTCGGCACCCGTCTACTCTTTCTAGCGTTGGCGGGGTGCGGAGCTACCCCGAGGACCTTTTGGAGAAGGTGACGCAGGGCATGGCCAAGTCGTATGAGGAGAATGACCCGAGGGACCCCTTCGAGGTGGATCAGATCTCCTCGATCTTGACCGAGGTAGACTTGCATCGGATTCGGAGTGGGTTCAGGATCCCCAAGGAGTATGTGCTTCTTCTCCACGGCCCTGGCATCCGAGCGTGCACGTCATCCTCGGCTGATACTTGCATCTTTCCTGCTGATGCTCTGAATGCCGGTCTTCGGCTGCCACTGCACCCCTTCGTAATCAAGGTGCTGCAATGGAATGGCTTGAGCCCGGCTCAGTTAATGCCGAACACATGGCGGCACGTCATGGCCTTCATTCTTCAATGCCAAGAGATTGGCGTGCAGCCTTCAATGTTCATACTCCGAAGTCTCTACCGCCCTTGCCAAATGAACAAAATGGAGCAGAGGTATTATCTCTCGCCGAGGAAGGGCGTAAAGCTGATCGAGAATCCGAACTCGATCAAGCACTGGAAAGAGAAGTACTTTCTCGTCCGAGCTCCCGAGCCATGGGTCATTCCGACGGTGTGGGAGAAGGATGGGGTTCCGAAGCGGGCGAAGAAGGAGCCCGTGCTCAGCAGTGAAGAGGCGGGGACAGTGGAGAAGCTCCTCGGCCTTCCGACCCTTAGTTGGAAGGACATCACCGAGGAGGTCCTGTTCCGAGGGGGTCTCAGTCCGATCGACCCTAGTAGGGCTTTCTCTCTTCTTTTGTTTTAGCTTTACCCTTTAGTTGAAAGAATTTTTTTCTAACTCTTTTTGCTCGGTTCTTTCAGAGACCCCCGATTTGGATTACCAAAGATTGATGGTTAAGGCTAAGGCAGCGAAGGAGCTGGAGTCAAGGAAGAGGAAGAGGACTGTTGCAGGGCCTCAGGGTGGCCGAGCTACGAAGATCCCCTCGGTTTCCCTGACCATTGTGCAGCCAGTCGTCGAGGCTCCTTCGGTCGAGCCCATTCAAGGCCCCGTAGAGATGTCTGCCCCGAAGGATGTGCCCAGATCGTCGAGCGAGGCATTCAATGTGAGCGCGGCTCTGGCTCTCGAGGTTCTGCCCCTCACCACTGAGGCCAAGAAGATCCTGACCGAGGAGCACAAGCGCCTCTTCGTCCCCGACTGGCGGGTGATGAAGGTGGACGGGTTCCTCGGAGACGGGAACATTTGTATGCAGGCGTTGAAGCACCTGCCGACCCCCAAAGACCGAGCCGCGCTGAAGGCGGGTTTATTTGGCGACGACGCGATGCAGATCGCTCGGAACACCATGTCGGTGAGTATTAAGAGATTTTTCCCAAAAAAATTTCTAAGTTTTTATGGTCGGGCCTAATAGCTTCTCGTATTTCCGGTAGACCCTCTGCCACTTCAACCATTTGCTCGAGGATTTTGCAGGCAAAGAGAAGGAACTGACTGTGCTGAACGACCGAGAGAGGTCAGAGCGCGCGAAGGCGGTAAAACTATTCGAAGTCGAGCAGTTGCTTTCCGCTTCGCATGCTGCCGAGATGGCCGGTCTGGAGGCGAAGCTGGCCGAGGCTCTGAAGAATTCGGCTACCGAGGCTGCCAAGGTTGAAGCCCTAGAGAAGGAGAAGGCCGAGCTCGAGGCGGAGTTGGCGAAGGCCCGGGGGGAGACGGAGGAGGCTCGGAAGGCGACCGAGGAGGCGTTGGCCAACCAGGCGTCGGAGGTGGCCAAGGCAACTAAGGCCATCCAAGATGAAGCCGAGGCCCACATGTTCAAGAATATAAAGGAGGCCTATGGCCGAGCGTTGCAACACGTGTCGGCTCGGATCCCCGGGTTCGACAGCTCCTCCTACTTCTTCTATGACGCCGTGGAAGGGGAGGAGCAAATTCCCCTGGCAATGCTCGGACCCAAGCAGGGGGGTCAAGACATCGAGGAGTCGAGCGAATCCGAGGGTCGGCCTGAGGACAAGCCGAATGTCGAGGGGGTGATAGTCACCGTGCCGAGCGACGATGGTTCGGAGCAACGCCAAGAGGTCGACCCTTGACTTAGTCGCATTTTCTCATCTTGTTTTTGCTTTTTTGTTTTTGTAACGCCTAACTGCGGACTGGCCACCGCTTTTGTACATTTTGGGGTTTAATGAAACGATTCGTTTTTTGTTGGCTGAACGTTTGAAAATTTTGGCTCTGGTCCTTGTTTGCTGGGTCTTAAAAATTTTTTAAGTGTCGAACACTTTTTGTTTGTGCTGAGAAGCTAAGTGTTGAATGCCTTCCACTCCCCTTTGCCTTCTGTGTTGACATTTTTTCGCTTTTCAGGTTGAGCTGGGTCCAGTAACCGAGGCCTCTCACCTTCGTACCGAGTTGAAAAAAATGAAACGGGCTCTCTCTCGTAGTCGGGAATACTCCTTCAAGCTCGAGTTGCAGCTGTCCAATGTCAAGGCAACTGCGAGAGGGTATTTTTCCGAGTTGAGACAACTATGGAAGCGATCTCGTGAGACTCGTCTCGACGGTGAGGTGGAGCTGATTCACAAGGCGCTGTTCGATGTCGACCAAAAGAATAGCGAACTATTGGCGGAGGTTCATCACTTGCAGGTTGTTGAGAAGGAATTTTTGGCAGAGGAGGGAGAGTTGGCCTCGATGGTGGGGAAGCTGATGTGGGAGCGCGACGAGTTGTCGGCCAGGGTCGACAAGTTGAGGAGGGTCATAATCGATAGAGGCATCGAAGTTACCTACCTTCGTCGAATTATAGCCAACAGTGCTGACGTTGCAGGCCCCGCTAATCTCCCCCGCCCCAAGGTATCGGTGAGGGACGACCTTTTAAAGGATAGGATCGTCGAGTTAAAGGAAGAAGTCACTCAGCTCAAACCTTAACCAGAAAGAATCAATGTTCGGAGCACATCCTGTACTCGTGAAGAGAGCGAGAGAGGGATCTCGTTTTATGAACTCGCGACTCGCCAGCTTGCGGCTAAGCAGAGCCCGGCTGATGCTCAGAGTGGTGTGGCCGTTTCGTCCAGCGGTGCTTCAGTTGGGGCCACGGCTAGGGGTAGCACTGAAGAGGCGTCTCAATTCGTTGGTTTAGGGACAAGCTCCGAGAATAGGCGACACCGCCCGTGTGTGTCTCTGAATCGAAACATCCCCCTCCTTAAGAGGCATTGAGAGTTGTACTCGAGTGTTGTAATTCGCCTTGATGGAGTAGCTTGGTCTTTGTAATACGAGCCTCTTTGTTTGTTGAACTCTTTAATTAAAATAAAAGTTCGTTTGCCTATTGGTGCTTATGTGTTGGAAATGTATAATGGTTTTTCCAATTTTGAAACGAACTATAAGAGTCAAGGGTTAGCTCCACCTTAGCTGTAGGGACTCCGTTCTCCTTGTGTGTCTAATCTAGTTGTAGAAACTTTGCATGTGTTAAAGGAGCGTTGGTGTATTTCAACGGTTGTGGGAACAATTCCGAATGGAGAACCACTTCTAGCTCGCTTAGGAGCGAGCATGCGAAGCGGAGTCGAGCCAAGTGTTAGACTCCGAACTCACCGTTTGAGTATATTTCAACAGTTGTGGGAGCAATTTCGAATGGCGAACCACTTCTAGCTTACTTAGGAGTGAGCTTGTGAAGCGAAGTCGAGCCAAGTGTTGGACTCCGAACTCGTCGTTTGAGTATATTTCAACGATTGTGGGAGCAATTCCGAATGGCGAACCAATTCTAGCTTGCTTAGGAGCGAGCTTGCGAAGCGGAGTCGAGCCAAGTGTTGGACTCCGAACTCGTCGTTTGAGTATATTTCAACGGTTGTGGGAGTAATTCCGAATGGCGAACCACTTCTAGCTCGCTTAGGAGCGAGCTTGCGAAGCGGAGTCGAGCCAAGTGTTGGACTCCGAATTCGTTGTTAGAGTAATTCAACGGTTGTGGTAGCAATTCCGAATGGCAAACCACTTCTAGCTCGCTTAGGAGCGAGCTTGCAAAGCGGAGTCGAGCCAAGTGTTGGACTCCAAACTCGTCATTTGAGTATATCTCAACGGTTGTGGGAGCAATTCCGAATGGCGAACCACTTCTAGCTCGCTTAGGAGCGAGCTTGCGAAGCGGAGTCGAGCCAAGTGTTGGACTCCGAACTCGTCGTTTGAGTATATTTCAACGGTTGTGGGAGCAATTCCGAATGGCAAACCACTTCTAGCTCGCTTAGGAGCGAGCTTGCGAAGCGGAGTCGAGCCAAGTGTTGGACTCCTAACTCGTCGTTAGAGTAATTCAACGGTTGTGAGAGCAATTCTGAATGGCGAACCACTTCTAGCTCGCTTAGAAGCGAACTTGCGAAGCGGAATCGAGGCAAGTGTTGGACTCCGAACTCATTGTTTGGGTAAAGAGTAAAAATAGAGAGATACAAGCAATTCACAAGTAAAACATGAGGAAAATGTTCTTTATTCAAAACTAATGGTCAGCTGCTTCTAAGTTGCGAGCCGTTATTACATTGAAGAAATAAAGTGAAAAAATACAAGTAAAAGGAGAGGAACGGTTCGACATCCGAGGGTACTTAGAGAGGCGTTCAGCCGCTCTCTTGGTACTTCAAGAGATGGTCGGCATTCCAAGTCCTGGAGATCTCTCTGCCTTCGAGGTCTTCTAGACGATATGTCCCGGGCCGAACCACTTTGGTGATCTTGTAGGGTCCCTCCCAAGTTGGAGCTAGCTTACTCTTCTGACTAGGAAATAAGATTGCTAACTTTCTGAGGACCAAGTCCCCCTCTTTGAGGTCGGTGGGACGGACTTTCTTGTTGTAAGCCGACTCGATCCTCCTTCGATAGCCCTGTTAGCGAATTGAAGCTCTTTCACGGAGCTCGTCGATCAAATCCAAATTCATCCGAAGGTCTCTGGCATTCTGCTCTTCTTCATAAGCCACAAGACGAGGAGAGGGTACACTGACTTCCTAAGGGGATCACAGCCTCGGACCCATAGGTGAGGTTGAATGGCGACTCTCCTGTGGGGTCCGTTTCATAGTGCAGTAATTCCACAACACGTTGGGTAGCTGATCGACCCACAAGCCTTTGGCAAACTTTTCCAGCCTCTTCTTAATGCCGGTGAGGATCTATCGGTTGGCATTTTCTACTTGACCATTCGATTGTGGATGGGAGATGGAGGAGAAGCGTTGTTGGATGGCGAGGTCTTCACATAGAGCTCGGAATGCAGCCCCGGTAAATTGTGTTCCGTTGTTTGTTATAAGGACTCGAGGGACGCCAAACCTACAAATGACGATCTTCCAGAAGAACTTAAGTACTTTGTTTTCAGTGATTGTGGCCAAGGGCTCGGCCTCTATCCACTTCGAGAAGTAGTCGATTGCCACGACTAAGAATTTGAGCTGGCCGGGAGCTGGCCGGGAGTTGGCGGGAATGGCCCTAGTAAATCCATCCCCCACATTGCAAAAGGGATAGGACTTGATAGGGAGGTGAGTTGAGCTTGTGGGAGGTGACGAATGTTGGAATACTTTTGACAAGAGCTGCATTTCCGAACGTGTCGTTCGGCATCTTATAGAAGAGTAGGCTAGAAATATCCATAATTCAACACCTTTCGGGCTAGGGATCTGGACCCTGAATGTGCCCCGCCAATGCCTTCGTGGAGCTCTTGCAAGGCATAAGTGGCTTCGTCTGGGGAGAGGCATCTCAAATAGGGTATGTCATCTATTTGTGTGAAGGAGCGATTGTACAAGATACCCTCGATAAGTGTGTACCGCTCTACTCGGGTTCTGACTCGGCGAGCTTCCTTAGGGTCTTCGGGGAGGAGCCCATCCCTTAGGAATTCTATCAGGGATTTCATCCAATTATCTTGAAGTAGGACAGGCAGCGACTCCATCGAGTCGGGAGTTTCATCTTCTATACTCGGCTTCAGGAGTACTTCAATCAGTACGGTCTGCTCGTGACTTTGAAGGGAGGAGGAGGCCAACTTGGATAGGGCATCGGCTTGGGAATTTTCCTCTCTGGGGATTCGTTGAATGAGAGCTTCTTTAAATAGGGCCATGAGATTTTGGACCTTGGCTAGATACTTTGCCATTCGGTCATCTTGTGCCTCATACTCCCCCAGGACCTGATTCACGACCAGCTGAAAGTCGCTAAAGATCCGGAGGCACTGTGCCTCTGCCTTTCAAGCCATTCCGAGACCGGCTATAAGGGCTTCATATTCCGCTTCATTGTTGGAGGCCTTGAAGTTGATGCGGAGGGAATATTGGAGGGCGAAACCATCTGGGCTCGCCAGAATGACCTCGACTCCACTTTCCTCGTTGCAAGAGGATCCATCTACGTAAACTGACCAGATAGGAGGTCCGTCTGTTGCTTGGCTGACCTCGGGGATGGTACTCTCAACAATGAACTCTGCTAAGGCATGTGCCTTGATTGCGGTCTGAGGATGATATGAGATGTCATGCTGGCTCAGCTCGATGGACCACTTCATGAGATGACCGGAGGTCTCCGGTTTGTGAAGGACTTTCTTCAGCGGTTGGTCGGTAAGAACGACCACCGAATATGACTGAAAATACGGGCGAAGCTTCCTGGCTGCCATGATCAAGGCGTAAGCCATCTTTTCGAGCCTTGGATAGCGGAGCTCGGCATCCCGAAGAACCTTGCTCACATAATAGATTGGCTTCTGAGCCCTGTCTTCTTTCCTTACCAAGACAGCACTGAGGGTCTGTTCGGAAGCAGCTAAGTAGAGGTAGAGGGTTTTCCCGGGGATAGGCTTGCTGAGGAGAGGGAGGTTGACTAGGTAAGCCTTTAGCTGGTCGAACGACTCCTGTTGCTGTTGACCCCATTTGAAGCCCTTAGCCCCCCTGAGAGCCTTGAAGAAGGGGAGGCACTTTTCTCAAGACTTAGAAAGGAAACGCCCAATGGTCGCGAGGCGTCCCGTTTGCTTCCGAACCTCTTTGACGTTCTTGGGAGGGGCCATGTCCAATATGGTTTTGATCTTCTCAGGATTGGCTTCGATTCCTCTCTGGCTGACCATGAAGCCTAGGAATTTCCCTGACGAGACTCCGAACGCACACTTGTTCGGGTTGAGTCTCATGTCATACTTTCTGAGCACATCGAACGCCTCTTGCAGATCGGCCACATGATCGGCCCCATGGATGCTCTTGTCCAGCATGTCATCAATATATACTTCCATATTACGGCTGATCTAATTTTGGAAGACTTTGTTGATGAGGCGTTGATAGGTGGCACCCGCATTCTTCAACCCGAAAGGCATTACTCTGTAGCAGTAGAGGCCCCGATCGGTAACAAAGGAGGTCTTCGGGATATCCGGGAGAAACATATGAATCTGATTGTAGCCGGAGAAGGCATCCATAAAGCTGAGGAGTTCATGGCCCGAAGTGGCATCGATCAGGGTGTCGATACTTGGGAGAGGGAATTGATCTTTGGGACATGCCTTGTTCAGGTTGATGAAGTCGATGCATATTCTTCAGGTTCCATTGGACTTCTTTACCATGACTACATTGGAGAGCCATTCAGGGTAGTTGACCTCTTGTATGAACCGAGCATTTAGGAGCTTGTCTACCTCTTCTTTGATAGCTTGTTGGCGCTCGGGAGCAAATTTGTTTCTCTTTTGCTGGACAGGTTTGGACCCCGGAGCAACGCTGAGGTGGTGGACTAGGAGCTCCTCAGAGATTCCCGACATGTCGGCTGCCGACCATGCAAAAAGGTCGTAGTTCTTTCTAATGCACTGGACTATGTCGGAGCATATGGCAGATGTGAGAGTCTTGCTAATGAAGAACTTACGGGTTGGATCCTGCTCAGAGAAGAGCACTTCCTCCAATTCATCCACCGGCTCTGACGTTGGTCGGACACTCTCTTGGGGGATTTCTAGAGTTTCAAGGGAGAGGACTGGACCCCCAGTTGAAGTCATATAGCATTTGCTAGCCACTTCTTGACTGCCCTTTACTTCCCCTATCCCTGCCCGGGTAGGGAACTTCATCTTGAGGTGGTAAGCCGAGGGGACGGCCTCTAGGGCAGCTAGGCCGGGTCGACCTAGGATGACATTATATGCAGCTGGGATGTCGACTACCATAAAGTCCATCGGCTCTGTTCGGGTAGTAGGAGTTTTGCCAGCGGTTACGTCGAGGGTGATCACCCCTTCAATAGTCACTAGCACTCCCATGAACCCATGGAGCGTGTAGCCAGCGAGCTTGAGCCTGTCTCGGGATAGCTTGAGCCCTCGGAAAGCCGCGAGGAAAAGGATGTTAACGGAGCTACCATTGTCCACTAGGATCCTCTCTACTTTAAAGTTTGCCATGTGGAGGTTGATTACAAGTGCATCACAATGGGGGGTTCGAACCCCTTCGAGATCTTCATCAGAAAAAGTGACTGGTACCCCGAGGCTTTTAGGAGGAAGAGTACCGTGGATGGGGTTAACCTCCCGGATGAAAGCTTTTCGAGAGGAGTTGGAGGAGCCCCCCATGGGGCCTCCGTGAATAAGATTCATGATACGCTCCTCTTCGAATTCGGGAGACTCATCGCTTCGTTCGGGACGCTTGTTAGCCCCCCAAGGCAGAGGAGGAGGGAGATCAGTTCGGTCTTTTCCTCTTACAAATTTGGTAAGCTGCCCCCTTTGGATGAGAGTTCAATCTCATTCTTCAAGGTCCGACAATTATTTGTGTCGTGGCCATGGTCCCGGTGATAGCGACACCACTTTTCTTTATCCCTCTTCTTGGGATGGGTGTTCATCCTCGGGGCAGGAGGTATGACCCCTTCCATCTCAACCTCCATGAGAATGGTGGAGATATTGGAGTTGAGAGGAGTGAATTTCTCGAATCTGGGAGGAGGACGGCGCTGACCGCCATTGTCCTTCTGGATCTTCTTGGCTCTCTCTTCTTCAGTTGCCTTTCTTTTTGTTCCGGAGGCAGACCCCTCAAAGTTGGGGAGATATTCAGCTTCTTCGGCCCGAATGTATTTCTCACTTCTAAGAAGGAGGTTGACGAAATTCTGGGGGGCTTCTTGGCGAGGGAGGAGCGAAGGCTAGAGTTGAGAACATTTGATTGGAAGGCGGCTGCTGCAACTGACTGATCGAGGGAGGCGATAGACCTGACTTCCGCCGTGAACCTCTTCACATAATCTCTTAACTTCTCACCCTTCTTCTGCCTGAGGAAGAGTAGTGAGATACTGGTCTTCTCCGTGCGTCTGCTACTCACGAAATGGGTGACGAAGAGGGTTTCAAACTGTTCAAAGGAGAATATGGAGGATGGGGCGAGGCGAGAGTACCATTCCCGAGCCGAGCCCTTAAGAGTGGCGGGGAAGGTTTTGCACAGCAGAGCATCGGAAGCTTGGTGGATTAGCATGAGGGTCTTAAAGCTTTTGATGTGGTCCATGGGGTCTGACTCCCCCGAGTAAGTCTCGAATTGCGGTGGCTTGAAACCTGCTGGGACAGGTGCCTCCATGATAGTTCGGGAGAAGGGAGGTCTACTCGGGCGGAGGGTCCTTCCTCTTAACTCTTCATCCCTGTCTATTCGGCCAAGGCACCTTTCCATCTCGTGGAGACGGCGGTAGAGAGCATAGTCCCTCCAACGGTAGTCAAATGAGCCTCTGGACTCATCTTCATAAGAAGGGGAGCGGGGACTATGACGACGATAACTCTGGGAGCGGCGAGGGCTAGGAATGTGCTGTTGGTTGCTAGGAGCCGGAGGAGGAGTTATGGACCGATGGCGAGGACTTCGGTCCTTTGGATGAGTGAGAGCCTTTTGAGCATTGTTGTTGGTGGGTCGGAGGTTGAGGGCTTGCAAAACAGTTGCTTGGAATTGCTGGAACTCGGCACGAGTGATGGGTGCCTCATCGTTCCTCGGAGGTTGCCGAGCGGCAGGGGAATGAGGTCTTCTCCTATGGTGCCCGGGGGACTCTCCCCGCCCTCTTCGAGCAGAGGACCTTCTGTAGTCTCGGCGATGAGGAGATCGCCCATTTGGACGTTATTGGCAGGAGGTTCCCTCTCGGGCCTGCTTTTCATCCAAATGGCGGCGAAGATCCTCATCCTTCTGCCGATTGAGGATGGTATTACGAAGGTCGGAAGCTCGGAGATTGTGGGAGGCCATAGAATCTGTAGAGGCATTGTGTACTGAGATGCGGTCTTGATGGAAGGGTTGCTTCTGAGGATTGGGACGTGAGGCCCCCGCACAGGCATTCTGAGGCCCGAGGGGACCCATAGGGGGTTGCAGATTCTGAGGAGGAGGTTGGTTCTGTTGGAGAGGGTCCTCAGCCTGAGGAGGGAGTTGCTCCTGCTGCTGAATTGGTTGGAGGGGGACTTCCTGTTGTTGATCAGCGAGATTCGGTCCTCAGTTGGACCCTCTAGATCTTACTTTCCTTGGAGGTATGACGGGGGAAGGTCTGACCTGCGAGAAGAGGAAGGGTTGTTGTTCGTTTGTTTCCCTTAGACGGTGCCAATCTGTTACCACTAAATCTGGTGTGGGGGTAAACAGACAGTATTTGTGAATTCTTAGGAAAACTGAATAGCAAACCTGAAACCTGTTTCGCTGGAGTTTGACCATTGACTCCTGCCGTTAACCTGCAAAAAGTGCGAGACACCGGGGTTGATCCCGGTGACGCACCCTCCGACGCTCAAGTCAGTAATCAGAAATGATTATGAAAGAGCGTAAATTGGCAAAAGATTGATTACCTCTTAATGGTGGTGGATGGGGGGTATTTATAGCCGCCTTTGGGATCAGATTAGGAATGTAATCCTGTAGTCAGATAAGGAATGTAATCCCTAATCCCCAGTGAAAGGATAGATATGAATCAGGGTCGTTGATTAGGATGAATCAGGAACCCTGATTCTATCTTGCTGGATCGGGTTTGCTGCGGGTTGGGACCCGCACCAAGTTGGAGATGGATCTGTTCGCGGGTTAATGGGTTTAAGATGAGGAGGCCCAGTACCAGCTTCGGACCCGTTTGTAGGTGAAATTACCATTTTACCCCTAGGCTTTCAGATTCGTGCTTGATTTGGATGGTTCCGATTTAACCCTATTTTTAGCCATATCAGGACCCCTTAGGTTTCACGAGTTCAAAGGCAAATATATTAATACCTGAGATAAGAATTAAGGAAATATGTTAATAGAATTTCAAAATTCTTATGAAGTGAACCTATTGGCTATGATGACTACTAATAAATAATATGCAGAAACATAATTTAGAGAATCTCACAACCTGAAAGAGAAACAACTAAATTACTAAGGCCCAAACAAATATAGAGCACAAACTTGTAATTTAATTTTACCAAGTCATCTGCAGGGTGTGCAGCTGAGCTCTTTGATCTCCTCTGAAGTTTCTTCACTTCATTATGTTAACTGTTCTTGGTTATGTCTGCCTTATTTACATGGTCCATTTTCTTTCTTCATTTATAGCAGAAACAGTCGAAGATGTACGGATGAATGATGCTGCTAAAAGATAACTTCGGAACGCTTAACAATGCTTTGGTTGGATCTGAAGCTGAACCGTGAAATTTGAAGTTATGGAAACCGTGATTGATGAATGATGATGCTAAACATAACTTGAGAACTGGAACTTGTCTCTTGCACAAGTGTGCTGATACCTGAGTGACAATATTTACTATCTTATAATTTATATTGCTTGTGTGTAGAGAATACATTCAATTGGTATATGTCAATTACAAAGGTTCATACTGGAATTGGGAAGTGCAAACTGTATGATCCTATCGCTTGCAAATTGGTGAACTTGTTGAAGTTGATGCATAGTATGTTCTACGCGTATGGTGAAATTATTGGACATACTCAAACATACTGAGAAAATGGAGTCTCGTACTTATAAAATGAAATACTTACGTAATGAATGGAGAAGCACCTTTTGTTATACATATAAAGACTAATAGTGATACACATAAGGATGTATTAGGATTGAATACAGACATCAAATAAACCCTAAAGAATGCCAAACACAGATTCCTTGCTACAAATAATATATTATTTCATTTAATGATGGCTTACCACAGCATCAAATGTATCATCAAAATCGTCAACCGAAAAACAAATATTGGGATAGGCAGGTAATGTTTCTTCAGTCTAAGAACAAAGTAAATTAGATTCAAGCCAAACAAAGAAGGATATTAAATCAAAACATTAACTAACCTTTTTATGATCAAGATGAAAGTTTACACGGCTAGGAGATGCATAGACGATCTTTACAACCTGCTCATAATAATAATCATTATTAATATAAATATCAAGATATTTGAAAGTATCGAGCAAATGAGCTTTTGCCTCACATTCTCTTTAAACCTAAAACTCATAGTACTTCAAAAGCAAGTCTTAGGCTCTTAGCATATTTGCATATAAAGGAACATATGCATGAGCTAACAGAAACATCTGATTTCCTCTAGCATCTATAAATAAAACTATGATATTGCATTGTGGATAAACAAATCTCTCAAGTATGTCGCAAAATCATGTCTGCTATGCTAAAATCTCTCCAGAAAAAATTAAAGCATAGCTTTGCAGAACGGGCACTTCTATCAAGAAGCCCTACCCATATCGGACACATGTTGATGTTGGTGCGACAGCGACTCAGATAAATCAAAATATATATATATATAACTCAAACTCTTAAGGAACTCAAATCACCTCAAAATTGTTCACCATCCACCTTCCTGTTACAAGTTGTAATTTTTTTTTTGGCATTCGGCCGTAGTTGGCCCATATTGAGGGGAGAGGGATTTTTCCGACATCCCTAATTAATTTCATTGAACCTATTTCTTCTCACAGAGAAGTGAGGACTCTTTCCAACTGCACTGCAAGTCTTGCCAACTAAATAAGCCGTAGTTGTGTGACAACTCTGATATGGATTCTGGGACCTTCAATAGCATCGAAAGTAAATAGTTAGGTCATCCACATGATAATGTGAATTCGGTCCATATAGTATCAAATTTTACAAAACCTTCTCAACATCATAGGATCACTGACGTTTGAAGTCTTGCCAACAAAATTGAGTTATATGCACATTAAAAATTCTAAAGCTTCACAGACATAAGCATGAACCTTCCAAGTACACAGTTGGAAGAAGACTTTGTATTGGCCCAGTTATATAATAGAAACTTTTAACATTAACATCTTGTATCCTATAAGCCAATTAGAGATTTGGTGAGAATGGACGAAAAAAATTGTACCTGAAGGACAAAGAGGCCAGTGTGGAAAACACAGGGTTTGATGAACACAACACAAAACTAGCCGCATTGGAAGAGTTCATCAGTATTTTTAACGAAGAGGTTATCAAAATCCAACATGACAACTCGGTCATACTCTACTAAACTCCACACATATAGCTTGTTTAATGTTAACTTAAATCTAACATTGAAGTTTCCCTGATTCTCATACGGGTTCTTCAGGTTCTGCACTGAAACTTCTTTCACCCCATCCTCCTCTTGCCTGTAACACACACACACACACACACATATAAGATACTTAAGCAGTTGCAATTCCCAGAGTTCTAAATCAAATGAAATTTAGATATGATGTTAATTAAATATTTTAAATGACATTAACATTAGTATACGCCTCTTCGGTTATTGTGTTGCTCATGATTGGTTGATCAACCAAAAAAGTTATTATTGAAATTTCCTTAAATTTATTATAAGAGTATAATTCATTGTCAAAATTTTCAATATTAAATTTTTGTTCTTTTCTTTCTCTCTTCTTTCGATCTCTACTATTGCTGAAATTTGAATTCTTGAATCTTGAAGGAGCTGGTTTTCTCAAAAATGTGATTATCCAGGTTAAATATAACCTATTTAACCTAAACATAGTTTTGATTGCCAATAAATGTGATTGTGACAATAAGTTATGACTATTTGGCAGTAAATAAAATCACATAAGAAATTGAACATAAACTTAAATGTGTCTTGACTGGTGAAATATTCTAAACTTGTGTAATAACCTCTCTTCAGCTGATGAAGATGCTGAATGATTCTTTTGACCAGAAGTCGGGACTTGGTCTTTCATATTCTCTGCAAAACAAAAGTGGCATAAAAAATTCAAAAATCATAAACAAAATGCTCGGTACGGATTGTAACTTCTTGAAAATACATTAAGACACAGCATGATATACTAAGGTTGATACAACAAGCATTCATTAATGAATTCCTAAGCAAACAAGACATGATTATTTTACATCTAACACCATGTTTTCTGATTGGGGTACCTGTGATAAACCGATAGTACTTGTGATAGTATTCGGGAAGCATTAATGGAAATTGTCTTTTAAAAATATGGACTTATCACCACATGTTAGTAGATGATAGATTGTGAGGACTGAGTTATACGACCTATAAATATGGAACAGCTAAAGTAAATCCATTGGCACACAAAGTAATTAGGAAATAGAATCAAATACCATGAAGTTCATTCGCCAGAAAAGGATGATGTAAATCCTGTAGCAAAAGAAAACAGAAGAAAAAAAAACTAAGAGGTAAAAAAAATGCTAGTTTTCTTAATTAGGAATGGCTTCAACAACATTATGGTACCATGACATCTGGAGGTTCTACAGCTAAAATCCCCGAAATCGAGCATACAAATAGGATGAAAACAAGCCGAGAAACCATGACGTTTTAAACAATCTGCAACAATCTGCAACATTAAGACCCCTTAATTACCAACCTTAATCAATCATACTGATCTTATAAGCCAATAATAATAACATAACCAAATAATGTATCTTAAACATTTAACATAAAACACCAATCTGTGCCCCAAATATTTGTCTTTCACAACTATTTGAAGCAAACTTGTCTTCAAATTCAGGTTTCAGATTAAGTTTTGAGAACTTCAGATAGAGAACAAGATAAAGGGAAGTTGTCTTTGGAGTCTATATCAAGTTATCAAAATCTTCTTTTCCATTCAAGCAAAATTTCACCAGATGTAAGAACAAAGCTTCAACTATCAAAATAGATTAATAAGTATAAAAAAAAATAGAAATCATTGCATGGGTTTTGTTTCCTAGCAATGAAAAGGAAACTACCAAAATTAGCAAATTTGTACCCATTTACACAAAGGTTAACCTACTATACAAAATAGAATTAATATGACAGTTTCAATCACTACATGGGTAAAAGGAAACAACCAAAATTAGAAAATTTGTTCCATATACACAAAGATTAAAAAAAATATAAACAAATAATTCTAGAGAAAACCCAGATGAGAACATACCTTGAAACTCAGGGGGCAAAAAAAAAGAAGCCTTCTGGACAAATTCCAGCTACAAAATGGGTTATATTATGACAATGGAAAGAAGAATTCTTGGATCTCTTATTTGGATTGAAATGGAGCCTAGTAGGTGAAACTTCTCAGCGAATAGAATGATCTGAATAATCACGAGTTAGAACCATCAAAAATATCCATCCATTCAATTGTTGTATGCTTTTAATGGACTACTTGCCTTACATGTACTCTTTGATTTCATTATGTGTCATAAAACCTTCGACATAATCTATGATATCTGACACTTAAGGGAAAAGAAAATGATAACATTAGGATAATAAACAAAAAGATAAAATCTTATTATTAATTCTATTACATCTTAAGAACTTGAAAGAAAAAAACAGAAATAACCTACCTTAGGCATTAACACTTCCTTATAAACCACATTTTTGGTGTATGAACCTTTAAGCTTAGCATGCTGATCTGGCTTTATTAGAATTTTAGTATCCTTCATGGACATTCCTCTAGAAAGAGCAGCGTATAATTGTCCGTGAGAAAATACGTTATTTGGCAGATAAACTCCAACATGTGGTATTGTTTGTCCTTGTGCCTTATTAATTGTCATGGCAAAGCAAAGCCGAACTGGAAATTGTTTCCTTTTAAATTTGAAAGGATAATTCTCATCTTCATTCGGACATAAGGGTATCCTTGGAAGAAAAAAATGTTTACCAGAAAATTGACCCGTCGATATTTCTACAAGGATAACATTGTCTCTAAAATCTTGACATACCATTCTTGTTCCATTGCATAAACCTTGTGATGGATCTAGATTTCTTAATAATATAACTGGAGAATTTTTTTTCGGTATTAGTTTATGAGTTGGAAGACCATTTGGGATAAGTGAATTAAGAAATTCTGGTTGATATAAATTATGAGGATCATCAATTGCAGAATCAAAACTAAAGTAAGTAACTTCTTCTCCAGGAAATCTAGCAATCATTCTATTATTTAATGAATTAACTCACTCATTTTTTGCTGCTAAAATAGCACACGTGGTGATGTAGCCAGGAGAGTGTGCATGTTGATGGAGTGAAGGAAAAACATTATCAAGCAAGGCATTCTCTGATGCTTCATCATTTATGTATTCAATTATCATCTCCTTTAGAATTTGAACTAAATCATCGCCCACAATAGGTTCCTCTCCATTCCCTATTCGAAGCAAAAAGTCACTGAATAATTGATCAGATATTGCCCTCATATTTTGTTGTAATTGTATAATTTCCATTTCTTGCCATAGATTTGATTTTACTAAGGTAGAAGCAACAGTTTGTTCTCTCGTTCCATGTGGTACCACTAGAAGGACTTGTCGAAAATCTCCACCAAATACCATAACTTACCACCGAATGGCTTATTAGAGTTCATTAAATCTCTTAAAGTACGATCTAATGTCTCAACATTTTTACAATTTGACATTGGTGCTTCATACCATATAATTAAGACTGCCTTTCTCAGTAGTTCTGCAAGACCTTTTTGCTTTGAAATGCTACACATGCTTTTGTCATCAATTTTTGTGATTGGTATCTTAAATCTTGAATGAGCTGTTCATCCTCCTGGCATAATTGCAGCTGCGACTCCTGATGATGTTGTGGCAATTGCTATCTTTCCGCTTGTCCTTAATGTAGCAAGAATTGCATGATACAAGTACGTTTTTCCTGTTCCACCAGGACCATCGATAAAAAATACCCCATGTTGATTATTATCTATGCGCTTCATGATATTGTCATATGCATTTTTCTGTTCATTATTAAGCCTTGATGAGGAAAGCAGGTCTTCTGGAGGGGTGATAATGCTCAGTTCGTCATTGATCTCCTTCATATCTTCATTATTGTTATAATCATACTCGTGGTAGGTCATAATCTGTTATGCTCTTTCCTATGCATTCTAGGAAGATATTGATGCAAGCTAATGTTTTTGAAATTTGGTTTTCCAGTGAGACATCTTGTTTTCTAAAGTCGTCGGATAATGCTTTAAAATTTTCTTCCCATAACTTCTTCACACAAGTTGGTTGGCAATAAATCAACACTGTCGCAAAAAGTCTTCGTAATTCTGAAGGCATTTGAAAGTTTGCCGCTTCATTTAGACGTTCTGAAATACTATTATCTGTTTCCAATAATCCTCGTTTCTCTGCAGATTCTTTGAAAGTTGCACACTTTATTTCATTAAAAGAGAGTAGGTCATCAAACGATGTTGGCCCAGGAACATGATTCGGCAATAACCGTAGATAGTAATGTTCTCCTTCAATAGGATTGGCAGTATTGATTCGACCAATCTACAATTGTTTCCGTCTTTTCATCCACTTCTTTCCTGTATTGTTCCATACATAGTGTTCCGAAAATTCTTTGTACAAGTATTTTCGTGCATCTTTATCTTTCCTGATCATTTAAAAAAAAGTCAAAATTGTATCTAGAATTTTTTTATTATCTAAAAAAAATTTGCTTGTAAACTTTAGATAATTCAAATAATACAATCAAACCAGTTTTGGTCAAAGAATTCGGTCAACATTGTCTTTGAAAAGTAATCATGTTGTACCAAATCTTTTAAATTTTGATTTTCTGCATAATACACATAATGGCTTTTAGAAAGATGTAATTGCAAATTCCTAACTGAAGGATACATCTCATTAAGATCAAACTCAAAGATTCTCCATATAGCTTCTGGTGCCGATACCCATCTTGCATCTTAGAATTGTTGGATCTCGTCAATAGTAGTTTCTTTATCAGCAGTAGTTTCTTTATCAGAAGGTGTAATTCGTAATGACACTCGATCATGACCTTTATAAAGATATTTATAAAGATATTTAACTGCGCTTATCCCAGAACATATTTCAATATTTATGTGACAGTTGTATTGAGTCGATAAGTATGGATTATATGAAACTACCCATCGATTATCGAGCATATGATTTCTTACTTTGGCTTGTTGCCCATTATTTCTTCTCCTATAAATTGGGTATGAATCCTTTCCTTGAGAAGTCTTTTCACAAAACTGTTTCGGATAGTTGTCCTTGCAAGCTCTCTTCCTCATGCATACATTTGTCTTTTTAAGAATTCCACATGGGCCATGCATCATATGCTTCACAACTAATGCATACAGCTCAGCATACTTAATGCTATTTGGAATTTCTGCACATACCATTTTGTCATACATGTCAGGAGTAGATATCTCATATCCATGCTTCATTATGACTAAAATATAGGCATGTAGCAACCCTCTCTTCTGAAATTCAATAACATGAACATGGGCAATTATATGTCCAAAAATAAATTTTTTGAAAAGTTGGTCTTTTAGATCTTGTAACTTGACTTGAAAGATTCGTGATACTAAATCTGGCCTGTCTTGACTATGTTGTCCTGGCTTTAACTCATCATGAATTTCTTTCCATTCGGAATTGCAAGTCATAGTTATAAACAAATCAGGTCTACCATATTTTTGAACCAACGCCATTGAGTCCAAATATCTGCGTCTCATATCCTTGGTCCACCAATAAATGATGCCGGGAGTATTAATCTCTGACCAACAATTTTCCCTCTTGTTTCACCTGCTAACACACTGTCAACTACACCTTTGTATAATTTTGCACGAATTTTTTTTTGGCCACCATTCCGAAAGAAGTCCAGTCTTGTTGTTTCCATTTTTATGTACATATCAACTAAAAATTGTTGCGATAATCTTCCAGCATAATGGATGGGGCAAAAAATATTCTCTCGAATTTGAAGTTTATAGCAATAATATTCTCTGCAAGATACTCTATTTTTACTTCCTTTAAGAATATCACTTTCTTCTCTGTCAAAAATTTCATTTTCAGATGTCAATTCAACCCTATCATTCTGTTTAATGACATCACTTGTATATTGACATTTTCTCTTAATATTTTGGTGCCATCCAACTTCTCCGTAAGGAAAAAGCAATGGATACTGTAAAGGATCATAGCATCCAAAGTAATGTTTCACTATTCGATGCAATCCGGAGCGTGAATTAATGAGAATATCTCGGCCATCAACTGGTGATGAATCATTTCCTTCAATACATATTGTCGCCACTTGATCTGATGTTGGAGTATTATATACTCTTTGATCAACTTGAGCATTACACTTGATAACAATATCATGGCTATCTGCATATTGATTATCCTTCATTGAACGAAAAAATTTGCCATAAGGATTGACTGATAATATTTCCAATAACTTTTTAACCAATATTTTATCAACATTTGCTGAAGGTATTGCACTAACTCTGTTTTCAACCTCATTCTTAGTGTCATAAATATACAACTGAAGGTATCGTGGTGCACTGTCACTTTTGGCTTTAGAAGGTAAGGTGTGATAAACTTGTCCTTGAACTCTGAATGTATAGATTCCTTTCTTTGAGTTAGCTAGATTATGGTCTAACTTAACACCAAATGATGTAAAAAAGAATATGCTATTGTATGCACGTATTTTATTTCTGAATTCTTTTGATTCCTCATCCAAAGAAGTATATAAAGCTTTTAATGCTTCAGGTACAACAATAGGAGTCAACCTAATTTGTCCGTTATAGCAACAAAATGCTGGAGTCTCATATTGAAATACTTTTGCAAAACAATAAGTGCAAAACGGGGTTTCTTCAATATATGCAATTCAGAGCATGAAGGATCATAATCATCATTTTCATTGATAATATTGTTTGTTGTACCATCTGTTTCAATAAACTATTAAGTTAGTTTTTTTTTTATTTAAATATGTTAGTCTAATACAAACTCAAAAGTAGTTGTTACTGACCTTCATTTATAGAATTTGATGTATTGAGTTGAGCCGTCAACAAACAACTTTTCTTCCTTTGCCTTTTATTGTCAGGTTTGTCATTCGAAGATTGATTTTTTCGTTTTCTTTGCTCAAGAGTCATGTTAGCATATCTTCTCCTATTATAGTCTCTCTTTGCTTGAATTTCCATCTTCAAAATTTCAGCAACAAAATTTAATATAACACTACTTGAAGGTTACACTGCTTACAAAACTGTCGCAAAACAAACATTTTACCATCAGATAAATATTTGAAAGTACTAAGCAAACAAGTAATACAAGAATGAGAGAGTTGTATAATATAAAGGTTATGGGAATACAAGTACCAAGCAAACAAGTAATACAAGTACTGTAAGCAAACAAGTAACACAAGTACTAAGCAAACAAATAATACAAAAAGAACCCATGAATTTATCTACTATCACATATATTATCTCAAATTCCCAAAGTAATAAACGTTCAATCAAGCCCATAAACTTAAATATGATCACAAACTTCCTTCAAGTTATTCATAAATAATCATAGAAATCAAAACTTTTTGTTCATATTCATCGCATTGTTCATCACGCACCGATCAATATAAATCAGAATTAAAAAAAAAGAATAAGGAGGATACCGATGGTGGTGGTGGTGGTGGTGGTTTGGGGGGGGAGTGGTCTGCGTCAATCGTCGGATGCGGGAAAGTGTGGCGGCGCGCAGATCAGGGCAACGGAAGGAGGCCCGGGGGTTGATGGAATCAGAAAAAAAAATTAAAAAGAGAATAAGGAGGATGCCGATGGTGGTGGTGGTGTTTGGGGGGGTAGGGAGGGGTTGTCGACGTCAGGCATCGGATGCGGTCCATGGCGGCACGCGGATCAAAGCAGCGGAAGCAGGCCGGAGAGTTGTTGGGGTTATCTATTAGGATTTGGGGGGTGTTATAGATGGGAATACATACAGAAGATAGGAAAAAAGCATTGCACGTGTAATACACGTTCTTATTAAGTTATTTAATCCGAGCCTTTAATCGTGGAGATCAATATAATAGATCGACGATCTAGATCTTCTCCTGACAGATTTTTTTTTATATTGTGGCTTTTATAATAGAAATAGCATTAGACTAACATCACTCAGCCCCTATATTTACTGATCAAGAAATTGTCATTACAATGTCATTACAATATCAAAGCACAATCAAATTTATAATTAAAAAAAAATCAAACCAACAAAAGAAGCAAACAACAATGTGATAAGTGATTAAGCAATCAAACAACCGTACAACTAAAAATAATAACACTTACAAGATCATCACCACAGCAGGAGATAATCCTCGCGGCTGACAAGGCATAGTTCATCCCATGTACCAAGTCCTCGATCCTCCCACTTTGGTCCAGGAACGGCGACACAAACGGCAGCTCCAATCTCTCAGCTGCCCCCAATTCAATCCAAATCAAATTTTTTAATACAAATCAATAACCGATTTTTAAAGAAAATAAAAAATTAAAGGAGCAAATTGTAGTAGGTACCAAGGCAGTCGACGATGATGCAGCCGTGGGAGAAGAGGCCAATGGGGAGATGGGAGTCAAAGTCACGGCCGTAGGGCTCGTGGTTGGATCGGGCGAGGGTGGAGAGGAAGTTGTTGGTGTCGGCATCGATGGGGGATTGCCAAGACGAGGAGGGCGGGGGGGTCAGTTGTCTCTTGGAAGAATGTGACGATCTTGGAGTATGGATAGGGTTAGGCTTAGGGTTTGGAGGATTGGAGGGATAGGGGGTTTCGGATTAGGAAGGAGCGTCAGGATTGGGATGGAATTGGAGTTAGGATTTGGGTTTGGGTTTTGAGAGATTGAGATATATGGGGAAATTGGGGAGAAATCTGGAGAGAAGAAAGATCTGGATTTGGGGGGAGATATCGGGAGAGAAGAGACAGAGATGATAAGTGTTATTATGATATTAATTAAAGATATATATATATATAAGCATTGCACATATAATACACGTTCTTATTAAGTTATTTAATCTGAGCCGTTAATCGTGGTGCTGAATATAATAGATCGACGGTCCAGATCTTCTTGGACTTATGGGGTACTATCGAAGGTTTGTGAAGGACTACGGAAGCATCGCAGCACCACTCACTCAGCTATTGAGGAAAAATGCATTTAAGTGGTCGATTGAAGCTACCCAAGCCTTCGACAGGCTCAAGAAGGTAGTCACTACCACACCAGTCTTGCAAGCACCAGTTTTTTCCAAACCCTTCGTCGTAAAGACAGATGCATCCAAGGAAGGCATCGGCGCAGTTCTAATGCAAGATCACCATCCCATCGCATACATGAGTAAGGCACTTAAGGGGAAGAATTTGTCACTTTCAACATATGAGAAGGAAGTCATGGCTATTCTGCAGGCGATCAAGCAATGGCGACACTATCTTTTAGGGAATGTATTTGTGATCCGAACCGACCAACAAAGCATTAAGCATATTCTTGAACAAAAGATTAACACGAAAATACAAGAGACCTGGTTGTGGAAGCTACTAGGACTCACGTTTACAGTCGAATACAAAAGTGGAGCTCTAAACTCTATTGTCGATGGTCTTTCGAGGAAAACAGGGCATTCGGAAGCCTGATTTAAGATCTCAGTGGTCCTACCCCAATGGATTGAAGACATCAAGCAATTGGTGGTGCACGATGTTTATTATCAGCAGTTGGAAGAGAGGAGAAGCAGCGGGAACTTAGACCCACAACTCTACAGGTTTGTTGGAGGCCTGTGGTATTATAAAGGGAGGATTCTCATCAGCCCAAATGCAGAAGTGCGGAAGCTGATCTTCCACGATCTGCATTCCTCAACGTCGGGGGGACATTCTGGGTATCATAAGACGTTACATCGGATCAAGAGGTCTTTCATTTCGGAAGGGATCACGAAAGATGTGAAACTGAGAATTAAAGAATGTCTAATTTGCCAAAAGAACAAGTATGAAACCCTCCTTCCCGCGGGTTTACTTCACCCTCTTCCAATTCCTGAGAAGGTGTGGGAAGATATTTCCATGGACTTCGTCGAGGGATTACCCAAAAGCGGAGGGAAGAATGTTGTTATGGTAGTGGTGGATCATCTCACAAAGTATGCTCATTTTGTCGAAATTGCTCACTCATACACTGTAGAGTCAATTGTGCAAATCTTCATTGATCAAGTGTATAGACTCAACGGAATGCCACGGAACATCGTAAGTGACAGGGATCCAATATTTATGAGCAAGTTCTGGAAGGAATTCTTCGCTCTCCAACAGTGCAAACTCCGGCATTCCACTGCGTACCACCCACAGAGCGATGGGCATACAGAAATAGTGAATAAAGCTTTGGAGCTTTACTTGAGATATCTGAGCTGTAACACCCCGCAAAATTAGAAATTACAATTTTGCCCTCGTGTGTTACGCACGTGTATTATGTAACGTGTTTTCATCCCGTATTTTTATTACCGACTATTTATATATTTTCAGTATTGATTTTTTCCTATTTTGAGTCAACAAAAATATAATATTTCGACATTTGTATTCTACGTGCTTTCTACGTGTTTTCAATACCCGTATTAATTACATATTTTCCGTCGCTACGGATGATAATTTCTGGATTTCAATTATTCATTTTATGTTTTTAAATCTACTTTATAAAACGAAAATTCAATTTTCCCCTATTTTAATTAAAATGCATTTTCGATTTTCTTCACGTATAATGCACGTGCTTTCTACGTGTTGTGATTTCATCATAAAATATATGTAAATTAGTAAATGTAATTTTTCCTATATTGTTTTCGATTATATTTAATAACCTTTCATCAATAAAGTCGATTTTCGCATTTTCATGTTTTCACGTGCGATGCACGTGTTTCGATGCACGTATTTAAACGTATTTGTTTTTCAAAATAAATTCTGGAGTGTATAACACGCCGTAATTTCGAATTAAAAACATAATAGTATATATACCTTGGAATATGTGGCTGATAGTATATGTTATAAATGTTTGTATGAGAAATATATAATGGAGTTGGAAAAATTGACAGTATGGAAGATATATATTGAAATATATGTTGAATGATGTAATGGACTGTGCATTTGTGATGGTCTTTGGTCTTCTATGTGATGTGGCAATTCCATAGGTCCACCCGGGAGTGACTTGGAGCCATTGGCTGTGCATACTTTGAAGAGAATGTGTAGTATTGAAATAAGTTGGAATGGTGTTTTGACGTGGGAGCCCACACGGGATGGAGACGGCGTGTGCATGTGTACATACACACACACATGCTAACCCGGATGGTACCCAGGATAGGCCTGTACATGTAGGGGAGAGGAAGAGGTAGAGGTTATGGGAGTTACAAATGTGAAGAGGTGGACAAATGAAAAGATGGGAGTCTGGGAAGTTATGAAATGTGAAAGGTTGGAGATTAATTTTAGTAATTTATTAGGTGTGTAATTTTGTAATTTGAACCCTAGCAAAATTCTATAAATAGCCCCATCCTCTTCTCTTTTGTCCACACCAAAAATAAATAAATAAGAATAAGAAAGAAAGAGAGAAAAGAAAAGAGAAGAAAGAAAGAAAGAAAGAAAGAAAGAAAAAAAAAAAAAAAAAAAAAAAGAGAGAGTGACAGTTTGTGTTTGGAGGAGTTTTTCTAGAAGAAGAAGACCAAGAAAGTGCTAGAGGAGCTAAGAGGGCTTCAAGCAAATTGTTCGATCTACAACTAAGGTGGGTGTCTCCTACTTTCTAATTTTTTAGAATGTGCATGCTAATAAAAATGAATGAGTAGTTTTGAGGTGATAAAATAGAATAACTATACTATGAATGTGGTGAGACTAATAGTGAATCATGCTATGTTGACAAATGGATTAACATTATGTTTGTGGGTGATCCTATGCTTTCTAATTGTAGAAATTGCATGCTAATTATTTTATATGACTAGTATGAATTGAATGTAATATGTGTAGATAAGAATCCATGCTAGCATAACATGCAATATTTTTGTTGAAGCTTAGTAATTGATTGTTACCATGCTAGAAAAGAAGAGTGCAACTAAAGAAATAATTATATGGACCATATTAGACTGTTTGCAAATTTATGTTTGTCAAATGTGTGATAGGTATGAGTAATTGTGAGAGAATATTGTATTTTCGACATATACTTTAGAAACATATGCTTAAGAAGAAAAAGAAAAGAGAAAAAAATAAATAAATAAATTCGATTGACATGTCGACATATGTTAAAAATACAAGTTTTCGCATGAAAGTAACCCTTGAGATATCCATGGTTGATTTAGAGACACATTTTGTTTTTAGCACAAAAATTTTAATTAGTATGATGATGGACTAGTTTTTAATAAACATGATTTCTACATTTTTGAGTTTCGAGAAGAAATGCAAACTTTTATAAAGAAAGGAAAATATATTAGAAAATGAAGACATATTCTAAAAATAAGTTTGAACTTGTTGATTATTATTTTTAAGATTTCATCTCAGTCCAAAAGTGAGGTTTATTCCAATGTCCTAAAGGATTGGATTATTGGGTAAACAAGTTTTATTAGAAGAAACCAAATTCGTAATAGTATAAACAAAAGTACATTAGTAAAATTCCTAAACAGAAGTACACTTGGACATACTGGTTAGCCAGTGCACTACAGAGCACTGTTTATAAGAGGTCTTGGGTTCGAATCTTGATAGTCACCTTTTATTTTGATTTACTCAATAAAAATCCGAATCTGTACCGGTGTTATAAAAATGATTTTTATCCAATTCATGACACAAGTCCACCATGGACTTAGTGGCTAGTCAGCTGGCCTTTGGGCGTTGCTGTTGTGTTCACTGACCCGGGTTCGAAACTGATGCCCACCTTTTTTTTTATTGTTTTGTTTTCATCTTCAAAGAAATATCTTCATGGGCTTACTGACTTTGAGAAAAAGATTCACTTTTCTTATAAAGTTACATAAATAATTTATTAAGAATAGTTTTAAATTTTAATATTGTATTTTTTTTTGAGAAAGTGACAAAGAAGTTGAAATAATAAATGCACTTTGTTTCCAAAATTATTTTTTGAATAAATAATTCTTTTGAATAAAAGAAAAATATGTAACATGATTATCTCGTTATAAACAATCCCTTTTGTTGAGTAAGAATGCTAAATGAGATTAAAAGTTTGTGTGAATTCATATAAAGTTTGGAAATAAATTATTTATAACTTGTTTGACTTGACAAGATCATGTAAATATGTTTATTTGTTGACGAGATCATGTAAATATGCTTGTTTGTAGTCGCGAACTTTTATGTGATTAATGTTTCCCAAAAAGAGATTTGAATTTATGCCATAGACTCATGAAAAGAATTGATGTCTTAGAAATATAGTGAATGAATTGAATGATGTTAACAAGACCTATACCAAGTTGTGAATAGATAAAGAGTACTTTGAGTTAAGACATGTTTGATGAAGGGTATATGTACCCATGTGTCTTGTACATGAAAGTTTATGATGCAGAGTTAGTAAGACCTCGGTACCGGCATTATTGAAAGAAAGGATTTGAGAAATGATTTGGATATATGGCTAAGGAGCCATCTCGTATTTGTTGATTAAGTTCGGTAGGAGGTAAAATTAATTCTATGAGTGAAAATTATTCATGTCTTAAACTTAAGAAAATTTAGGCACATAAGTGAAGATGTAGTAAACTTAGGGAAACGTAAGTGGGGTGCTTTATATAGTCGGCGGTGGACTCCAAGACTATAGACCCAGTTGGTGGACTGAGGTTGCCCTGTGGGAGACGGATTATTATATTTTAATCCGGGACTATGAGGACGGGTCAGCGGTGGACTCCGGGATCTTGAGTAGTCGGACGGATGGGTTTTGTGTTTACCGTCTCCAATGTATATATATATACTGGGCTAGAGGGTCACATATGGGACGATTCGCACGATGTGGAATCTGTTATAACAGCCTGCGGTGGACTCCAAGGCTGGGATTCAAATTCGTAGAATAGTCTGAACTTTGTTTTGCTACTGGGTAGTTTTCATGGCGAGGGATCGAGCCCTTTATTGTGGAGAACGTAGGCACTTGCCCTCGGATCTATGTAGTATGGGATGCATAGAATCCGAACAAGTGTGCATTAGTGTCATCCTAGTGTAGGATTGTGTGCATTAGGCATTAAGGCATGACATACACTTATGTTTAGAATAATCACCTTTGACACTTTAATTGTTCATTCAATCTTTTTGTGATTTGTTAAAGTATGAGATCGTTATACTATTCCCGGCATAGAGAGGATAGTCGTGTATAACATTTCGTCAGTTGTAAGTAACTGACGAGCCCACAGATTAACATGCAGGTGAAAGGACCATTCATGGAGTTATAAAGTGGATATGCTATTACTATTTGAAAGTTAAAGAAGTTGCAAATGATGTAAAATTGTACAAGTTATATTTTGTTTTCAATTGTTGTAAGTTTTATTCTTCCGCTGTGTAAAAACCAAGTGTAAAGGAACTCTGATGTAATATTGAAAAGTTTTAAAATTTCCTTGTAAAATTGTACGAAGTGAAGTAAAGATCCTGTGAAATCTCGAATTTATCCTTATATGTAAATTCGAGGCGTTACATGAGCGGTCAGAAGCCTAGGGAGTGGAGCAAATTATTGGGTTGGGCGGAGTTCTGGTACAATACCAATTGTCATGTTTCCACCGGCATCACACCTTTTCAAGGAGTATACGAGCAACCACCTCCGACCTTGCTTCGTTATGTTCCAGGCACGGCAGTGATGGAAGAGGTAGAAGAAGGATTACTCTCGGATGCGGGAAAGTGTGGCGGCGCGCAGATCAGGGCAATGGAAGGAGGCCCGGGGGTTGATGGAATCAGAAAAAAAATTTAAAAGAGAATAAGGAGGATGCCGATGGTGGTGGTGGTGGTTGGGGCGGCGTCAGGCGTCGGATGCGGTCCGTGGCGGTGCGCGGATCAAAGCAGCGGAAGCAGGCCAGGGGGTTGCTAGGGTTATCTATTAGGATTTGGGGGGTGTTATAGATGGGAATACTTACAGAAGATAGGAAAAAAGCATTGCACGTGTAATACACGTTCTTATTAAGTTATTTAATCCGAGCCTTTAATCGTGTAGATCAATATAATAGATCGACGGTCTAGATCTTCTCCTGACAGATTTTTTTTTAATTATGGCTTTTATAATAGAAATAGCATTAGACTAACATCATCACTCAGCCCCTATATTTACTGATCAAGAAATTGTCATTACAATATCAAAGCGCAATCAAATTTATAATTAAAAAAAATTCAAACCAACAAAAGAAGCAAACAACAATGTGATAAGTGATTAAGCAATCAAACAACCGTACAACTAAAAACAATAACACTTACAAGATCATCACCACAGCAGGAGATAATCCCCGTGGCTACCAAGGCATAGTTCATCCCATGTACCAAGTCCTCGATCCTCCAGCTCTGGTCCAGGAACGGCGACACAAATGGCAGCTCCAATCTCTCAGCTACCCCCAATTCAATCCAAATCAGATTTTTTAATACAAATCAATAACCGATTTTTAACGAAAATAAAAAATTAAAGGAGCAAATTGTAGTAGGTACCAAGGCAGTCGACGATGATGCAGCCGTGGGAGAAGAAGCCAATAGGGATATGGGAGTCAAAGTCACGGCCGTGGGGCTCGCGGTTGGATCGGGCGAGGGTGGCGAGGAAGTTGTTGGTGTCGGCGTCGATGGGGGAGTCGCCAAGACGAGGAAGGCGGGGGGGGTCAGTTGTCTCTTGGAAGAATGTGACGATCTTGGAGTATGGATAGGGTTAGGGTTAGGGTTTGGAGGATTGGAGGGATAGGGGGTTTCGGATTGGGAAGGGGCGCCAGGATTGGGATGGAATTGGATTTGGGTTTGGGTTTTGAGAGATTGAGATATATGGGGAAATTGGAGAGAGATCTGGAGAGAGGAAAGATCTGGATTTGGGGGGAGATATCGGGAGAGAAGAGACAGAGATGATAAGTGTTATTATGATATTAATTAATTATATATATATATATATATATATATATATATATATATATATATATATATATATATATATATATATATATATATAGAGAGAGAGAGAGAGAGAGAGAGAGAGAGAGAGAGAGAGAGAGAGAGAGTGAGAGAGTGAGAAAATTAAATAAATAAATGAGTTGTTTTGGGGGGGGGGGGGGGGAATGTGTTTTGTGAGGTTAGATCTGAGCTTTTAATTTTGGGGGGATTGAAGGAAAGTTACTTAATAGCTTTTTTGTGTGTTTTATTATATAAACTAGATTTTCTCGTGGGCACGTGCCTACGGCACGTCTTCGGAACGATACAAAACACGAAAAGCCATGTAAACAGTAAAACAATAATTATGTAGCTCAAGTTTGAATAGTATGACAATAATTAGTTATAAATAAAAGTCTATGTTTCCATTAGTCAATGTTGAAAAATAATTATAAATGGGGGTATAAAATCTAACTTTTTAGAACTTTAAGTGTGAAAAATAATGAAATTTAATTGTTGAAGAAATCTTTGCTATTAAAAATTCTGAAAATTTACAAAACCGAAATCTTAAAATCTAAATGTCTAAGTAAATAAAAAAAGAATGGGATAGAGAGATATATATATAGAGAGAAAGAGAGAAATATGAAAAAGTAAAGAGAGAAGAGATAGATAGTAATAAAGTAATGAGTTTTTTAGGTGAATTTTTTTTGTTTTTGGGTTTGAAATTTTGGAGAAAAAATGTGTTTTGTAAGGTTTGATATGGGCCTTTGATTTTGGGGGGATTGATTGTGAGTCACTTGATAGCTTTCTTTGTAATTTATTATATAGATTGTTTTTATTTTTTAAAATTTAACAAATATTGAGAACGCCCACAACAGTTCGTTATCTATCTATCTCTACTACTATAATGGGAGAAGGCCTTAGTGTAATTTGTCCTTAACCCAACCCGTGCAACGCACATCCTGGTAGTTTTTTTTTGCCCTTTTTATTCCCCCAATTTTTCCCACGTGCACAGCACGTGTATAATACTAGTATAATAAAACACAAAGAAAGCTATCAAGTGGTTCTCCTTCAATCCCCCAAAAATCAAAGGCCCATATCTAACCTTATAAAACATATTTTCCCCCCAAAAGTTTCCCTCAAAAACTCAAATTCAAATTCCCACCCAAAACAACTCCTATATTTATTTAATTGTTTTTCTTTTCTCTCTCTCTATCCCTCCCTCTTCTATTCAAAAAATTAAGTAGATAAAATTTTTTAAAAAAAATTAAAATAAAAAATTTAAAAACTAAAAAATTTACAAATTTAAAAACTTTTTAAAAAGTTCAAAAAAAAATCAAAAAAATCATATAATATATATTTTTTTCTGAACTCCAAAAGTTTCTCATATAATATATTTGTTACTTCAATTAATTTGCTCGACCTTCAAATTTTTTTATATGATCAAATACAGTGTACCGTTCCGAAGACGTGCCGTGGGCACCTACCTGTTAACGAAAACCTAGTATTTTTTTAAATTTGTAAAATATGGGTAACGACTAGACATGCTCTTACCTGTACTATCTGTTGTGGACCACGGTTCAATTTCGAGGCCCACTGTTTTAAACCATAAGAGCATCCACAGTCGTTATTCTCATTTGCCAAAATATGGCAGCTACAGTAATAGCATATAGAGGAGTATACTGCAGTCGTCGTTTCTCAAATTTTTCTCATTTGGCAAAAGACCAAATTACCCCTGAACTTTTAAATTTGTTCAATAGAGATCGAAGGGCAAATTGGGAAAAAAAAACCCCAAAAAGAAAAAAAAAAAAGGGAAAATACCCCCGGACGGGGTATCTTCTCCCGGACGGGAGAAGACTCCCCGTCTGGGGATTTTTTCCCAAAAAAATGATTTTTTAAAAGGTAAGGACGGGGTATCATTCCCCGTCCGACCCTTTTTTAAATTAAAAAAAATATTAAAATCGCTCGGACGGTATATGATTTCCCGTCTTCTATATTTGAGAATTCTTACTTTCGTTTCTCAAATTTGAGAAACAGATTTGAGACGAATGGGAAAAATGGCATATATAGCAAACGAGTGCAGCGCACCGTTTGCTATAATATGGGAAAATGGGAGAAATAGAAAACGACTGTGGATGCTCTAAGGGACCTAATGGTGTACTATAAAAAGATTCCTTTTGCTGTAGTGGGGCCCTCACCACAGGTCCAAAAAATTCCAGTGGGTCCCTGTATTTTGGCACTAGTGGTTACTTTCTTGTCTGCTGTTGGAGTAGCACTGCAGATGTGGAATAACTTTTTTTTAGTATACACTATACACTAATAAGGACAGAGTAAACCAAGTGAAATGTCAATGACCTTAATCTTCCCTTGTTTTATTTGATCATCAATCTAATCTATACACACCTTAGCACATGCAACACTACTTATGATCATATCTGCAGGGGATCGAAGGATACTCATAGTTGGGGTTTCCAGGTTGGATCAAGAGTTTCCTGATTCTGAAAAAGGGTTTCAAAGGCCAATGAGCCGTTTAACAGTTGTTTCATAGGCAACAACCTCATACTCAAATTCCGGTTAGACAAATGATGTGAGGATCATACCCATAGAGTTTTGTTTCCCGATCTTTATGAACAAGCATCTCAACTGCATATCACGGATACCAAGACTTGGAAAAGGGCACTTGGTGACCTTCATTCAAAGCTCACTTAAGCGAGGAATTCCAACTTAGACTAGAGGAACTCTAAATCTACATTACACAGTCAGGTGTGCGTTGCTCCTATGGCCCAGATCAGAAGTCCTGGGGGTTGAAAAATAATTGCTCATTTACGGTACGCTCGTTCTATAGCCGCATTCATTTTAGATGAAGTAGGTCGACCTTATTCTCGAAGACCAAGGCACCATTGAAAATAAAATCCTTTATTTGTCTTGTTCTCAGCGATGTGATCCTGAATTGGGAGAATATGGCTAAAAAACAGTCGAACATTGTGTCGACTGGAGATTATGCAATATAAACATGGAAACGAGCGATCACCCCATAGGGTATGAGGACATGTGGATAGGCCTCAGGTTCGCTAACGAGAGACACAAAATGAGGAAAGGGTGCTATATTGTCATTGCCGCAACGAGCTAGGTTTTATAGATGAATAGAAATAACTTTTATTTTTGTGGAACTAATAGTAGTATTTTTGGTAACTTAACTTACATTATGTATCTCATTTTCTTTTGGCCTATAGTTGAGGCGGCGGGTCCGAGCTGAAGAATAGTAGTACATTCTAGGTGGACGAGTATGACGATGAGGAGATTGTGATCGGTCCAACTCTGAACTGAGCGGCGCACGACAAATCAAATGCCCACCCCTCCAGGGTTATGTTGGAGGGATCTTATTCTGCTGTTTATATTGGTCATGTTGTTTTCTGCTTTATATTTTTGTAATGTCCCACCCTCTCATGTATGATTGGAGATTTTTAAATTTTATTTCAACACTTTAAGATGTTAAACATCCACTCTTCTATGTATGAGTGGAGGAGCTATGTTTTATTTTATGTTCGATACGATATTGCATATCTGGTTGGCTCTATATTAATAAAATATGCTGGTCATACTTTACCTTTTTTCTTTATATATATATATATATATATAGTCCCCTTCGGTTGCACACTACTTTGGTGAGCACTCCGTGAGCACTCATGAAAAAAGACCCTATGAAAAATTCGAATCGTTCATATTGTTCTATATGCCTAAGATAGCCTAACAATAAAAAAATCAAGTAATTTGAAGTTCATTTGCCCATCCATCATGCTCTTAGAATTTTCAGCCATACAATTTTGGGATGATGTAAATCATGGACAAATGAATTTCAAATTAATTGATTTTTTATTGTTAGGCTATCTTAGGTATATAGAACAATATGAGCGGTTCGTGAGGGCTCACGGAGTGCTCACCAAAGTAGTGTGCAACCGAAGATTTCTCTCTCTCTCTCTCTATATATATATATATAGAGAGAGAGAGAGAGAAATCTTCGGTTGCATGATTTACAACCGAAGATTAATTTGAAATTCATTTGTCCATGATTTACATCATCACAAAATTGTATGGCTGAAAATTCTAACAGCATGATGGATGGAGAAATGAACTTCAAATTATGTGATTTTTTATTGTTAGGCTATCTTAGGCATATAGAACAATATGAGCGGTTCGGATTTTTCATAGGATCTTTATTTCACGAGTGCTCACCAAAAGTAGTGTGCAACCGAAGGGGACTCTCTCTCTCTCTCTCTCTCTCTCTCTCTCTCTCTCTCTCTCTCTCTCTATATATATATATATATATATATATATATATATATATATATATATCAAAATCTTCTATTGTGCACCACCCCTCCGTGTGCACTCGTGTACACTTGGCCTTTCCGTCTTCGTATCAACGATCCGAACCGTTCACATTGATCTACACATCTAAATTAGTCTAAATATGTCAAATCAAATCATTTGAAATTCATTTGCCCATCCATCATGTGCTATAAAAATAATGATTTTCAGTCATATAATTTTGTAACACTTCAATGGATGGGCAACTGAATTTCAAATTATATATATATATATATATATATATATATATATATATATATACTCGGCATTTCCGTCTTCGTATCAACGATCCGAACCGTTCACATTGATCTACACATCTAAATTAGTCTAAATATGTCAAATCAAATCATTTGAAATTCATTTACCCATCCATCATGTGCTATAAAAATAATGATTTTCAGTCATATAATTTTGTAACACTTCAATGGATGGGCAACTGAATTTCAAATTATATATATATATATATATATATATATATAATTAAAAAAAAAATAGTCTCAATTTTATTAATTCACCTCCCTTAGTAAATTTAACAGCACAATGCTTACCTATTCCGTGACATTGACCCTGGATGTTCTCAAAATGGGTGTTGCAGACTGAGTGAGTTAAAGAATGGACCGTATAACCACTGTTGTATCTTAATATCTACTATTATTAATGGGAGAGTTTGTCATTTTGTCACTTTGAGTTTGTAACCTGATATGGCTAAAAATGGGGTTAAATCGGAACCGTCCAGATTAGGCACGAATCTTGAAGCTCGGGGGTAAAACGGTAATTTCACATACAAGCGGATCCAAAGCGGGTACTGGATCTCCTTCTCACAAATCAAATAACCCACGAATGGGTCCGCTCCAATTGGGTACGGGTCCCGACCCGAAGCGAGCCCAAACCAACAAGAGACAAATCAGGGCCACTGATTTGACCAAGTCAACGGGCCTGATTTGCTTTCACCGGGAATCAAGGGGTTAGTTTCCTAAACAGACTGTGAGGATTTTTCTCCTAGCAGTTACACAGGGAACCAGGCCTCTAATCACTCCCCAGGCGACTATAAATACCTCCCCTCTACCACTGTGACCAGGTTAATCACTTTTTCACCACCTTAAGCTCTTTCTTTAATCCCCACTGGTTACTGACAAGAGCGTCGGAGGGTGCGTCGCCGGAATCAACCCCGGTGTCTCGCACTTCCTTGCAGGTTGCGGCAGGAGCAAGAAGGCTTGGGTCAGCTGTTCAGGTTTTCTCGAACTCACAAATTCTATCTGTTTACCCCCACACCGAAATCAGCGGTAACAGATTGGCGCCGTCTGTGGGAAGAACCACACGAACAGCCTCAGCCCCTTCCTTGTCGTCCTCTCCAACCATGCCTCCAAAGAAGGTCAGATCTAGAGGGTCCAATCGCGGGACCAATCCTGCCGACCCTACAGAGGAAGCCCCTGCCAACCCTATTCCACAGCCCGAACTTCCTCCACCGGCTCCGCAGGGCCAACCTCCTCTTCCCAAACAGCAACCGACCAATGGCCTTGCCGGTCATAACGGTCGGAGACAGAAGCAGCCCCTCAACCCGGACCATGTCTCGATCCATAATGAGTCCTCGGACTCAATGGCTTCTCATCACCCCGACCTCCGCCACACGATCCTGAACCGCCAGAAAGATGAGGACCTCCGCACCCACCTAGATGAGAGGCGGGCCCGAGAGGGAGCCTCTCGCCAGCATCGTGGTGAGCGGTCGCCTCACCGCCGAGAGGGCAGACGGTCTCCGGATCGAAGGGGCCGAGCGGCATCGCCCGAGCGCCGAAGGAAAAGGCCACATTCCCCCGCAGATCGGCATCATCGCAGGAACAACGACGCGCCCATCACTCGCGCTGAGTTCCTACAATTTCAAGACACCGTACTGCAGGCTCTCAATCTTCGGCAGAACATCCAAGATGCCCAGAGGGCCCCAATGCCCCCGAGGGCTCCCAGTCCTCGTCGCCGGACCCGAAGTCCTTCCCCGGCTCCCAGCCGCCAGCAGCAGCACTACAGTCCTCGCCGATCCCAGGACTACCGACGCCGCAGTCCCCGCTCCCCTTCCTATGAGGAAGAGTCCGGGGGATCGTATGATTACCATCGGAGGGACGATGCCCTCAACCGCCGTCTTCATGAGGTGGAGAGGCGCATTGGTCGCATGGACAGAGAGGAGGAGTCTCGAGCAGGAACCGTCCGCCCCAGCCGACTCCCTTTTTCTCGGTCGATCATGAAGGCCCACATACCGAGGGGTTTCAAACCTCCGCAGTTTGAAACGTACTCAGGGGAATCCGACCCAGTTGATCACGTCGAAAGCTTCAAGACCCTGATGCTGATCCATCAAGCTTCCGACGCCGTGCTCTGCAGGACCTTCCCCGCCACCCTCAGGGGGTCGGCTCGGGAATGGTATTCCAGACTCGCTCCCTCCTCCATCTTCTCGTTCGAGCAGTTTGAAACCCTGTTCATAACTCACTTCGTGAGTAGCAGGCGAGCTGAGAAGACAAGCCTCTCCCTACTGAACCTGCGGCAGGAAAGGGAAGAGAAGCTGCGGGACTATGTGAAGAGGTTCACCGCAGAGGTCAGGTCTATCACCTCCTTAAACTAGTCAGTGGCGACTGTGGCGTTCCAGTCGAACGTCCTCAATGCCAACCTCCGATCGTCCCTAGCCAAGAAGCCCCCGCATAACTTCGCCGACCTCCTCCTGAGGTGCGAGAAGTATATCCGAGCAGAGGAGGCTGAAGCCCTCCCGAGCTTCGGGGGGTCCTCCTCCGGGTCGAAGAGGAAGGCGACGGGAGAAGAGGGGTCCAAGAAAATGCAGAAGGACAACGGCGGTCAGCGCCGCCCTCCCCCCAGGTTCGAGAAGTTCACTCCCCTCACCACTAACGTTTCCACCATCCTAATGGAAGTGGAGAAGGAGGGAGTCATCCCTCCAGCTCCGAGGATGCACACCCCGGCAAAGAGGAGGAACAAAGATAAATGGTGTCGTTACCATTGGGACCACGGCCACGACACGAACGACTACCGGGCATTGAGAGATGAGATAGAAGCCCTCATCCGGAGGGGGCAGTTGGCCAAATTCGTGAAGGATAACGATCGGGCGGATCGCAACACTCCCCCGCCTCGGGGGGCTAACAAGCGCTCCGAGCGACTCGAGGAGACACCCGAGTTCGAGGAAGAACGGGTTCTGCACCTGATCCACGGAGGCCCCATGGGAGGCTCCTCTAATTCCTCTCGGAAGGCCTTCGTCCGAGAGGTCAACTCGGTTCACACCGCCCCTCCTCCCAAAGGTCTCGGCGTCCCTATATCTTTCTCCGATGAAGACCTCGAAGGGGTCCGAACCCCCCACTGTGACGCCCTCGTCATCGACCTCCGCATGGCCAACTTCAAGGTGCAGAGGATCTTAGTAGACAATGGGAGTTCGGTCAATATCCTCTTCCTCTCGGCCTTCCGAGGCCTGCAGCTGTCCCGGGACCGTCTCAAGCCGGTCGGTTACACACTCCACGGGTTCACGGGGGTCCCAGTAACTGTCGAGGGGGTGATAACCCTGGACGTAACCGCTGGAAGCACCCCTACTACCCGGACCGAGCCGATGGACTTCATGGTCGTCGATGTCCCGGCAGCGTATAATGTCATTCTAGGCCGACCCGACCTAGCCGCCTTGGAAGCTGTCCCCTCGGCGTACCATCTTAAAATGAAGTTCCCCACTCAGTCAGGAGTAGGGGAAGTCAGGGGAAGCCAAGAAACAGCCCGGAAGTGCTACATGACTTCCACTAAGGGACCAGTGCTCTCGCTCGAGACACTAGAAATCCCCGAGCCGAAAGTTCGGCCAACGTCCGAGCCGGCGGACGAGTTAGAAGAAGTGCTCTTCTCGGACGAGGACCCGAGCCAAAAGTTCCTCATCAGCAAGTCCTTGCCGACCGCGCTGTGCTCGGACCTGATTAAATGCATCCGGGATAACCGTGACCTGTTTGCATGGTCGGCCGCAGACATGCCCGGCATTTCCGAGGAGTTGCTCGTCCACCGCCTAAGTGTCGAACCGAGGTGCAAACCGGTTCAGCAGAAGAGACGAATGTTCGCTCCCGACCGACAGCAAGCCATCAAGGAGGAGGTGGATAAACTGCTGAAGGCCAAGTTCATACAGGAGGTAAACTACCCCGAGTGGCTCTCCAATGTTGTAATGGTCAAGAAGTCCAACGGCTCCTGGAGAATATGCATTGACTTCACCGACTTGAATAAGGCATGTCCGAAAGACCCATACCCTCTTCCAAACATCGACACCCTCATTGACGCCACCTCGGGCCATGAGCTCCTCAGCTTCATGGATGCCTTCTCAGGCTATAATCAAATCCGAATGTTCCCTCCGGACATTCCGAAGACCTCCTTCATTACCGATCAAGGCCTCTACTGCTACCGGGTCATGCCGTTCGGGTTGAAGAACGCGGGCGCCACCTACCAGCGCCTCGTCAACAAGGTCTTCCAGAGCCAGATAGGCCGGAACATGGAGGTGTACATTGACGACATGCTCGTCAAAAGCGTCTGAGGCACTGATCACGTGGCCGACCTCCAGGAGGCCTTCGGCGTGTTGAGAAGGCACAGCATGCGGCTGAACCCGAACAAGTGTGCGTTCGGGGTCTCTTCGGGAAAGTTCCTCGGCTTCATGGTAAGCCAACGAGGAATCGAGGCTAATCCCGAGAAGATTAAGGCCATATTAGACATGGCCCCGCCTCGGAACATCAAGGAGGTGCAGAAGCTTACTGGTCGGCTCGCCGCTATCGATCGATTCCTCTCGAAGTCAGGGGAAAAGTGCCTCCCCTTCTTCAAAGCACTCAGGGGGGCTAAGGGTTTTGAATGGGGCCAACCGCAACAGGAATCGTTCGACCAACTGAAGGCCTACTTGGTGAACCCCCCTCTGCTCAGCAAACCGGTCCCGGGCGAGACTCTCTTCGTCTACTTGGCTGCTTCCGAGCAGACCCTAAGCGCTGTCTTGGTAAGAGAGGAGGACCGGGCCCAAAGGCCCATCTAGTACGTAAGCAAGGTGCTTCGGGACGCCGAGCTCCGCTATCCGAAGATAGAGAAGATGGCCTACGCCCTAGTCACGGCAGCGAGGAAGCTTCGGCCGTACTTTCAATCCCACTCGATCGTTGTCCTCACCGACCAACCTCTAAAGCAGATCCTCCACAAGCCTGAGACCTCGGGCCGGCTAATGAAGTGGTCCATAGAGTTGAGCCAGCATGACATCTCTTACCAGCCTCGGACGGCAATTAAAGCGTAGGCCCTCGCCGACTTCATCGTAGAGTCCACTATCCCTGAGGTCGGCCACATCCCGAATGGACCCCCCATTTGGACAGTCTTCGTGGACGGATCCTCCTGTAATGAAGGAAGCGGCGCCGGCATCATCCTGAACGGCCCTGACGACTTCGTCCTCCAGTACGTGATCCGCATGAACTTCAAGGCCTCGAACAATGAGGCGGAGTACGAGGCACTCATTGCTGGTCTCGGACTTGCACGAAGTGCTGGGGCGCAGCGCCTCCGAATCCACAGCGATTCCCAACTTATCGTGAACCAAGTCTTGGGTGAGTACGAGGCCCGAGATGAGCGGATGGCGAAGTACCTCGCTAAGGTTCGGGCCCTCATGAGCCGGTTCGAGGAGGCGCTCATCCAGCGGGTCCCTCGTGAAGAGAACTCACAGGCCGATGCCCTCTCCAAATTGGCCTCGTCCTCCTTACAAGGTCTCAAACAGACCGTACTGATTGAAGTCCTCTCAAGGCCGAGCATAGAAGACGAGACACCCGGCTCGGTGGAGTCGTTGCCGGTCATGTTGCAGGATAATTGGATGAAGCCGTTGGTGGAATTCTTGAGGGACGGGGTTCTGCCCGAGGATCCCAAGGAAGCACGCCGAGTCAGAACTCGGGCCGAGCGCTATGTCTTGATCGAGGGTATCTTATACAAACGCTCCTTCTCTCAAGTAGACGGCCGACCATACCTAAGGTGCCTCTCTCCAGAACAGGCCGGCTATGCCCTACAAGAGCTCCACGAAGGCATCGGCGGGGCACACTCAGGATCCAGGTCCTTGGCCCAGAAAACTTTGAATTACGGATACTTTTGGCCGACCCTCCTCCAAGACGCCGAGCGACATGTTCGGCAATGTAACTCTTGCCAGAAACACTCCCGCATCCGTCGCCTCCCTCAAGCCAACCTCGCCTCCCTATCAAGTCCTATCCCCTTCGCAATGTGGGGGATGGATTTACTAGGGCCTTTCCCTCCGGCTCCGGGTCAATTCAAGTTCTTGGTCGTAGCCATCGACTACTTCTCGAAGTGGGTCGAAGCCGAGCCCCTCGCCACAATAACCGAGAACAAGGTGGTACAATTCTTCTGGAAGAACATCATCTGCAGGTTCGGCGTCCCCCGTGTCCTCGTGACGGACAACGGGACTCAGTTCACTGGCGCAACATTCCGAGCTCTGTGCGACGACCTTGCCATCCAGCAGCGTTTCTCGTCCGTATCCCACCCTCAATCGAACGGGCAGGCAGAGAACGCTAATCGGCAGATCCTCATGGGCATCAAGAAAATACTGGACAAAAGTTCCAAAGGCTTGTGGGTTGACCAACTCCCCAACGTCCTATGGAACTACCGCACGAGCAAGCGGACCCCCACAGGCGAGTCCCCTTTCAACCTCACCTATGGGTCCGAGGCCGTGATACCTCTCGAGGTCGGAATACCTTCCCCTCGGCTCACAGCCTATGACGAAGCACAGAATGCCAGGGACCTCAGAGCAGACTTAGACCTGATAGATGAGCTGAGGGAAAGAGCATCAATCGGCAGCAAAATTACCGAAGGAGGGTCGAGTTGGCATACAACAAGAAGGTCCAACCCACCAACCTTAAGCAAGGGGATTTGGTCTTGAGAAAACTGGCCATATCCTCCCCCAGTCAGAAGAGCAAGCTGGCTCCGAACTGGGAAGGGCCGTACAGGATCACGAGGGAAGTTCGGCCCGGAGCATATCGTCTTGAAGATCTAGAGGGCAGAGAAATTCCGAGGACCTGGAATGCCGACCACCTCCTAAAATACCAAGAAAGCGCTCCGGCGCCACTCTAAGTATCATAGGATATCGAGCCATTCCTGTCCTCTGACTTGTAACCTATTTTCATAAGTTGTACTGTGTAAAACGGTTCGCCGTCGATTATCAATAAAGAAAGCTCTTTCGTAATTGTGAATTTGCATGCTTCTCTCCCCTCTTATCATCTGCTTTTTAAATTTTGATTTCAACCAATGGTTCGGAGTCCACGTCCGGCTCGACTTCACCTCCTCGGCTTGTCCCCAGACGAACCAGGGGTAGACCGTCATTCGGAAATGCTCCCACAACCGTTGAACTACACCGATGGTTCGGAGTCCAACACTCGGCTCGACTTTACCTCCTCGGCTCGCCTCCGGACGAGCCAGGGGTAGATCGCCGTTCGGAATTGCTCCCACAACCGTTGAACTACACCGATGGTTCGGAGTCCAACACTCGGCTCGACTTTACCTCCTCGGCTCGCCTCCGGACGAGCCAGGGGTAGATCGCCATTCGGAATTGCTCCCACAACCGTTGAACTACACCGATGGTTCGGAGTCCAACACTCGGCCCGACTTTACCTCTTCGGCTCGCCCCCGGGCGAGCCAGGGGTAGATCGCCGTTCGGAATTGCTCCCACAACCGTTGAACTACACCGATGGTTCGGAGTCCAACACTCGGCTCGACTTTACCTCATCGGCTCGCCTCTGGGCGAGCCAGGGGTAGATCGCCGTTCGGAATTGCTCCCACAACCGTCGAACTACAACGATGGTCCCGGAGTCCAACACTTGGCTCCCAGTCCCCCCAAGCTTGCTTCGCGGCAGACTGGGAGTGGTCCACCCCTCAGCTTCGCCAGCGGAGGGATACCGAAGCTACGTTCGGACACATAATTCGAGCAATCTTGCCCAGCAGCCGAAGCCCAAAGCCCTACGCCTTCGGCCGGCTACCGAGCAAGTGCCTTTCCGACCCTGCAAACGGAGAAAACTCACTTTCTCCTCAACTTTCGTGCATGATCTCTATCAGACGGCCCAGATCTTGCCACCGGTGCTAAATGACAAGATAGCATTTTCTTGGGAACTGAGCCGCCTCGAGATTCGTTCCAACATCCTACGGTTCAGATCTTGCCACCGACGCTAAACGACAAGATAGCATTTTCTTGGGAACTGAGCCGCCTCGAGATTCGTGCCAACATCATACGGCCCAGATATTGTCAGAATCGCTGAACAACAAGGTAGCACTCCGTCGATAGCTCGTTCGCCTCGAGGATCTCGCCGACGGCACCAAGTGCTCGGCTCGAGGACCTCGGCACGGCCGACACACGCACAAGCGGATAAGTACAAAGAACCACACAGGAATTTTATTAACGATCGGGACACAATACAAAGCAGTCTTTCCATAGTTACAAAGTGTTGGGAAACCAAAAAAAAAAAAGATACAACGCCGACCCATTACACTTAGTCCTCAAACAGAAATGTCTTCACTGGACTCTTCGGTCGCCAACCCTTCCACTTCGGCTGTTAGCCCTTCCGCCTGCTTCCGAAGCTTCGCCTCCACAGTCTGCAAGTGATGGATCTCATAGACCAAATTGTCTCGCTCGGTTATTATCTTCGACTGATTGTGCTGAATACATTGGACCCGAAGAGCATTGCTAAAAGCAGACTGCGAGTCTTCATCCTCCCCTACAGGAGTCGCCTCGACGATCCTGCCCTCCAGGCATTGGATCTCGGCATCCCGTTTGCCGAGGACGGACTGAAGATGGGCCCGCTCGCTCTCAGCCCGGCGCAACTTCAGCTCCACGTTACGAAGCCGCTCTCGGCACTTCAATGAGCTGAGCTTCGTCGCCCCTGAAATCACCTCGGTCTCAGCATCCTCGTTCGTGCTGTCGGAATCCGAGTCATGGACTGCCACCACGAGCTGAAAAGAAAGGAAAATGAATGGCAAGGTTTCAATACACTTCCGAGGCGCAAGACTTGAAGAATTGTCCAGTCAAACTTTCAAACTCATATATGGTAGCTTCACATACATCAATACCGACTCTACTACAAAGTTTTACAACAAATCAAAAGGAACATAAAACGACATGATCAAGGCCACTTCGGAAGGGGAACGCTTCGGTTTAAGGAAACGCGAGGACGACGAGGCCTGCCCTCCGAACTCGATCCTAAACCGACGAAGCGTGAACCCCCTTCGCTGCTGACCCTAATTTTGGCGCCGGCCGAGGCACCGCTCGACGAGACGGCTGCGCTACTCTGAGCGTCGGCAGGGCTCCGCCTAGCCGCAGGTAAACGTGTCGCGAGTTCGTAAAAAGAAATCCCTCTCTCGCTCTCTTCCCGAGTGCACGACGTACTGCGGACGTTAGCCCTCTCTGGCACAGGCTTGAGCGACGCGATCTCTCCCTCCAGTTCAATGATTCTGTCTCTAAGAGCGTCGTCCTTCGCCAACTTCTTCAAACGAGAAGGCCTTGACGAGCCAGAGACGTTGGCGCCATCGGTCGTGAGCCGTCAGAAGTGGGTGACCTCGATCCCCCTATCTATCGTGATCCTTCTGAGCCTGTCGATTTTGGCCAACAGCCTCTTGTGCTCGGCCGACGCCTTCTCTAGCTCGGAAGTTAGCTTCTCTTCCACCGCCGAGCGTTCTTTCTCCGCTAATTCCATGTGTTGGACCTCAGCCAAAAGCTCGCCGTTCTTTTGCTCGACGACAGTGAGCTCTCTACGGAGCCGCTCGGCCTCGCCTTCGGGACAAGGGGCTTGGGGGTACTTCCGCAGTTGCCACAGCTCGCGACAATACCTCCGCACAGCTGCCTTCGTCTCCTCCAGCTTCAAGAGCATGAGAAACCGATTCTGTCGGCTGTTCGAGAGTTCGCCCCTCATTTTGGAAAGCTCCTTCCGAAGGTATACGACCTCCGTAATCGGACCGAACCTTACCTGAAAGTCAGAGATAAATCCGAGACCCGACACTTGGATAAATCCGAGAATTCAACGCCAAATCAAACACAAAATCCGAGACTCAACACTTGGATAAATTTCGGCCAAACAAAATACTTTCATTCAAAACCGAGGAGAAAGTTTTACAAAAGCGGTGGCCAGTCCGCAGTTAGGCTTACAAGAAGAGACAAAAAAAACAAAAGACTAAAAAAGACAACCGAGTCAGGGGTCGACCTTTTTGTCGTTCGGGTCCGTCGACCCCCCGGTCTTGTCCTCGCCATCGCCCTCGCCTCCACCTTCGCTCCCGCTCTCCTCCTCGGAGTCGTCCTCCTCCTCGCCCTCAGCCTCGGCCTCTCCTGGGCCTTCGACACCTTCCGTTTCTCCCTCAGGGTCGAGCAGCCCCTCAGGAACCTCCTCCTCCCCTTCCACGGGGTCGTAAAAACGGTAGGAGGACGTGTCGAAGCCCGGGTTCTTGGTGGCCACGTGGAGCAAGGCTCGACCGTAGGCTTCCTCCATGTTCTGGAGCATGTGTTGCGCGGCCTCCTCCTGCACGGCCTTCTTCACCTTCTTCTGGTGTTTGGCCATGATCTTCTCGGCTCTCTTCCGAGCCTTCTCCGCTTCCGACCGAGCGTTGGCCAGCGCCTCCTTCAGCTCGGCAACCTCCTTCTCCGAAGCCTCAAGCTTGGCAGCCGTGTCCTTCGACAGCTGAACGGCGTCGGCCAGCTGCTTCTTCAGCCCTTCCACTTCGGCACCCCTCTTCGCCGAGAGGAGCTGCTCGGCATCGAGCAGCTGCGTGGCCTTGACACGCTCTGCCCTCTCCCGTTCGTTCTCCTGCTCCTTGCTCGCAAACTCCTCGAGCAGGAAATTGAAGTGGCAGAGGGTCTGAAAAAGAACAGCACATTAAAACTCAAACCCAAGGACTTAGAAAAATTTTAAGAAAGAAATTGTGATGAGGGAGAGCTCGACCTACTTACCGACATGGTATTCCGAGCAATCTGCATCACGGCGTCCCCTGCTAGCCCGGCCTTCAGGGTCGCTCAATCCTTTGGGGTCGGCAGGTGCCTCACCGCTTCCATGCAGATGTTGCCGTCGCCCAAGAAGCCGTCGACGTTCATCACCTGCCAGTCAGGGACGAAGATCTGCTTATGACGCTCGGTCAAGATCTTCTCCGCCTCGGCAGTGAGGGACGGAACTTGGAGGGACAACACCTCCTTAACGCCGAACGCACCGCTCGACGAACCGGGAGCATCCCCCTTCGGGGTCGGTGTCGGCGCACCCGAAGCAGGAGGGTCGAGGACCATGACTTCCCCCTGCTCGAGGACCATGACCTTCGGCTGGTCGGCAGACTTCGCGACCGAAGGCTTCTTCGAGGCTCAGCCATCCTGAGGCCCTGCCGAAGGCCTCTTCTTCTTCGCCTCCTGCTCCGACCTGCCCTTCGCCACCAGAGCTTTGTAATCCAGCTTCATTGTCTCTGCACAAACCGAATGAAAAAACTTAGAAAATTTTTCATGAACTTTAAGCAGAGAGTATAAATACCAGAAGCATACTAGGGTCGATCGGACTGAGATCCCCTAGGAACAGATCCTCCTCGGTAATTTCTTTCCAGCTTAGCGCTGGCAGGGCGAGGAGCTTCTTCTGGACCTCCGCCTCCTCGTCACTCAGAACCGTCTCCTTCTTGGTTCGCTTGGGCAGACCATCCTTCGCCCAAATCGTTGGTATCACCCACGGCGCAGGGGCTCGGATGAGGAAGTACTTCTCCTTCCAATGTTTGATCGAGTCCAGATTCTCGATCAGCTTCACGCCCGTCCGGAGCGAAAGATAGAACCTTTGTTCGTCACGCCTTGGCTGACAAGGTCGGTAGAGACTCCGAAAGAGGAACATACTCGGCTTGGCACCAACCTCTTGGCATCGGAGGACGAATGCCATGACGTGCCTCCATGTGTTCGGCATCAGCTGGGCGGGGCTCAAACCGTACCATGTCAAGACATCAACAACGAACGGGTGGAGGGGAAAACGGAGTCCGGCAATAAGGGAGTCGACCGGAAAGACGCACACATCTGACGAAGACTTTGTATTGGCTCGGAAACCCGGCCCAGGGAGGAGCAGTCCGTAGTCGGCAGGGATCCGGAAACCCTCTCGGATCAGGTGAAGGTCGGCTTCCGAGAGGGACGAGATGGTATGGTCCACCTCGGACAGCTCCCTCGGTTCATTCTCCTCCACCAACTTAGTCGTGCCTTGGGTCACTCTCTCCAAGGTGTCCTCGGCATAGTCCTGTACACCTCCCACGCTCGACAGAACAATGGGCTGCCGACCGAACGCTCCTGCTGTCTTCGGCGTCTCAACGATAGTGACCACGGCTTTACCCTTGTGGGACGCCGCCGCGACCCCCTTAGGCAGCTCGGCTACTTCGCCCTCTCTATCCGGACGTACGACGCGCTGATCGGTCGGCTCCGCCACCTCCTTCCCTTTACCCCCTCGGCTTACTGCTTGATCCGAGGCGGGGGTCTCATCCGAGGACGTAACCTTAACCATTTTCTAAAAGAGAAGGGAGAAAAACTGACCTCGAAGTAACAGCTACTGTCGGAAAGTTCGCCGGAAACAAGAAACGCCTTGCCGCGTCAGCTAGCACCACCACCAAAGAGCTAAAAACATCGAAGGTGAAAAGTAAGAACTGAAGAGAGAGAGTAAAAGTAAAAAATGAGACTTGGTCTGAGGGGGGGTGAAGATTTATAGTAAAAAGGAACGTCCCTTAGACTTCCAAACGAAAAAGTGCGACTCTTGGGCCGCTCTCGAAACGTCGCGAAGGCCCAACACAACTATCTTCTTCGCCAAGACAACTGGCTCGGTATATCGAGACCGGGAGCCGAACTATATGCCATCCGACCATGCCAGCAAAGAGACCGATCGGCTACCGAGCAAGCACCAATCCGAGCTGACAGACGGAGAAAACTCCCTTTCTCCTTAAACTTCGCGTAAAATCTCAATCAGATGGCCCAGATCTCGCCGAGGACACTAGACGACAAGATAGTGTTTTCTCGAGAAATGTGCCCGTCTCGAGATGAGCGACGCCATCCAACGGTACAAATTGCGTCGAGTCGCTCGGATGGCCTACACTTCCTCCATACCCCACCTCTGTCTGAAGAAACCAGAGAAAAAAAAAATTCTATTCAAAGTTTTATGGCACCGCCTTCGGCGTGCCCCCAGGCCCCATGTCTCGGTCGGCATTCCGCCAACCCACGGGGCCCAGTCAAAAGCAGATCGGTCCTCCCCCCATCTCTAACTCCTCCGGGTTGACGTCCATCAGAGGTCATCAGCCCGGAAGGAAGACAGAGAGGGGAGGAGACCCATCACTCTGAAGCTGTTGCAGACTATCGCATCCGGACATGGGTCATCACCTCTTCTGCCATGACCTTCCCCGATCCTAACACCCACGTTGGAGCACTCAGAATCCGGAGAAGATCATGGTGGAAGAACGACCACCCGTCCTCCCTAAGCAAAGTCGTCCCTCGGCTCCGGACTAGGGTCATCACCTCTTCTACCATGACCTTCCCTGACCCTGACACCCGCGATGGGGCCCTCAGAATCGGGTGAAGATCATGGTGGAAGAACAACCACCCGTCCTACCGAGACAGATCGTCCCCTTCGGATTCGGACTACTGTCATCACACCTTCTACCATGATCACCCCCAATCTTGACACCCCCATCGGGCCAGTCAAAATCGGGTGATGATCATGGTGGAAGGGTGACCACCCGTCCTTCCGAACGAACTCACCCCTCGGCTTCGGACATGGATCATCACCTCTTCCACCATGACCTCCCCCGACCCAAACACCCACATTGGAGCAGTCAGAGTCAGGAGAAGACCATGGTGGAAGAACGACCACCCGTCCTTCCGAAGTAACTCGCCCCTCGGGTCTGGACTACGGTTGTCACCACTTCTGCCTTATTCTCTCCCGCTCCTGACATCCCCTTTCGAGCCGTGAGGAACGGGAGAAGAACAAGGCAACAGGGCGACCACCCATCCTTCCGAAGTAACTCATCCCTCGGGTCCAGACTATGGTCGTCACCACTACTGCCTCATTCCCCCCCGCTCCTGACATCCACTTTGGGGCCGTCAGGAATGGGAGAAGAAAAAGGCAAAAGAGCAACCACCCCTTCGGACCTCGAAAGATAAGTTACCCAAGGCCAATGCCTCCGAGGTTTGAAACTCTACATTGTTGCGATTGAAATAACAAAGGGAGTGGAGTACTTATAAGCTCTCCTCCAAGGTCTGACCATTATGACCCTCGAAAGTTGAAACGCCACGCATTAATTGAAGGAGTTATCCTTAATGACCTGGGGAAGGTGGAACACCGCACAAACCCCGGGGTACCATTAATGTCCTTGGGAACAGAATCGTCTCGAGACAGATTGCGCCACGTCGCTCGGCCTGCCGAGCAAGTGCCTTTCCGAGCTCGCAAACGGAGAAAACTCACTTTCTCCTCAACTTTCGCGCATGATCTCGATCAGACGGCCCAGATCTCGCCGAGAACACTAGGCGACAAAATAGTGTTTTCTTGACAAATGTGCCCGTCTTGAGATGCGCATCGTCATCCAATGGCTCAGATTGCGCCACGTCGCTCGGCCTGCCGAAACCCCCTGTCTTCGGTCGGCTGCCGAGCAAGTGCCTTTCCGAGCTTGCAAACGGAGAAAACTCACTTTCTCCTCGACTTTCGCGCATGATCTCGATCAGACGGCCCAGATCTCGCCGAGGACACTGGGCGACAAGATAGTGTTTTCTTGAGAAATGTGCCCGTCTTGAGATGCGCGTCGTCATCCAATGGCTCAGATTGCGCCATGTCGCTCGGCCTGCCGAGACCCCCTGTCTTCGGTCGGCTGCCGAGCAAGTGCCTTTTCGAGCTCGCAAACGGAGAAAACTCACTTTCTCCTTAACTTTCGTGCATGATCTCGATCAGACGGCCCAGATCTCGCCGAGGACACTAGGCGACAAGATAATATTTTCTTGAGAAATGTGCCCGTCTTGAGATGCGCGTCGTCATCCGACGGCTCAGATTGCGCCACGTCGCTCGGCCTGCCGAGACCCCCTGTCTTCGGTCGGCGGCCGAGCAAGTGCCTTTCCGAGCTCGCAAACGGAGAAAAAAGACACCGAGCTACTACAACCGCTGGATCTCTCAAAAATTCGCGCCCGTCTATGATCAACGGTCCGGATCGATCCACGTCATAAATCGGTATTTAAAATCATTTTTTATCTATTTTAATCGATTTATTTATTTAAAAATTGCTAAAAATTCGGGAAAATTAACTAAAAATTCTAGAAAATAATTAAAAATTTGGGGATATATTTTTGAGCCCCTGAACGAACAATTATTGCCTAGAATGCACTGTTAAGGCCCCCGAACGATTAGTAAACACATCGCAAAATTAAATAAATAAATCTGAAAAAATAGATAAAAGCCATCAAATACTCGATATGGCTAGGGAACAGCACATGGCATCAAAAAATTACCTCACTACCCCCTTCGAGATTCAAAATCCTCCATTTGGACTCCGATACAACTCCACTAGCCACCAAAACAGTCAAACTACTCCTCAAAGGCTGATCACACTCAGTCTTTAGGAGTGGGGGGCTCGTGATATGGCTAAAAATGGGGTTAAATCGGAACCGTCCAGATTAGGCACGAATCTTGAAGCTCGGGGGTAAAACGGTAATTTCACATACAAGCGGATCCAAAGCGGGTACTGGATCTCCTTCTCACAGATCCAATAACCCACGAATGGGTCCGCTCCAATTGGATACGGGTCCCGACCCGAAGCGAGCCCAAACCAACAAGAGACAAATCAGGGCCACTGATTTGACCAAGTCAACGGGCTTGATTTGCTCTCACCGGGAATCAAGGGGTTAGTTTCCTAAACAGACTGTGAGAACTTTTCTCCTAGCAGTTACACAAGGAACCAGGCCTCTAATCACTCCCCAGGCGACTATAAATACCTCCCCTCTGCCACTGTGACCAGGTTAATCACTTTTTCACCACCTTAAGCTCTTTCTTTAATCCCCACTGGTTACTGACAAGAGCGTCGGAGGGTGCGTCGCCGGAATCAACCCCGGTGTCTCGCACTTCCTTACAGGTTGCGGCAGGAGCAAAAAGGCTTGGGTCAGCTGTTCAGGTTTTCTCGAACTCACAAATTCTATCTGTTTACCCCCACACCGAAATCAGCGGTAACATAACCAAACAAATAATTTTTAAATATTTTTTTGTTACAAATGAAACACATACGTTGCACGTGTAACTCTAACTCAATTTATTGACACGTGCATCCCGCGTGTAAATCAAAGTTTTTTTCTTCACCAAACAAATAATTTTTAATTTTTTTGTTACAAAGCAAATACGTACGTCGCACATGCAATTTCAAATCTATTTCGCAACACATCATCGTACATACAATTCAAGGTTTTCTTTCAAAAAATTTAAAAAATTGTGTGCAGTGCCCGTTCAACTCCATTTTTGTAAAAGTATAAAGTATTCATTACAAGTGCTAATTACTACCGACTTACATATATCGCACGTTCCGCTTCAACTTTTTATCAAAACGTGCATCGCATTAAGAGTTGAAGTTGTGATTTGCAGACAAACTACCATCTAATTTCCACCATATATTTTTTTGTGTGAGTTATATTAACTTTTTATTTACTCAACTTTTATTAGTTACCATAATATCTTTAAAGTTTAAATTTATTTACAACATAATTATTTACAAAAGTGTCACTCATTCAAAATAAAATTTGGTGGCATTAGAGATAATTTGTAAAAAGAATGTGATAAATAAAGAAAGATCTCTGGTCCGATGCTAGATTATGTTTTTGCATTTACCTTAATAAAAAAAAATATTAAGAAATGTATCACACTTGTAGATTACTAGTTATATATTGTACTACTATAATGGGAGAAGACCTTAGTGTAATTTGTCCATAACCCAATCCGTGTAACGCACGTGCTGTTAGAATTTTTTTTTGCCCTTTTCATTTCCTTCATTTTCTTCACGTGCACAGCACGTGTATAACACTAGTATTGTATAAGTTAAACTGGCCTAGAGGCTAGAGTACAAAAGAATAATTATGTTGACCATGGAGAATGGCACAAGATAGGAAATAGATTAGGAGAAGATTAATTAGTTAAGGTTATAAATAATAATAATTTAGGTATGATTGAGATCTAGAAAGGGACCATACAGATGGAGAGCCCATAGAGTGTAAGGGCAAACGGTATTTGGTTAATCAGTGGAAGTGGAAGTGGAAGTGGAGGAGTTGGTCCCATCATCCATACCTTGATTATTTATGTATGCATGTATGTATACATTGAATCAGAGCTAAACTATTGGTGCCTGTCTTCTGTCTTCTCATATTTTATTCTGGCGTAAAAAGTTTTGGAGTTTATGCATGCATGGCATGTTTGCTTTCCAAAAGAAGTTGCCCATAACGGGCTCGGGTTTGCGGGTCAAAGGTGATGGATTTAGAACTCGATCCATTGTTTTTTTATGGCAGGGCGTTGTCTGCAACAGCAAAGGGTTGACTATTGAGGTCCACCTTGCGAGCACCCAGAAAGTCTTGATTTGGTAAATGAATCTTACCGTGTTGTATTGATAAGATAATAACGGGACAAAAATATTCAAAAAGTTCAATACCCTGATTTATGATATGCGGGCCTGTATATCTATATAGTTTTCATTTGCTCAATTGGGCCAGTGCTCACCAATTACATCCCTCTAAGAGATATGAAGCCCATAGGATGAGTTTTTCCACACACAAAAAAACCCTTTGATTTTTTGGCTTTTCGCATATGTTCCCACACACATTACCAAGTGTGGGGGGATTTTTCTAAGACTAATTTAGTGGTTAATATAACACATACTGATCTTGCAGGTTGGAGTTAGCATAAATACCTGACACTCGGATCTGGCATTACATCGAAATTGACCTGATCTATATGGGTCCGAGTCTGGACAGGATCCATTGTACTTTTGAGTCCAGATTCGGATCTACTCAAAATAGATCTGACCCGGATCCGGACCCGAACCCGGACCCGGACCCGAACCCGAACCCATTAATTTTATTTTAAAAATAAACATAAAAATAAATATCCTACCTTCCTCCATTTTCTCCTTCTTCATCAATTCTAAATTATGATCTTCCAAACCCAAAACTCATGCCTTCTTATTCTCTCCTCTATTCTAAATCATCTGCTCGCCGCTTGTCGCTCGCTGCTCTCGCTCCTACCCGAACAGGTAGAAATCTTTTAACAGGACCCGGACCCAGAACTAGACCCGGTCCTCACGGGTCCGGGTCTGGGTCCGGATTTGGGTCCAATTTTTGGACCCATAGGGATCCAGACCCGAATCTGGGTGGTAAAGGACCCGACCCGAGCCGACCCGAGACCATCGCTAGTTGGAGTTCTAAAATTATGAATATCTTATTCACTAGTGAAGAGATTTACATTATAGCAGTAGGCCACTTATAATATAATCAAGTTAGATAGCCAAGGAAACAGTGAATAAAAATCCATATATGTAAAAAAACTCAAAGCAAAAAGGTATGAACTAATTCTTTTCTTGTTATAAAATGTTCTTAGTAATTACTAAATTATAACCAAAGGTAGATTACCCGCAAAAAAATATTTGGCCTTCTCCCGTATCATCATACTACAGGGTAAAAATTAGATACAAGATAAAGAGGAAAAAGAGCACAATGTTCACTTTTTAATGTGTATAATACTACTCGTTAAACGTGGAGAATCCAAGTAGGTTTCACAATAGATAATGACACATGCATAACTTCCGAATATAAACTTTACTTTACAAATTTACACAACACGTATAGTTAAAGATTGTAGCACATCTCTACTATTTTAATGAGAGAGTTGGAGTTTGTAACAAACAAATCCTAACTTTGTAATTATATAAACACGTATAATACACATCCAACATATATCCAACAAATATAAATGTGCACCGCACGTATGGCCCAAATCAAAACATTCAAATATAAACTTTTTTTTTCTTATTCAATATATATTCATTTTGAATCTTTGATGACTTTACTTTTTTTTAGACGTGCATCGTACGTCATTATACTAGTTAGTTTTTATTTGAGAGAAAATGTGGAATTCATCTGTTTTATTAATAAGATTTTACAACTCCAGAGTACTAGGAGAATACAAGGTGTAAATCACTCGGGGGTGATAGTGCGAAAATTAAAAAATTGAATTAAATGCGTAACATAAAGAAAAAGAGTTAGAGAAAGCAAACGAAGTAAGCAGGCAAAACACAGCGATATAACGTGGTTCGACCCTCAGGTTTACGTCCACATCATATACTTATAACAATTATCTGCCACAAGCATCCCACTATACTTTAAACCATTATACATTGATTCTCGGAATTGAGACCTAGAGACCTATTACACTCACAAGGCTTCTACAAACAAGTTCCGTAAAAACTCACCGAAGTTGAAGAAAAAAACAACTCTCAAGATCTAAAACGATATTGACTAAAGAAAACAATAAAAGCTCTCACACTTGGATCGTTGATTGAATAATTAGTTCAGAAGAATTATAATAGCAAGGGATGAAGAATACTCAGTAAATTCACCTCTATTTATGGAGAGAGGAAATATATCTTTCAAAAGAGGAGAAGATATTTTCGAAATAGTTAAGTTTGCATGCTTGCGGTCGACCGCATATGTGAGCAGTCGACCTTTCATATTTCAACTTGAAAAGTCGAGTTATGACCGGTCGACTAACTCATCTTTCAACTGTGATGAGCGGTCAACTGTTGTGACAGTCGATCGTCATTTTGTGCAGTCGACCGTTATCGTGCATATTCGACTTTTATTTAGCTAATCTACTTTATATTTATTCCAAAAATTAATCAATCAATCAACAACCTTTACATAGCATTTTCTCACAAATACAGAAATGAATAATTGATTTTTGCTTGTTTTTTCGAGGATTTGAAGCACATGTTTATTGTGTTGCAATCTTCCTTGATTTTTATAATCTTTCCGATTCATGTTTTTTTTTTTGGTTGGATTCAAATCATTTTAGGTCTTTATTTTGTTTTCCTTTTTTGTATTTCTTGCAAATCTTAATTGAAAATATTAGTTGTACATGATACATTTTGTGCACAACAAACTTAGGGTCAACATAAGGGAGTACAAAGCAGGAAATATAATATAAACCTCCAACAATGTCGTGGAGGGTAGGACATATCCAAAAGTAATACAACATAACAAGTACGAAAATAATACAAACACACATAGCGGTCCTTCCAGCAAAACTATAGAAGGTGAGTATCTATAAGCCGTCTCTCCGCTTAGTCTAAGGTAGGTCCAAATTCTACCCCCTCATCATCGTACTCGTCTACCTGGAAGGCTCTGACGATCCCCCCTCTCAAACCTGTAACAGCAGCTGTAGACTAAAAGGAAAATAAGATACATTATATGAGTTAAAATACCAGAAGTACTATTACTAGTCCCACGAAAGTAAAAATTATTTATGTCAAGTCATAAAATCCACATAGCAGCGATGACGATGTGCTATGCCTCTTTCATCTCATGACGAATAGTGGCAAATTTGGAACCCACCCACAAATCCTCTTATGTGTTGAGATACTCACTCGTACCCAAAGCCCTCAGAACCTCAACCAGCGTTGTCTTATTCCGCTGGCAGTCAATGACTAGATGATTTAGTGATTCCATATGAAAGTTGCAAAATCCACAGATGGTCGCAATGTTCGGTTGTCTTTTGGCCAGATTCTCCCTAATGAAGATGACATTATTGAGCACCAGGCAGATGAATACCCTGACCGAAGTGAAAAGACGTCTTTTTGTAATTTAGAGTCAATGTGGGTTTAAATAAAAATTTTCCTTCAGTTATTCTCTGCTTCGATCAGTTCTCTTTCCTTAAAGAACAAAACTAGGGTTTTGCGAACCCAAATCAATCAAGATGTTCAAGAAGTGAGTTATCCGAATCTTCGTTCTTTTCTCAATAACTTACAACTTTTTTAGCGAATTGCAGATTTAATTAACTCCCAACTAGTACGAACTCCTCCCAAATTCCAGAATACCCGTATAATTTGTAGGGTTTCAAGTATATTTTCGAGCAATACAAGAAATCCCACAACTAGGATCAGTTCCTTAGAGATTAGGGTTTATGCTCGGTTATCTTTGTTTGGAATTTACGGCAGCGTTTACATTTTGATTAGCAGTTGGATTAAGTATTTATCTGTGGTATGCCATGTAATTTTTTTGAATTTTAGAATATGTCGTAATGCTTTTCCTGTTATTAGACATTATGTAGGTTGTTAATCGTTTGCAATTAGGATTTATATTAAAAAAGGGGTTAAAGCATATCTTATTAGCATTATCTATCTTTGTTTTGTTATATCAGTTGAATTCTCAAATTGTATAGCAGGACTGGAAACTAGAGTTTCAGTGGTACGGAACGCAAATAATTGTTTTAACTAACCAAAATGATATGGTTAATCTTCAATTCAAAAGATTACGAAAAAAAGAATGTAGAAATATTAAAATTCAGAGAAAAAAATTCACGATAATTGATGAAATTAAGAAGCTTTCGGGCTAATAGAGCACCTAACAAGGTTATCATCAAAATTTCTAAGAGTGTGGAATTTTGGAGTGTCTCCTAAAGTAATAAAGAAAGCTGAAGCTAATGTTGTGCTTTAGTGGGATCTTAGAGCAGTGGCCACTGGGGACATTTGGATTGGGTTGGAATTTGAGAGTCCGGTCTAATCAACTACTCGAGCTACTTCATGGTGCTCTAGTTTTAGGAAGATGTATGTAAATTTCCGTATCTTGATGAATGCGTTCGAAATGAGAGGTTTTCTATTAGTTTTTTTAAAATTATAATTTTCTTGAAATATGATTGTTCTAAATTGTTTCGATTTATAGATTTACCTTTGAGGATATATCGGCACAAAATCAGGTGAAAGCATCTGTACAGAGGAAGATTCGGCAAAGCATTGCAGATGAGGTTAGTATTTTAGTTGACACGGATTATTTTCTTCCTGCAGTTTGCAATACCGAGGGCGTATAGTTGATATGGTATGTTCCTGATATGCTTTTGTTTTTAATATAGTACCCTGGTCTCGAGCCTTTAATGGAGGATCTTCTTCCAAAGAAATCACCCCTCATTGTTGCAAAATGGTAGGTTATATATTTTTCTTGTACAATTTGTCTTTTTCATTTCACTGATATTGAAGCACAACCAAAATTTATTCACCGATAATTAAGTATGGTTTTGTGCATTGTTATGTTCTAATGAAGATAGCCATAGTCACGAATATTCGCATGCCCAACTTTTGTTTGGAGTATTGTAGTTCAAGATCATGAACATTACATGCACTAATAATTTAAAAACAAATAATATTGCAATCTTTCCTTCAATTATAATGTTTTAATATACATTTTTCGTATGATTTTGGTTCTGGCGTACGTGTTGGGTTTTGGAATTTTTAGGGTTGGGTGCGGACAGAGTTTAAAATGTGAAAGGTGAAGTAATGCGCCAGGATCGACTATCACTAGAGGCGAGAGGCGAGATGCTCCCAAAGAGGCGCTCTCCCGAGTGAAAAGGCCCCCAAAAGACGGATGTATGAATAAATAATGTGTTATTTGTAGCATGTAGAAGTCGACTCAATTTTTATCTAGAGGACAACCCAAATTTGGAAATAATATGGCAGAACAAATATACCAAATATTACAAATATGGAAGTACATGTCATACAAAATTATGATATAAAGTATGGAGCATCCTACTAAGGTATTAAAATTATTAACTTAAAAACCATCTAAGTTATCAAGTAGAAAAAACTGCACATAGTCACTCACATAACAAATATATAATGATCTAAATTAGAAGTTAATAAGACCTCTTTTGTACTCAAACTACTAATCATTTCACAAATATAACGAACCAAGTCATAGGGAACGGAACGATAGATGTTTGAGACAAGGGAAAGGAACATAATGGAGAGATGGGACGAGAAACTGTATCTCTTTGATACTTTATATTCGTTGTATATTCTTACTTCAATTTCAAATGTTTTGTCTTCACATACACCTAACTGAAGAAAGTAAAATTGAAAAATAGGGATATTGTCAATACCAAAAGAATAAAATCTGAAAAGTTAAAAGGTGACGCGGTGCCCTTTACAGTTTTCTCCTCTTGCTTGGGGCGCCAACGCCTTTTTGGCACCTGACCCTTGCCTGATCGAAATTGACTGCCTGGTCTAGTACACAAGCGAGGGTCCTGATTCTGCAAGCCTGGGGGCCTGAGGTGCTAAGGCGCTCGCCTTTTAAACTCTGGGTTCGGGTGGGTAATTAGGAGTTTTAAAAACCACCTGCCAGTTTAGTTTTGGGCAGGTATGGAACTTCCCAGAAACGCGAACTTGACCCGATGCACAACTTTACTAATACTGCCTTGGAGAATTGTGTGTGTGTGAATGTTCTTGATCTAAACCTATACTCTTCAGATATGTAGATAGAACTAATTTATAATTTATGTTGTTGATCAGTTTATGGTGAATATCCTAATATTTTGACAATTATTCTTTTACAGCCAAAATCACTTGAATCTTGTCGTTGTGAACAATGTGCCGCTGTTTTTCAATGTTCGTGATGGCCCTTATATGCCAACACTGAGACTTCTTCATCAATGTAAGCAATTATCCCCTCCACCTCGTCCTTTATATGTAGTATTTTGTCGATTCACTTATCAGAGTGTTGTAATTCTCTTTCTAAATATATTATGTGCTTTTGTGATATTATTTAATTTTTATTTGTTCAGATCCAGATGTGATGAAGAAGTTACAAGTTGATAGGGGTGCAATCAGATTTGTCCTTTCTGGTGCAAACATAATGTGTCCTGGCCTTACTTCTCCTGGCGGTGCCTTAGATGATAACGTCCTTGAAGAAACTCCTGTGGTATGAAGTTCTTAAATATTTGATGCAGTATGCATGTGCAATTCCTGCTAAGCTCTTAAATAATCTTAAACTTCCATGCTAATGTTGTTAGAATATTAATTTAAATCTCTCAATCATCATCACATTATCAGAATGTTAGTGCAGTGACATGGTTAAATCACATACTATCAGACTGAGAAGGTTCAATTTGTGAATAGCACATATATCCAATGGATTTTAGTTTAGTGCAGGAAAAGTAAGATTGTGTAAGTCTAGGTCTCTCCCTATAAATGGGCACTCGACCTGTGGGTGTTAAGAATATACATATAAATTTCTCAACCCTCACAAGGGCCTCTAAGCTTTGGTCCACTTGTAGATTTATTAACGTATTTCACACTTACTGACATATATAAACTTTACTTGTACATTTGAACTACCAAGATTGCTGTAGGCAATCTGCCTAATAAGCTATTAGTCACCTTATGAATCATGAATAGTTTATAATATAACATGAAGTTCATTTCTTTTGAAAGTGTAAAGCAGTTCTTTTGCTATGTGCTTTATATGAGAACAAGGGAAACTGACCAATAACCTATACTCAATACTAATCATTAGATCACCTTGTTGAATTTGATAGCACAGATTATCTCTCATCATGCTTTTGTTTGTTTCTATAGATGTATGATGTGTGCCCATTTATTTTTTGGGTTTTTCAGAGAGAGAGAGAGCACTCACAATTTTTTAAATTCCAAATAAGACACTTGCAATTCACAATTTTCATACACAACACCCACAATGTTAGGCTTACTCCAAAAAATAACGCTCCGTTAAGGTTTGTTAGTTTAACCCTAGTTAAAAGCCAATCACGATGTGAGAATGAGTAACATCCCTTTCAATTATATGGACCCTAACTATATCATACTTTAACTCAACCTAAAAATATGAAATGAGGAGTTTAGATAAATTTGGGTTTTTACTAATTAAAAATAATTGGGAAAAATCTGGAGTATTAAGTTGGAGAAATACTGAAGTAATGGAGATAGGATAGTAAGGTTGGAGAAGAATATGCGTGGAATTTATAGGAAAAAATAGAGGGATTATCAGCCATTAGATAGAATGGAATAGGAGGGAGTTTCTCTGCCATTGCATATAAGAGACATCTGATAAGTGAGGGGAAGGGGTAATTTAGAAATTACACTCCCCTCCTGTTACAATCAACAAAATATTCATCCTTGTATTAACACCAGATAACTCAAGTGTTGTTTTTGGAGTAAGCCCAACATTGTGGGTGTTGTGTATGGAAATAATGAATTGTGAGTGTCTTATTTGGAATTTAACTGGAAAAAAACCCTTATTTTTTTCATTGTTGAATTTATAAAGCAAGTTGATTAGCTAAAACACTTAATAAATGTAAATTCACACTTCATGAGAGGTGTGGAATATGTTCTTTTCAAAAGTTTATGGTTTGTCTGATTATGCAATATATCACTTTCAGGCAATAATGGCTGAGGGCAAGCAACATGCTCTGGCAATTGGTTTCACTAAAATGTCAGCAAAAGACATGTAAGTTTTATTTATTGCATGTAATTTGAAAGCGATCTCATTTTTTAATTTTTTCTGGACCTTTCTTCTACTCCCTCCGTCCCATAATATAAATTATATTTTAGGTTTCTACACTTATATTAAGGACACCCTATGTTAGTGTCAAGTAATTAATATTTTTGGTTATTTAACAATTTAAATGAGATAGCTAAGAGCATCCACAGTCGTGTATGTTAAAAAATGGGAAAATCGCAAAACAGAAATAGCATTATGTCAGTTTGGTCGAATTTTATGTCACCCACATAAAATTGACAATGCATCTTGTAACAAAAAATGCCCCTTTTCCCTTTCCTCAAATGTGAGAGGTAATTTGCTTGCTCACACTTAACCTTCATATTCTGTGACAGTCTGTTTCTGGGACTTAGCCCAAAAACTAGTTAGGCTGAGTTAACGCTAAATGAATTGAACAAAAAGAAAGCTAAAAGGAGTGTAACGAAAGCCTCACTTCTAATTTCATGGAATATTTGAGGAAGGGGAGGGGGCAAGGAGGATAATACGCAGGTACATAAGTAAACTCGTGAAAGTAGAAATACGATCTAGTCCTCAGTCCGTATAGGGCTTCCCTTTATGGTTCAATATTTTTTTTGCAATCCTTGAGCCATCATAGCCTTTATGTGAACATGGAAGCCAATGCCACACTATGTTAGCTAATACGATGTATGATTGTTGCCCACAGTCGAAGCTATTTACAGTACATTACCTTAAAAAAAAGAGACTTAGAACTTACATGGTTACACTTTAAAGAGTATTAACGACACTTGTATGTTTTAACTAATAAATATGGCTTAATGGGATTTGAAAGGGGTTTGCTATATTACTTGATAAGTTAGGTGAGTTATGCCTGGACCAAGCTTTTAGATGATCTTTTCTGTGTTTATGTTCTGAATTTCATTACATATTTCCTTTTCCTTCGATATGCAGAAGGGCTATCAACAAGGGAATTGGCGTTGATAACATGCATTATCTAAATGATGGTCTTTGGAAGGTAAATGTTCACAAATGTATTTTCTTATTTCAATAAACGGAGTTACCTTTTTTGCTTCAAATATAACATCTTCAACAATTATATTGGGTATTGTAAAATTTTAGTGGTTGATGAGACAATGTCTGTTGCACAAAAACTCGGATAGATGAGAAATTCCCATATGAGATATGTATCTGATGTTGGTGGAGTTGGATACTTATTTGGATGCGTCCTAATGTTTAAAATATGCTAGAGGACATAGACATGTCGTTGATGTGTATCAAAGAAACAAAGACATCTATCCATCCTTAGAGTATGTATTGATTTTATTGACGGTCTATCCATCCATAGACATGTCGTTGATGTGTATTGAACCTGGTACCAAAAAGTTAGAAATATAATCCATGAGTAATTTATTGACGGTTCATTGATTTGCATTTGCATTGTTACAGATGCTCACTTAATGGACAATATCCATCCTTAGAGTATGTATTGATTTTGATATTACTTGAAAATAGTATATTATGTTTAGCTTTTGTGTAGGTTCCACTGTTAGTGGCGCTATCTTGGCTGACATGTCTCTGTGTTATGTCTCCTACATGGAACCTACAAATATGCATAAATATTAAGTATGTGCACGCATACTTTCGTGCGATATCTTAGACTATCCAGCAAAAGGATATGAGGATGTTCATTGTATTCAGTGGAGAACAAATAAAGAAAAAAGATAGTAAAATATAAATCAAACTACATCATGACAAAATGGGATAGTAAACTCTAATCCGTCAATGCTTCCACGGCCTCACCAATCTTCATTTGTTCTAATGGAGTTTTCTTGACATGATGTGGGGATGCCTTAGTACTTTGTTGGAAATTAAAGATGAGGTACTTTCATTCAAGTGAAGAATTTAACAAGATAAATTGGGGCTTGGTTATTAAAATAAGGATCAGTCCGTGATGCTACTATGTATGCTGAATTTAGCTTATTGCATGGGCTTTTTTCAAAAGTTCAATATGGGTTTGGGATGTATGATTGAAACAGTGAAAGTTGGTGAAAAATCAGTTCTGTTCATGTTATATATATATATATAGCCCCTAAATGTTTAAAATTTACGATCTTCATGTATATTATTTTAAAATTTTAAAAATATTTTCTTTGGCCTATACTGATTATACATATCAGGTAGGCTAATACTCTTATCTATGCAATCTTTTTTCATAGCCTTACATATTCATGTGATAAATAAGAACTTAAACATATTATATTTTTCCCATTCACGCTTTATCTTATGAATTAAAAACATTTATTGCGTTCATATTTTGTATCTCTATGCATGAATCGTAGGGTAATGTTCCTTGTAGTCTGAATGAAACTCTGAGGAAGCGAATATTTCTTTTCTTTCCCCCTGAATAACTTGTGTTCTTTTTTTCCCTTCCAAATTTTAGATCCCCCCCCCCTCCTCCTCTAAATTCCATAATTTTCAGTTTTTCTGTGCTATGTAAGATTATAATTTTTTTATACATAAAGGTGGAAGCTTATATATGTTTGCTTTTGTTGACACAGATGGAGCGACTTGAATAATTGTGCCCATTGTCTCAAGAAGGCTATCCAGGTAAATTGAACCTTCAAACTGCAACAGTAGTAGTGAAAAATTTCCAGTGTAATTTCCATACTTTTTTTATCTCTGCATTTAGGAAATTACTAGGAGAAATGTGTTCCTTCCATTATGAGAAAATGAATATTATTCAGTAAGATTTGTTCTTCTGGTTCTTTTTAAATATAGGTACGTTGCTAATTTCTTCAGAGTATAAATGCAGTTGGGCTTGTGGATTGTCTGGATCTGCTTCTTTGGTGAGGGTGTGGGATTCGGATTCAGATTCTGTGAAACTAGTCAGAGTATTAAATGCAAAAAAGAGAAGATGAGATAATGTGCTATAATTGCCTCATAAAAGAGGTTAGTCTGTATACAGGGCTAACAACTATAGTTCCTGCTCCCGTAATTATGGTTGTCCTGTCGTTCTGTCTATGTTAACAATTTGTATTTCTCTGGTCTAACTCTTATTTGTGCCACCTTTACCTTCAGTCTATTTATTTTTTCTATAAAAATTTCAAAACTTGATCATTTTTGGTTCTACAGTCTTCACCTTAAAAAATCAGCCTTATAAAAAACTATCAGAAGATGAAATTGTGGTCAGAAACTACTGTTTTGTTCCAAATTTCTGGGTTAGCTGTTAGAAAAGCCATTGTCATTTTCTTAGAATCGCGATATCGTAGATTTATTGGAAAGAATGGAAGACATGATTAAGAGATGTGAACTTAATTGCATGCATCTAACTATGAGCTGAAAGTTTCAACTAATCTGCAAGGAGGATAGGCCTTTCGTTGAATCCTGAATATTGGATCATAGAAGAGAATACAAGCCATGATACATTTCCTACGGTAAGAAAAAGCTAGATCATTCAAAACTGCCATGAATCTTGAAGTGCGTTCAGAAAACCATCACCAATTTGCTTTTTTATGTGCGACCCGTGATATTTCTCTATAGAGCTGCCTATTAAGTGGTCATGTGATTTGCATGGGCATTTTTTGACAAAAATATCCTCAATGGTCATCAATACACCATCATGATGTCATGGGTATTATGTTCTGCTACAGAGAAAGGGCCAATTTGGATATTATGTTCTGCTAGCTGGTTGATAAGTACTAGGGTTGGCAATCGGGTCGACCGGACCGGGTCGGGTCAAACCTGCTCGGGTTGGAATCGAATTCGGGCAGGTTCGGGTAGGGTTGGCTTGTTAACCGAACCGGGCCGGGCCAGGCCAGGTTGAAATAGCGAAATATCGACCCAGTCAATCCCCAAACCCATTTGGATCTAACCCGGGTTGGGTCGCGTGTTGGCCCGTCGATTTTCATTTACAATTTTCTTCGATTTGTTGTTGTTGTCATTGGTCTTCAATCTTCAATCTTCATGTTGGTTGCTATTGTTGTTGTTCTTCTTCTTCCGAAAAGTTGCTTCCACCTGTAGACGTGTCGAACCCTATTTCTTGAGTCCTATCTTCGGCCTTCATTCAGTCTTCCGTGTAAACGAGTATCTTCAATGATTGGAGCTTCAAGCGATTCCTGTAATCGGTTAGAATCCTGACACTTGTAGAAAATACACTTTCTGAAGCAACTGTAGAGACAGAAGTAGTAGATCTTTAGCCATATATTTAAGAATACTATAAGTATGTTCATGGTCTTTCCACCATTGTAACTTATCAAGTGTAGAAGTAAAACTTTCAGAATCTTGTTAATTATACCAATGTAATTTATTTGGTTGATTAGTCATAGCTTTTTTTGATTGAATTTGTGCAAGTAAATTAAATGTGGCATCATCTAATTTACTCTTACCCCTACCTCTAAAAGTAGTAGAAAAACTAACTAAACTAGTTGTATTACTAGATACAAAACTTCTATCATAAGAATCATACAAGTTATTTAATGTCGTTTCAAAACTAGCTTAAAATGTTTTGCAATCAATTTCAGATTCATCTCCAATTAAAGTAAAAAACATTTCAATCAAACCCTTCGTACCTTCTAATTTGATATGAGGATCCATCATAGTAGCAATACAATACAACATAGGAGGATGACTAAAATACTTCAAAATTTTGGTGTATGCAGGTTTCACAATATGACCAATATAAACATTATCGATCATTTCTTTGAAAGTTTGCATCATCGTAACTAATAAAATAAAAATGCTGCTAGAAGTAGATTCATAAGATTCTGAAAATTTTAAAGTTTTGGTTTTAAAAGGTTCTAAAAATTTTAACAAAGATTCGGCATAATACCAAGCTTCGGGAGATTTAAAAATTTGGCATATTTTTTGCAAGACAAAAATCATTTATACATGCTTTATATTGAGTAACATGTAGCAAATCAAAAGTAGAGTTCCATCGGTGTTTAACATTCTTTGAAAATTTTCTATAATGTACATTTTTAAGCTTACACCATGCTTTCCATTCTTGAAATATGGTGCCACTTAATGCAATAAAATGTACACAATTTCTAATGTTAACTTTATGTGGGTTGGCTACTTTTAAAGCATCTTGAACACATAAATTTAAAATATGACATACACATCTAATATGAAAAATATCGTCACATGAAGGGGCTACTTGTGTTTGTAATATACTAATTGATGCATTGTTGTTAGATGCATTATCAAAAGTAATACACAATTTTATCACGAATATGAAAAGATCCCAATTTTCTAAAATATGATTTGCAATTTCAGTACCACTATGGAGATAGGGCAACTCGACAAGTGTTGTGATCCTTTTTTGAAGAATCCAATTCCAATGATAAGTTATTCCCATCATGGAATATTGTTGTAACCCTTCCAACAATCAGAAGTTAAAGAAACTTTACAAGTTAAACTCCATAAAATAGCAATCAAACATTCTCTCATTTCGGTGTACATTTTAAAACAATCTGACTTCAAATTATTTCTAATGATTCTTTTAAAATGAGGGTTTATTGCGGTATGTTGAAAAGACTCTCGAAATAGGAAAATGGTAACTCTTCTTAATTACTGGTCGGGCTATTTTTCGACGAACAAGTTTGGAATCATAAGAGTGGCTATCAACTATACCGGTCATAGGATAAATTTTTTGTTGGCCGGGTAAGTCTACAAGAAGTTCCTTGTATACATTTTGGATGTATCGTTTTATTGTACCCGTCCTCTCACCCTTCTTCCATTTGTATGACTTGGAACAAGTTTTACAAATTTTTATACCTACACCCAGATTTTCTATGTCCAAAATATAGTCATAAAATTTGTGTCAATCACTTATTTTTTCTCTAGTTTTCCTACTACTACCCGGTTGTGTTGTTTCGGTTAGTTGTGTTTGTGTTTCCTCATCTATATCTATATCTTGTAGGAACATATCGTGTGTATCAATGTGTCCGATCATAGGGTACTCTTCGGCGGGGTCAATTTGTGGGACAATAGGAGGCCTACGAGAAGTGCCGGTGAAATCTTGTCCACTTTAACTACGACCACTACCTCGTGACCTAGACATATTGATGTAGTAGTGTATGTGAAAAATAGAAAAAAGCAAAGTTATGAGTATATAAATAAGAAACATTTACGCTTTCACTAGCAAGCACGAAGTAAAGAATAGAAATACAAATAATTTTAAAATAGTCTCTATTCAGCGAAATTATAAGATACAAACCAGCTAGAGAAAACCCTGAAATGACTATACCAAATTATATAGAATTCGACTTTAATAAAGCAAAAGAAACTGCGAAAGGAAAAACACCACAAATAATGTTCGGAAAGAGATCACTATCAATAAGAAATAAACAACAAGCATTGGAATTAATACCAATAATAAATACATTAGAACACCAAAACAATAACCAATTTAAAATAGAAATAGAATATTATGATAATGGAAAATGGAATAAACAAGTAGTCTTAGTAGATACAGGAGCTACAAATTCACATATTAAACAAACAAATATAAAAAACCACTGAATTAATAACATTAGAAAACTCATATTACTACCTAGACTATTACAATAACAGACATCCAATCGTACATAAAATCATACTACTACTAAGGATAAATGGTAGAAAAGAAATGTTATTACACTTACACGTAGACCCAGAAAACCATGTTAATGATATGTTATTAGGAACTAACTTCCTTACATCAGTACAACCTTACTCAATTCAAGAAGAAAAAATCACAATAACAGTAAACAATGAAAGCATGATAATAAATAGGATATTGGACAAATGAATCCATTAAGAGCAACAAAAAACATATTATACATTCTAACAGAAATTATTTACGAATGATACAAATCAAGAAACTATCACAATCTAATAGACACCAGAGCAGGTACTAGTCTATGCCGCGAAAATATACTAGCAAAATGGAAACAAGATGGTTTTAATAAAAAAAGCCATAACTAGATTAACAGGACAAACTATCATACTAGACAAATATCAGCAAAATGTTAATATACAAATAGAAAGTTACATACTAAAAGTACCTATAATATACCAGTTTGACGATATGAATAATGATGTACTCTTAGGAAATGACTTTTTCCAACAATACTATCCCATAACTATATCACATAAATCAGTTGTTTTTACAACACCTTGCAGACACCAAGCAATAGCAATTAGAATAACCCAACCTTATTTCAGAACTGACGTGCCACACATCAGAGTTTTTTCAACCCAGCGTGGTGAATACCAACATTTACCAAACAAAACTAGAATACAACAAGTTCCAGTAACAACTACAAAAGAAATTTTACAAAAACAATTAGAAGATCTGTGCGGAGAAGACCCCTTGGCAAAATGGAACTTAAGTGAACCCACGGCACATATAGAGTTAATAGATACGAACAAAATAATAAAAATTAGACATATAAGACATACTCCAACCGACCTAAAAGAATTCAAAATACACATAAAAGAATTAGTGGAAAATAATTACATAAGAAAATCACAAAGTTCACATTCATCACTAGCATTCATAGTAAAAAAACATTCAGAAAAAAAAGAGGTAATCTCGAATGGTAGTAAATTATAAGGAATTAAATAAAAATACTAAGAGATTTGGATACCCACTACCACACATGCAAATACTACTTAACACAGTAAGAACCAGGAAAATATATTCGAAATTTGACTGTAAATCAGGAGTTTATCATGTAAAGTTAACAGAAAATTCAAAACCTTTAACAGCATTTAGGTGAGGTTTAACTAGCTAAAAGTTAATCAAACCATTTGCATTAGTCAGACGGATCTGAAACTTATGAGAATTGAGAAGACAAATGAAAGCAACATGACAATTATCTGCTAATATTTTCAGATTTTGCGTTCAAGTTTGGTAGCCTTTTTTGCAACTTGCCAACCTTATTATGCTATGATTTCGGTTGTGAAGTAACTTGCACCAATTTTGAGTCTTACATAGCTTACTGTTTGCATGTTGTTAGCTAGTATTTCCTCTGTTCTATCTTTTACTTTCTCTTGTCGTTCTTTTCTCGATATTGCTATTTGTTAGTGTTTATAGGATTGCACAAATGATTGCAGAACTAAGTATGAATGGTTATAACTTGCACAAATGGTTACTGAACTAAGTAGGAATGGTTACAACTCTCCGAATAGTCAAGTTCATCTTGGAAGAACTCAGTTTTTATCAAATTATTAGTCATATTCAATGGTATTGAATTAATATTTGATTTTATCAAAAATACAGATATTATGTGAGTTCGACATGTGAACAGTATCTATTTCTGTATCCTTATACTTGCAAGAAGTCAATTATGTTAAACCTATACCAGTTCTGTATATGCTCCATTTATATTTTATAGTCTTATTGTCTGAGTGTTCATAAAATCCAAGTCATGCAAATTCACAATACCTCCCCCCAAATAAACGCTAGGCCCAATCAGCTGCCATCGAAGTCTGGCTTGAAGTGGAGGCCCATCAACTCATACTAACAGCAGGCAAAATTATGTTCGAACAATCGGACTCATGTTCAAAGAAATCCTAGGTATGGTTACCGACTGAGTCGGCAAAAATGATCAAAATCCTTGATGTTGGCGACAATCACCTGCCGAAAAACAACTACTTGGCTCCTTGATGTTTATGACAATTACCTGTCGAACAATAACTACTTGGCTGGCTATGAATCCACCTTGCGGATGTGAACAGTTTACCAAGCATTAATATATGTATATATATAGAGAGGAGATCTTCTCAGTTGCAAACGGGAAAATGTGCAAACAAAATGCAAACCACTAAAGTCGCTTATTGGCAATAGCTGCTTCCTGGATTATGGCTTCTTTCTATCTTTCATGCCTCAATGATGATTATGCCTTCTTTTTTTACTTTCATGGGCTCTTCTCCTGTCCCAACCAAATTTGCTTCCTTTATTGCTTCTGTCTCCCAATTTTTTGGCCATATTTCAACTAAAGTCGACATTGCACATGCCACCTGGGCTGCTAGAAGCCCGAGACAAAGTCCAACATAGCCCATATCAAGAACGAAAGCTATCAATAATGCTACTGGTGCCCCTGCTCCATAGAATGAATACAAGTTGATTTTAGCACCAATCGCAAGAAAGTTGCAGGAGAATTTCCCGCCTTAAATTGTCTGAAAGCAGCAGAAAGTTGCAGGCCTGAGATGAGATTGGCTTCGTGCCGAATGCCATGCCTCGAAGAACTGAATAACCAGTGATGTTGGTGAAACCTATAGATAAAGCCTCACCTGCGACTTCAAGGCTTCCAAGTTTCACAAGAAATGCGACAGAGATTATGGATTTGATGTAGGCAGCGATGTTGATGGCTGCAATGGGGAACGCTATGTCCTTCATTCGGTTAAGCTAGCTTCCTTGGCTCGATTTCTGATCGATGTTCAAGAGCCAGGAGTGAGTTTGTAGAGAAAGGAGGGGGCCTTTTCTTTCAAGAGCAATAGGCAAAAGTTTAGAAAAGAGTTGGGAGGTTTGATGTTAGATGTAGAGAGAGGGGGGGGGGGGGGGGGGGGGGGGGGGGGCGGGGGGTGCGGTGGGCTTGTAATTTATACGGTTTCTGAATAGGGGTGGGTAAATTGATTTTGTTGGAAATAGGGAATCTTAACAAGATGCAATGAGATCATAATATGGCGAGCATCTTAAAGTTTTGAATCACAGATTTCAATGGCTAGAAGAGCTGCCTATAAGGAAAACTGCAGTGCATGTCGACTAGAGGATACTACAAGCGAAAACGGAAATCCCGCCATTTTTGGGGTCAATCCCGACGTTTATAAATGCCGGACTTGATTGGGGTGGCGTTTCGGAAAAACACCGCCGCAAGCACCGGGGATACGCCTGCTGGAACATGAAAGCCTTTCCGGCATTTTCAAACGCCGGGGTTTCCTAATTAGCTATCCCGGTTCCGGGATAGGATAATTTTATTTTATTCAGTTTTTTCATTAAAGCCTATCCCGGCATTTGGAAACGCCGGGATAGGTGCCGGTTTTTTTTTTTATTTTAAAAAAAAATATGTAAAGAAGAATATGTTCTCACAAAGATCGAACACACAAATGTTGAACCATAAAAAATTATGCAACTTTTTATTCATAAGATGTCAAATTGTTTGTTTACAATGTATATTCCGAGCAGATATACAATTGCATCAGATACACTGGAAAAAGAATATATGCAGTAAGTTGAAAGAGTAAGTTTCTCAGTATCTATAATATGTCAGCCTCAAGGCAACCATATCAGCCAGTATGCATCTACTAAACAACTAGGAAAAACTGCATTGTTCATCTGAATGACCAAACACCCTGAACAAAACTCAACTCGGTAACTGTATCCCTGTTAGTCTTCACTGGATTTCTCTTTTGTCTTTGATCTTTCTTGAATGATTGTCTTCGGTGTTTCTAGAATGCTCGTCTTTGGTGTTGCTGGTGAAGGTGGAAATGAAGTACCTGAGCTAGTCTATGTCTAAATTCGACTTTCCAGCAACAAATCGATGTCTTGCAATATTTGTAGTAACTAGCGACGCATAATTGACAAGATCCACAAATGGAGTTTCAAGCAAGAGGACAACCTAGAATACTCGCCGGCAAAATAAATTAGAAAAACAAATTACGAATCCCGCTTCTCCCTAACAGAAGATTAAAAAAATTAATAAGGTGAAATACAGCATTTTACATCATAGTTCTTAGAAAACTAGCAAGCACAGACACGAAAACAAACAAGAAGCTAATGAGATACATTCCCAAAAACACTATATTTTCAGTTAGCATTGAAGGTCGTAGATAACAAATACTAAAAATCTTCTATCTCAAATTTGTTACTAGACAAAGAAGTACTTTAAGTATCTGATCTTTTTTTGTTACCCCAACAAGGTTCATTTTGTTCCCATCTTACACCCGGAAATTCCAACCACTCCTATCACTCTTAGAGCATCCACAATGGTGTTTCTCATTTTGTAAAATATGGCAGCTACATAGCGTTAGTGGCTGCAGTGGTCGTTTGCTATATGTTTCTCATTTTTTTTAAAATTTTGCGTGGGACGGTACAACATTTACCGTCGCGCAATTTTTTGAATAAAAAAAGCAAGCAACGGTACATGTTCTACCGTCGCATTTGTTTAAACAAATAATTAAAATAATTAATTACTTATTAACTATTAAAATATGTTTAATTAAATAATATAATAATAACTAAACCAAATTAAAAACTAATTAAACCTAATCTACCCACTAATTCCCTAAAATCTTCTGGCCGTCGGATTAAAAAAAATAAAAATAAAAATAAAATAATTTTGGGACGGTATATGTTATACCGTCCGACCCCAATTTAAAAATAATAATAATAATAAAATTTTGGGACGGTATATGTTATACCGTCCGAAGCGAATAAAAAATATTAAAATATGAGGGACGGTATATGTTGTACCGTCCTTTATAATTTGAGAATCGCTATTTTGTTTCTAATTTATGAGAAACGAGTATAGCAAGTTTGCTAAAAAAATGGGAAAGTAGAAAACCATTGCAGATGTCCATTTGCTATAAAATGGCAAATTGCCAAATATAAGAAACCACTGTGGATGCTCTTAAGAGCCACTTGTTAATCTTTGTAGTTAATATCCAGAATATATCAGACAATTCTCTCATCTTATCCTCAATCCAAAATCTGAATGTACTCAATTCATATCCAATATTTAACAAATTGCCTGAGTGCTCAATTTCTCATCCAAGACGAACAAATAAAAATAAAATTATCACAATGGTTACTCTTGGCAACCAATGTGAATTATTTCAACAAAACCTGTCAGGAGAGGCCAAAATCAATTTTGGATGTATGCATGAGATACATTGCTTTTTTAAAGGAAACAAAAATTAACTTAACATGAACAACAACAGTGAAGAAAATTAACCTTTCCCACTTTTGTTAGATATAATTCTACAGCAAAGGCCCCAGCTCCATCTCAGGAACTGACAGCTTTTTGAGCGATATCAATGGAAAGCTTCTTTATGCTTTCAGGCACATCCGCAGGAGCATCAACTATGTGACAAATGTTATCCCTAAAAATTTGCAGAACTTATTTACTTGGAAGAGACATCAAACACTGCAAGAACAAAATATCAAACACTGCAAGAACAAAATATAATAATGATTATATACCTATCTGAGGATCACCGGTGTTTGCATCTATAATCCCAAGCAAACCATTAATTCCTTGCTGTTTCAAGCTCATGGCAGCAGCTGCAGAAGCAGATAACTTATTAAATCATGGTAATATAACAAAACTATATTTATATTTCTTGTCATATTTAAATAGGACTTACCTATGACCAGAGAGGGTGGCATGGTTGCACTCAATGTTGAGTTTGAATTCTTCTGCAATATGGAAATAGAAGCAAAATGCGAGGGAATGGATAAAATTGCATATCGCCAAATGAGTAACAAGTTAGGGGACAGTTTTTTTTACTTTGTTTTAATTTTTGTTCCTTGTAATAAAAGTTGTTTGCATAGGAATTCCATCTCACATTCTATTCATCAGACGCCTATCGACAGGAATTTAGAAATTCCTTCAATTTAAAATTTTCAATTATAGCAAATGTATATCATCAGTTTCCCTTCTTCTAGACATTTAAAATGGAGTTTTGGAGAATTTTGGACACAAGTCAGTCTATCAGACTTAGAACTACGAGTAGCCTCTCTTGTCCATGGTTGGCCTTGGCCAGGATAATTGCACTCATAACAATAAATAATTATCATCTAAAAAAGATACAAGTCATGGATCTGGACATAAGTTTTAGTGAGTAACCTACTTGCACACAGCAGGTATCAAAACTCTCTCCTGTTGGTGTGCCAATAAACGGTGACACATAATCCTTCAGTGGAAAATTATGCAATTATTGAAGGACAGTTTCAGATCCATCAAAGGGATCGACAGAATATGGAGTTGTTTGGCCTATCGCTTTATCATAATCTTTTAAATCTATATGTTATCACAAAACAGTTTTTCGTTCATTAAAAAGTATAAAACTGTTTTGTAAGTAATAGGCACTTTATCATTCATTTTTTTTCCTTTAGCAAGGAACAACACACCATTGAACCGGTTAAGACAAATATAAATTTATTACCAAGTGATCAAGCTCTCTTTCCATGTTAGTGTTCAAGAGAGACTGATATCCTTCTCGTCCACCCCAGAACACGAAATTCTCGCCTCCCAGGTAATGAGTGACCTGTGAAAATGTGAAAGTGTGATTAAAAAGTATAAAACTGTTGAAAAAAAGAAAGGCAATATAGATGTGAGTAACTGTGACCTCCATGGATTTCTTGACTTGGGCTGCAGCATACGCATACAGACCAACTTCAGAGCTGAGAAATTCAATCACTAATATTCCTCCAGCGTGAGTTTTAAAAAAAAACCACGAAATTTTATTTTCTCTTCTTTTGAATGGATATCTTCTCAAAATTCTCGAAATCAGATCTTAATCATTGTAAGAGACGGGAAGAAAAAAAAGAAGATTATCTTCTCAAAAATTCAAAAGAACAAAATTTTCGAACAAAAAACCTACTGCATTCGAGAATCAAAAGAGTAGGAAAACTCACCAGTTGTTCTTCCTCAAAGCCGAAACCCTAGAATCGTCCATTTCGCGGAAAATCCCTCGGAGTGGTCCAAATCGGACGAAACGGAGCACGATCGGCTGGATTCGGAGGGATCTCTTCAAATTTCGCTTTGGAAATTAGGATGGACTAATAGAAGAGGCGAATCTGAGAGATTTTGATGGCAATCGAAGAAAAAGAAGAGAGATACAAAGCACCAGTTTATTTTTTGAAGATGATAAGAGTCGAATCGAACGGTGATGGGCGACGACGATAGTGAGGAACGACCATGGGGAAGGTGTAGGGGTGGCGAACCGGTCGAACGGGCCGGTCCGGGCCCAACCCGTGCGGGTTGACACGCTCGAGTGGGCGGGCCGGGCCGGGTTGGCGTCTTATGCGGGCTGGGCCGGGCCGGGTCAATTTCGTATTTGGGTGGCCCGCCCAACCCGTGAACCCTTTAGGGCTGAACCCGGGTTGGGCCGGGTCGACCCGCGGGTTGGCCCGTTTAATAATATATATATATATAATATATATATTTTTTTATTTTTATTTTTATGTTTTTTTGTAGCTTAAATTGAACTAATAATAATAATAATTTTACAAATGATGTATACAATTATACAAACAACCATATTTTTGTTTGATGGATATTACATTTCTTAAAAAATTATAATACAAATAAGTAATACTACTAATAAGTAATAATACTACAATGGGTAACCTTCGGTTACGAACTCAGCTGTGCGAACTCAGCTTACGAACTGTGCTGTCAGTCGTTGGATCTAAAACGTGGGATTTTAACCGCTGAGATTGAATCTGATATTATCAGAGTTGATAGCGGGGGTAATTTTGATATTTCACCCCCGCTTTCCCTTACACCCCGCTATCCCTTCTCTTTCGCTCACTTCGTTTCTCAAGAGACATTTCAACTCTCCAAAATTCCCCCCAAATTTTAGGGTTTCTGCGAATCCCCCCAACTCGTCGTCTCTCAAACCTATTCCCCTTCTTCGCCAGCCGTCGTCTCTCAACTCGTCGTCCACTTCGCCAGCCGTCGTTGCGACCTCAAACCTGAAACCTTCACTCCGTCGTTTCTGAGTTTTCACCGTGCTTCCCTCTCAACTATTTCGAACTCAAACCTTCGGTTGAATCTGTTGTCCCCTTCTTCCTCTCTCAGTGTGAGCGAAACCCTAACGGTTGCTCTCCTCCAATAGCAAATCGATTTTCCATTTGGCTCCCCTTCGGTTGCGAACCACTGTGTGCGAATTTCAGCTCGTGAAAACCAGCGGTAGCCGTTGGATCCAAAATAGCTCCAAATGGAAACCATAGGGTTTTCATCAGGTATAAATTTAGATTTTTTTGGTTGCGTTTTTCTTTTTCTTCCTTTAATTTGTACGAAACCCAATGAAGTATTTTTCTAATAGAGATTGAATGTTTTGTTTGGATTTGTAGGAAGCGTTTGAGCTTCACTCAGTTTTTCTTCATGGCTTGATTTTGACTATGGATATATTTTTGCCAGTACACTGATGCTTGATATGAATTGAGGGAAGTGTTTGATTCTGACTATTCCCTTTTTAAAATTTTAATTGGTTACTTTATTGCATTTTGGTATAGGCAGTGATGACAATCTAAAAATTACAAACAGTTGTAGGCATTTTTCTGCTTCTTCTGTTTGACAAGCATTTGTACGAACAATTCGTAACGGAAGGCTACCCATATAGAGTACAATAAGTGCAGCATTTAGTTTGTTTACTCACTGTTTCCACCATGTTTGATTTATATTTGACATCTTCTAAGAGGTTTTATTTATTTAGATTATGGTTGCAACTAGTTGGCATGGCATAATAATGCAGCCGTAGTGAGATCATGCATCTGAATAAGTGCTATACTGGGTAACCTTCGGTTACCAACTAAGCTGTGCGAACTCAGTTTACGAACTTAGCTGTCGGCCGTTGGATCTAAAATTTGGGATTTCAACTGCTGTGATTGAATCTGAGATTATCATAGTTGAGAGCGGGGGTAATTTTATTTGATTTTATTTGATGAGTTTTCCGCAATTTGGTTGAGTTGAAATATGAGTTGAAACTTAAACAAAAAATGAGTTGAAACTGAAACTGAAACTGAAACTGAAATATGAGTTATTGTTCTGATTGTGGTTGCAACTAGTTGGCGTGGCATAATAATGCAGCCGTAGTGAGATCATGGTTATGAATAAGTGGTTGGGACAACATATGTGCTATACTCATGCTTGATTATATTAGACTTGTTTCATAATAATTTATTATGTGCAAGGTTGTTCTAAGCCTATATGTACTTCAATTGTTTACAATTTACGGTGATAATAGTGCAGTCCGATATTGCTAAGCTTTTATGTTATTTTTTGTAGGGGGGTTGGAGCATTTTCGTTTCAGCATCGAGCAGCGCCAGAATTCTGACATTTTTTTTCATCTATATGTTTATACTGTTAGGCCTCGATTTTGTATATTGATATTCAACTGTATAATGTAATACCAGGTTTGAGTTTGTATACTGTAAATTTTTGGTTTAATGAAAAATGAGTTGTATTTGAAACTGATATATGAGTTCAAACTGTACTTGGGTTATTGATATAAAAATGGTATACCTCACTTCGTCCTAGATGAACCATGCTCTCTGTTGTTATCATAACAAACTTGAGCAACTGGGTACAAGAAACTGGGTATAAGAAACTTGAGCAAGTTCACAAACTCATTTTTCAACTGTACAATGTATTACACAACTGATGTATGAGTTCAAACTAGACTGTCAGAGTAACATTCACAGTTGGTTTCCGGTGAGGCCACAGCTATGTTTATCTTCATTTTTTTGACAAAAGAAGCATCTGATGCAGCAGCATCTGTGCTGCATGTTTCCAAGCAGGGCTGATCAGGTGAAGATATTTCTTGCGTTGTATTAGCAATTCCAGATTCGGGAGGGGATTCTAGCATTTGTTTGGTTGTGGCCATTGGAAGAAAAAGCTTATGTTATACTGTAATTAATTTTTGTAGTAATAGAAATAATTTCTGAAACAATAATACAATCATTAACTTTGTTGTGCCAAGGCAAACTGCATTGACTCAACCATTCCAGCTGAAGCAGTGTTTGCTGCAGAAGTGAAGAAGCTGCATGTCGAGCAGTTCAAACCGGAGGAACAGGTCACTCTTGAACCATTTGAGAAAGATAGACCACGCATGTGTTGTTGGAGGCCATCGCATGCCCAAGAAGCAGAAGCTTAGAGCTGCTTGATGGATCTTGTTGTCAAAGTAGTCAAATGATGGTTGCCAATTTTAGTAGGTTTTAGGCAGCTTTGGCAATCGTATGTACTAGTTTTTATTTGTTGGATCGTGTACTGCTATCTGACATTTATCGGTGCTTGTGACTTTTATGTGACATTTTTGAAAAGCTTTTAAGGCTTTATATTAATTTCTCTTTTTTCTGTCAGTTTTTGTGTTCTTGATCAGTTCTTTAAAACTGCGTGTTTGTGGGTAGTTTGTTCCCTTGTTTTGCTGTGAGCAGATTTGTTTTACTCCGATGCGTGATTTATGTGTATGACTGTGGTTTATAAACCTTTCATTATCGGGTTAGTCTAGTTCTGCGAATTTTCAATGTGGATAAGCAAAGGAATGTCTCTGAAATTTGTAGTTTGTTCTTTGCCTCGACCTATTGTTGAATCCTAGTTCTGCAAATTGTGAAACAAAATATTAACAGTTGGAAATTTGTAGATTTGCAGTTGATCTATTCAACTTTTGTTCTCTTATCTATGCTTTGTTACTTTGTTTAATATAAAAATAGCATCGAGAGATAAATCATCAGGTTTTGTGTTTGCAATCTTCGAAATATTTGTGGTGATGCAAGAGTAATATACCATGCATACCAAATATAACATAAAAAAGTGGCAAGAACAAATCCAGAGCAAATCCATCCAAAAAGAGACTAGAACAAATCCATCCAAAAAAAGTAGAAAAATATTGTCAGCTAGTGTAACGAGCAATTCTACATAAAGAGACTAGAACAAATCCATCCAAAAAAAAGTGGCCAGAACAAATCCATCAGCCAATGCAATAAACTGCTAACAACAGCAAGGAGGGCTTTGTAGTGATTGCTTTACAAGTGGTTCTGTCAACATAACCGACTAACTAGCCATGTGAATTAGCTACTTAACTAACTCAAAAGGTTACTATCCGATACACAAGTACATAGAAGATATGGAAATATTGGAGATATTACAAGAAGAGGAAGTGAAAAGATAAACTGATAGAACAGTCTCCAACTTCACTCGCGTTTCTCATTGGTCTTCCTTGGTTCAGTAATCAACATAAACAGCCACGACGCCGAAGGGATTCGGGAGGGGATTAGCAAAAATACTGGACTGAAGCATTTCCAGCATCAAATTGCTGTTATCACCGAAAAAAAAATTACAGGATTGAAGAGGTCAATTTTCTGTTATGAATATCCAGCATCACACATTCGGTAACCTCCAGTAACCGTGCAAACTGCAAGCATTAACAAAGAAAGGGTTTAGATAGATGATATTAAGCTAAGTTAGTAAACTGAGATATCAACACAACTAATTAACATATTTTAAGTAAATGTAGGCTCAGAACACAACTCAGCATATGACAAACATTTACATGGATTTTCAACTGAATCAAGCATGACTGAAAAGCGTGATAATTATGTTCACACTTGGGCTGCAATACTATGCCACGCCAACAAGTTGATCCATAATTTGAACAAAAATTTATAAATAAGGAGTTGCAACTGAAACAAAAAATGAGTTCACAAAACAATGTTGAAACTGAAACATGAGCTGCAACTGAAACTGAAAAATGAGCATCAACTGAAACTGAAACATCAACTAAAACATCAACTGAAACTGAAACTGAAACTGAAACTGAAACTGAAACTGAAAAATGAGCATCAACTGAAACATCAACTGAAACTGAAACTGAAACTGAAGCTGAAGCTGATATATGAGTTGAAACTCAAACTGAAACAAAAATTTTGTTTTTAAAAAAACAAAACAATGTTTTCGCACGTAAGTCCGATATTCTTCAGCTTGTATAAAATATTTTGTCATCATTGCCTACTTATAAACAAAATAAAACATAGCCGATAATAAACTTCACAATTGAACACACTACAAAAAGAAGAACTTCTCTCAAGCAACATTGTCATCGGTACTTTCTCCCGATGAGTGATCTACTTCATGTCCAATGCGCCCACTAAAAAAAGAACCAAATACGTAGTTAAGCTGATAAGCAATTTAAAAATAGTCAATGTCTAAAAGATGTGGAATGATTACCCCTCTAAATTGTTTGGGCAATTTCTTGAATCGTGTAGTCCGCATGTACCACAAGCGCTTCCTTACTTTCTCTCTTGTTGGCTTCAATCGCTTCCCACTAGGCCTTCCTTTCGTATTGCATTGCTTAGGCTCCTCCACGAGAACTTTATACTTTTCCATGGATTTTCCAAATGCCGGTCCACTACTTTCGGGTTGTACAAGATGGAACCCTTCAATACTTTTGATCATGTTGTTCCGCATGAATTCGTAGACTTCATTGGAAGCTAATCCAATATCAACTTGTTGTTGGGCTAATTTAGTCAACTCACGATAGCGAGAACCTAAATTCTCACTACTACCTTCATGAAGTCCTCTTCCATTAGTGAATATATTGCTTCTTCGGATTACATCTCGGGTCCATCTTCTTAAAATATATTGCTTTAGTAATTCTTTGTGGTCGGTGAATTTAAGATATGCCAAAAGATGCTTACAAGGAATGCCCACGAATTCAAACAACAAGCATGCACACATAGCCATTTGCGTCTCTTTAGACTAAGTCACCACTTTTGCATTTTCTGTTTCACCACACTTCTTCACTAGGTAAATAGCTTGATTCACATCTTCTTGCACCAAATTTACATTATATATTAAGCTTGATTTTAGTTCTTCTTGAAAATCATAAAAAATAACCAAAGTGTACACTTGCGCCATTTGTGCCTCTATATACCATTCGGTCTTCAATTTTGGTTTCTTCTCAATTGTACGATGATTTTCTTGAAGTTCTTGTTCTCTTTGTCTTGCAATGACTCTCTCGAATATTACGGCAAACTCATGTAGTGAGTACTTCTTTTGAGTATGTTTCTTTAAGAAAACATTCGTTCCCTCACTCCTTTGGGTACTTGACATTCCGGCCCAAAAATGTGGTCTATGATAGACAGGGGCCCATTTCTCAAGAATTTCAAATTTATCTTGCAACCACTTATTGTTTTCCACACCATACTTACAAAGCAACGATTTCCAATTTTCTTCAAAAGTAGTGCAACCATCAGAATTGTAGACAATATTCTTAAAAGCTTTCATAAACTCAACATCTTGGTTCATTTTAGGCACCTCTTGTGGTATCTTATCTAAAATATGCCAAATACAAAATCTATGGCGAATTTCAGGAAAAACAGCTTTGATTGCAGCACTGATCCCACGATCTTGATCAGTGACCATGCCAAATGGTGCATGTTTCATTGCTACTAACCATTTTTGAAATAACCATATAAATGAGGAAGCCGTTTTATTTGGGATGAACCCACACCCTAGGAAAACAGATTGCCAATGATGGTTGATTCCAACAAAGGGAGCAAATAGCATTCCATAACGGTTCGTGCTATATGTTGCATCGAAGGAAACTACGTCACCAAATACTTCATAGTTCTTTCTAGCAATACCGTCGACCCAAATACAGTGACTAAATCGACCAAGCTCATCTAGTTGGAAATCATAAAAAAAATTAGGATCTATTTCTTTTTGCCAATTGAAAAAATCAATCAACATTTGTCCATCGTGCCCTTTCATAGCCTTCCGTAAGTCTCTCTCATGATTTCAAGCATCGGTCTCGGTGAATCCAATCCTATCATGACCCCCACTCGAATTTTCAAAAAAAATCATTTGTTTGCACGTTGGAACGTTAGCTTGTGTAAGTTGATCCATTATTACTTTATCGGAATCTAACACATTCCGATTTCTTGGTAACAAGTGTCTTCTACCGGGTGAGGTAAATACATGATTGTGCAATTCAGTAAGTGAATAAAGAACCCATGAATGTGTTTCTTCATTTAATTTCACACGAATTAATGCTTTGCAGTCGGATCTACTTGTAGTCCCCCGCCTAACATCATTAGACTTACTCTTCGAAATACCGGCTTTATTACAAACAAACGACTTATCCACTACAACGGTTCCCTTCAATTTGGTTGAACCCTTACGCATTTGAAAACCCCCACATGTAGCGTAATTATTGTAGAAATTTTCAGCTAGGTCTAAAGTATCAAAAGTAATACTGAGCTTTGGTTTTAGGTGGTCGTCCACAACCGGGATAAATTCACCTACTTGTACATTTAAAAAATTGTCACCGGCATCAGATCTCCTTTCATCAATATCCATACCTATTATCAAAGTAAAAGAAACAGAAACCAACACAACCAATTACTCAACGATTCTACATATTATTTCCAAAAATAATGAAACTAAAACATTAAAAAAAAATACCTATTTGGAAGAAGGAGGAGGGACAACAGATTCGATTTGCTATTGGAGGAGAGCAACCGTTAGGGTTCCGTTAGGGTTTCGCTCACACTGAGAGAGGAAGAAGGGGACAACAGATTCAAACGAAGGTTTGAGATTCGAAATAGTTGAGAGGGAAGCACGGTGAAAACTCAGAAATGACGGGGTGAAGGTTTGAGGTTTGAGGTCGCAACGACGGCTGGCGAAGTGGACGACGAGTTGAGAGACGACGGCTGGCGAAGAAGGGGAATAGGTTTGAGAGACTACGAGTTGGGGGGATTCGCCAGAAACCCTAAAATTTGGGGGGGAATTTTCGAGCCAGAAACCCTAAAATTTGGGGGGAATTTTGGAGAGTTTAAATGTCTCTTGAGAAACAAAGTGAGCGAAAGAGAAGGGATAGCGGGGTGTAAGGGAAAGCGGGGGTGAAATATCAAAATTACCCCCGCTATCAACTCTGATAATATCAGATTCAATCTCAGCGGTTAAAATCCCATGTTTTAGATCCAACGACTGACAGCACAGTTCGTAAGCTGAGTTCGCACAGCTGAGTTCGTAACCGAAGGTTACCCTACAATTCTTCAAATATCCCCAAATGATGTTTAATTATAATACTAAGTATGTAATTCAGTAATAATACTAATAAGTAATAATACTACAATTCTTAAAATTGAATCAAATATCCCCAAATGATGTTTAATTATAGTACTAAGTAAGTAATAATACTAATAAACAAAAAAAAATCGTAATAATAATAATAAGATTGAAAGAGTGAAATTGACAACAAATTTTGAAATTTTATTCATATGAATTTAAGTTGTACAATTTGAACAATTTATAACGAAATGAAGAATTCAATTCACAAATAAGTTTTATACAATAACATATTTCTTATGTACAATTTTAATTGACTACAATTTTTCTAATTTAACATAACAAAAAAAGCTATTGTTGTTGTTGTTGTTGTTGTTGTTGTTCTTCAGGCGAGTTGCTCCCACATGTGGAACTCGATAACATTTTCCCTTGCGTCCTATCTTCAGCCTTCAGCCAGTCTTCTGTGCATACGAGCATCTCTAATGTCTCGGGCTTCAACCGATTCCTGTAATCAGATAGAACCCTGCCACTTGTAGAAAATGCATTCTCAGAAGCAACTGTAGAGACAGGAGGAGTTAGTAAATCTTTAGCCATAATTGATAGAATACTAAAAGTGTGTTCATGTTCTTTCCACCACTGTAAAATATCTAGTGCAGAAGTAAAAGGCTCAGCATCTTGTTGGTTATACCAATTTAATTCATTTGGTTGATTAGTCCTAGGTTTTTTAGATTGAATTTTTTCAAGTAAACTAAATGTTCTATCACCAATTCTACTTTTACCTTTAGAACTACCAGAAGAAGAACTGACTACAGAAGTTGTACTACTAGAAGCAAAACGTCTATCATAATAATCATACAAGTTATTTAACGTAGATTCAAATTGAACTAAAAAACTAGCGCAATCAATTGTTAATTCTACAATGTTCTCTAAATATCCAAAAAACATTTCTATCAAATTCTTCGTACCTTCTAATTTAATACGAGGATCCATAACAGTAGCAACACAAATCAACATAGGAGGAGGAAAATAATACTTCAAAAATTTTGTAAATGCAGGTTTTACAATGTCACTAATATGGGTATCATTTAACATTTCGTTAAATGTTTGCATCATGCTAACTAATTCAATAAAAATGCTACTAGAAGTAGATTCATATGTTTTTGAAAATTTTAAAGTTGCGGTTTTAAAAGGTTCTAAAAATTTCAACAAAGATTCAGCAAAAAACCAATCGGCGGGAGTCATTTCAAAATTAGGCATATTTTGTGCGATACAAAAATCATTTACAACTGTTTTATATTCGGTGACAACATTTAGTAAATCAAAAGTAGAATTCCATCGGTGTCTAACATCCTTTGGAAATTTTCTAAAAGGAACATTTCTAGCTCTACACCAAGCTTTCCATTCTTGTAGAATGCTTGGTTTTAATGCAATGAAATGTACACAATTTCTAATTTTAATTATATATGGATCAGCTATACCTAATGCATCTTGAACACATAAATTTATAATATGACATGCACACCTAACATGAAAAATATTATCAGATGGAGGGTTTAATATTCTTTTTAAAGTATTAATTGCTACATTGTTGTTAGATGCATTATCAAAACTAATAGCCATAATTTTATCGCGAATATGAAAAACATCACAAATTTCTAAATACGGTTTGCTATTTCAGCGCCACTATGGGGATACGGCAACGACGCAAGTGATATGATTCTTTTATTAAGAATCCAATCATTGTCGATCCAATGACAGGTTATTCCCATCGTTGGAATATTGTTGACACCCGTCCAACAATCCGAAGTTAAACTAACCCTACAAGTTAAACTCCATAAAATTGCAATCAACGCGTCCTTCATTTCCATGTACACTTTAAAACAATCCGATTTGCAAGTATTTCTCGGAATTCTTTTAAAATGAGGGTTTAAGGCCGTTTGATTAAAATTTTCCAAGTTCCTACTCTCGGGATAGGTAAATGGTAACTCTTCCTTAATTACTAATCGGGCCATTTCCCGACGAACAAGTTCGGGATCATAAGGGTGGCTATCTACTTGACCGGTCCTAGGGTTTATTCTTTGTTGGCCTTGTATTTGATCAAGAAGATCTTTATGATTATTTAGGATATGCCTACTAAGTGTACCGGTTCCGTCACCCCTCTTGAATTTGTATTGTTTACCACATGATTTACACATTTTCACACCTATACCCGGAGTATTTTCGTCCGGGATATACTCATAAAACTTATGCCAATTGCTAGTTTCTCCTCTACTTTTCCTACTACTACGGGGTTGTGTGGTTTCGGTTTGTTGTTGTTGTTCTTCTTCTAATTGTTCATGTCCAACATCATTGTGTGTACCCCATTGTTCCATAGTAGGATCAATGTAATCTTGGGCGGGCTCAATAATTGGGACAATTGGTGGCCTACGTGAAGATGAGGAAGAATCTTGTCCGCTACGACCGCTACCGCGTGATCTAGACATAGTGTAGTAATGTGGTATGTAAAAAAAATCTACAATGTAGGAGCGGTGAATTATACAAAAAAAAACTAAAAAACAAGAGGGTTGAGATAGAGAAGTTCAAAAAACGAACAATAATTTTAACTACAACGCAAAAAAAAAAATAACAAGAGAGATAGAGATATTTTGATACCGTTCACCGTGGAATACGCGTATAAAAAAAACCGTGAAAATTAGAATATAATAGAAAAGATGGAGAGCGCTTTGCCGATTTCGCAATTGAAGAGTTGAGAAGAGGTTGAAGTAGATTTGAGTCGATGGTTGAAGAGAGTTGAAGACGTTGAAGACGTTGAATTTTGTTCTCCGATACGACCGAAATTTGATCGTGTATACGCCTCCTTGTACACTTGTTTGATGATTACTACATGTGGGAAACTAACGAATAGAAACCTCTCCTCTTCCCCGAAAACAGGTCTTCTTCAGCCATGCCGCCTCGCAAAGTCAGATCAAGGGGGTCTAACCGGGCACCCAACCCTGACCAGCAAGAAGTTCCCAACAATCCTGCTCAACAACAAGCGCAGCTTCCCCTACAACGGAAGACCCGCTCCAACAGAACCTTCCCCCTCCTGATCCAAAGGGTCTGAACCCTCAGAAACAGCCTCTTCACCAACAAGTCTCCGTCCACAATGCCTCTACGGACTCTATGGCCTCCCATCACCCCCGAGCCTCTGGTTGCCACAATGCCACCCTTAACCGCCAGAAAGAGGATGATCTCCGCCGCCATCTGGAAGAAAAGCGGGCTCGAGAGGGAGCCTCCCGCCAGTACCATCCGGGTGAGCGGTCTCCTCGCCACCGGTACCACAGGTCCCCCGTCCGAAAAGGGAGGAAGGAGTCCCCCGATTACTACCGAAGAAGGCACTCTCCCGCAAGTCGGCAACAGCCCATGAACAATGAGGCACCAATCACCCGTGCCGAGTTCCAACAGTTCCAAGCGACCGTCCTGCAGGCTCTCAACCTCCGTCAAAATCCTAATGAGCCGAAGGTCCCATCCCCTCCTCCGGTCCGAAGCCCTCGACGACGGTCTCCCTCTCTCGTCCTGCTCCTACCAACTCCCGGCGTACCCCAAGTCCTCGTCGCTCCCGGAGCTATCATCGTCGTAGTCCTCGCTCCCCCTCATATGAAGACGAGTCTCGAGGCTCGGCGGATTACCGTCGGAGAGATGACACCATGAACCGCCGTCTTAATGAAGTAGAAAGGCTCTTGGGTCGGATGAACCGGGAGGAAGAGTTTAGAGGAAGGACCCTACGTCCTGGCCGACCCCCTTTCTCACGAACCATAGTGGATACACCCGTCCCGTTCGGCTTCAAACCTCCCCAATTTGATAATTATACCGGAGAGACCGACCCAGTCGATCACATCGAAAGTTTTAAAACTTTGATGCTCCTCCACCAAGCTTCAGATGCCCTCCTCTGCAAAACCTTTCCCGCAACTCTCAAGGGCCCAGCTTGAGAATGGTACTCTCGCCTTGCCCCAGCCTCGATATTCTCCTTCGAGCAGTTCGAGACCCTCTTCGTCACCCATTTCATAAGCAGCCGAAGAACTGAGAAAACCAGCATCTCGCTATTGCACCTCCACCAGAAGAAGGGGGAGAAATTGAGAGATTATGTGAAGAGGTTCACAGCTGAAGCCAGGTCCATTGCATCCCTCGACCAGTCAGTTGCTACCGCTGCATTCCAATCCAATGTCCTCAATTCCAACCTCCGCTCCTCCCTCGCCAAGAAGCCACCACATGACTTTTCCGACCTACTCCTTCGCAGTGAAAAGTATATCCGGGCAGAAGAGGCCGAACAACAACCCAACTGGGAGGGGTCTACCTCCGGGTTTAAGAGGAAGGGAACGGAAGAAGAAGGAGCTAGGAAGCTCCAGAAGGATAATGCCGGCCAGCGCCGACCTCCCCCTAGATTTGAAAAGTTCACTCCCCTCAACACTAACGGCTCAGCCATTTTCATGGAAGTCGAAAAAGAAGGGGTCTTGCCTCCAGCTCCGAGGATGAACACCCCCGCCAAGAGAAGAGACAGAGAGAAATGGTGCCGCTATCACCGGGACCATGGGCATGACACCAACGATTGCCGTGCTCTGAAAAACGAGATCGAAGCCCTTATTCAGAGGGGGCAACTGGCGAAATTTGTAAGAGAGGACCGAGCCGAACTTCCTCCCCCGCCTCGGGGGGCTAACAAGCGTCCGGAACGAGAAGAGACGCCAGACTTCGAGGAAGAGCGAGTCCTCCACCTCATCCATGGGGGTCCTATGAGGGGCTCCTCGAACTCCTCTCGGAAAGCATTTATCAGGGAAGTCAATTCAGTCCGAGCCACACCTCCTCCCAAAGGCCTCGGAGTGCCCGTCACGTTCTCAGACGAAGATCTAGAAGGGGTCCGCACCCCACATTGTGACGCACTCGTCATTAGCCTCCACATGGCGAATTTCAAGGTGGAAAGAATCTTAGTAGACAACGGCAGCTCCGTCAACATCCTCTTCCTCTCCGCTTTTAAAGGCCTAAAGCTCTCCAGAGACAGACTCAAGCCCGCCGGCTACACTCTCCATGGGTTCACGGGGGTTCCGGTAATTATTGAAGGGGTAATCACCCTCGATGTAACTGCCGGACAAACTCCTACCACCCGGATAGAGCCGATGGACTTCATGGTGGTGGATGTTCCCGCCGCCTACAACGTCATTTTGGGCCGACCTGGCCTCGCAGCTCTGGAAGCTGTCCCCTCAGCATACCAACTTAAGATGAAGTTTCCCACCCGGTCGGGGATCGGAGAAGTGAGGGGCAATCAGGAGCAGGCCCGAAAGTGATACATGACCTCAACCCTTGGGCCCGTCCTCTCCTTGGAAACTCTGGAAATTCCCCTAGACACTGCAAGACCGACCTCCGAGCCGGTGGATGAACTGGAGGAGGTGCTCTTCTCCGAACAAGAGCCGACCCGCAAATTCTTCGTAAGCAAGACCCTTCCGTCCGCCCTATACTCAGATATTGTGAAATGTATCCGAACCAATCAAGACCTCTTCGCATGGTCCGCAGCAGATATGCCTGGTATCTCCGAAGAACTCTTAGTCCACCGCCTGAGCGTCGATCCGGGGTCCAAACCGGTTCAGCAGAAGAGGCGCAAGTTCGCCCCCGAGCGTCAGCTCGCTATCAAAGCAGAGGTAGACAAGTTGTTAAAGGCCCGATTCATACAGGAAGTAAACTACCCTGAATGGTTGTCAAACGTAGTAATGGTGAAGAAGTCCAATGGGACTTGGAGAATTTGCATTGATTTCACCGACCTCAACAAGGCCTGTCCTAAAGATCCTTTCCCTCTACCGAGCATTGACACTCTGATTGACGCAACCTCGGGACATGAGCTCCTCAGCTTCATGGATGCTTTCTCGGGTTACAATCAGATAAGAATGTTCCCCCCGGATATCCCGAAGACGTCTTTTGTGACCGACCAAGGCCTTTATTGCTACAGAGTCATGCCATTCGGCCTAAAGAACGGAGGGGCAACATACCAACGCCTCGTCAACAAGGTTTTCCAGGCCCAGATCGGCCGGAACATGGAAGTGTACGTCGACGATATGCTTGTAAAGAGCGTCCGAGGTGTTGACCATGTGGCCGACCTTCAGGAGGCCTTCGACGTCCTAAGAAAGCATAATATGAGACTCAACCCGAACAAGTGTGCGTTCGGCGTCTCATCAGGGAAATTCCTTGGCTTCATGGTTAGCCAACGAGGAATTGAAGCAAATCCGGAGAAGATCAAGGCCATATTGGACATGGCCCCTCCAAGAAATGTTAAAGAAGTTCAGAGATTGACTAGTCGCATAGCCGCCATAGGGCGCTTTCTGTCGAAGTCCGGGGAGAAGTGCCTCCCGTTCTTCAAAGCCCTCAGGGGGGCTAAAGGATTCGAATGGGGGCAGCAGCAACAAGACTCCTTCGACCAGCTTAAAGCTTACCTCGTCAATCCACCTCTCCTTAGCAAACCAATACCCGGCGAACCACTCTACCTCTACCTGGCAGCTTCCGAACAGACACTCAGTGCGGTCTTAGTCAGAGAAGAAGGAAGGGCTCAGAGGCCCATTTACTATGTCAGCAAAGTGCTCCGGGACGCCGAGCTCCGGTACCCGAAGATTGAGAAAATAGCCTATGCCCTGGTAATGGCTGCGAGAAAGCTTCGACCCTACTTCCAGTCCCATTCGGTGGTCGTCCTTACCGACCAGCCACTGAAACAAGTCCTTCACAAGCCTGAGACTTCCGGCCGCCTCATGAAGTGGTCGATCGAGCTGAGCCAACATGATATAACTTATCAGCCTCGGACCGCGGTCAAGGCTCAGGCACTGGCCGAATTCATAGTGGAAACAACTATCCCCGACTCCGAGCAAGCGATGAAGGGACCACCCGTCTGGACGGTCTATGTCGACGGATCCTCTTGCAACGAAGGAAGCGGAGCAGGGGTCATCCTGGCAGGCCTAGATGACTTTGTCCTCCAATATTCCCTCCGTATAAACTTCAAAGCCTCGAACAACGAGGCCGAATACGAGGCACTAATAGCTGGACTTCGAATGGCCCGAAATATAGGGGCACAACGGCTACGGATCTTCAGTGACTCTCAGTTGATCGTCAATCAAGTCCTCGGCGAGTATGAAGCCCGCGACGATAGAATGGTTAAATACTTGGCCAAAGTAAAGAGCCTTATGGCACTGTTCGAAGAGACCCTCATCCAAAGGATCCCCCGAGAAGAAAATGCCCAGGCTAACGCCTTATCCAAGTTAGCCTCCACTTCCCTTCAAGGTCTGGAGCAGACCGTATTGATAGAAGTCCTCCTGAAGCCGAGTATAGAGGACGAGTTGCCTGACTCCGTCGAAACATTGCCCGTCCTCCTCGAAGACAACTGGATGAAACCCCTTGTCGAGTTCTTAAAGGACGGACTCCTCCCCGAAGATCTGAGGGAAGCAAGAAGGATCAGGACCCGAGCCGAGCGTTATACATTAATCGAAGGTATCCTATATAAACGCTCCTTCACACAGGTGGACGGTCGCCCTTACCTAAAGTGTCTTTCCCCCGGGCAAGCCGACTATGCCCTGCAAGAGCTCCACGAGGGCATCGGCGGGGCCCATTCTGGCTCCAGAGCCCTGGCGGGCAAAGTGTTGAACTACGGGTATTACTGGCCCACTCTCCTACGGGACGCCGAACGACACGTTCGGCAATGCAGCTACTGTCAAAAGTATTCCGACATCCGACGCCTCCCACAAACACCGCTCGCCTCCCTATCAAGTTCGATCCCCTTCGCTATGTGGGGGATGAATTTACTAGGGCCGTTTCCACCAGCCCCCGGACAGCTAAAGTTCCTAGTCGTGGCGGTCGACTACTTCTCTAAATGGATAGAAGCCGAGCCCCTGGCTACAATCACCGAGCATAGGGTCGTTCAATTCTTCTGAAAAAATGTGATTTGCCGGTTCGGCGTTCCCCGAGTCATAGTCACGGATAATGGAACACAGTTTACTAGAGCCGCCTTCCGAGCTTTGTGTGAGGACCTCTCCATACAACACCGATTCTCCTCAGTCTCCCATCCTCAGTCGAATGGCCAGGCCGAGAATGCCAACCGACAGATTCTTTCGGGCATCAAGAAGAGATTAGACAAGTGTTCCAAAGGACTGTAGGTCGATCAGCTACCAAATGTGCTCTGGAATCACCGCACCACCAAGCGGACCCCAACAGGCGAGAGCCCATTTAATCTCACCTATGGGGCCGAGGCCATCATCCCCCTAGAAGTCGGGATACCCTCTCCTCGTCTGATAGCTTATGAAGAAGAACAGAATGCCAGAGAGCTCAGAGCAAGCTTAGATCTGATAGATGAAATCCGAGAGAGAGCGGCCATACGCCAGCAAGCTTACCGAAGGAGGATCGAGCTAGCATACAACAAAAGGGTCCGCCCGACGGACCTCAAAGAAGGGGATCTAGTCCTCCGAAAATTGGCCATCTCGTTCTCCGGACAAAAAAGTAAACTGGCCCCGAATTGGGAGGGACCGTACAAAATCTCAAAAGCAATCCGCCCTGGTGCATACAAGCTAGAAGATCTCGAAGGCAGAGAAATTCCCAGGACCTGGAATGCCGACCATCTTTTGAAATACCAAGAGAAGGCACCTACGCCTCCTTAAGTAACTCGAGATGTCGAACCATTCCCTTCCTTTTGCTAGTAGTGATTTCTTCGTTTATTTTTTCCATTGTAATAACGGATAGCAACTTTAGATGCGGCCGAGCATTAGATATTAATAAATAAAGTTTTTTCATATTTTTACTGCTATTACATCTCTCTGCTTTTAACTCTTTAATCTAACAATGGTTCCGGAGTCCAACACTTGGCTCGATTCTACTTTGCAAGTTCGCTCCTAAGCGAACTAGAAGTAGTTCGCCATTCGGAATTGCTCCCACAGCCGTTGAATGGTACGGAGTCCAACACTTGGTTCGATTCCACTTCACAAGTTCGCTACTAAGCGAGCTAGAAGTGATTCGCCATTCGGAATTGCTCCTACGCCTCCTGAATTAACAATGGTTCCGGAGTCCAACACTTGGCTCGATTCTACTTTGCAAGTTCGCTCCTAAGCGAACTAGAAGTAGTTCGCCATTCGGAATTGCTCCCACAGCCGTTGAATGGTACGGAGTCCAACACTTGGTTCGATTCCACTTCGCAAGTTCGCTACCAAGCGAGCTAGAAGTGATTCGCCATTCGGAATTGCTCCTACGCCTCCTGAATTAACAATGGTTCCGGAGTCCAACACTTGGCTCGATTCTACTTTGCAAGTTCGCTCCTAAGCGAACTAGAAGTAGTTCGCCATTCGGAATTGCTCCCACAGCCGTTGAATGGTACGGAGTCCAACACTTGGTTCGATTCCACTTCGCAAGTTCGCTACTGAGCTAAAAGTGATTCGCCATTCGGAATTGCTCCTACGCTTCCTGAATTAACAATGGTTCCGGAGTCCAACACTTGGTTCGATTCTACTTTGCAAGTTCGCCCCTAAGCGAACTAGAAGTAGTTCGACATTCGGGATTGCTCCCACAGCCGTTGAATGGTTCGGACTCCAACACTTGGTTGCCGAACATTCTTGACACCGATCGCATCACGGGCGTGAGTTCGGCACCCGCGCCGAACATTCTTGCCACCGACCGTATTACGCGCTTGAGTTCGACAGTCAAGATCTCCAAAAAATTTCTAAGTCTCAAGCCTCGGCACCAGCTGCCGAGCATTCTTAACACCGACCGTATTACGAGCTTGAGTTCGGCACCCGCTCCGAGCGTTCTTGCCACCGACCGTATTACGGGCTTGAGTTCGGCAGTCAAGATCTCCAAAAAATTTCCAAGTCTCAAGCCTCGGCGCCAGCTGCCGAGCGTTCTTGACACCGACCGTATTACGGGCTTGAGTTCGGCACCCGCTCCGAGCGTTCTTGACACCGACCGTATTATGGGCTTGAGTTCGGCAGTCAAGACCAGTCAAAAAATGCCAAGTCTCAAACCTCGGTTCCACAACTCCACGACTAGAGCAAAAATTGGGCAACTACGATACGGCGATGATTAAATCGATTCCAATTTTATTAAAAGCAACCCTTACATACATCAATATTACAAGGTACTAAAGATTACAAGGAGCTGAAAAGCGAAGATTACAAGACACCGAACTCGGAGCCATCAACGCTTCCGAGGTGCAGGGATGCTCCTCTTCAAGGACACTTGAGGTCGGCAACGTTTGCCTCCGGAACCCGATCCCAGGCCAGCAAGTTGGGACGTGTCCTCGGCACTGCTTCTGGCAGCCACGCCGACGGATGCGCCGCTCGACGAAATGGCCACGGAACTTTGCGCATCTCCCGGGCTTGGATGGCCGAGGGGCGGACGGGTCGCCATCTCGTAAAATGAAATGCCGCGGTCGCTCTCCGCACGAGTACATGAAGTGCTCCTGACATTGGTTGGCCCCGAACGTGGTTTGAGCCGGGCTACCTCTGCCTCTAGTTCTGAGATCCGGTCTCGCAACGAGCCGTCCCCGACGTCGACCCCGAAGCGAGGCGGCGTTGCGGAACTCCGGGCATCGGAGCGATTCGCCACGAGGCGCCGAAGGTGGGTAACCTCGATGCCCCTGTCCACCGTGGCCCTCTTCAACACATCGACCTCGGCAGTAAGCTCATCCCGCTCGGTAGTCAACTTGGCCACCATCGAGGCTAACGCTTCCCCCTCAGTCCGAAGCCCCGCCTCCACGGTTCGTAGATGATGGATCTCCGAGAGCAAGCCATCCCTTTCCGCCGTCACCTTCGACAAAGTTTGGCAAAAACACTTGGTCCGAAGCCCCTTGGTAAAGGCAACCGGCGAACCATCTTCCCCTCCTGAGGTAGTCATCTCGGCAATCCTGCCCTCCAAGCGCTGGATATCGAGATCTCGCTGACCAAGTATGAGCTGAAGCTGGCTCCGCTCTTCCTCGGCTCGGCGCAATCCGAGCTCGACTTCGAAAAGCCACTCTCGACACTTCGCCAAGCACAGCCTCGTCGCCTTCAAACCAACCTCGGTCCCGACCTTACTATCCGAGCGAAGGCGCTCGACGTCACGAGTTACCACCGCGAGCTGAAAAGAAACGCAAACAAGCAACAAAAATTCAGACGTCGTCTAAGTCCCAGACCTCGGGAGTTCTTTCGAACAAATGCTCGAGCGTTCAATAGTCAACAGACAAAGACACGAGATCGAGCCCAAAAAGTCATGTTTTTCATTCATTTCACAAGGAAAAAGGGGTAGCGGTGGCCAGTCCGCTATTAGGCATTACACGTCAAAAACAAAAAAAAAAGAGGAAACAACAAAACGGAGTCAGGGCTCGACCTCTTTCCCGGGGCGGCGAGCGGGGGTCGGGGACGACACTTCCGAAGGGGCCACCATCGCCAATGGGGTAACCACCGACCCCTGAATTCCGACGAGGGGATCCGCCACAGGATCGTCGTCACCCCTCTCCTCTTCTTCTTCTTCCTCTCCCTCCGATTCGGGGTCGAAGCCTTCAACGTGCCCCGGGAACAGCCTCCAACCCGAGCAGTCCACGTGGGGGTAGGCCTCCGTCACCCGGGCGATAGCGTCGGCGAAGGCCTTGGCCATATTCTGGGCGAAGAAGCCTTGCGCCTTCTCCAAGGTCGCATCCTCCGCCTGCTTCACCGCCGCCACTTTTGCTGACGAAGGTTGTCCTCCAGCGTCGCAACCCTGTCCTCGAGGTAGGCAACCCTCACCGACTTCGCCTCGAAATTCAATTCGAGCTTGTCGAGCTCGAACCTTATCTGGGCCTTCGCCTTCCGAGCTTGGTCGTTCTCCTTCTTCATCTCCTTCTCCTGGGCCGCCAGCCTCTCGGTAAGGTGCCCAAAGTGAACGACGATCTGCGATTAGAAGGCAAGGAATTCATAAAAATTATAACTTAAGAAGTTCGGCATAAAAAGGGGGGGAATAGATCCAACACTCACCGACACCGCCGAGAGCGCTATCTCGATAACGTCGTCTCCCTCCCGTCCGGCCTCCATGGCCGCCCGATCCTTCGGTGTGGCGAGGTGCTTGATGGCCTCCATGCTCGCCAAAGAATTGCCAAGGAACCCGTCGTGCTTCCGAACCTGCCAGTCCGGGACGTGGATCCTTTTGTGAGCCTCGGTCAGAAGCTCCTCGGCCGCCTTCGTCAGCGGCGGCGTCGCCATAGTGAGGGCCGCGGCGATGGGAAATTCGCCGACCCTGGTCGACGACGAAGCAACCCCGCCCTCAAGAGCGGGGCTCTCCAGGATCTCTACCTCCTCAGCCACCTCGGTAACCTTCGGAGCCTTTGCCGCGGACAGCTTGGAGACCACCCTCTTCCTCTTCTTCGGTGCCTTGTTGGCGAGGCCTGCCCTCAGCGCCAACACTGCCTAATAATCCATAGACTCTGCACCATAAGACAAGTTGATTAGTTCGGAACAAACCATGAAGAATGAAGCGCAAGAAGTAAAACAACGATAATAAATAAAGGAAGCCGCGTACTGGGATCGGCATGAACGAGCCCTCCCTTAAACAGGACGTCCTCGGTCAGATCCCTCCAGTCAAGCTTCGGCCGACCCAGGAGTACCCGTACAGCCTCCTCCTCTTCGGGCCGAAGTGTCGGCAGCGCCTTCACCTTCTTCGGCACACCTTCCACCCAACTAACAGGGATGGGCCAGGCCTCCGGGCTACGCACCAGAAGAAACTTCTCGCGCCAGTACTTGATGGAATCAGGGCACACGACGAGCCTGCCTCCGTGCCTCGGAGTCAAATAGTACCGGTACGCCGACCTGTTCCCCTGATGTGGCTGGTAGATGGTCCGAAGCACGTTCAGCTCCGGCTGAATCCCAGCGGCTTGGCAGTGAAGTACGAAGCCGTTTATTACTCTCCATGTGTTCGGCATAAGTTGGATGGGGCTGACCCCAACCCACCTTAATACAGCAACTGCGAACGGATGGAGAGGCAGCCGAGCCCCGGCGATAAAGGCGTCGACCGGCCAGCAACACACGGTCACCGGCAGCGGCAAGTTGGCCCTAATCCCGGGACCCGGCAACATAAGCTCGTACTCCTCCGGGATCTGAAAGCAACCCCGGATCACTCCCAAGTCATCTTCGCTGAGGATCGACACTGTCTCGTCGGCCTCTGTCGTCTCCCTCGCCGCATTCTCCTCGAACGACCGGGCCCTTCCATACACAATGCGTTCGGCATCCTCCTCCGGAAGTTCCCGAACCCTGTGAAGCCCAGTCAGCAGCCCCGGTAATCTGCCGAACTCCGGCATGCGCTTCGGCTCCACCACGACAGAATCTTTACCGAACACCTCCTTGCTTTTGTGAGGTCGGCTAGAAGTCGGAGCTTTGGCGACTTCAAGGGAGGGCTTAGACGAAGAAGAGGAGACGGAGACAGACATGTTTAGAAACTAAAATATAAGTTACCTTGAACGGAGATGTCGTCGGAAAGCTCGCCGGAAAAAGGTCAGCGATCACCTGGAGCTCTAGCAATTTCAAACGAAAACAACAGAGCGAAGAGTTGAAAAGTGAAAAATGAAGAGGGGGTGGGGGTTTTATATAGAGCCAGCACGTCAATCGAGGCTAATGGGCTTTTACCACAGGCCCACCTCCACAAAGCGACAAAAGGCGACCCCAACCGTCGCCTTGTTTGCCACGCCTGCCCAAACGGCTCATTAATGACAGTCACGTCAGCAGAAGCCCAGGGGACGCAGCATTAATGGACGTCACATCTGTCAGAAACCCAGGGGCCATCACATCCGTCAGAACCGTTTAATCTCAAGCCTCGGCACCAGCTGCCGAGGCGTGGGTTCGGCAGATTCCCAAAACTTTTTCGAAGAGAGCAAAAACTCTTTCAACTTCCTCTGCTTTGTCGAAATCAACAAGTCTCAAGCCTCGGCACCAGCTGCCGAGCGTTCTTGACACCGACCGTATTACGGGCTTGAGTTTGGCAATCAAGATCTCCAAAAATTTCCAAGTCTCAAGCCTCGGCACCAGCCGCCGAGCGTTCTTGACACCGACCGTATTACGGGCTTGAGTTCGGCGCCCGCTCTGAGCGTTCTTGCCACCGACCGTATTACGGGCTTGAGTTCGGCAGTCAAGATCTCCAAAAAATTTTCAAGTCTCAAGCCTCGGTGGCAGCTGCCGAGCGTTCTTGACACCGACCGTATTACGGGCTTGAGTTCGGCACCCGCTCCGAGCGTTCTTGACACCGACCGTATTACGGGCTTTAGTTCGGCAGTCAAGATCTCCAAAAAATTTCCAAGTCTCAAGCCTCGGCACCAGCCGCCGAGCGTTCTTGCCACCGACCGTATTACGGGCTTGAGTTCGGCAGTCAAGATCTCCAAAAAATTTCCAAGTCTCAAGCCTCGGCGCCAGCTGCCGAGCGTTCTTGACACCGACCGTATTACGGGCTTGAGTTCGGCACCCGCTCCGAGCGTTCTTGACACCGACCGTATTACGGGCTTGAGTTCGGTAGTCAAGATCTCCAAAAAATTTCCAAATCTCAAGCCTCGGCACCAGCTGCCGAACGTTCTTGACACCGACCGTATTACAGGCTTGAGTTCGGCAGTCAAGATCTCCAAAAAATTTCCAAGTCTCAAGCCTCGGTGCCAGCTGCCGAGCGTTCTTGACACCGACCGTATTACGGGCTTGAGTTCGGCAGTCAAGATCTCCAAAAAATTTCCAAGTCTCAAGCCTCGGCACCAGCCGCCGAGCGTTCTTGACACCGACAGTATGACGGGCTTGAGTTCGGCGCCCGCTCCGAGCGTCCTTGCCACCGACTGTATTACGGGCTTGAGTTCGGCAGTCAAGATCTCCAAAAAATTTCCAAGTCTCAAGCCTCGGCACCAGCCGCCAAGCGTTCTTGATACCGACCGTATTACGGGCTTGAGTTCGGTGCCCGCTCCGAGCGTTCTTGCCACCGACCATATTACGGGCTTGAGTTCGGCAGTCAAGATCTCTAAAAAAATTTCCAAGTCTCAAGCCTCGGTGCCAGCTGCCGAGCGTTCTTGACACCGACCGTATTACGGGCTTGAGTTCGGCAGTCAAGATCTCCAAAAAATTTCCAAGTCTCAAGCCTTGGCGCCAGCTGCCGAGCATTCTTGACACCGACCGTATTACGGGCTTGAGTTCGGCACCCGCTCCGAGCGTTCTTGACACCGACCGTATTACGGGCTTGAGTTCGGCAGTCAAGATCTCCAAAAAATTTCCAAGTCTCAAGCCTCGGCGCCAGCTGCCGAGCGTTCTTGACACCAACCGTATTACGGGCTTGAGTTCGGCAGTCAAGATCTCCAAAAAATTTCCAAGTCTCAAGCCTCGGTGCCAGCTGCCGAGCGTTCTTGACACCGACCGTATTACGGGCTTGAGTTCGGCACCCGCTCCGAGCGTTCTTGACACCGACCGTATTACGGGCTTGAGTTCGGCAGTCAAGATCTCCAAAAAATTTCCAAGTCTCAAGCCTCGGCGCCAGCTGCCGAGCGTTCTTGACACCGACCGTATTACGGGCTTGAGTTCGGCAGTCAAGATCTCCAAAAAATTTCCAAGTCTCAAGCCTCGGCGCCCACTCCGAGCGTTCTTGACACCGACCGTATTACGGGCTTGAGTTCGGCGCCCGCTCCGAGCGTTCTTGCCACCGACCGTATTACGGGCTTGAGTTCGGCAGTCAAAATCTCCAAAAATGTCGTCTCGAGCCTCGGCACCAGTTGCCGAGCGTTTTTGCCACCGGCCGTATTATAAGCCTAAGGTCGACATTAACCGCCAAACGCCCTTGGTTTCGACCCCCTGTACATGGGAAATCTGGCCTTCGGACTTCGACGAGCCCCCTCTCCAGGCTCGCGACCATGCCGAGGTCCCTCTCCCCATCGGAAAGAATTGCCGAACCGATCTCCGGCCTCGGCATCCTGGTCGTCGAGCTCTGGGAAGGGTCGGAGCTGTGACGCCGGTAAACGCAACTCTCGACAGAGGGAAACGACAGAACTGTTTACCGAGAGATTACAAAGCTAAGAAGATACTCTCACAAGAACTCCACCCTATCATAAGGAATTACCACACTACCTCCCTCAAGATTCGCAAACCCTTAATTTGAACTCCGGTACAACTCCGCTAGCCATCAAAAACAGTTAAACTACTCCTCAAAGGCCGATCAAATTCAGCCTTTAGGAGTGGGGGGCTCGTGATATGGCTAAAAATGGGGTTTAATCGGAACCGTCCAAATCAGGTACGAATCTTGAAACCCAGGGGTAAAACGGTAATTTCTCCTACAAAAGGGTCCAAAATGGGTATTGGATCTTCTCCCCAAGGACCCAATAACCCGCGAATGGATCCGCCAACAAGAGGGTGCGGGTCTTTAACCGCTGCACACCCGACCCAACAAGATAAAATTAGGGCTCCTGATTAATCTTGATCAACGGCCCTGATGTACGTCTATCTCTTCACTGGGATTTGGGGATTAAATTCCTTATCTGATTACAGGAAATATACCTCATCAGATTACATTCCTAATCTGTTTACGGGGAGAATATTCCATATCAGATCACGAGGATTACATTCCTAATCCGTTCCCTAAGACGCCTATAAATACCCCCCACCCATCTCCATTAAGAGGTAATCAATCTTTTGCTAGTTAAACGCTCTTTCATAGTCTTTTCAGATTACTGACTTGGGCGTCGGAGGGTGCGTCGCCGGGAACAACCCCGGTGTCTCGCACTTTTTGCAGGTCCACGGCGGGATCGACGTTCGAAGACCGACGGAACAGGTATACAGGTTTACTATTCAGTTTCCCTGAGAATCCACAAATTCATCTGTTTGCCCCTACACCAAATTTAGCGGCAACACTACAATTGTTCAAATTTTTTTTTTTGATGTATAATAGTAGAGAGAGTAAGAGAGGGAGGTGTGATTTTTTTGGAGATTTTTGGGGGCTATTTATAGGCTTAGAAGTGGGAAAAAACAAAAAAATAAAAAATAAAAAAAAAGAACCGTTTGCACAGCAACGGGTCTAAGAGCCGTTTGCTGCGTTGAGTCAGCGACAGACCTGGGTTCGAACCACTGGTTTCGACCCGTTCGACCCGCGGGTCGAACGGTCAGCCCGTAACGGGTCGAACGTTCGACCCGTACGGGTCGAAACCCGCGGGTCGAACCACGGGTTGACGGGTTCAATTCGCGAATTAAACGGGTTCGCGGGCCGGGTTTCGCGAATTCGATTCGCGTAAATTGCGATCCGGGTCGACCCAGTACTGTTCATCGGGTTCAACCCGAACCCGTGAAGCTCTAGAGCGGGCCGAGTTCATGGGCCGGGTCGCGGGTGGGTCGCCGGTTGACCTGGCCCAGTTGCCACCCCTAGGAAGGTGACGACAGGGACGGCGACGGCAGTGTGAACGGTGATAGGCGACGGATGGAGTAAGCGGCAGAGAGGGAGAGATGGACGGAATTTGGGAATTATGTGATTTAGTGTTGGATGTTTTTGGGGGTTTAATACCAGGATACCCGGCGTTTGAGAAACGCCGGGGATACCCCGGCGAAACTACCCAAACGCCGGGGTAATTTCGACGGATTATCGCTGTTCTTTTGTACTGATATCGAGGAGAGGGTTTTTTTTAAATATTTCTTATTTGGTTCAGTTTTTTAGGAGGGGAGGGGAGGAGAATGGAGGGGTGCAGAATCCATCCTGAGCCACTTTTGGCTCCCCTCCAATATTTGGGGGATTTGGAGGGGAGAGAAAGTATGTCTAATTTTTTTAAGTGAACGGACAAAATTACCCTTATTATATCTAATAAAAAAACAGATCAAAGGAATAACTGGGGATATTATCCTAACCTATTGATAGAGTTAAGGAAAACTTTCGTTCAAATCAAAGGAAATGAGTACTTACAAGTTAACTCAAATTTATTCTCTAATCCATTATACGTGGTACTGTGATTCCTAAATGAGTTCATGATATTCTATGCTGAGTGATTCAGGTGAATTCCTTCATTCTGAAGAGAGAATGCACTGAGTTAAAAGCAAAATTTTGAATATCAAGTCGAAATCTCTATTAAAACTCTAAGCCGTTTAATTTGCTCGGGCTAAAAGGGTTGATTCTAGTTTAGCAGATGAAACACACAAATCATGCACTAAGCAGAAACTGTTAAGAAAAGAATCGAATTATATTTCAGCCTTACAGGTTGTGTAAGAAGTGATTGATCAACTGATTTCAACAATTATTAATCGCACCAAACTGAAGAAATAACAAAAGTGGGAATTGCTTGTTTCATTATTATTTTAATAATGCGATATTCGTTGTTGAAGCATAAACAGAGGTGGTTTGTCATAAATAAAAACTGAAATGTTAATATTCTCCGACAAAATGAATGATAATGGTGTGTTTGTGGCCGAAGTAAACAAGTGAAGGACTAGATCAAAAACCTTACAACAAATCAACAGATAGAGGCAATATTAGCAAACTCAGATCTTCAAATATTAGAGACACTAGATGTTTTTTTTGGTCGAGTTTTGTTATAAAATGTAAAGGGTATAAAAGTAATTTTGCTTGCAGAACAAATCAATAGATAGAGGCAATATTAGCAAACTCAGATCTTCAAATATTAGAGACACTTGATGTTTTTTTTGTTGAGTTTTGTTATAAAATGTAAAGGGTATAAAAGTAATTTTATTATAAAATCTCTTCCCTTCCCTTGTGAACCAAACAACAAGATAATTACTTTCCCTCCCCTTCACTCCTTTGAACCAAACAGAGTCTTGATTAAAATCTCTTTCCTCCTCTTCCCTCCCCTCTCCTCCCCTCCTTTGAACCAAACAGACCAAGGGAATGAGGGTATGTTTTCTTTGTATAAGCAGAATCAGACAAATTGTTTACACAGTTGTCAGTTGCAGTCAGATATGTCAATTGCTTGTAGAGCTTTCTCCTTCTCTTAGCTTGATCACTCACAACACCAACCTAACCACACTCTATTGTACTGACATGTAGGGCAAAATGTTGTGCCCATCCAAAATAGATGGAGATTGGAAGAAAGTGCTAGGTACTTTCCTACTAGGACTAAACTGTTTTCTTTTGACAATAGGACCATGCAAGCTCTATTGCTTTGTTTCTCCAACACTTGGAAGTATTGTTGGGTTTTCTGAACAAAGTTGTTTTCCAACATGGTATGGTACACACTCTCTCTCGTCCCCCCCCCCCCCCCCCCCAAAAAAAAAAAAAAATCCCGTCGTCCCCCCTTGCCTCTACTCCACGCCCTGCCGTCGCGACCCTTCTACTCCTCCTTTTCCCCGTCGCGACCCTGTCCTGACCGCCCATGGGGACCATCCCGATCATCCGGCGCTGCGCGATCTCCATCGCGGCGACCTCTCCGTCGTTAGGCGGAGCCTCTGATGGGGCGGCGCGTCCTTGCCAGCGGAGACGTGGTTCAGTATGGGGCGAGGCAGTTGCCCCCCCCCCCCCCCCCGCGCGCGCTGACCCAGATCTGATTTGCCCATGAGGCCAATGGTTTGGCACGGGGCCAGTGCTTTTGCTGTGGTTGGGAGTGTCAAGCATGTAGTTTTGTGCGATTGTGGGGTTGAAGATATATGAGACCTGTGGGAAAACTAAATTATCTCGTAGTCACTCGTTTAGACATTGCATATTCAGTGAGTGTGTGCCAGATTATGGCTTCTACTCGTACGAGCCATTGGAATGCAATTATGAGAATTCTTCAGTATTTGAAAAGTTCTTCAGGCAGATGATTGATGTATTCTAATGGTGGGCATTGTTGAATTGTCGGCTTCTCGGATGCCGATTGGGCTGGTTGTCTGACTACTAGGAGATCCACCACAAGATTTTGTGTGTTTGTCGGAAGAAATTTAGTTTCTTGGGGGAGCATGAACTAATAGGCGGTCTCTCATTCGTGTGCGAAATTTGAGTATCGTGTTATGGCTAATGTCGTGTGTGAGATGACTTGGGTCAAGCATCTGCTTACCAAGTTAGGGGTTGTCCAACATGAGTTGATGCATCTGTATTGTGATAGTCAGTTTGCATGTAGCCACTAATGTTTTGTTTCATGAACGAACTAACATATTGTAGTTGACTGTCATGTGATTCACAACAAAATTAGTGGCACTCCGTATGAGCCTCAACAAATAAAGACTAGATATATTTGCACTAATCACCAGTTAGCTGATGTTCTCATAAAGCCCTTTGCAAGAGCCAGAATACATTTCATCAATAACAAGTTGGGCATGTATGATATATGTGCCTCAACCTGAGAAGAATTATTAGATATATATTGTGTAGTTGTATTAGTTATTGTAAATCCAGTAGAACCAGTGCTTATGTACCTTGTATATATGTTAGGCAATGTATCCAGTTAAGGTATTGAATAAGAAATAATAAACCACATACGAAGAAGTTCGACTTCACACTATTTCTTTAGAAAATTATTCTCGAAGATCAAAGCTCTCTCATTAACAAATAATTGTTACATTTTAGCTTTCAGAGTAGGAGTCTGCATGTGAGTTAGTGATTGTAGGGATGGATCCTAGTCAAGCTAGGGTGTTCAAGATTGAATCAATCGGAAATGCTTTCTAGAATGGAGTTATCCATGCTGGTAAGAAATCCTCTCTTTAATGGATAATGCTACACCTACTACCAAATCTACTATTTTTTTCTTTACTACCTTATGTGGCACACTATTAGTGGAGGTTATTGTAGAGTAGGTGGTAGAAACATCCAATAATGGTGTACCACCTAAGGTAGTAAAGAGAAAGGTAGTAGATTTGGTAGTAGGTGTAGCATTACCCCACTTTAATATGGGTAATATTACACCTACTATCAAATCAACTACTTTTTTTTACTACCTTAGGTGACACACTATTAGAAGAGGCTATTGTAAAGTAGGAGTAGAAACATTCAATAGTAATGTGTCACCTAAGGTAGTAAAGAGAAAGGTAGTAGATTTGGTAGTAGGTATAGCATTACCCCTTTAATATACACTAGTATCATGCACGTGCGATGCACGTGGGGAAGAAGGAAAAAGACAAAAAAAAAAGGAAATTAATTTCCAAACTGATCCACTGTCGAAAATATTTATCAAACTGGTCCACTTTCGCACGTGCACGCGGAGGAAGAAGAAAAAAAGACAAAAAAAGGAAAATAATTTCCAAACTGATCCACTTTTGAAAATATTTACCAAACTGGTCCATTTTCGAAAATATTTATCAAAGTGGGTCATTTTGTCAACACGTGCGCTGCACGTGTTGGCTTCAAAATGACAACAATGACAGATGACACTAGCCCCATCTCCCATTATAATAGTAGAGATGTTTTAAAAAGAATTTTGATGTTTTAGTCCCTCAAAGTGCCATATTTATATATTTGCTGTCGATTGCACTTAAATGAATACATTTCTTAGTGTGTTTTTTTTAAAAAATTTTTTTTGGCTAACAATTTCTTTTTGGTGTTTTGAGATTTCAAATCTTCATATGCCATCTTCTACTAAAAAGTTAATTACTAATTTGAAGTACTCTCATAAATATGCGATTTGATCTAAAGAAAACATCAATTTTGATGAAGTGTTGAATTTACTGTGGTTTTACAAACCATGACAGTACTTGCACTAGTTTTGAAAATTTATACACATTTTGATTTCGAAGTAGTTCGACCCCTTTATATGTGCTATTTTGAAGAAACTCTAAACTTATAATGAAGTAAACTCATTCATATTTAACTAGAGATAAAGAACACAGATTTCTGTTGAAGTTTGGAATTTTTTTTAATGTGATTTTTAAAAGTACTAATAGTTGAAGTATTTTGGAAGCCTGAGCCCTCTGTTTTGAATGTTGAATTAGACAAAATAATTGTGGTTAAATTGAAATATTCTTAATTCATATTCAGGTTTCATATGAATCTGAAGAGACCATTTTTAATAAATATTGGAATTTATATGTTTTTTGTAAAACTGCTGTGTTTCTGTCCAAAAACCAAACCAAGTGGTGGTTTTATGGAACTTCAGAGATATATGTTTGCAACTGAATTATCGTTATGAAAAAGGTCAATGTTATTCTTCATATTTGAATTAGTCGTAGTTTACGAGTTTAATGTGAACGTTCTTTCATAAAAATTACATCGATGTTAATATCATTTATTGAAATATACAATATGTTTATGAAGCTACAAGAGAATATGCTCTATTGTAAGTTGATTATCTCTACTATTATAATGGGAGAAGGCCTTTGTCCATAACCCAACCCGTGCAGCACACGTGCAGGTAAATTTTTTTTTGCCCTTTTCATTCCCCCAAATTTTCTCCACGTGCACAGCACGTGTATAATACTAGTTTGTAATAATGCAAAAATGAATTTCGCATATTGTGATATTGGTTGATTTCAACGAATTGTACATGAAAGTATTTTTATGGAGAAAAATTGTCATTGTTAAGTATGCGAATTCATGTGGAACACGAGTTGCCTCTAAAAGAGAGCACCATTGTATGTTGGACAATTTCATAGCAACTAGACTCTTGAACAAGTAGTCAAGTGTGAAGTTAATTTTGGACTTCCTAGATAAACGTCCTAGAAAGGTTTGGCATGTAGCTTGTCATGACGCTTAATTTGGACGATATGTTTGGGCTCCACAACAAAGTCAGTGTGAATATTTTGTTTGGACTCAGAGCATCTGTAGTCGTTATCTATATATCGATAATATCGATATTTTGTAAAAAAAGTAGCTGCAGTCGTTTGCTATATATCGATATTATCGATAAAACGCTACAGTAGATTGCTATATATGAGAATGGAAATAGCTTTTATCGATAAGTCAGCGACGGTGGTCGAAGCGCCGTCGCACGATGAAAATTATTATTATAATTGTCGGACGGCACTTGAAGTGCCGTCCGTTTGAAAATACCCGAATTTTTCCGATTTATTTAAACCCAAAAAAAATTAAAATCAAATCCACATCAGCCGCTCCGGATTCCTTGGACGGCACTTGATGTGCCGTCCGTCGCTGATTGAATAAAAAAAAAAAAATTCGCCTGTTGACGTAATTGCCCCTCCCAATGATTCAACGGATTTTAGGGAAAAGTGGAAATCTGTGGGTATTTTGGTCCAAAAAAATTTCCTGAAGCATTAATTGGAGCCGGATTTTACCAAAAAGTGGGAATATTTGATGAAAGCGAGCTACGGTCCAAAAATTGTGTCGGACGGCACTTCATGTGCCGTCCTAGACACACGCGAGCGAATTTTTTTTATTTTTTTTTATTTTTTTTTTTAACAGACGGCACTTCGTGTGCCGTCCGACGAATGCGACAGAATTTTGCGCGTTTTCTTCCTCCGACGCCACTTCATGTGCCGTCGCTTAATATTATATAATAGATTGCTATAAAATAGCTTTACACGACTGCAGCGAAATCGAATTTCCTATATCTATATATCCATATATGGATAATTTTAAGATAAACCACTACAGATGCTCTCATGGATAATATGTAAAAAAAATATATTTATTAAAGTATGCATCACACACATAAATGATTAGTATGTATAAAATAAAAGAGTAATGCTATACCCACTCTTTTTTCTGCTACCTTATCTTTCACTATGTGGTGGTTGGTGGTAAAAATTTGTACTAGCAGTGAGATAGTGAAGTAGAAAAAGATAACAAAGAAGGTAGTGAGTTCAAAATTATTCAAAATAAATTATCCTCACTGACTTCAATTATTCCCCCATACTTTATTGAACAAAATCCCTTTTAAAACGTCCTTTTTGGCCGCCTACAAAGTGTCACTCCCCGTCTCTCTCACCCTCTCTCCACTCTTCCTCTCCGATCTAGGGTTTCCTTTCCCATCAACCTTGTATTCTCCGCCATGGCCAGCAATCTCCTCACCGTCGGCACCAAGATCGTCGCTGTCGGCCGTAACTATGTTGCCCACGCCAAGGAGCTCGGCAACGCCGTCCCCAAGGTCCACTCCGATCCCAATCCGAAAACCCTAACCCTAATTTGAACGATTCCTTTTCCTGAATTTGTGTTTTTCTTTAATTTTTTCAAGGAACCGGTGCTGTTCTTGAAGCCAACATCGTCGTACCTTGCGAACGGCGGGACGATCGAGATCCCGCACCCGCACGAGACGCTGGATCACGAGGTGGAGCTGGCGCTTGTAATCAGTAAGAAGGCACGTGACGTGCCGGAGTCGGTCGCCATGAATTACATTGGAGGTAGTTTGAGGTTTTAGGATCTTGATCTTTTGATGGATTTACTGTTTTTGTGGGGAAAAAGTTGGGTTTATTTATTTATTTGCTAGTATGGAAATTTTAGATCTGATATGGCTAAAAATAGAACTAAATCGGACCGTTCAAATCGGGCACAAATCTTAAAGCTCTCAGGGGAAAAACGGTAAAACGGTAATTTCACCTACAAATGAATCTGAAATGGGGACTGGGTCTTTTTCCAAAGCCAAATAATCTATAAACGGATCTGTCCTATTGAGTCAGTGTGACAACCCATTACAAACCAGCTCAGGTTATTTAAAGAGTGATTCAAATTTATGGTTATGTCTAAGAGACTGTTTAAATCAACTCCCTTATCATGAAACGATTTAAACTCTACATCTTATCAAAAAATACTGGGACATAGGGATAAATGATTATCTCTAAACTGTTTCTAAAGGCGACTATAAATACCCCTTTCTCCACCATAAGAATGGTAATCAATCCTTTTCCACATAAAAAAAGTTTTTTCATATTCTTCCTGATAACTGACAAGAGCATCGGAGGGTTCGTCGCCGGGATCCATTCCAGTGTATCGAACTTTTGGCAGGTTAACGGCAGCAACAAGAAACTAGTCAAACGCCGGTGAAAGTCAACATGTTTGCCTTTATTGTTTCAAAAAAAAGAATCCATAAATTTATCTGTTTGCTCCTACATCAAAATTAGCAGCAACAGATTGACGCTGTCTGTGGAAAACAGATTAAGCAACCCAACCTTACTTCATCAGCGAAAGTAGTTTCAAACTATGTCTCCGAAAGAGAAGGAGAAGGTAGCGGCCTCCATCCGAAGAGCCACTCCTCTTCCTCATCCTCCAGTCCAATATGTCATTCCTTAACTCAATTAGCAAGTTCAGCAACCATAGCCTGAACAGTCTCTTCCTCAACAGGCCCCTCCAGGGTCTCGGGGGCTGTCCGAGGGGGCTCTGTTCGAAGTCGTCCAAAGCAACACCTTCATCATGACCATGTTTCGGTCAACAATTCCTCTACCAAATCTATGGCTTCTCAAAGTTCTCTACGGCCGGACCTTCGTCAAGTAATTCTCAACCGTCAGCAGGAGGTTGACCTCCAAACTCGCTTGAATAAGTGGCGAGCCCCTGAGGAAGTCTCTCAACCTGAGCACCTAGGGGCCTCGAGAGTCCGGACCCCTCGCAGACTGAGGACCAGAAGATCCCCTCCCCCGAGGAGGCGAAGAGAGTCCCCTCCACGTCATTGGCGGAGAAGTCATACTCCAGTAAGCCGAGCCACACATAGGGATCGCCGAGCTGGAGGTGCACCAGTCACTCAGGCCGAGCTCCAGAACTTCAAACAAGATATCATGCGAGCTCTTAATATTGCCACAAGTCAGGATCAGCGTGTCCCTAACCCTCACCATACTGCCACTCACGCAGGAGAGTCCTGAGGGTCGACTAGATCCGACCGAAGGGATGACTCGGCTCGTCGTCGTCTCCACGAGATGGAGAGGCGCCTCAACAAGATCAATCCCGAAGAAGAACAACGGACCAACAACTTCCGCCCAAGCAGACCTCCTTTTTCCAAAGCCATCATGGAAGCTCCGGTCCCCGAAGCCTTCAAGCCGCCCCGCTTTGAATCCTACAATGGGGAGTCGGACCTGGCCGATCATATCGAGAGTTTTAAAACTCTCATGATGATTCATCAAGCCTCGGATGCGCTCCTCTACGAGACCTTCCCAGCAACGTTGAGGGGAATGCCTAAGAAATTACGTCTGACGTTTTACTACCAAAGCCCGGTCTATTGCTTTCCTCAACCAATCAGTAGTCTCTGCTGCATTCAGGCACAACGTCACTAATGCTGACCTCAGGGCGTTCCTTGCCAAGAAGCCTCATCGGGACTACTCAGAACTCCTGTTTAGGAGTGAGAAGTACATCCGAGCGGAATAGGCTCTCAACCCCCCACTCTTGAGGAATCATCTTCCGGGAACAAACGAAAGAATACAAGCGAAAAAGGGGCCAGAAATTTCAGAGGGACGACAATAGCCAGCACCGCCCAGCTCCTCGTTTTGAGAAGTTCACCCTTTCAATGCAAGCATATCAGCAGTTCTTATGGAGGTGGACAAGGAAGGGCTACTTCGCGGTCTCCCTAGAATGAATATCCCTGGCAAGAAAAGAAACAAGGATAAGTGGTGTTGCTTTTATAGGGACCACGGTCACGATACGATTCATACGAATGATTGTCGGGCCTTCAAAGAGGAAATCGAAGAACTCATATAGCGGGAACACCTGGCCAAGTTCGTCTAAAAAGACGGGGCCGATCCTCCACCCTCGAGGAGCCAACAATTGAACCGAGAGGCCCAACGAGTTTCCAGACTCCGAACCTGGGGCCATCCTCCACCTTATCCATGGAGGTCCAATGGTGGGAGAGCCAAACTCCTCCCAAGAGGCCTTCACCCTATCGTAGAAGTAGGATTTCAGTTTTCAATAAGGCCGATGCTTGTAACACGACCAAAAAGCATGTAATAATGGCTTGCCCCATTGAAGCAGCCACTTAATTTGTTTTAATAAAACTTAAATTTTTTCTATTAAAAAATATTGTATTTGCCTGATTTCGAAACGAGGGGTCATACGCCCTGATCCGACCTCCGGAGCACGGCTACAACACAGCTGCGCCGAACAAAAAAATGGGGAAAACTTCGCCTCAAGATGCGCGTCTGATCTTGATCAACGACTCAGATATTGCCGCGTCCCTCGGATCCAAAATTCGAGCAAACGTGCCCCGAACGTGAAAATGGGGAAAACTTCGCCTCAAGATGTGCGTCTGATCTAGATCAACGGCTCAGATCTTGCCGCATCCCTCGGATCCAAAATCTGAGCAAACGTGACCCCGAACGCGAAAATGGGAAAAAACTTCGCCTCAAGATATGCACCTGATCCAGATCAACGGTTCAGATCTTGCCGCGTCCCTCGGATCCAAAATCTGAGCAAACGTGTCCCCAAACGTGAAATGGGGAAAGCTTTACCTCAAGATGCGATCTTGATCTTGATCGACGGCTCAGATTTTTCCACATTCTTCGGATCTAAAATCCGATCAGATTTGCCTTCAGATGAGAGCCTGATCCTGATCGACGGCTCAGATCTCGCCACGCCCTTCGGATCCAAAATTCGATCAGACATGCTTCCAGATGTGAGCCTGATCCTGATCGACGGCTCAGATCTTGCCACGTTGCTCGGATCCAAAATCCGAGCAAACGTGCCCCTGAACGTGAAAATGGAGAAAAACTCCTCCCGATCTACGCTCAAATCACGATCAACGGATTAGATTCGCCAACACAAAAGAGATTAATGGGTTAACGGGTCCGGTTTGAACCCATTATAGGCCCAAACCTGCAACCTTCCTCTTCTTCTTCCCCTTCAGAATTGAGCGCCAAAAACAAAAACCCCAACACTGCACCTCTCCTCTTCGTTGAGCCGCTCACCACCGAGCTCGATCCCATCTCCTATCCAAGCTCCAACCCAACCGAAGAGCTCCTTCCTCATCATCGAGCTCCCTCCCCCACCTTCGTTGAGCTCCTTCAACCTCTGGCCTTGCTGAGCTTGGCCTTACCCTCGTCATCTTCGAGCTCCAACGTCGAGCTCCCTCCGTTACCTTCACGAGCTCTGAACCCATCGCAAAGCTTCTCCTCCTTCACGAGCTCCTCGTTTAACTCCTTACCAAACTCCACCTCGCCGAGCTCGTCACCCCCTCAGCGAGCTCTTGTCAACGAGCTCGAAGCCCCTCGTCGAGCACCCTCCTCGTCGAGCTCCGTCCTTGCAAAAATTCGCCGAACACCGAGCTCCAATTCTCCCCTCTGAACTCCTCGTCGAGCTCCAAACCCATCACCATGGCTTCGCCGAGCCAACCTCCATCACCCACGCCATCGAGCCCCCTTCGTCGAGTCCCAGTGTTGAGCTCTGGCTCCGCCGCCCTCGACGAGCCTCTTCTTTCAACTTCTTCCTCCGACGCCCTCGGAGAAGAAGACGAAGCTGGAGACGAAGGAGGGAGATGAGGGGAGAAGAGAGAAGTAGAAAGAAAGAAAGAAAAAATCCACGTGACGTTGACCGGCCACGTGGCATCGTCTCGTGGGTCGGCGGCATGATCCGAGCAAAGTGTACCCCGAGCATGAAAACGCAGCAAAACACCCGCCTCCCGATGCGTGCCCCCCTGATCGTGATCAACGCACAAGATTGCGCCACGTGTACAGGTAAATATTAATTTATTTATTTAATTGAATTAATTATTTAAAAAATTTGGTAATTAAAAATTGAAAAAATTAATTAAAAAATTTCTAAAAATAATTATTAATTCGGAAAATAATTTTAAAATTTGAAAATAATAATTATTAAATTAGAATAATTAATTAAAATTTTCGATAATTAATTATTTAAATTCGGAAATTATATAAAAATTCAAAAAATGATTAAAAATTGGAAAAAATTCAGAAAAATCTGGAAAAATCAAAAAATTCTAAAAAATTCTTAAAATAATTTTGGGCATTTTAGAAGCTCAGAATAATACCCTTACACCTCGAGCAAGATCCAAACTCCCTCGAGAACTCCGATAAATTTTATAAGCCATTAAAAACGGTCGAACTACTCCCCAAAGCATGTAAAACTCAGTCTTTAGGAGTTGGAGGGCTTGTGATATGGCTGAAAATAGAACTAAATCGGGACCGTTCAAATCGAGCACGAATTTTAAAGCTCACAAGGAAAAAACGATAATTTCACCTACAAACGGGTCTGAAATAGAGATTGGGTCTTTCTTCGAAGCCCAATAACTCATAAACGGATCTGTCCTACCAGGTCAGGGTGACAACCCATTACAAATCAGCTCAGGTTATTTAAAGAGTAATTCAAATTCATGGTTATCTCTAAGAGACAGTTTAAACCAAATCTCTTATCATGAAATGATTTAAACTCTACATCTTATCCAAAAACAACAGGACATAGGGATAAATGATTATCTCTAAACTGTCTTTAAAGGCGACTATAAATATCCCTCTCCCCCACCATAAGAAAGGTAATCAATCTTTTTTCACTTAAAGCTCTTTCATAATCTTTCTGATTACCGATAAGAGCGTCAGAGGGTTCGTCGCCGGGATCCATCCCGGTGTATCGAACTTTTTGCAGGTTAACGGCAGCGGCAAGAAACCAGTCAAACGCCGGTGAAAGTCTAACAGGTTTGCCTTTATTGTTTCCAAAAAGAATCCACAAATTCATCTGTTTGCCCCACACCAAAATTAGGAGCAACAAGATCTTGATACTGTTTTTTGTGTAATGCTTTAGAAACGCAATTGAATGAGGGATAAGGTTGGGAGGTGGTTTGGAAGTGGGCGGAGATGATTACTAATCTTGGTGGGTGATGAGGGTGATAGGATTGTAGCGCATGGAGTGAAGAAGAGTAGGGTTGAGCAAAATGGATTTTAATTGTTGTGGTTGCAAAGAATGCGATAGTTGGCATTTGATTGGGGAGATGTAATAGTTGTTGTGAAAAGTATCTAACAGGGAAATATTTGACAAGATGGTTGTTTGCATTAGTGTTATAGGATTAAACTGACCACAATTAACTTCCAGTGGCTGGCTAGCCTGACTCGTCAAGTGTGTAATTGAATGTGTGTCGTACTACCCCTTTCGATTAGTGCTTTGATTTCTACTTAGTTTGGTATTGTGAACTTCATCACTTTATTTTATATTCAATATTTCTTCATTCAAGTTTCACTATTTGTTCTTTTATGTTTTGATTATGTGTCATTATTAGTTTACAATGAGACCGAGGTAGCATAATCCTAACTTTGATGTCTGTTCTTTTATTGTTTGAGCAAAGCTGGCTCTTAATGTGAGCATGGTTTTAAATTTCGGATTTCGGACTCGTCTCGGCAAGGGGTGTTTCGTTTCAGATCGATCTCAGAGAAATGTGATCATATCGGATGTTCATTTCCTATACTCAATAAATATTTTTTTTTGGTTACTAAATAAAATATTATATGTTCTACATGTCATTCATCATATAAAATACTGTATAATATAACTAATGACATGAATCAATTCCGGTAAATATTCACAGAATTTAACAATAATATAGAAGAGAATGTAATATAAGTATATAACTAAATTGAATTTGTAGTAATTAGAAAATATATATTAGTTAATAAATTTGACTTTGCATATATAAAAACAATAGCGAGATGAAATTTCTCACATTATCTTAGCCTAAGGTCCTATATTGAAAGACATATATGCAAAAAGTAAAATAAATTTTTTATATATATTCACAATAACATTTGTGTTTATTTCGGCTGATATTTCGCCAATTTCGGCAATATTTTCGCCGATATTTCGGCAATTTCAGCTGAAATCTACACATTTCGGTCCAAAACGATATAGAGTATAAAATATGTTATTTCGTATCGGCAAGCTAGCCAAAACGAAATTCCGGCCGAAATTTCGGCCGTATCGGAGGATATTTAAAACGGTGAATGTGAGACTATTACCTAGATTTTCCAGTTAGGAATGAAGTTGCAAAGTTTTAAGTTGCTTATTGAAGGTAGAGTTAATTACTTAAGTTGATTTGTAAAGGTAGAATGGAGAGGTTAAAGTTTCTTCTACTGCCTTGGCATGTCATTCTTTAACAAATGAATAAAGAAGAGTAAATTTCTTCCTTCCATATAGGATAATTGACCCTCGTGATGACCTACTGGAAATCCTTTCATGAGTTACCCTAGAATTATCTTCCGTCTTCTATTTGAACGAAAGAACATTCTATTCTAGTGGCGTCTAGAATAATCAGAGTCTGTCATATGGTAGAGTACTCGTCCTAAGAAATATATCCTATTGATAATATGGGCATTAACGTCAGAATAATGTGGACACTATGCATTAGCATTATTCTTTCTATGACTTAGTGATCTACCATGATATTAAATTATTGATCCCTCTCTTCATCATTGCATGATCTATTTTGCTAATTACTGGTTAATAACATAATTTAATATATCCTAAAAGCATTTTTCCTCTTTTCATTTGAGTCTTCCAATTTACCAATTTAGTACCTAAAAAAATCTTAATATCTTATCAATATTGTATCTCAATTTGTCCCAATTATTTCAAATAGGTCCCGCATACTTCGAATTGTTAGCTTAACACTTGGTAGTTGGCTTAAATAATGTTAAACTTTAAAGGAATTAACATTTTTTTTTTTTGTTATCTCTTCAAATACGTGTTATTATCTTCCAAATACTGTCCAGCAACTATATTGTTGTTACTTCAAAAAGATGACCTAAATTTGTAAAAAAAAGCCTTTGGGTGATGTTTGGATGAAAATGCAGGTGCATGTTATAGGAGTTTAGGAGTGACTCACCAAGTTTCTTTTAAGTTCAACAACATATGGTCCAACTACCTAATGGTAGCTATATATGGGGGACCTATTCGAAGGAACAATCACATATCAGGGAAAGAATTTGATATTAGCATTTTTTTTAGGGACAGAATTGATATTACATGTTTATCGGGATACTAAAGTGGAAAAAAACTCTCCTTAAAAGGAAAACAACCTGAAATTGTAGTAAAGCAATGTCTAGAAGCATTCCATAATAAGCACATTGAAGATTTTTGTTCTCAAAAAAGTATTTTTCAACTTTGGTATTCAATAATCCAATCGTTATTTAGTTACTGGCTCTTTTTTCTCGTATATTCTAACATAGTTGTTGTCTAGTTATACATTTTCTCCATTTTTTCTCATAATATATTAGGTTGAGTAGGTAGTTCAGTGCTCTCATATACCTAATATTAGTCTAGTGGAACGTGAAATTGATGTTTAATTGCATTTCAGAGATGTTGGTGAAGAAAGTCATAATATCTGCAAATATGTTTGCTACCATTATCGTCAAACAACATCTTGGATGAGTAGTCACAACTCTAGCTAGTCTAGGGATGGCATTCGGGTCGGGTCGACCCGCGATCCGCCCGCGACCTGCACGCCCCGACCCGAGCCGGTATGACCTGGTCCGGGTTTGGGTCAAACCCACCAAAATTAATGGGTCGAACTAGGTCTGGTTTTCACCAAATTCAACCTGCTTGACCCGGCCCGAAAACCCACCCAAACCTGACATCTGAACCCGTGTGTTTGAGACCATTCGACTTGTACGGGTCGATCGTTGGTTGAGAGGTAGAGCCTGCTGCTCTTGCAGTTTTTTTGTCATTTTGTGTTTTGTGGATTTTTTTTTTTTGGGTGGGGGTGGGGGTGGGGGTGGGGGGGGGGAGTTTCCCTATAAAACCCCTCTAATTTCACTCAATTTTTTTCACACCTCTATCTATCAGCTCTCTTACTCTCTTAAATACTACTACTACTACTTCCAATCTACAACAAAGAAGCAACAATCTATAATAAAGAAGCGACAAAGAAGTGAACAAGTTCGATCGTGTCGAATTCGTGTTGATTCGACTATGTCTACTACAATTTTACAAACTCTCTCAACAAAGATGCTCACTCTCTCTCTACGACTACCGACCACGTCAACTACAAACTCACTCAACTTTGTCTACTTCTCTACTATTATTTTCTCTCTTAACTCTATATACGATTATTCATGAAGTACGATATCAAAATTTGTCAACTCTCTTAACTCTTTATTTTTATTGTAGCTTTAATTTTTTTTGGTCATATTTGTTTGTTGGTTTTTTGCTACTCTCTCTTTCTCAACCCTCCTATTGTTTTAAAGATTTTTTCACATATACCTCCTATATCTTTTTTTGTTTCATCACACACTACTAAAATACTAGAAATTATTTTTACATACACTATTACTATACTACATTTATCATGTCTAGATCATGAGGTAGCTGTCATAGCCAAAGTGGACAAGATTCCAATAGTTCATCTCGTCGGCCTCCAACAATCCCACAATTAGGGCTTGAATATAACCCTAGTTCTCATGATGTTCCTCAACACGACATAGAACAAGAAATGCATACTAGTGACACACAAACACATGAAAACGAATACGCACAAACCAATTCTAGTAGAAAAACTAAAGAAAACACCAGTGATTGACACAAATTTTATGACTTTATTCCGGACGAGTTGAATCCTAGTATAGGACACAAAATTTGTAAAACTTTTAAACAAAAATTATAAATGGAAGAAGAGTGAGGGAATAGATATAATTAGACGACACATTAGCTATGTACATCCCGCATTAGTACAAGACCAACAAAACACAACAAAAAATTAACCCTAGAACTGGGCAAATAGATAGCCACCCCTATGATCCCGAAATTATGTCGAAAAATGGCCCAACTAGTTATTAAGGATGAGTTACCTTTTTTATATTCCGAAAGTAAGGATCGTAGAAGCATTTAACCAAAATGCACTGAATCTACATTTAGAAGAATTCCTAGAAACACAATTTTACAACTTTACAACAATTGTTGAAAAGAGAAGCTTTAATTACAATTTTGTATTCTTTAATTTGTAAAGTATCATTAACTTCTGATTGTTGAAAAGGTTGTAATGACATTCCGATGATAGACATAACTTGTCATTGGATCGATAGTGATTGGATAATTCAAAAGAGAATCATATCACTTGCCGCTTTGCTGTATCCCTATGTGGTATGCTTATAGCAACTCGGATTTTATAAGTTTGTGATTTATTTCAAATTCACCATAAATTTTTTACTATTAGTTTTGATAATGCCTCCAACAACAATAGGTTAATTACTACATTAAAAGAATAATTAGCTCCTCCATGTCTTGAAATTTTTTATGTTAGATATGCATGTTATATTTTAAATTTATGTGTACAAGATACTTTAAAAGAAGCCAATCCATATGTAAATGCAATTATAAATTGTGTACATTTTATTGCTTTGAGTGGTACACTTAGGAAAATACATTTTAGAAAATTTTCTAGAGATGTTAAACACCGATTGAACTCTACTTTCGATTTATTAAATGTTATTCAATACAAAGTGGTTATAAATGATTTTTTGTATTGCAAAAAAATGATTAACTCCCCAATCATGGTTTTTTGCTGAATCGTTGTAAAGGTTTTTGGAACATTCTAAAACCGCAACTGTGAAGTTTTCTAAATCTCATGATTCTACTTCTAGTGGTATTTTTATTTAAATAATTACTATGATGCAAAATTTTCAAGGCATGCTTTCAGATACTTACATTAGCCATATTGTTGTTTCCTTTAAATCCTCCTCCTATGTTGTATTGTATTGCTACGGATCATCGTATCAAATTAGTAGGTACGAGGAGTTTGTTTGAAATATTTTTTACTTGGAGATGAATTTGAATATAATTGTAATGGTTTTTTAGCTAGCTTTGAATCGACATTGAATAACTTGTATAATTATTATGATAAAACTTTGCATTTTGTAGTACACTAGTATAGTTACTTCTTTCACTTCTACTTCTAGAGATAAGGGTAAGAGTACATTAGAATATGCCACTGCTAATTTACTTGTATTCAATCAAAAAAACCTAGGACAAACGCCCCTAATGAATTAAATTGGCATAATCAACAAGATAGTGAGTTCTAATATTAAGATTGAAGTGCTACAATAGTAGAAAAACATGAAAATATTTTTCCAATTCTTTCACATATGGCTAGAGATCTACTAACTTTTCTTGTGTCTACAGTTGCATCATAAAGTGCTTTTTCTACAAGTGGCAGAGTTTTAACAGATTATAGGAATCGCTTGAAGCCGGATTCGTTGGAGTTGCTCGTGTGCACCGAAGATTGGATGAAGACTGAAGACATGACACAAGGAAAATCGGTCGACACCTCAACAAGTGGAAACAATTCGCCTGAAGATCAACAAGAGTTGGAAATTTAGGGCGATGAGATCCTAGGTTTAGGTTAAGTAGAGGTGCACGACAATATTCCAATGTCCTCTCTTTAATCTAACTCTAGATTATCCCTTTAAACATGTAATTCAAGAAATTTATATGTTTTTTTTTTGTTTTTATTACATATATTTGTATGCAAAAAAGTTGTACAAATTTCATAGAAGTTGAAATGAATAATATATATATAATTTTGTTTCACTCTTATACTTGTTGTACGTTTTTTAAAAAAATTTTGGAGTTAAATTTTTTTTAAAACACAAGAAAAAACCGGGGCAACCCGTGACCTGGCCCGGCCCGTTTTGGGTTCAACCCGTACGGGTTCGCCGGTCGATCGGGTCAAGGTTTCCACTTTCCAACTTGGCCTGGCCCGGTTAGTGACCCAACCCGACCTGAACCTGCTCGACCCGAATGCCACCCCAAAGCTAGTCGCATCTCTTTTATATTACTTAGATCAAAATTGTATGCAGAGCTCTTTTTTAAAAGGTTCTTCAAATCTATGGTTGAATGTTTAGATCTGCAGTTGGTATTTACTGTCTCAAGATCTTCTATTCATTTCAAATAAATGAAATTGAGCAAAGGTCTAATATGATTAGGGGCAGACTGGGCGGTAGAGTGCTTTGCAATTTTTGCTCAAAATGACCTCATCTTTATAGTTTAATAGCTGGAAGCTGCCGTTATTGTTCTTATTTAAAATGTAGAGCATATGTTATTATTATTTTTTTCCCTCTCCAATGGATTCTTCATATTGGCATAAAAGATGTAAGATTTATTGATTTAAATTTTGCATGCTTCAGGTTATGCACTTGCATTGGATATGACCTCTAGAGATCTCCAATCTAGCGCCAAGGTGTGCATTTCTTCATTCTATTTCTAAGTACAGAGTTATTAACTAGTGGGGGGGAATCTTCTAAACTCCCTTTTATTACACGACGCTCCAAAATATTAGCATGCTTTTCTTAACAATTGTCAGTGTAGCTAAACAAAAAGGTTAGTTATACAAAGAAGTTATTTTATGGCTATATATAAAAAAAATACACAAAGTTTTGGGCCAGTTTAAAAAAAGTACACAAAAAATTTTTTAATTTAAAAAAGGACACAATGTTTAAATAAACTCTACTGAGTTAGTTAGGGTTAGGGTTAGTTCAGGGGGGTTTATTTAAACATCTGATTAGTTAAGTGATGTTTTTTCAAACACAAATAAAAGATGAATGTGGTTTTTTAAAACACAAATGAAAGATGAAAGTGGTTTTTTTAAACCCTACCCTAACCCTAACTAACCCAGTAGAGTTTATTTAAACAATGTGTCCTTCTTTTTAAAAAAAACTTGTGTATTTTTTTTAAACTGGCCCAAAACTTTGTGTGCTTTTTTTATATTTAGCCTTATTTTATTGTCATCTTTTGTTTCTAAGACTAGTACTATAGTTTGTATTAGTAATATACTACTAGGATATCCATAATTTACTTATGTGACATTACTATTTCTATAATCACTGATACTCTATTGTTGCATACAGAAAGCAGGTCTTCCATGGACAATAGCCAAAGGGCAAGACACCTTCTGTCCAATCAGTGAAGTTGTAAGAAATTCAATGATAATTTTGTATTCATTCAGAGCTTATTTTTTCTACCCCTATTATAGTTTATAATGTGTCATTTTAAAACTGCAATATTGCAATATAATTTGGAAGATATTTAGATGCAGAATTCGATTTTTTTTGAAATATAGGTATGACCTGTGCAATGGAAGTAACTCATGGTTTATTTATCTTCGAGTTGTTGTAAGACAAAATAGATCAACATTAATGATGTTGCTAGTGTTGGGATTGGGGCGTCAACAAATGCCCTCTGGTCGCAGCGGAACTAATTAGAGTAATGAGGAAGTCGAAGTAGACGAGGCGAATAAATTAAGCAAGCAAGTAGATCCACCGTATTAACATAAACACAACAACGATGACTTATTCCGGTTAGCTTTTGCTTAATCCGGAGGGAAATATAGGGAGATCTGATATTTAACTAGAAGAGATTACAAGAAATTATTGATTCACTTGACACAAGGAATTAAACTCACCCACCAAAAACTATATCTCTCTCGAGCCTCTCTTTGCAATGGAGAAAAGAATCTATGAAGTACTCCCTCTCATATTAGAGGAGTTTACAATATATATAGAAGAATAGAGAGTAAACTAGGTCTAATCTTGATCCTTAGTCGTCCGATAAAATCTGGAAAAGAAGTAACTGAATAGGAGCCGCACGATCTAACTTGGTGTTGAAGATTAGGCTGAACCGACCTAACAAATTGAAGCCTAAAAATGAACACAGCGCAGCGGTGGTCGACCGTCCAACAAGACCGGTCGATCGTACCTCTCTCGGACAATCCTTGTACTACGAGCGGTCGGGGGTGCGGTCGACCGCAACATAGGACAGTCGACCGCAACTATGCTTGCACCTTGCTGTTGCTGTTTTCCTTTCTACTCACTTCGACGCTTCGACCTCTGTGCTTCATCTTACCTTCTTCTAATCTGAACAACGAGTATTCAAGACACAATCCTAACAGCTAGTATATAACTTGTCATCATTCAGGTTGTTTGTGCAATGTAAACTATATATTGCCAATTATTTTTGGCCAGGATAGTTTGCGCCTAATTATGTTCTTACTAGATAGAGTACTTTGATAATAACTGATGATGTTGGGTTCACAGATTCATACTCAACTTGCCAATCTAGGTACAACACACTTATTTTATTATGTTTTTATCTAATTATTTACTTATTTTTTTATTCTTATCTGCAGCTGCCCACCTCAATGGTCAAAGATCCTGATAATCTCGAGTTATGGTTGAAGGTGCCTAAATTTTCATATTGGATTTTCAGTTCAAATGTATTGTGAAAGAGGTTCTTGGACTTCCTTAAGAAGCATTTCTGAAGAATCAATATTTATTTTGCCAGGTAGATGATGAAATCAGGCAAAAAGGTTCAACCAAGGACATGCTGTTTAAGCTCCCTTTCCTAATCAGTCATATTAGTTCTATCATGACACTTTACGAAGGAGATGTTATCCTCACTGGTAAGTATATTCTTGAAGTAATCATTGTTCTTTGCGTTCAAGTTTATAATTCTTTAAAGCTGTATTACAAGAAAAGAAGTAGATGTTCATTAGTGTTTGCGCCATGATCAGGGTCTTAATGATACATCATTGATTAAAGTATCTAATCCAATTGGGAAATTATTTAAGGGAAGAGTTATTTTGTTTTGCATTTGGATATCCGACCCGGTCAACTAAAAGCGCATATGGATATGTCAACTAAAAGCGCATATGGATATTGTACTAGTGCCGAAGAACGCCCACAAAGATCTGATGCACCAATAACAATGATGCACAAATAACAAGAATCCACACAAGCGCAAGATCTCATAATCACAAGAACAAAAAATATGCATAGATAACCAATATTTCTTAGTCAAGAAATACTAAGATACAAACTTTTTTCCATGAGATTTTCTACCTCAATATCTCTCTCATAACAAGTAGAGAACCTCTCTCTAATCAATCTCTCTTTGACGGTTCCAGAAGTCTAGATAGTTATGATCTCACAAGCACTAGAAACCATAGGATTTACATATATATAAATATTTATAGCCCCCAAGTAAACCTGAAAAGATATACACAAATACAACTCAATTGGATCCAAACCCGCAACCCAAATAACAGCCAGTATGCAGTCGATTGTCAAACATTGTTGTTGCTGCTGTGGCGTTCTCGCTGCTGTCTTCATGTCTTCTACTTGTAATTTCAAACTCTTGTGCCTGTGTGTTTTGTGTCTATAGACTCAACAGATATGTATGTTTAGATCCAATAATAGATCCATTGTTTTCAGCTCTACTGATGCAATAGCATTTCCCTTATGCAGGCACCCCTGAAGGTGTGGGTCCAGTTAGGGCAGGGCAGAAGATCACAGCAGGCATAACAGGGCTTATTGATGTCCACTTTGACGTTGGAAAGCGCCAAAAAGCATCGAGCAGTTGAAGGAATTCCTCTATTTCCTTCTAATAAAATCCTTCAGCTTATATCGCCTTGTTGTGTGTTGGTTTCAAATCAAATTGACTGGAAATAAATAATAAAGCCAGGAATTTGTTTGACTTATGTACTTGTACTTCAGTTGTTGAGTGCATCATGTCCGGCTAGTTGATGAGTACTATTTTCTTGCGCAGATGAATGATATTTGATGTGAGTTACGGATTAAATGAGTTAACAGTCATAAATTATCTTGGTGAAAATAAATGAAAAAAATGTGCTATGCGGAGTTTTTTGTTTGGGAAAAAGAGTTGAATCTTTTCTATTTTTGCTTATTTTTTATGGGCAGATTTTCGAAAGTCACCTTTAAAATTGTTGAATATATTTGCACTGGTTGGTGCTTTTTTTCTTTCTTAATCAGACATTAAGAAACCTCAGTTCAAGTTTGAGCATGTGAGGTAATAATGGAAGTGTTTTTGGTCTTCCCAGTTTATTTAATATAAATAATTCTATATATATGTATTTTATTTATTTACTGGGTTGATTAACTTGCTTAATTTGAAACGGTTTAAGATTTGCTGATAACACCATGTACACAAATGGTATATTGATTTTTTACACTACTCGCTAATTGTATAGTAATATAGTACTAATAGTATATTTTAAACTGAAGCAACAAAACCAATTTACTATTTACCAACAGTGGTTTCTTCTTTGTAGGCTTTGAAACTGTGTCGTAGATGGCAAATAAACAAAAGAGATGTAGGCCTGGCATGAGGGTGACAGAACCACTCAGCATAGCAAAGGAGACTGTCTACAAAGTATAAACCCACAAAACCTCAAATGTATTTAACTAAAATATTCCAAATCGTTAGCAAACGGGCAATGCAGTAGGGATACTTTCGGATCGGATATTGGCTATACCAATATCCGTATCCGCATTCCAAAGACGGATTCGAATACAGATACAGAAATGACTCAGAAAATAAAAATCATATCCGTATCCGCAATCTTTGGATACGAATGCGAATCGGATATGGTTTACCGGATAACGGATATGAATTCGGATATCAAATATAAAGTTTTTGCTATTTATTTTTCTTAACTAGTACTTAAAACATGTATATCACTGAATTGTGGATATTGATTTTCATTTCTAATCACAAAATAAAAATCAACAGAATAAAAGAGGTGAATGAAAATTTATTTCAAATATATATAACTCTTATAAAAATGAATACAGTATGCACTTACATGTATATTTTGCATTGATTTAAATCTGACTCTTAATCTTTTTCACCAGGACGGTGTGGCGTTATTGAAAAAGACAGTACTTCGGAAGAACTGTAGTAATGGAGGAATGGCGACTTGAGCCCTGCAAACATTTTTGGAAAACAGGTATAAGAGCATGTACTCAACAAAATGTTTGTTAAAATGCTTTCGATGGCCACAAGGGTTTAGGTTCCACTTATGCCTCCAAGGTTATTCCGAGCAAGAGACCCTTGCCAAGTTGCCATGAATTTCAACGCTAGTTAGAATTTTCATGAATCAACCAACTCTGACAATGTAATTTAGACTAGTATAGTTGATGAATAGCTCTCCAAAGTCCCCATGATTAGGGAAGACAAGATACACATGACTAGGTCACCAAATTCATCATAGATACCACATGGTATATGCCATAGAGAAAGTTGGAATCACATTATATTAATGCACTTTATAATGCAAAACCAAAATAAGTCAAACTGAAGGAGCATCTTAATTGTGTATAAATGAAAGTAGAGATAGAACGCCATCATTATAAAAATCTTTAGATTTTGTTCTGATAAATTGGGAAACCATGATTGAGAGGAATACATGCATTCACTTTAACGCCAATGTATTTTTCAACCCTTCCCTCTGGATTTGGATCGCGAGGCCCATCATCATCATGGTCATCATCACCAAGGTCACCATCCTTCACAAAGGCAAGAAAATAACATACAGTTAGAAACAAATGAAGACAACAGAAAAAACAATGAATCCTTTACCCAAACAGTTCAGTTTTAAAAAGAATACGAAGAGATGGCAGATTTGTAATACCAGAAAGCAATCTTTGAGCCCAGTAGATTTGCACACAGTAATGAACATATCGAATTGCATGTATTCAGATAGAAGGTATGGGAACTACGCTTTTTCACTATATATTAAATTGAAACTGAAAAAAGGGACATTCATGTACATAATCAGTTTCCAGGAGCTTATCAGCCCATACTAGTATAATTGCAAAAAAATATTACTAGCTGTTTCTCTACTGAGGAAAAATTCATAATTTGAAAAATAAACGGGACATGTCAAGTTTATCTTTGGTGTGTTCAATAAGAAGGGCATTACTGCACACTTTCCTTTTAGAACATGGTGGTCACCACAATGTTGTGATGACTACATCTCTTGCACATGTGAATACGAATTAAGAGATCACAGACCATTTGATTTTGACCCTGACCCGAATAAGTATTTATTTAAATGGGTTGGGGCTGGAATACCTTCTCCAGATCGATGAAGAATCCAACCCAATTAATATTTCTACTGTATCTTCAATGAAGCTCTGTTTCCAAATAGTTACAACCATTGGATAAAATCCAATCAATATACACTAAAACCTACTACTAATTATAAGACCTATAAGCCTCCTATTAACTCCTCATCCTCCATAAAAAGGCCTTCTTCCTCAATCCGGAATTAATGCTGTCTCGTATCAGGATCAACAGGATCCAAATCGGGAATTACCATTGGCTAGTCACAGTGTACCAGCACTTGCTATTTCAGATCCTGAGTGTAATTCGAACCTTTTGACATGAAAATAACAAACTCCAACGTAAGCAGATATATCAACGAAAGTAAAACCATTTTTCCGTATAAGAAAATGATAAGCATTTTTCATATAATTAAAAAAACGACAACAAATGCTAGAAAGGAAAGACTCCACATATAAGAATGCATATGCAACACAGACCTTTTTTTTTCATCATAACTAAGTAACCATGGCCACCCTGAACAAGTTCTGCAAAAACTTCTCGAAAATGCCTCGCTACTCCTTTGAATGTGCGCTCAAGAGACTCATCCTTGCGATGATCTAGAACTGAAATAAGTTCTTTAATTTTCTTTAGGTGCACACTATGCTGTTAACTAAGAAAGAATACCTGATCTCCAGCATCAAGTTCAGCTCGTCTTTTTTGTAGTTGTTCTCGCTGTTCCGTGAAGTTCATGTACTGATCAAGGGCCTTCTTGTTGACATGGCTGAACTGCTGTAGCTGCTCATTGCACTTATGAAGCATCTTTTGTAATTCTTTCATGCTCTTCCTTATATTATACCTTCAGTATTTCATATAGAATAAGGTGAGAACACTTAACCAAAAAAATAAAGGGCAAAAGCCAAAGTACCCCCCAACGTTTGTCCCGAGTACAAAATGCCCATACAACGTTTGAAAAAATACAATAAACCCATTCATCCGTTAACTTAACCCTTTCCGTTAAGTTATAATTATTAAATTACTTTTTTACCCTTACCCTTTCCTTTTCATATTCAATCTCTTTCTTCCCTTTCTTCAATTCTTTTTTTCTTCTTTAATTTTTTTCTTAATTACGTACAGTAAGTTCAAAACTAAAACTATAAAATAATTTGAGTTTTAAGATTTTTTCAACAAATTTTTTTAAATAGAAATGATTGTAGTGATCGACAGAGGAGAAGTTGATAGAAATCCTTTAGAGACTTTGCAATGGCTTCAAACCTCCTCAAACTCCATTTACAAACCACCATCAAACTTCCAACTCCAATCTCTTTCTCCAAAACAATCTCCCCTTCATCTCTTTCAACCCCTCACTTAAAACACACTCATCATTTTCCTCGTAAACTCATACTCTGTCTTCCACCAACTACAAGAGAAGAAGCCATTTCGCAAGCAAAACTCTCTCTCTCCACCTCGTTGAAGAAGCCTTTCAATAACCCAGTTTCCATTCCTACTAGAAAGCTGAAAAAGTTGAGTCAACCAAGATACAGAGTCGAGATTCCAGTCATTGATGACTCACCCAATTCACTCACTCAGCTTGCCTTTGAAGTCTTTGCCAACCTACCCATCTCAAGAAAAGGTTCAAAACCAACTATACTCATCCTCTGGCCTAATCCCAGTTTGTCAGAGTTAGCTGACAAGGCCTTCAACTTATCGAAGTCGATCACCAATGCAGACTTGGTTTCTGTCAGCAATGAGGATGTGAACAAGTCACAAGTGTATCAAGATAAACCAAGAGGATGATCTATGTGATGGACCATAATGAAGTTCTAGCATAGTTTATTTTAAGAAGCAGACTGCATCAATGTATGATTCTAATGTGGTCATGAGTGTCTTCTCTGTGTTTGAGTTCAGGAGCGAGTACTACTTGTGGCACCTGTGACCCAATTAAGACCCAAAACTTAGCTTTTTCTACCCTACCTCTTTTGTCATGTCTAATTTCCATACTCCATCCAATTTGAACATCATCATTTCTATTTAAAAAAATTTGTTGAAAAAATCTTAAAACTCAAATTATTTTATAGTTTTAGTTTTGAACTTACTGTACGTGATTAAGAAAAAAATTAAAGAAGAAAAAAAGGATTGAAGAAAGGGAAGAAAGAGATTGAATATGAAAGGGAAAGGGTAAGGGTAAAAAAGTAATTTAATAATTATAACTTAACGGAAAGGGTTAAGTTAACGGATGAATGGGTTTATTGTATTTTTTCAAACGTTGTATGGGCATTTTGTACTCGGGGCAAACGTTGGGGGGGGTACTTTGGCTTTTGCCCAAAAATAAATAAAGAGGAATTAGCAATAAATACAGAACATTGTTCATGAGCTATAGCCTATATCAGCAGCTGCAGGGAGGTGGATAACAAGTGAAGGGGGAAATAAGTGATCAGCACAAGGTTGCAACCATTGGCGCCTTAACAAAAAAGAATAAAAAAGACGAAATCTAAAACCTGATCGATATTCCTAGCCTGCTCTTTTGATCGATACTCCTAGCCTGATCGAAATAAGTGAGCACAAGGTTACAACTTACAACCGTTCTCATTTTAATAAATTAGATCTCTAAATTTATCTCCATCCTTTGCATAGAAATATGTAAATGAGAATGCAACCATTTGTGTCAATTTGAATTCATTCCAAATGATTCTAGCTAACAATAAACACATCTGCACATAAAAAATACAGTCTGCATGCATGATCTGCTAGCTGAGCCTTGCTACGTTAGTAGTCTATAAAGGCATAAATCTTTCAGTGATCCAAATGAACTTCTAAAATAAAGCTAGTCGTTGCTTTTCAGGAATTTCAACAGATCAACACATCTGATGGCAATGAACCCAAGCTTAGGCTTTTCTCCTCATGTAAGGCCTCCCTTCAACTTGTTAATTTTAGTTTCATCCTCGCCTTGGTTATTATGGTCGACATCCTTAATGAGGAGAATATATTCTCATGATATAAAGATATCTAGTTAGTACTCTTAAAGTGAATATCAGAGGATATATTCGTGGCTTGATGTGTCTGCTGAGCTCTATCAAAGGTTATGATACCATCAACTTGTACTTAAACTGCAAACATGCTTTGAAAATTCCGTTCAAGTCAATGAACCAACAAAGCCGATGAGAAGAAGCGAAAAAGAAATTTCTGTAACATCAAACTCCAAAATTCTGGGTAAAGTTGATGGCACTAGTTCTGTCATCTGTGTTCTCTACGAGTTTTAGTTGGACACCTGTCACGAAGATTCAAGTGGAGGAACAATAATATATATAATGAATTGTACTGCATGATTTAAGCAGAGGAACAAGAATAATTAATCAAACCCACAAACTAATACATCGAGATGAGATGGATGCGCTTCGGAAAGTTGCTATTGACATTCTTGTAAGATATAATTGATCGATACTAATGGGCGAATGATTGCTTGATAGATACGAGAAAAAACTGTTGGTGCACTTGGTAATTAGCAAACCACGTACAAAGGCCATGTCTATCATTGTTACATTGAATGTTTGTATTTGGTATTTGAGCGAAACAGATAGTTCCACTGATAAAAGGAGACGACGGTTCTGCAAATATAAGTACATCTGATGATAAGTTGGAATATCTACGACTTTTGGATGAAGTCCTAGATATGTTCTGTCAGGGCAGGGGCGGATCCGGGGGGAGGGCTGGGGTATGCTACAGGGCCCCCCCCCCCCCAAAAATATATTTTAAAGCCCACCTCATATATGTTTGAACATTCTATTTATTTTTTTGGGTCCAAGCTCAACTCTATTCTATCTAGTATCTATAATAACTTTACTTCTCTAGTATCTATAACAACTTTATATATATATTGCATGTTATCTTATACAATTTTTTTTCTTCCAGCCCCTCTCACTTTTCAATCCTGGATCCGCCCCTGTGTCAGGGATGGCAACCGGGCCGGGCTGACCCGCGACCTGCTCTCCAAACCCGGCCCGTTAAAAGATGCTTCGGGTCCGGGTCGAACCCGTGAGTCTAAGCAGGTCGACCCGGGTCGTCAAAAAACGGATTTCAACCTGCCAAACCCGGTGAACAGTGCCAAACCAGCTCGCCAACCCGCGGGTTTCGAACCGTTTGACCCGTACGTTCGACCAGTGGTCCAACGGCTGTTATAGCATTTTGTTTTTTGTTTTTTGTTTTATTTTTTCCTTATAAATACCCCTTAAACCCAAACTAAAAATATCATACCTTACTCTCTTACTCTCTCTACTACTACTACTCAATTCAATCTCAATTCATTCCAAATTTTGTGAACAAAGAAGCTAGCAACATAGAAACGTTCAAACGACAAATTCCGATCGTATTCAACTACGTCTTCAAGTTTTTAACTCCTCCAAGGCTCCAACAAAAAGGTCTCTTTCTATCTATATACGAGTCCGGACTTCTACTTCTACTTCTACTTTTATTTTCACTCTAATTTTATATACGATTATTCGCGAAGTACGGTATCAAAAATTCACAACCCTTTTATTGTCTTGATATTTTTTTGTAGTTATAAATTTTTTATCATATTTGGTTGTTGATTTTTTGATCTTCTCTCTCACAACCCTCTTATTGTTTTCAAGATTTTTTTAAAAACTTATCTCGCCTAGATTGTATTTAATTTTTTCACATACACTATGACGTGGTTTATTTTTGGGAGACGTGTGGATGCACCAGGTGTGAGTTCGGACTCAATTTGTATTTGAAGGAGAATGCTGCTCGTCTGACGACCCTTGACTGACCGGGCGGAACCTGTGGCGACCTCAGGGTGATTTGGAGATCTGGGCTCGGATCAGAAGATTCGGATCCGAGGTCTTGTGTACCTGCAGACGGTCCTGAAACACCGGGGTTTGTCCCCGGTGGCGGACCCTCCGACGATCTAGTCAGTCTCTGTGAGAGAGTAGCAATAACTAGGTGAATTTAAGTGGAAAAAGATTGATTACCTCCAAAAGGTGGGTGAGGGTCTAGTATTTATAGAGAACCCCAACCGGGTTTGGTTCCGTTTTGGGGGCCGGGTCTGGACCCGAAAGTCCATGGGCCTGACGTGGCAGAGGGCCCAGGGGGTTTAGGGCTGACATGGCAATACCAGGAGTGGTATAGGACTGATGTGGCAAAACCCTTGGTGGTATTTGGAGCTGACATGGCTGATCGTAGGGCTCCTGTGCTCCTGGGAGGATCTGAGGGCCTGGGCTGCGCCAAGTCATCTTCCTTCTACACCAGGATGGTAGGACGGCTTGGAGGGCTATCGTGGATCGGAGGCCGAGGGCCATAGTCGCTCATCGGACACGAGGAGTCCGGATCTGTGGGGGTGAACTGGAGACTCGGCGCCGACCCTGTAGTGGAGGTTCGGCGCCGATCTGGACCGCTGTTTTCACCATTTCTGAGTGAGAGTTGTATTGGGCCTTGGTAGGGCCTCCAGGCCATTTTTACCCTACCACACAAGCCCCCTACTCCTGCGGGGGTGCGGGAGCTAGCCTGGGAGGAGTGTTCCTGGTCGTGAAAATGGGGTGGCAAATCGTTGAATCTTCCGGAGGAGAGTACCGTGGTGCTCGACCCAACCTCGAGATGACGAGGGATTACGTGTCGACAAGGGTGATGCGAGCTGTTGTTTCTTCCTGAGAAGAGTACCCTGGTGCCGGACCGAACCTCGAGATGAGGAGGGATTATGGGTCGGTAAGGGTGATGGCGAGCCGTTGGCCTTCCTGAGAAGACCACCCTGGTGTCAGACCTGACCTCGAGCTTGGCGAGGGATTACGGGTCGGCAAGGGTGATGGCGAGCCGGTGAAGCCTTCCTGAGAAGACTACCCTGGTGCTAGACCTGACCTCGAGCTGGCGAGGGATTACGGGCCAACAAGGGTTGTGGCGAGCCGTTGGCCTTCCTGAGAAGACCACCCTGGTGCCAGACCTGACCTCGAGCTTGGCGAGGGATTACGGGTCGACAAGGGTGATGGCGAGCCGTGAAGCCTTCCTGAGAAGACTACCGTGGTGCTAGACCTGACCTCGAGCTGGCGAGGGATTACGGGCCAACAAGGGTTGTGGCGAGCCGTTGGCATTTTTGAGAAGACCACCCTGGTGTCAGACCTGACCTCGAGCTTGGCGAGGAATTACGGGTTGGCAAGGGTGATGGCGAGCCGGTGAAGCCTTCCTGAGAAGACTACCCTGGTGCTAGACCTAACCTCGAGCTGGCGAGGGATTACGGGCCAACAAGGGTTGTGGCGAGCCGCTGGCCTTCCTGAGAAGACCACCCTGGTGCCAGACCTGACCTCGAGCTTGGCGAGGGATTACGGGTCGGCAAGGGTGATGGCGAGCCGGTGAAGCCTTCCTGAGAAGACTACCCTGGTGCTAGACCTGTCCTCGAGCTGGCGAGGGATTACGAGCCAACAAGGGTTGTGGCGAGCCGTTGGCCTTCCTGAGAAGACCACCCTGGTGCCAGACCTGACCTCGAGCTCGGCAAGGGATTACGGGTCGGCAAGGGCGATGGCAAGCCATGAAGCCTTCCTGAGAAGACTACCCTGGTGCCGGACCTGACCTCGAGTTTGGCAAGGGATTACGGGTCGGCAAGGGTGATGTCGAACTGTCGCGCCCTAGACCGTTTTGAGCGGGGGTAGCCCGCCGTTCCTGCGGAGCATCTAAAGGCTCTCCGGAGTCTGTGTGATGGTCCAATTTCCTAGGAGCATTAATGGTGCCGCCTGATAAATGCAGATAGTGCACGGGCTTCCGCCGGTTGGCCTTCCCCGTGTCATAATGGTTGGTCTACGGGGGAGGCTATAAATACCTTTCCCCCCTCAGTGGGTTTGATCACAGCAGGGGTGGTTTATTGGCCATCGGAGGTGTCTGCTTCGGCGGGCGCCTGTCTCTTGCAAAAATCTTCAACCCTGGCGGTGCCAGAGAGGTGGTTACTCTACCGCCCGGATCTTTTCTTGGATCTGATGGCTCTTGATGCGGTAGTCAGATCCAGGGGAGATCAGGGCGAGAGGGGTAACGGCCGAAATCCGTATTGGTAGAAAATGAGCCTCGGATTGGTGGTGGATGTGCCGTCTGGATCCTTTTTCGGGTCAGACGACCCTGGCACGGTTGTTTGGCCCGAGAGAGAACCAGACGGGAGGGGCATCAACCGTATTCCGGTCTTGGGGCTGAAGAGTCTCAGATAGAGGGGTCGCCTCCGATCAGGGGTTGGCCACTCTGTCTTCCGATAGGGCTCGAGGTGTTTGTGGTTTCAGTCCCACCCTCAATCAGGTCGGGGTTTCGGCACCAATCCGAGGCTGTAAACCCCGAGCTGCTCGGGGATGAGAGGAGAACCGATCGAATGCTGGAGCCCGGGGCGTCTGTCGAAGGACGGCGCCTTAAACCTTAAGTAAAGCATTTTCTCCGTCGCATACTCCATCCGAGCCGACCTCTGAGTCTGGCCGCCAGTCTGGTACCCGATGACGTCAGCAGCGCATGCTTCGAGGATGTGGCGCGGTTTTCCAGGCGGCAGTTGTACGTCAATCGGTGAATAGTAATTGCGGAAGTCGAGGAGCCGTTCTTATCCTTTATAAGTATTCCCCCCTCCCCTTTTCTCGCCCACTTCTTTCTTGCTGCTTTCCTTCTTGAAAAATCTTCCACCCACTCAGCGCTCGTTCTTGCAGTTAGCTGTACTAGGCTCGTCCTTTCGAAGCGTCCCCCGGTTAGTTGGTAAGTTCTTTTGGTTTAGGCACGGATGGATAGGGCTCAGTCCGGCTCGTCAGCGTCGACGTCCAGGAGGGAAGTGAAGCGCGCCTCCACATCGACGTCGTGGGAGGAGCCCGTGCTTGAGGAGGAGTTGGTGCACGCTGCGGAGCCTTCCGATTCATTTTTGTGGGAGGAACCAGTAGGTGAGGGGGAGGTGGTACACAAGATGAGGCCGTCGCGCTCCCGGCGTCCCTTCGTGGTGGAGAGTAGCGAGTCGGAGGAGGCCAGTGATGGTTCGGACGACATTCAGGTACTGGAGTTGTCTTCCGAGGAGGAGGAGGGCGAGGGCAACATGATGAGGAGATCCACCGTTCAGGGTGCGGGCTCGAGTTTCACGCCTACAGGCCTGGGGCCCTTACCTACTCCTTCGTTGGAGCGAGCCAAGAAGAGAAAGAGGGCCTCGAGGAAGGCGGGGTCGAGGACTGGTGGTTCGAGCCAGGCGCCCGTTTTCTGCAACTTGATGACAGGTTCGCCCGTACAGCCGAAGCCTTTCCGTTGGTATCCCGACGATCTTTCTGACAAGGAGCTCTTCGGCGTGCAGCCCTCTTCACCGAGTCGGAGGAGGGTGATGATGGATGCGATCCCGACTGTCTTGGAGGGCGGGGACTTGGAGGTTCTGCAGCTGGCGTATCACATAGGGCCTGGCTACGAATTGTTGCTGCCGAGCTCTACTCTGCGCCCCACCGATCCCCTTTCTGCTTGGTATTGCGTCTTCCCAGTGGACGCTTTCATCTCCGGGCTGAGGTTGCCAGTTCACCCGTTCGTTCGGGATGTGCTGAACTGGGCCTCCTTGGCCCCCATGCAGTACGGGCCGAACTCTTGGAAGCAGATTATCTGCTTTATGTTGATGTGCGAGGAACAGAAGGTACCCCTGAGGCTGAATGTGTTCCGGGCGATGTTGATGATCAGCTCGACGGCCGAGGGTGTTTACTACATCTCTCCTCGGAGTAAGGGGAAGGTCGTTCACAGTCACCCAGACTCCATCAAAGAATGGAAGAAAAAATATCTAGTGATCCGGAGTGAAGAGCCCTGGGACATTCCCACTCGATGGAATCACTCCAAACCGAACTATCAAGCGTCGAGGCCGATGGATTTGTCGGCCGAGGAGTGGGGGTTTGTCGAGCGCCTCCGTTCGTCACCCAGTATCGATTGGACGAAGGTGACGGAGGCCAACTTGGCGAGCGTTGGACTGAGCCCGGCCGTCATGTGTATGTAGTTGTTTCTTTTCTTTCGGTCCTTTCGTACTTTCTTGCTCATTGCTCTTAGTGGCTTTTTCTGCAGATATGGACGAAGCATCAATCAAGGCGAAGAGGCTCGCCATTAGGAAGGAGAATGCAGAGAGGAAGGGGGAGGCGGCGAAGAGGCTAAGGGGGTCGCCCCTAGTCATTTCTGGGGTTCAGCCTGAATCGGGGACCAAGAGGATTCGCTCGGAGACGAGCAAGGGGGCGGATGCTTCGAAGGGTCAGAGCCTAGCGAGGGCCTCCGTTCTTGATAAGGGTCGAGGTTGAGGAAGAGGATCCGGTGGCGGAGTTGCTGCGACAGCGGTGGGTTCCGGACTGGTCTGTTCGGACGGGGGACCGTCTGACCGACGAGGCCCAGGCCGTCGAGGTGGTGGAGAAGTTGGCGACCCCTCGTGATCGCCAGGTGATGGAGGGTGAGCCCGTGGAAGTGACATTCATGCGTCTGGCGCAGGCCCTCGTGCAGGTAATTCCGCCGACCCTATTCTCCTTGTTAGTTTTTTCTGCGGAAGTCTTTTTCTTATCTGTGCTCGTTGGTCACAGGCTTGCATGCAGGGGGCTAATATGAAGAACCTCTACGAGGCGTCCCTGGCGCAAGAGCGAGCTCTGGCTGAGCAGAGTGAGCGGGAGATGAAGGAACTGCGGATCGAGCTCGAGGGTTCGCACAAGAGGGAGCAACAGATGAAGCTCGAGCTCGAGGCCAAGGATGCGGAGTGGGGGAAGAAGGTGGCCTCCCTGAAGAAGAAGTTTGCCAAGGAGAAGGAAGAAGTGACGATTACGGGCCAGATGATGGTGATCAAGGCCCAGGACACATGTTATGCGAAGGCCCTCAGCCATGTGAGACACTTCTATCCGACCATCGACCTGTCCAATTTTGAGTACGACATGGAGATTGAGGGGACGTCGAAGACTCCTGGCGAAGAAGGGCCTGCTCTTGACCCGCCGGCCGATCCATCTGTGGATCCGTCAGTCGACGCTGAGGTGGGACGATAAGCTGTATTATTCTGTCTTTCTTTCCTCCTTCTTTTGACTGTATTTGCCTCCCGCGGACTGGCCACCGCCTTCTTTGTAAGGAGTACTTAAATTTATGGGGGGAAAAAGTTTTTTGACCGGCCAAGTGTTTTGAACTCGGACTTTTCTGAACCTTTTCGCGCGTGTGTGTTGGGTTGGCTGGTTTTCCTGTAGGTTGTGGCTCCCCTTCCCGAGGTGGACCCCCGACATTCCGATGTGGCGTGGCTCTGGAGCAAGATTGAGGTCCTGGAGGCCGCGTTGGTCTGCCACCGAAGGGGGGCACGTGACATTGACGTGGTTTTGAATTTTCATTGGAATAAGTCTGAAGCTTTAAGCGAGGAGGCGAGCCGGTTGAGGAGGGCGATGCTGGATCAGAGACTCGGCGGTGTGAGCCTTGGATAGGCGGTGTTGGGTGCCTCGGCGCCGAGGCCCACTTCTGAAAGGTTACTTCGGGATGTTTCTGCGGAGAGAGAAATGGAGATACATCGTTACAATATTAGGCTGGGTGCCTCTGTGTCTTCCTCGATGGGTCAGCAAGCGGAGGGTGTTCCCTCTGCGCTGCTGCTGTTGCAGCGTACGCGACCGGGTGACGCCCAGAGCTCCGTGGCTGGGGAGTCGACCAAGGCTGGGTTCCAGGACCATCCTGACGAGCAGGGGGATTTTTCAGCCGCTCGTTCGAAGTAATCCCGCCCTCCAGCGGACCCGATGGGCTCTAAGATGGCGACTTCCTCCAGTTTTGGGGTGAGTGGAGTGGTCCTGTAACGGTCTTCGTTTGTTTTCTTGGGACGAAAATGGAAGGGTACGGATAAAGAATACTGTTCCTTCTTTGCTTCGGCTAGTAGCTTAGTGAACGATGGTGGTTTTTTAGGGAGAGTCCATCGATCCGCGAGGGATCGAAGTGGGGCCTAAGGGAGAGCCTTCAGCTTGGATTCGGTTGGAGCCTCTTTTGCATAAGATAAGGAGGGCTGCTTAAGATGGTCCTGTACATAAGAGCGTCTACACAAAAACGGGTCTGCATTTAGCTAGGCTAGAGCCCATGTCTGTCCCTCGAGTAGTGTCATTAGGTACTTGGCTTCGATTGGGGTCTCCTCCCGCTCGGTGTCAGTTTGGAAGCAGGGCCGTCCCTCTCAGGTTGGGACTCGACGGCGTCGAGGGAGAACACACCTCCCCCGACGGTGGTCATGTAGCATGATTGCGCTGCTTCTTGGCTACCTCGGACGGTGCCGACTCCTTGCGGGGTGGAAAATTTGAGTTTCAGATGGTAAGCCGAAGACACCGCTTGGAGGGAGCATAGTCCGGGTCGGCCAAGTATGGCGTTGTAAGCCGCCTTGACGTCGACCACCATGAAGTCCATGGATTCGGTCCTCTTGACAGGAGCCGATCTTGCGGTAACATCGAGGGTGACAATCCCTTCTATCATGACAGGGACGCCGGAGAACCCATGCAAGGTGTATCCGGCCGGCTTGAGTTTGCCTTTAGGTAGCTTGAGATTCTCGAAGGCTTCGAGGAAAAGAATGTTAACCGAGCTGCCGTTGTCGACGAGGATTCGGCGGACTTCGCAATTAGCCATGTGGAGGTTAACGACGAGGGCATCGCAGTGGGGCAGGCGAACGCCTTCCAGATCCTCTCCTGAGAAGGAGACCGGCATCGGTTGTAGCTTGGGCGGGGGACTGTCGTGGACAGCATTCACCTCCCGGATGAAGGCTTTTCGGGAAGTGTTCGAATCTCCTCCCATCGGCCCTCCGTGGACACAGTGCAAGATGAAGGGTGTACCTGTGGCTCCCTCGGAACCAGGATCCCGACCCTGGATGTGGTTCGGGGTAGGGTTCGGAGGCGAGGATCTCTGGTTCCTAGTATCTCGTCGACCCCGCGGGACTTCTTGGGTGAATTCTCGGAGGTACCCCCTGGAGATAAGTTCCTCAATCTCGTCTTTCAGGGCCCGGCACTGGTCGGTTTCGTGCCCGTGATCTCTGTGGAAGCGGCAGTAGAAGCGTTGATCTCGATTCTTGTTGTTATTAGACCGGGGGGGTAGTCGGACAATGCCTTCGTCTTCGATTTCTAAGAGGATGGCGGATATGTCATGCGTCAAGGGAGTGTACCTTTCGAAGCGGGGGACTGGCGGGACTTTCTTCGCGGCCCCCGCGTCCCTTGGAGCTTTCTTTGGTGGTTCGACAGCTTCGACCTTCCGCTTTTCCTTCCCGATGGCCTCCCGGGTATCTTCGGGGTTAAGGGCCTCTTCTGTCCTAATGTATTTCTCGACCCGGTTGAGGAGATCAGGAAAGTCGATGGGGGGTCTCTTCGCCAGAGAAGCTTTCAGCTGTCCATGACGAACGTTGTGTCGAAAGGCCGCAGAGGCGACGCCTGGATCAAGAGAGGAGACCGACCTCGCCTCCGTGGTAAATCTTCGGACGAACACTCTGAGGGATTCTCCCTCTATCTGCTTGAGCCCAAGTAAAGAAGCGCTAGTCCTTTCCGCCTTTCGGCTGGTGACGAAGTGGGCGAGGAAATTGCCCTCTAGTTGGTCGAAGGAGTAAATGGAGCCGGGGGTGAGTTTCGAATACCATTCACGAGCCGGACCCCGAAGCGTGGCGGGGAAGGCTCGGCATAGCAGGGGATCCGAGGCGCTGTGAATCATCATGAGGGTTTTGAAACCTTCCATGTGATCAGCAGGATCTCCCTCGCCGTCGTAGGTCTCGAACTGAGGTGGTCGGAAATTCCTTGGTATTTCCGCTTGGAGGATGGGGGCGGAGAAGGGAGGTCGGACAGGTCTGTACCCCTGGGCCGCCCGTCGGTCGCCGTCTCCCATATGATCGAGGCGGTCCTCCATTTCTTGGAGGCGTCTTAGGAGTATGCCATCGTCTTCGGGCTGGTTTGTTGAAGGACGCGATGCGCCGGTCTCGACATCTGACCCCGTTTGGGAGTGGAGGGTTTCCTCCCCGGGGGTCCGTCGGAGAGCCTCGAGAATTTCTCTCCGGAAGTCTTGGAACTCCTCGTGAGTGACGGGGGCTCCCTCGACCCGGCGTGGTTGGTCTGGAGGCTGCCTTCCGATGCGGCTGAGTGCCGATCTCCGTCCCTCGGGCGGCGGTCTCGGATGGTTCGGGGCCGGGTTGGAAGCGGCCTTTCGCCTATTGCGGATAATCTGTGTACCTGCAGACGGTCCTGAAACACCGGGGTTTGTCCCCGGTGGCGGACCCTCCGACGATCTAGTCAGTCTCTGTGAGAGAGTAGCAATAACTAGGTGAATTTAAGTGGAAAAAGATTGATTACCTCCAAAAGATGGGTGAGGGTCTAGTATTTATAGAGAACCCCAACCGGGTTTGGTTCCGTTTTGGGGGCCGGGTCTGGACCCGAAAGTCCATGGGCCTGACGTGGCAGAGGGCCCAGGGGGTTTAGGGCTGACGTGGCAATACCAGGAGTGGTATAGGGCTGACGTGGCAAAACCCTTGGTGGTATTTGGAGCTGACATGGCTGATCGTGGGGCTCCTGTGCTCCTGGGAGGATCTGAGGGCCTGGGCTGCGCCAAGTCATCTTCCTTCTACACCAGGATGGTAGGACGGCTTGGAGGGCTATCGTGGATCGGAGGCCGAGGGCCATAGTCGCTCATCGGACACGAGGAGTCCGGATCTGTGGGGGTGAACTGGAGACTCGGCGCCGACCCTGTAGTGGAGGTTCGGCGCCGATCTGGACCGCTGTTTTCACCATTTCTGAGTGAGAGTTGTATTGGGCCCTGGTAGGGCCTCCAGGCCATTTTTACCCTACCACACACTACTATATCAACATGTCTAGATCACGAGGTCGCGACCGTAGCTAAAGTGGAAAAGATTCCAACGGCACTTCTCGTAGGCCTCCAATTGTCCCACAAAATAAGCCCGCCGAAGAGTACCCTATGACTCGACACATTGGTACACACGATGAGTTTGTATGAGATATAGACATAAAAGAAGAACCACAAACACAAGCAACCGAAACAATACAACCGGGTAGTAGTAGAAAAACTAGAGGGAAAACTAGTGATTGACACAAATTTTATGATTATATTCCGGACGAAGAAAATCTGAGTGTGGGCATAAAAGTTTGTAAAACATGTTCGAAGCCATACAAATGGAAGAGGGGTGAGGGGACGGGTACAATAAGACGACACATCCAAAATGTACATAAAGAATTTTTTCTAGACCTACCCGGTCAACAAAAAATCCATCCTAAGACCGGTGTAGTTGATAGCCATTCTTATGATCCCGAACTTATTCGTCAGGAAATGGCCCGACTAGTAATCAAGGAAGAGTTACCATTTTTCTCTTCCGAGAGTAGGGACTTAGAAACTTTTAATCAAACCGCATTAAACCCCCATTTTAAAAGAATCCCTAGAAATACTTGCAAATCTGATTGTTTTAAAATGTACAATGAAATGCGAGAAGCTTTGATTACCATTTTATGGAGTTTAACTTGTAGAGTTTCTTTAACTGACATGTTGCAACAATATTCCAATGATGGGGATAATTTGTAATTGGAACGACAGTGATTTGATTATTCAAAAAAGGATCAAATCACTTGCCGCGTTGCCCTATCCCCATAGTGGCATTGAAATTGCAAATTGTATTTTAGAAATTTGTGATTTTTTCATATTCGTGATAAAATTATGTGTATAAGTTTTGATAATGCATCTAACAACAATGCATCAATTAGTATATTAAAAACCACATTAAACCCTCCATCTGACAATATTTTTCATGTTAGATGTGCATGTCATATTTTAAATTTATGTGTTCAAGATGCATTAAAAATAGCCGAACCCTATATAGTTAACATTAGAAATTGTGTACATTTTATTGCATTAAGTGGGACCATATTCCAAAAATGGAAAGCTTGGTGTAGGCTTAAAAATGTACATTTTATAAAATTTTCAAAGGATGTTAAACACCGATGGAACTCTACTTTTGATTTGCTACATGTTGTTACTGAATATAAAGAATGTATAAATGATTTTTGTAATGCAAAAAATATGCCAAATTTTGAAATGACCCCCCAAGCTTGGTTTTATGCCGAATCTTTGTTGAAATTTTTAGAACCTTTTAAAACTGCAACTTTTAAATTTTCAAATCTTATGAATCTACTTCTAGTAGCATTTTTATTTCAATAGTTACTATGATGCATACTTTCAAAGAAATGATCGATGATGCTTTTATTGGTCATATTGTGAAACCTGCAACACCAAATTTTTAAAGTATTTTAATCCTCCTCTTATGTTGTATTGTATTGCTACTGTGATGGATCCTTATATCAAATTAAAAGGTACGAAGAGTTTGATTGAAATGTTTTTTACTTTACTTGGGGAAGATGAATCTGAAATTAATTGTAGAACATTTTTAGTTAAATTTGAATAGACATTAAATAACTTGTATGGTTATTATGATAGAAGTTTTGCATTTAGTAGTACAACTTCTTTAGTTAGTTCTTCTTCTGCTACTTCTAAAGGTAAGGGTAAGAGTGAATTAGATGATGCCACATTTAATTTACTTGTACAAATTCAATCAAAAAAACCTAGGACTAATCAACCAAATGAATTACATTGGTATAATCAACAAGATTATGAAATTTTTACTTCTTCACTAGATATTTTACAATGGTGGAAAGACCATGAACATACTTAAAGTATTCTTAAATATATGGCTAAAGATCTACTAACTCCTCATGTCTCTACAGTTACTCCAGAAAGTGCATTTTCTACAAGTGGCAGGGTTCTAACCAATTACATTAATTGCTTGAAGCCCTAATCGTTGGAGATGCTCGTCTGCACGGAAGACTAGCTGAAGGCCGAAGATAGGACTCAAGGAAAAGGGTTCGACACATCTACAAGTGGAAGTAACTCGCCGAAAGAATAACAACAACAACAATAGCAACCAAAATGAAGAATTGAAGACCAACAACATTAACAACAATTTGAAGACCAACAAATTTAAGACAATTATAAATGTATAAAAAATTGTATAAAATCTTTGTTTGTTATAAAAAATTAGGATAATTAAAGAAAATTGAAATTGTATCGAAGAAATTTGTTATTGTATAAAACAAATTTATAGAAAATCTTTATTTCTTATTGCAAATTTGGAAACTTGTATAAGTTGAAATCATATTAATAATATGGGACAATGACCAATTGGCACCCAAAGTTACCCATAATACCCCATACACACCTGAAGTTACGTTAATTCCTCAATCACACCAAAAGTTACTCATAATTGGACCTATAGGCAGCCGCCGTTTGAATATCCGTTAACTTAGTGGAATATTCGTGTTATATTCCTCTTAACGGGTTCATACCCGTTAAGAAGATTGTGAAAAGATGAAGAAGCCCTTACCCTCTCTTCAGCTTCTTTTCTTCATGGTACTTCCTTCCTCCCCTTTCTTAACCCTAACCAATCAATACGAAAAATTCGAAATCCCAAATCGAAACCCTAAGTACTGTTTATCTTTCATCACTAATCTTCGATTCTTCGATTCCTCGTACATCCTCAATCTGTGCCTATTTTTCTTGTGAGCACCGATGCTGATTACCCACCTGCATCTAATGTCGAAATCCAATCTGAATTTGAGGAGTGGAGTTGGGTTATTGAAGTAGCGTATGCCATTTCACATTATGATATCAGAGGGAAGTGTTTGATTTTGGGTTGCAATTTTATCATGCAATATTGTTTAAGTTCTTGCAAATTATTTTGGATTCTTAGTAGGCAATGATGAGTCACAGATAGTAGTCTTGTTTTTTTGTTTTTCTGATACTTAGTTGCTTGTTCTTGATTGTCGATTGTAATCATACAATATTGATGATCCATAATATAGGTTGGGAATTATCTTCATTGTAGGCATGGGTGAACTGATCATATACTTCATCTTAGCCTTTTGCCTCAGCTGCTTCTCATATTTGGTGTTGATGCTGAACTATTGAAACCGTTTTTGCCTAACTAGTTGGCATGGCATTAGAATGCAGCCCTAGTGAAACCTTTTTTGATTTAGCTATTTACTTGCTTGCTTCTGATTGTGGATTGAGCTGATCATACAAGTGCATGCTGGGAATTAATAATGTTGCTATTACTTGCTTGCTTCTGATTGTGGATTGAGTTGATCATACAAGTGCATGGGTGAACTGATGCATCACCTTTATCTGATTTAGCTGTTGCTGTTGCTGCTCTTGATATTTGATACTGTTCTTGATTGCTTTTGAACTGATCTGTTTTTGCTTCTCCCTCTTGGTGTTGCTGTTGAACTAGTTGGCATGGCATTAGAATGTAGCCCTAGTGAAACCATTTTTGAGCTAATACCACTTACTTGCCTGATGTTGATTATGGATGGAAATCATACAATGCTGGGTTGCGAAAAAATATATGCTTCTGAACTAATTTGTGTTTGCCTTTTGCTGTTGCTGCTTCTCATATTAGTTGCTGCTGTTGGTTGTTTTTCATTTACTGCTGCTGTTTTTTTTTGCTGTTGTTTTATCTGATTTTTTGGTGTTGCTGAAGTACTTGGCATGGCTTACTACTTCTAATATATTTGAAGAACTACTGAAGACAATTTTTAATATATTTGAAGAACTCAATCTACTTTAGTAGGCAAATTAGATATGTCCGTACTGATAATTGTGATCTGAGCCTACTAGTAATTGTTTATTTGACTGTTTAGCATCATGTTCATACACATACATGAATAATGTTACTAAACTCCTGTTTTTTGTGCCGCAGGCAGAAGATGAAGAGAAGCTGGGTTTATGAATTTTTTCCTTTCGTTGCCAGAAGACGAAGATAAAGAAGAAGCAGGCGAATTACAATGCACATTAATAATGAAGAAGTAGATGAATTTGAAGAAGTAGCAGCTAAATTGTACACAACATTTATCAGTTAGGCTGTGTGCAAGAAGTTGTTTATCTGGCGAACTAATGTACAAGAAGTAGATTAAGGAAAATTAATGTACTTTGCAATTTTTTTTTGGTTATTGGGTTCATAATTTTTGGATTATTAACAGAGAAATTGGATGTTCTTCATATTGTAAATGTTATTTAACATTGCAATAAAATACGAAGATTTAGAATTGTTTCAAGTATTGTTGTCTTCAATCATACATTCATTTACTTTTCCCAAATTTACAATTTACAGAGAAATAAAAAGTGCATCTGGCAAAGGGAAACTAATTTACAATTTGCAATTATGAAGGAAATATTTATGGAATGCAAGAGTACTCAAATTTGTTGTTGGATCTGCACATTTGAACTGATCATACATAGGAATCTGTAATATACATTTCAACTGACCAGAACTTGAACAGTTCAGTTCAAGCGGTCATACATACACAATTCAACTTATCATACATAAAGAGTTCAAGTGATCATACATAGACAATTCAACTAATCAAACACATACACAAATTTTGTATAAATATGCAGATTTGTAAAATTTTTCTTGATCATATATACAGATTTCATACATATCATTTACATACACTCATCATATAGATAGACATTTGACATCAAACATATGAAATTCAACTGTTTCTGATGTAGCTGTTGACATACACATACAAAATTTACATCTATATAATAAAACACAAAGAAAGCTATCAAGTGGCTCTCCTTTAATCCCTCCCAAAATCAAAGCCCAGATCTAACCTCACAAAACATATTTTCCTCCCCAAAATTTTTTTCCCCAAAACTCAAATTCAAATCCCTCACCCAAAACAACTCATTTATTTATTTAATTATTTCTCTCTCTCACTCACTCTCTCTCTCTCTCTTTTATTCAAAAAATTAAGAAAATAAAAAAATTTTAAAAAATTAAAAATAATATAAAAAAAATTAAAAATTTTAAAAACTTTAAAAACAATTCAAAAAAAATCGAAAACTTATAAAAAAAATGTTTAAAAACGTTTTTGTAATTTTTTATAGTTTTTTTTTTTGAAAATTTAGAAATTTTTTTTTAAAAAAAAAAATTTTAAAAATTTAAAAAATTTAAAAATTTAAAAATTTAAAAATTTAAAAATTTAAAAATTTAAAAATTTAAAAAATTAAAAAATTAAAAATTTAAAAATTTAAAAATTTAAAAATTTAAAAATTTAAAAATTTAAAAATTTAAAAATTTAAAAATTTAAAAATTTAAAAATTTAAAAATTTAAAAATTTAAAAATTTAAAAATTTAAAAATTTAAAAATTTAAAAATTTAAAAATTTAAAAATTTAAAAATTTAAAAATTTAAAAATTTAAAAATTTAAAAATTTAAAAATTTAAAAATTTAAAAATTTAAAAAATTTAAAAATCAAAAATCAAAAAAATCAAAAAATCAAAAAATCAAAAAATTAAAAAATTAAAAAATTTTAAAAATTAAAGAATTTAAAAATTTAAAAATTTAAAAATTAAAAAATTAAAAAATTAAAAAATTAAAAAATTAAAAAATTAAAAAATTAAAAAAATTTAAAAATTAAAAAATTTAAAAATTTAAAAATTTAAAAATTTAAAAATAAAAAAATAAAAAAAATTAAAATTAAAAAAATTAAAAAACTAAAAAAATAAAAAAAATTAAAAAATTGAAAATTTTGAAAATTTTGAAATTTTGAAATTTTGAAATTTTGAGAATTTGAAAATCTCAAAGCAAATCCAAATCCAAATCTAATGTCGAACCCCAATCAAGAGGTCGTCGCCGATATCTAATCCGCTGCTAATTTCGTATCGGTGACTCCCCTCCACCAAATCGAGCGCGAATATCAAGCGACTTCGTATCGGCGACTCTTCGTATCGGCGACTCCCCTCCACCGAATCGAGAGCCTCTATATACGATGCGACAACTCTAATTTCATCTCATTAACCAAATTCTCATTCTAATTTTTAATTTTTTGTGTGCAGGGGATTACTTAGTTTTTTGCAGCTGACTCAAATTTTTTGTGTGCGTGGGATTTAAGTTCAGAGAGGTATGATTGTTTTATTTTTTGGTTTAAAAAAAATTTAATTTAGTGATTTATTTGATGAGTTTTTTATTGGTTTTGATTTAAGGTGTATGCAAGTGAGAGATGGATTATTTGGTAGCCTCAATTTGGGCTTCCAAACTATAGCAAGACACGTAAGTTGACTAGCAAACTAAAATAACTTGGCAAATATGCAATATTAATTTCTTTACTACAAGAAAAAATACTATCGTGAAGTGTTCCCTTCACTGGTTATTAGAAACCATGGATAATATAACATATAAGAACTTTTAGTGTATGTTTGGATACATAGGATTGGGATGACTGAAGTTTGCCAGTGAAGGGTGCAAACTCTCCACTCAAGAAAGACACCTAAAGTAAATTAGTTATTTATCCATTTTGGTTTTTATTTTTATAAAGGTGCAATGGGGAGACAAGGTGGAGATAAAAGACTTGATTAGCTTGGATTCGAGTTTTGCGAACTTCATGTATTTCATTTTGGTTGAAATAATAATAAGAGGTATTTCAATTGCAAACTGAGTCTAAGACAAACAAATGTTTAGATTATTGGTATTGTAGATACCTTCACACATGCACTTGCGTTACCATTGTATTTAGACATGCTCATAGTAGTTATGAAATTAGAGTAAGCTCTATAAAACCTATATGATAATGTCTTTGCATAACTATTACAAGCATCTAAAAGTGATGTTGTAGTTAAATAAAACTATATGCAGTGTTTCTAACAAACTGTATGCATTTTAGGTTAGTTCAAGTTAATGATCAAGAAGTCGATGGTTGAGCTTAAATGTAGATATACTGCTTTCTCATATAATATATTTGCTACTTCAATTAATTTGCTGGACCTCCAAAATTATTTTATATAATCAAATCAGGTGCACCGTTCCGAAGACGTGCCGTAGGCACGTGTCAACGGGCAAACCTAGTACACATACAAAATTGACGTACGCATACACATAAAAAAGTAACCTACACATACAAAACCGACTTATATAAATTCGACACATTCAGATTTAGTATATGATCATATACATCGATAGAAATTTAAAATAGCCCTACAAAATTGAAAGTTGCTGAATCTGACTTTGACATACACATATATAAATTTCACATACATGATCATATAGATTTTTTCCCTGCTTGACATACAAAATTTGACAATTACTGCTGCTGAATGTGACTTTACATGTTGCTTCTGTTTCTCATAATGTTACTACTATTGCAGTTACTGGTGAACTGATCTTTTGTTTCTTCTGATTTAGCTATTGATGTTGCTGCTGCTGCTTCTTGGATTGTATCATATTACTCCTTTTGATGAATGATACTACAATTGCTGTTGCTGCTTCTTGGACTTTACTTTTTATTTTAATGCTGTTGCTTCAGCTGCTTCTTGGAATCTTTTATATTACTACTGATCACCTATTGTACCCACTAAAGAAGTTGTTGCTAGTTGCTTCTGATATTTTTGCTGTAGCTGCTGCTGTTTCTGAAAATTAATACACATGTTTTTGTTTCTTTACTGTTGTTTTAAAAAATTTTTGAGAAGTGTATCACAAATTTTGACTTTTAGAATTGTGTGTCGAAGATAAGTGTTGTTGTTGATGGGAAAGATGCAGTAATGAAGACTCATACAATACAATATTGAAAGGAGGAGTGTCTTCTTCATTTTCCTATAAATACCCAATTCGGTAAGACTCTTGTACATCATGTTCTTGTTGAACATGATAGAAAAAAAGAAAAGACATAAGATGAAGAAAAGAACGAAAAAAAAGCTGAAATTTGAGTTTTTGGGAAAATATACCCAATTTCAATTCAATGAGTGTCTCCTTGCTTCTATACATAGCCAATTCAAAGAGAGTCTCCTTCATCATTGTTCATAACATTTTTTGTTCAATATAAGGGGAAAAAAGTATTAGAAAGAAGATCAAGATGCAAAAGTAGAGAGACACATGCTGGGTTATTCTACGTTAGCATACAAGTGCATGCTGGGTTTCCCTCAATGGGTAGGGAAGAGTATTGGCTTTGCCTTTTTTTTGGGCTTTTTTAATGAATGCATAAGTAGCAATTCTCCTCCCTTCATACACATTCGTTCCCCATTGTTACATAGAGTGTAACAATTCTTTGGCTTCGTAGGACGGAGTAGTGGTGGGTGTCACAATGTATTCATGGTACTTTTCAACTTCTTGGCATGCACACCTCACAATCATGTAACAAATAGTATGAATATGAGGAGTGCGTGTCAAGAAGTTGTTAAGTACTTTGAATATACGGTTACACCCACTACTACTCCATCCTATGAACCAGAGAATTACTGCCTCTGTGTAATAGTAGTGAACAAAAGTGTATGCAAGGGGATAACTACTACTTATGCATTCAAAACAAGGCAGACTCAGTAGTCCTTCCTACTCATTGAGAAGAAACCCAGCATGCACTTGTATACTAAATTAATTGCAAATTATGGTGAAGGTGTCAAAGAATGAGTTTGTAATAGCAATTAACTTTAGTTATGTATGCATTCTACGTATGTTCAATTTATATGTATTTGCCAGTTTCTATCGTATGAAATACAAAGCTATTATAATGTGTTCAATATATAATTCTTCGTCAACCTCAAATTCCAATCTTAAAGCTAATTGCCCAAATTTGGAAGCCAAATTCCAATGCCCAACTCGGAACCCCTGAAAAAAAAATCACAAGTTTCTAATTCGGAAATGGAAATACAATCCCAAATCCCTATTTTCAACAAATCAGAACCCTAACTTAACCCTCATAACAGTCCCAAATTCAATCCTAATTTGAAGGAAAGAATAATTAACAATCAAGAGTAGTTCTACCATTAAAAGCGAAATTAATCTACAAATAATACATAAAGACTACTAGACAAATTCATCAAAAGCAAAGACGAGAATCCCCACCTTTTCATGGATATGCTGCTTCTGCGCCACCGCCTACCACCTGCGGCGCTGCCTACCAACTGCAACTCCGCCACCGTCTGCAGCGACGCTCCATGCTGGCCCCCGTCCGATGTCGTCACCACTTAAATCCTTTATTTCCAAAGACAAGGAAAGAAGAGAGTAAACATAAGAAGGAGAAGAGAGCAGCAAGCAAGGATAAAAACATAAATTCACGATGAATCTGTTAATAACTTAAGAGATTTGAACGGCGGGTGCCTACAGGTCCAATTCTGTTAACTTTGAGTGTGATTGAGGTATTAGCATAACTTCAGGTGTGTATAGGGTATTATGGGTAACTTCAGGTGCCAATAGGTCATTGTCCCTATTAATATATACTTTTTTTTGGCAATCTCACTCTTTGATTCTTCTTCTTATTATTATTAAAATTATATATTTTTTTAAAAGTAAATTTTTTTAAAAAAAATTTATACAGGCCCAACCCGCGACCCGACCCGACCCGGGTTGGACCCGAATGGGTTCGTGGGTTGGGCGGGTCGAATTTTTGCATTTCCGGCCCGGCCCAGCCCGGTTGCCACTAGGACTGACCCGAACCCGCCCTAGTTGGGTTCCAACCCGGACGGGTTCGACCCGACCCGGCCCAGTAGACTCGTTTGCCAACCCTATGTTCTATTACTTCAGGTTCCTTTTCCTGATTGATCCAGTCCAGTGGCTAACTCCGGGCATGACAACTACTTCCTCGAGTAATGGAACATCCTATGAGGGATTTCTACCAAAACCCCCCTTAGGTAGTGTTTGGCCCAGCTTAAAATTAGCTTAGCTTCTCCTTCTAAAGGAGAAGCTGGGCCAAACACATATTTTGAAAAGCCCAAAAAAAGTAGAAGTAGCTTTTTTTTATTAAGAAAAGGAGCTCCAAAAGAAGCCCTCCAGATCTACTTCTGGCTTCTGGCTTCTCCTTCTCTTCTTTTTTTTACCCAAAACCAAATATCAAAAAAATTAATCTGCCCCTACCCCTTCCTTTCCGAATCCATCAAAAACCCAGCCATGGCCGTCTTCCTCCTCATTCTCTCCCTCTCCCTTCTTCCTCCTCGTCCCGAATCTCAAAGCAAAAAAATGTGGAGATCCAAAGTTCGTGCCTTTCTCCTCCTCACCTCCCGCCACTCTCACTCCCCAATCCACCGCCACCCCCCTCTCAAAACCCTAACCCTAACCCCACCCCTCTCCTCTCGCTTCGCCCCAAGCCCCAGATTCTTCGGGTCCATTTCGGATCCCAACGATATCCGACCCGATAACAACTTCGATCCCAATCCATCCCAACCTTAGAGCTTCGACGAACCCGACGATGCCACCCCTCTCCTCTTCGACGACGAATTTGGTTGAGTTCTTAAAAAATATAAAGATTTTTTTTTGTAATTTGATAACTTATATTTTATTCTTAAATAAAATCAAAAACTTAAGTTAAGTATAAAAGTAGCTTACAATTGATATCTAACGCCAAACAACTTCTAGCTTAAAAGTAACTTTAAAGTTAAAAAAAAAGCTAACTATCCAAACAGCTTCAGCTTTTAATTTCAAAGCTGTACTTTCTAGCTTCTCCTTCTGAAGTAGCTTTAAAGCTAAAAAAAGCTAGGCCAAACGCACCCTTAGGATCATGTTGAGTTATTCGATGCAATCGACACAAACCACCAAACACATATGAGATCATACCAAACACACCAAAGCACACACAAGTTTGTCCCTATTGGGGCTTTCGCCTTAATCCAGGAGAGAAAAAATCCAAGATGTTATTCAACTAGAGAAGATACAAGAATATTACAATTCTCACCATGACCCTCTCTCAAGCCTCACTAGCAAGTACTAGTTGTTTATAATTAGAGAATCACTCAATCTCTCCTTCATTGAAGTACTCTCTCTCTTGGCTCTCAATGGAGGCCAATAACAACAATATATAGAGATCTAGAGAAAACCTAGTTTATATCTTGATATAATAGCCTTTGGATATTACTGAAGAGATAACCCCACGATCAGAGCCGTCAGATCTGACTTGAAGAGCAAGTTGGGCTTCTCACGAATCACCAAGATCCGACTCAAATTATCCATCAGCGCCGTGCGCGGTCAACCGCACCACAAGGTTGTCGACCGTCCCCCTCTCGGGAACTTCTGCAAAGTTAGGCGGTCGACCGCGCCCTAAGTACGGTCGACCGCAACTCCTGCTGCTACTACTGTTGACTGTTTCCCTTGCTTCCATTCTGTCTCCGATCGTCACGATTCCTCCATCGTTCCATCGTTTTTTTATCCAACATAGTATGCAAGATATAAACCCAACACATCCTTCTTGAATCCGCCTTTGTGAACATAGTCCTGGATGTTAGGATAGTGGTAACACAAATCCAAGTCACCTACAATTAATGAACTTATTTGACACTTAATTTTTGCTCCGGTCCATGGTGCTGTCAGCTCTCAATTCCTGCGATCAACAAAACACAAAAAAGAGTAAATAGTGGATTTTTGTCTTGAACATTAAATGAAGGCATCTCATCTTCAGCGCCTCATTCCCAGTACATAGTAATGACAATCAAACAAGCTTGTAAATACTTGGTCACAAGTTTGAGAGTTCGGTGCGACTACCTAGGGTTGGCATTCGGGTCGACCAGGCCGGGTCGGGTCGAACTCGTCCGGGTTGAAGGCTGACTTGGATGGGTTCGGGTCGGTGGGTTAACCGGGCCGGGCCGGACCGGGTTCAAAATTGGAAATTTTGACCCGGTCGACCCGCGAACCCATTAGGGTCGAACCCGTTTCGGGTCGGGCCGGGTCGCGGGTTGGCCCGGTTTGATTTTTTTTTTAATATTTATTATAAAAACTTCACTTATTTTTTTATAATAAGTATAACTGTATAAAAGTGAAAAAATGCATATATTATTGATTATTCATTTCTTTCATTGCTTGCTTCTTTGTTGAAAAAACTTGATTTAATTGAGATTAAATTGAGTAGTAGTAGACTCGTAGTAGAGAGAGTAAGAGAGTAAGGTTAAGGTGTGAAAATTTTTAGATTGAAATCATTGAATTAAGGGGGGTATTTATAGGGGAAATACAAAAAAAAACAAAAAAGAATATATAAAAAAGACAAAAAAAAACCACGGGTCAAACGGGTCCAAACCCGCGGGTTGACGGGCGGATTTGACTTGATCAACGGGTTGGGCGGGTCAGGTCAAGCGGGTTGAGTTCACGATTTTTCCAACCCGGGTCAACCCGCGGGTTCGACCCGGACCCGAACTGGATTATAGCGGGCCGGGTTCGTGTGGGTAGGCCGCGGGAGGGTCGCGGGTTAGCCCGGCCCAGTTGCCATCCCTATGACTACCAGACAACGAAAACTTTCAGAAGCTACCATATTTAAGTAAATCAAAGATAGTTAATGAAACGAAAAAGGAGATGAAACGAAACAGAATCTAGAATCTATCAACTTGGTGAGTCCAGAGGTCGAAGAAGACGGGAGACCGTCGGATCATTCGAAGATGAATCTAGAGCGTCCATCATATCCAAGGAGTGTGGGGGAGACTGAACCATTGGATCCTAAGCAATCATATCTCAACCATACAAATCCAGCCCAGCGAGTCAAAATCAATCAACTGAGGAAAAGGTGGATTTCGGTTGGAGGGAGGGGATAGTTGTAATGTCATGACTGGTGACAGGCTGCTAGGAGACATGCTACACAAGGATAGAGGAAAGGATGCAGGTCAACAAGGGGTCAAATCAAACAACGGTGAAAGACGCAACCTAATACAGTCGAAAGTAACATCTTACATATCTGGTTTAAGTAGCGATGGGACATCAGATTCCAAAAAGTTGACTTTTATAATGAAAAGAGAGGAGTTTTGAAATTCTGCACAACTAGATAGACAAATGCTACACATACATCAACTTTTACCCCCAAACATACATCAACCACTAAAAGACAAACTTCCAACAACTAAAAAACAAACATAAATGATTAAAATATTATCCAAACCTTGTCTTTTAGTTGTTGAGGTATATTTGGGGTAGAAGTTAATGTATGTGTAGTCTTTTCCCAACTGGATATACCGTAGACTTTTAAAAAAAGCTAGAAATTTGGGCTCCGACCTTGAGTGAATGGGGTCAATTGGGCTTCACCCCCAAAACTCATTGGTAGATGTGAGAGAAATTAATAGTGTGCCAGCCAATTAAAATTAATTGTTAAAATGAGATGGGCAAAATGGGAAAAAAACAACTTATGATAGGGAATTTCAGAGGAGGAGATGTGGGCAAAGCATCCAGGGAAAATAGAAGTTTTTATCACAAGATAGAGAATAGCGAGATATAGGTTGGGGGTGATCGAGCAAGGAACAATGATAAGCAGAAGGAAGTCGCAGAGGTGGAGGGAGAGAAAGGATTTGGTGAGGTTGGATTGAGGTCAGAAGGGGGACAGATGGAAGATGAGGAGGACAGAGGGATCTCTACTAACTCTCAAATCAACAATCAACAACAATCAACACTCTCTCAACTTTGCAAGGATCAACAATCAACAACAATCAACAACAATCAAGTGATCAACAACAACAATCAACACTACTACAAGCTCTCAAGCCTCAACTCGATTGACAGCAAAAAATTTGGAATCAATTAACATTCAAAAATTTGGAGATGCTAGTATGCGCCGAAGATTGGATGAAAGCGGGAGAAAGGACTCAAGATTTACTTGAAGCACAAGCTGGCTCAACAAGTAGCGATGAATGAATAATTAGATTTAGTCGATTTACATTAAAATGGTGTACAATATATTGTAAATAATTGGAAAATTTAGGGGGATGAGATTCTATATTTAGGTTAAGTAGAAGTGCACGGCAATAGTCCAATGCCTTCTCTTCAATCTAAATAGAGGCCATCTTGATCTCTAATTCAAATAATTCCCTTATTTTGTAATTTAATCTAATTTGTATGAAATTTTATTCATGTACTTCATTTTATTTAACAATTTGTAATTTATTAAATCAATTTAAATTTGGTTTTAATTTCTTTTATTTATTAGTTCTTTACAATTGTTATGAAATTATAATTTAATACTTGATCTTTTATCTTCCTTTAAATAAATAAAAAAAAGTTATACTAAAAAACTGGCCCGGCCCCCACCCTTGGGGCCGGGGGCCAGGTCCGGGCCTAGGTTTTCCCCACCTAGCCCGGCCCGGCCCGCGAAGTCCTCAAGCTCGACCCGGGTTGGCCCGGGACCGGGCAAAGCCTGGGCAGTTCCGGCCCGATTGGCCCGAATGCCACCCCTAGCTCCGAGCTGTAACGCCCCAGCCCCAGACCCAGAAAAATTATTTATAGTTTAGTACAACTGCCCACCACAGGCTGCCTCTCAAAAGATGGTTAACCGGATTTGTGACTCTTGATCATAGGCTATATTGTTTATTATTATATATTCTATTTGTATTCCCGATATGGGACTATTCTCAAACCATCTCTACCTTTCTCCTGCGTTGACATCACACAAGAGAAGCACCTGCGGGCCCTCCCTTTGCCACGTCAACTCGTAAGAGATAGAGCGCCTAACAGCTCCCGCGTGGCCCCCGCCTCAGCGCCATGTCAGCCATGTGGGCTGACGCCAGCAGCAGCAGCAGCTGCTCTGATCCTGGATCCCACCGAGCTAAAATTACTCCACACACAACCCCCTATATAGAACTCTATGGGGCTAGCCTCTATTCCCACTTATATATATTATATATACTACTCAGACAATTTATACAATTTATCAGATAAATTATTTATAGTATAGTATAACTGCCCACCACAGGCTGCCTCTCAAAAGTTGGTTAACCAGATTGGTGACTCTTGATCATAGGCTATATTATTATTATTGTATATTCTATTTGTATTCCCGATATGGGACTATTCTCAAACCATTTCTACCTCTCTCCTGCGTTGAAGTCACACAAGAGAAGCACCCGCGGGCCCCCTTCTTTGCCAAGTTAGCTCGCAAGAGACAAAGCGCCCTACAGCTCCCGTGTGCCCCCCGCTCAGCGCCACGTTAGCCACATGGGCTGATGCCAACTACAGCAGCTGCTGCTCTGATCCTGGGCCCCACCGAGCTGAAATTACTCCACACACAACCCCATATATAAAACTCTATAGGGACAACCTCTATTCCCTCATATATATATATATATATATATATATATATATATATATATATATATATATATATATATATATATACCCGCTTCCCAAAATACGGAACACGAGTACCTAACGTAGGCCCAGCGAATGATGTAAACACCATCCATAAGCTGTACTAGACTAACTCAGCAATAAGAACAACAAAAGACAACCATGCAAGAAATATAACCACATGAATCAAATATAAATTCTAATAATAAATGAAATAATCCAACAGTATAAATATCCAACATCCGGGATCAAAATAAAATACGGGTCATAAAGCCCAAAAACAAAGTACAAGTCATAACAATGTTCAAGGAAATAAATCTAGCAGCAAATAAAACTATGCAGCGGAGACTGGTTCCAACTCTAGAAACGTTGCTCACCAATTCCTTCGGGAACAGATCCTTCAGTACCTGTAAAATCTTGATCTAAAAAAAAGAAAAGAGTGCCCTTAGAGCAAGTCATGGGCGGCAAGCAGAGAAAACAGAGGATAATAGGAAAGCATATATCAAAGAATAGGGACATGGTCAAAGATAAAGAACAAAGCAAAGAGCAGACAATAATATCAAAGGTCTACAATAATCACGCATGTAATGAGTGATGTCAAGACAAGATCAAGCATGAGATGCAGGTTGTTAAGTATTTTATTAGCCTATCTAGTGCACGTACTACTGCGTCCCATTCCACAGGTTAGGCGCAAGCACATTGATCGTTTTAGACCGATGGTGAATTCACAGATCGTGTACTCGGCATTGATAACGATAATTTACATACAAGAATCATCATTCAATCATTGCAATCAATACTCCTCCTTCTATGTCAAGTATTCGTGCGAGCGAGAAGGCCTTACCGAGTACATTTCCCGATTGTTCACTACCAAGTCTACCCATAATACCCCGACTTGTTAATAGTTTAATTTTCATCTTATGTGAGCATGCAAGAGGGTGTCAATGTTGTATCTTACTATGTGTGACTAATTCTAAGCATTATAGACAAAGCATGAGGCGAACACATCATATAAACACATTTTACAAAATTAGGACAGTATGACCTTGCTGTACTAAAATATAGATTATGGCCACTACAAAATAGAAAACTTGAATCCGTCGGAAGGACTAGGAAGTAAACTTCCACACAGTTCCATCGAGTATAATTAAGGCATATAAAAGATACCGAAACTAGGGTAAAAACTCTATTCTAATCAGGTTTTATGTTCAGGCAGCATGCAGTAGGTTGTGTTCAACTAATTATTTCGGGTCAGAGAACTCATTAATAAAATCTACAAAAATACAGGAAAGTAGCTATACATGTTTAGGTCCAGCTTAATTTATTTAAGATTTTTCTCTTACTGTCGGTATGGTCAATTAAATTAAGAAACAGCAGGATACGCATATATTAGTGAAACTGGAATTTCTAACACAGTTGTACTAAAAAGATGATATCTAGTAGATGACAAATTGGAATTTAAATTCGCATCCAGGGATATAATATATGTTCAGCAAGTTATTTCAAATTATGTCATTAGCATGGTTAAAAATCTGATTCAAAGTGAAACTTTCAGCAGACCAGAAATTAACTTAACATAAAAAGCCAACAAAAAAATCATACGATCACATATAGCATGCAAATTGGTAATCAAAGTGATCCTAGGTGTCAACATGCAAATTTCTAAGTTTAAGGTACAATTATCACAGACATGGTGTCAATTCATCGAGCAACTTCAATCTAGCACATACGATTTAACATGTCCAATTTATCAAGCAGTCCTATGCATGAATCTAGTTATTTAAATGTGTATATACATAAAACAATGGGGACTGAGTTTAAGATCAAAGAGATAGCATGATGTTAAGAGTATGTCGGGTTAGCTCGTGTAAACCCTCGATAAATTTAACGGAATTGTCAAAAGGAGTTTGATAACGAAATGGACGGGATCTACTTGCAGGAGATCAAATAAACTTGAACAGAATAAAATGCTAGTTCAAGAAGAGACTTGCCTGTTATATTGCAGATACAATTAATAAGAATAACGGGATCAGAATCCCGGACAAAAATACCAACAACACGTACGAGATACGTGCTATGAAACCCAAGCAAACAACAACAGCAACTCACAGCGGAACCACACACCGGATCGGGAAGAACACGGGACAGTGATCGGGGATTCGGTGTGCCCAGAACACGGAACAACAATCTCGTCCAACGGATGATCTTCGGTCCAAACAGCGAACATCGGTCTCGGATCCGCTATGCGCCGAACACAGAACACCGAACACCAAAATCACCCAATGGGTGATCGTCTTCTACCTCGGCAAGGAGAGAGAGAGAGAGAGAGCATGGGGGACGACGACTGCGACGGGGCGGCACTGCGGCGGGGCACCACGGCGAAGACGTTGGCACCACGGTCGGGAAGCGACGGCAGCCTCGACGAGCAGAGCTCATTTTTTTCGGTTGGAAATAGAGAGCGACGACGACAACGTTCGGGGACTCGAACGGCGATGCTAGGGGATCTGCGGTGGTTGCGAGGGTGATCAGTAAGGGACGGCGTCGACAATGGGGTGCATGGAGTAGACGAACGGCGATTAGAGAACTTGGGTGATGGGTTACGGCAAGGAGAACGGGATGACGATGGGGAAACCACGACGGCAACGAGGGCGAGGGGATGGAGACGATGACGGCGATGGTGGTGATGGAGGTCGAATTTGATCAGAGAGCCAACGAGGGTAGGGTTTTGGTTATGGGTTTGGGAGCAAGGAAAAACAGAGAGGAGAAGGGGGTTCGGGGTGAGAGAAACGGTGGAGAGAGAGAGAATAGATTTTAGGGTTTATTAATAGGGGGTATATATAGGGATCAAGAGGTAGGATTTTGGGTTGAGCTTATGTGGGTTCTGTGTATCGGTTTTGGCTCCAAAAAGAGAAAAATAAATGCAATGAGATGAGACGAACACAAAAGAGAACAAATCAAACTCAAAATATAAAGAGCAAAATTTGCAAAGAGAACAAAATCCAACCAAAAGAACACATATCGATCAAGAGAGAACAAAAGAACTCAAGAAAAGACAAAATACACTATAACAAAGGAATCCAAATACAATAATCAAAAGAAAACAAAATACAATAAAATCGAAAATAGGGCTTACAATACTATATATCTTTTTTATTATATAAAAATTATGGGGTGTTACACCGAGCTATGTATGTTTTTCTCTTTCCCTTTCCCTCTCCCTCTCCCTCTCCCTTTCCCTTCAAACCTGTGTTTCTCTCTCTACTTTCTGACTTAGATAATGGACGATCTTCGCTTTTCTTTTCAAACTTTGAATCAACATTAATCTCCAACCTTTAAATCCTCTTTTCTGAGTTAGATAATGGACGATCTTCACTTGAATGCAGCTGTGGAATCTTATCTTAATTGGAGCTTGATTAGGGTTTTGGGATGGAGTATTATCAAGTGTTGGAGCAGATTGTAAAAGGAGCATTCGATTCCGTGCTTCTTGTAAGTCACAAAGTTGAGAAGAAGAGGTGAGTAATAGCCGAGTGCTGCTTAAAGGTCACTTTTTTATTATTTAGCTGCTTATTATTGGTTAATTTTTTAGATATTTTTTGAAAAATATTCATCTTGCTAGGCAAATTGATCGATGTCAAAGACCTGCTCACCAAGAGGTAGTGACTTATAATATCATTTTTTTTAATGTTGCGAGATTTTTTAGGTTAATTTAGATTAAAATTGTTTCCATAAATAATAATAATAATAATAATAAGATGGTCCCAAGATGTTGCTATCATGTTCGATTTTGGAACAAATGGAGAATGTTAATTTGATTTGGTCACTTAATTGCAATCTTGTTTGGCTGAAAGTATTGAATGGAGGATAAATTAAGTTTTTGTCATGAATGTGACATTGTTTAGAACCACCAAGTGGTTTTTCATCGCATATAATGTGTGTTAATTGCATAATGCATGTTTGAATTTCTAAATTAGTCTCTTATAATAAATAGAATTTTCAATATTTACATAAGGCTGAAATTGTAACCTACATTTAGCTCCTTATATTTGTCATTAGGTTTACAAATTTTTTTGCTTGCCATGGATGGGTAATACCAAAAACAATTAAAATTTGTTTGTTAGTGTGAGGGGGAAATTGCAAATTTTGTCAATTATGATTTGCTACATTTCCATAGTTTGCGATTGTTTATTTATTAAGTTGTAATATTCTATAGATGCAATCCCAACCTCTTGACTTCTATAGATGCAGAGGGAGGACCGCCGGTAGTTGCTTTGCTGTCTATCTATTCTTTTTGTCAAGTTTTTCTTTTACGAAGCTTATCTCATGGAGTCTAGAATCTCCAGCCCTTCTCCATGTCTCTGATTTAACAAACTTGGTTCACTTTTAGCTGTATGAACAAATAATAACTGTATTAAGATTTTAGCAAATCCCAATGGGTTTCCGTTGTTTCGGGCCCTTGAAAATCAAGCAAAGGTAGATCCAATATTCTTCTTAATTTTATCATACTATTCATAGATATCTGAAAAAAGTTCTCGTTGTTTCATGAGAATTCAACTCCTGTGTTGATTAATGAATTTAACTATTGGATTGAGTAGCAGGCTGCAATTAGCCCCTTGGATATCGCCAATACTTTGGCAGGAACTAGTGCTGCAGGTGCCGATCGAGTTGCTCCGGTGGCATCTGTTATTGGATTGGTAATATATCATTTATACATGCCTCCCATGATCAATTTGTGTGGTTAGACCTCTTAAAAGGGAGACCATTTATCAAATAAACTTGATGTCATTTTATATTACTTAAAGGATGATATGTTACTTATATATTGATGCGGTTTGTTTTTGGGGGGAGTGTGGATGCACCAGGCGTGAGTTCTACTCTATTTGTATTGGTGGAGGAACCTCTGTGTGCGGACGGTGGTCCCGACCCTCAGCTGGAGGAACGGCTCGGGGGGCAGGCAGTGGTGAGACGGAGATCGGGTGCCCTGCTCGGATCTGGAGGCTCGGCTCGGATCTGGAGGCTTGGATTCGGAGTCTCGTGTACCTGCACACGGTCCGGAACACCGGGGTTAGTCCCGGTGGCTCGTGTACCTGCACACGGTCTGGAACACCGGGGTTAGTCCCGGTGGCAGACTCTCCGACGATCTAGTGAGCTACTGAGTGAGAGTAACAGTAACTAGGGTTTGAGAGGAAAAAGATTGATTACCTGGATAAGGGGTAGAGGGTCTGGTATTTATAGGAGAAGCCAACCGGGTCTGGACCCATTTGGGGCCAGGTCTAGACCCGGTTGCCCATGGGCCTGACGTGGCAGAAACTCAAGCGGTATAGGGCTGACGTGACGGAGGTCTGGGCGGTTTCCAGGCTGATGTGGCAGAGGCCTAGGCTGTTTTTGTGCTGACGTGGCGGATTCGGATGATCTGGGGGTGCAAGCTTCCTGAGGGGATCCTGTGGCCCAGAAGGGGCCACGTCATCTGACCCATATCAGGAGCCCCCCACTCCTGAAGGGCTGGGTGATCCAGCCGTATAGAAGTGGTTCTTTGCCTCTGTAGGAAGAGCAGGGTGGTGTGTGTGGTGAGGAATAGGATCGGTTCCTTCCAGAAGAGGCCAGGGGGTAGGATGAAGGGATCCCCTATTGGAGTCATGCGGGGTGCAAGGCGTAGGAGAGTCGGAGCAATGCTTGCCGAGTCCCTAAGGTCGGTAGACAAGCATCGATGGTCGGCAGATGAGCGTTGAGGATCGGCAGATGAGCTTCGAGGGTCGGTAGACAATCCCCTCGCTAGTTGGAAGAGCAATGGGACGTCGAGGTCTGTCGAGTTGGAGCTCGGCCTACCAGATGTCGAAGGTTGGTAGACGATCCCCCAGCTAGTTGGAAGAGCAAGGGGATGTCAAGGTTGGTTAGGTGAGTGTCGAGGGTCGGTGGACGAGTGTCTAGGGTCGGTAGATGAGCTTTGAGGGTCGGCAGACCATCCCCTCGTTAGTTGGAAGAGCAAGGGGATGCCAAAGTCTGCTGAGTTGGAGCTCGGCTTGCCGAGCGTCGAGGGTCGGTAGGCGAGCTTCGAGGGTCGGCAGACGATCCCCTCGCTAGTTGGAAGAGCAAGGGGATGCCAAGGTCTGTTGAGTTGGAGCTCGTCTTGCCCCAGCGTCGAGGGTCGGTAGACGAGCTTACATGGTCGGCAGACGATCCCCTCGCTAGTTGGAAGAGGAAGGGGATGCCAAAGTCTACTGAGTTGGAGCTCGGCTTGCCGAGCGTCGAGGGTCGGGTAGGCGAGCTTCGAGGGTCGGCAAACGATCCCCTCACTAGTTGGAAGAACAAGGGGATGCCAAGGTCTGTTGAGTTGGAGCTTGGCTTGCCCAGCGTCGAGGGTCGGTAGGTGAGCTTAGAGAGTCGGCAGACGATTCCCTCGCTAGTTGGAAGAGCAAGGGGATGCCAAAGTCTGTTGAGTTGGAGCTCGGCTTGCCGAGCGTCGAGGGTTGGCAGATTAGCCCTTCTCTTGTTGGATAGAGGGGACTTTTGGGGCTCGCTATGTCATCCGAACTCTGAGCCTCCTGAGAGTAGAGGAGGACTTTGGGGTTCGCGCTATCGTTCGAGCTCCGAACCTCTTGTGTGTGAAGGAGGGCTTTTGGGGCTCGCGCTTTCATCCGAGGTCTGAGCCCCCTAAAAAATAGAGGAGGATATTGGGGCTCGCAGGTGCCATCCGAGCTTCGAGCCTCCTATGAAGTAGGAGAAGGTATTGGGGCTCGCGGTGTCATCCGAGCTCTGAGCCTCCTATGAAGTAGGAGAAAATATTGGGGCTCGCGCTATCGTCTGAGCTCCGAACCTCTTGTGTGTGAAGGAGGGCTTTTGGGGCTCGCGCTTTCATCAGAGGTCCGAGCCCCCTAAAAAATAGAGGAGGATATTGGGGCTCTGCGTGCCATCCGAGCTTCGAGCCTCCTAGGAAGTAGGAGTGGAGTTTGTGGCTCGCGATGCCATCCGAGCGTCGACCCTTCTGTTGAATAGAAGAGGAATTTGGGGCTCGCGATGCCATCCGAGCTCCGAGCCTCATGTGAAATAGAGGAGGAGTTTGTGGCTCATGGTGCCATTCGAGCTCCGAGCCTCCTACGAAATAGGAGAAGATATTGGGGCTCGCGATGAGATCCGAGCTCCGAGCCTTATGTGAAATAGAGGTGGAGTTTGTGGCTCACGATGTCATCCGAGCGTCGACCCTTCTGTTGAATAGAAGAGGAATATAGGAAGAGGAATATGGGGCTTGCGATGAGATCCGAGCTCCGAGCCTCATGTGAAATAGAGGTGGAGTTTGTGGCTCGCGATGCCATCCGAGCGTCGACCCTTCTGTTGAATAAAAGAGGAATTTGTGGCTCGTGATGAGATCCGAGCGTCGAGCTTTCTGACTTGTCGAAAAAGCGGATTTGTTGGAAAAGACCTGGGGGCATTAGGATAATTTTGTGCCAACTGCTGACGTCATGTGCACAAGAATCGAAGCGACTCTAGATCTTAGTGGCCGTTAGATCTTGATGATTGAGATCCAATGGCCAGATCTGATTGCAAAAATCGAGGAGTCGCTTTCTCCTCTATAAATCTCCCCCCCCCCCTTCCCACTTTCCTTTCCTTCACTTCTTGCATTTTTCCAATTTTCCAATTGTTTCTAGGTTTGTACTACTATTAGGGAGAATTTCTTAGATTAAAAGCATATATGTTTGTATTTTTTTGCTAATATATCTCTATTTTTCTTCCCAGATGAGAATATCAAACTGAAGCATAATGCACCTGGAGTTTTATCTATGGCAAATGCTGGTCCAAATGCAAACAGATCACAATTTATTATCACCTTCAAGCCGATGCCCCATCTTGATGGGTAATACCTATTCTTAGTTTTTCAATGTTTCTATTCCCATTAAAAACCAGTCTTATTATATAGTATATTTTCAACGGATCTATTCTTAGTTTTTTAACACATATTCTTAGTTTTTCAACGGATCTATTTGTTTTTCTTGCCTAGCATCTCATTCTTCATCATAAGATGTCAAGTTGAAAAAAATAGTAATGGCACATGCTATGCACATTTATTGATCATTTAAAGTTAAAAAACAACTTAAAAGAAGCAAATTTACATACTACTATTGATGTTATTCAGCAGAAGTCCAGATAAACTTTAGAAGTTCAGGTAACAATCCCCTGAGAAAACCCAAACCCGCATCGACCCATGTAACAACCCTTTGTTACCTGTATAAATACTATATCTATTAGCATTTTTAGCTCTGTTTATGTTGTTTCCAGGCGTACTGACCTCTGTTTATGTTTTTTATAAGCACTAGAAGAAAACATCAGGTAGAGTTGAAATTTTTGAGCATGTATGAAAACTTTTATCTCCTCATCTCAGATGCATAATACAGATCATTCAAAATCATCTTCATACCAAAACACATACAAAGATTTTAAAAAAGAAGTATTTGATCCAAACAAATTTTGTCTATGAAGTAATGCAGATGTAGCTACAAAATGGACAATCTTAGGAACTGATGAATATGGAGGGGGCAAGGTACAAAAGAAAATAATGAGACCTGAGGAAGAACAGAGGACTGGAAGAGATGGGAGAATTAAAACTATGATATGGAGAGGCTCAGGCAGGGATTAGTGGAGGGCGAATTAAATAAGTAGTGAATTAGAAAGTAAGGTGATGAAAAAATTGAAAAAATCCTAAAACAATATAAATGTGCATACTAAATAGAAAGCACATGGATAAGGAGAGAAACAAGACAAGTAGGGATCACCAACAAGAACAAAGAAGATTAAACATTTTTCCCATCTTCATTCTTCTTTATTGGGAGTAAAATTATTCACAACCAATTACATAGATTTTGAGTTCTGTTTATGTTGTTTCCAGGTGTACTGAGCTTTGTTTAGGTTGTTTATAAGCACCTTTTGAGCTATGTTTATGTTGTTTCCAAGCTTATTTAGCTTTGTTTATGTTGTTTCTGAGAATTCTAAGCTATTCTTATGTTGTTTCAAGACATTTTGAGCTATGTTTACAAGCAGTTGATGACACTATTATGCTTCACTATGAGATTACATTGTGATGATATTACATTAATTTTGTTATGACTGTGTTGATATTACACTACTAGGCTTATGAGCATTTTGAGCCATATATAGTGTTTTTTCCATGTGTATTGAGCTTTGTTTATGTTGTTTATAAGCATTTCGAGCCCTGTTTATGTTGTTTCCAGGCTTATTGAGCTCTGTTTATGTTGTTCCTGAAAATTCTAATCTATTTTTATGTTGTTTCCAGGCATTTTTATGTTGTTTCTAGGCATTTTGAATTCTGTTGATGATGTTTTCATTGATAGCTTACTTTCATTTTGGATGCTAATAGTTAGCTTTTTATACAGATATGTTGGGTTCAACCTGTCGAGTTTGAAGGTGTAGTGCCGCGAATTTCCAATATGATATCATAGAAATACGTAGCACAATTCCCAGTATCAACTTCAATTGCAATATTAAACACAGTCCAAATATCAATAAAAATTTTCAACTATCATTACATTAATCTTTACATAGTACAGCAGAATACAAAACACCTTGAATTACAAATTTCTTTCTTTACAACAATTTCTTTTACAAATTACATAAGCCATCACATCACTTAAACTCAAGCATCAAAAATCCAAGCTATAAGTAATCACCTGTAAAACATTAGGCTAGAGATAACTCTAATCCCCAAAACTACAGGGGTCAGCCATAACGGTGTGAGTGATATAAAACAAAACAATATAAGTAAATCATGGAATCATAAGCAACATGTAAATAACAAGAATAAATGAAATAAGACATAGCAATGAAACATGAAAACATCAAGTGAAACTAGACTAAGTGTCAAGTGCAGGAAAACAGAAAACAACATGCATAAAACCAAGTCAAGAAAATACTAATGCTATATGCTGACTCTCTAATGCATACTTGTCGGATTCTATGCATCCCACTCTACATAGGTCCGATGCAAGCCCTTAACATCTCCACTTTATAGGGTTTAGTCCCCCACCATGCAACTAATCCTACCACGATGACTACTACGAGATATAGATAAACTATGAGTATTAGCCCATGTCCCGATAATTTCGGAGGTCAATCTCTATCCACAGATAATTTCGGAGACTATTTCACTCATACCTGGGAATCTTCGAGAATACCCCACACCGCAAGTTATGGCACCTCATCACACGAATAACATATGAGCGTTGCCTCGACCCCAATAATTCCGGAGATCAATCCCACACCGCAGGTAATTCCGGAGACTATTTCACTCACACCACGATAATTCTGGGAATTATCTCACACTGCGAGCCATACTGAGGTCCATAACCCATATTCTCATTCATCATATCACCACTACTGCATGTCCTTATCTTTTTAAGTTAATTAATTTAATTACGAACCTCCTAGAGATGGTGTACCCTACCGGACTTAACACAATAACTGATCAACAATATGCCTTAACAGGACAAAACTCAATAACTCAACTGCCGGCATACTAGGGTCCCACACACCCTCTAGAGACTCACACTCAACCATCCAAACCCAACCATAAAACATTTTGAAAACATATGTTCTGTAGAAAAGATAATATTTAGAATAGTAAGTTATAGATCCCAAAAACATTTTAAGAATCAATCGTTTAAAGAACATCAGGATAACTCAAGAAAATATCAGTAACAGTCGACTGTAAATCGGAGTCGGTCGACTGTCCAGAGCGAAAAACCAGCACTTCAAGAAATAAAAATCTAAGTAGTGGCAGTCGACTGTTCGACTGTCCAGAGCGAAAACCTAAGACTTCGAGAAAATAATTCTAAGTGGTGGCAGTCGACTGTAAAAAGTCATCGGTCGACTGTCCAGTGCAAAATTTCGAGTAAAACGAGAAAACACAGCAGCCAGGTAAACGACGGTCGACTGTAAAATTCACTCGGTCGACTGTCGACCTGCAGACTACAGTTTTTTAGTTGTGCACTTTTTAATCGATACGGAGTTTTACTTTATGAAAACGAATTCTGTAAAAAGCATATTTCTGATATGATCAAATACTACTTATAGGATATACAAAGATGCATAAAAACCAATCAAAACCACTTGAATTAATCAAATAGCAAATTTGTTGATTCTCTTAAGAAAGAAAACGAATTTGTACATACATCAAAAGTAGAGTTTTTAGGAATTAATTACTCATCGAAATAACTTCGTATTTTGTTCCAAACCATATCAATACCAAAATAAGTTGAGATATAGTCAAATCCTTCGAAAACACATAAAGACTCAATTTCTTCAAAAACAATAAAATACGATATTCATGTAAATTGTTTGTGCATGTTCGTGCACCAAAGGAAACTTCACAAATCTATTGATTAGAAATAACCACATATTCAGATTTAATCTTAGTATTTGAGAAATCCCAATTCAAATAAAACCTTTCGCAAGTCACAAAATCTCCAATTTAGTTGTATTACATCAAATCCAATTCAATTTATCCCAAATCCAATTCTCAAGACATGATCTCTTAATTCATTAGTCCTCCTGAAACTTCCTCAAACTAATACACCATGATTAATTCAAGAACATAAACAAATTTAACATTTCCATAATCAAGTTGCGTTCATCCAAACTCAATAATAACAAAAATCTCATCTATAAATCAAATTATGCATAACATCCACCATACTCAAACAAATCAGCATAAATCCAAAAGAAATAGCCTACTCATGATTCATAATAAGCCTTTCAACAATCTCAAATCATCCACATGCAATTCTACTCATAAATATCTAGATTTTTATATAAGATTCAATTTTAATTCACCAATTCATCCAATCCATCATATATATATAATCATACCCAAACCCTAGCATGATTTCTAATAGATGAAACACCACATACAACATTCAAAGAACAAAACAAAACAAATATATCACTCACCTTGTTGAAAGAATCGAACGAAGACAAATAGAAAGTAAGAAAAGCCCCTCCTTAGCAAGAAATCGAAGATCTTCTCTTTAGAAATCCAAAATAATAAGAAATAAGAAATTCCCTGTGTTATGCAGCAAGACGACGGCTGCACTACACCCTAAATAGTCCGGAATTAAAGATTCTAGGGTTTTTCGAAGACATTTGCAAAATACTCCTTTTTAAATATAGCTTTACATAAATAGATCTCCATACTAGGAAATTAGTTAAGACCAATTTAGTCGAATTCAAAAATCAGAAAGATCCCTCACAAGCATCAGCCGGCACTGTAGGGAAAACCCAGAAAATAATTTTGCATTTTCATCCCTTCAAATAGCAATTTTGCGAAAAGATCATCTTTTATCAAAACTTGTAAAATATATCGTTGAAACAAAAGGTAAAATTTTTACTCCTGAATTGACTAGGAATTATATCCAGCCCAAAAATCCAAAAATTTGGAGTTTTCACACCAATTTGGTAATTTTGCACAAAAGTCCTTCTTTTTGAAATATTTGCAAATGGGTCCAACCATTGTCAGAAAAAGCTAGAAAAGTCACAAAAAATCTCAAATAATAAATAATGATTTTCCCCAAAATAATTTTGGCATTTGAACTTCCCGAGAAAATATTTGCACGTGTAAGAAAATAAATTTTTAGATAAATATTTATTAAATCACCAAAAACCATTTTAACTCATTTGATATTCTCAAAACAATATTTTAAAAATACGGGGTACTACAGAAGGCAATCTCTTTTGTAGATCATCCAATCTGGAAGGTATTGGTTTGAGAATAAATTTTCCTACATACTCTTACTATTTGTTTCTTTAATTATCGTTGGTTTTGATTGATTCTTGGAAAAACTTTTACTGTCTGTTTAGGCTCACTATTTCGTCCCATAATGAAGACTCGAAGCTTTGTGTTTGATCCCTATTGTAACAACCCTGTAATCTTCTTTTTTTTTTGTAGTAGGATTGGTGGATGATGTATTAGTTGTATATTTTGTTCCCTTAATTTATGTAAAATAAGAAATTATGTAAATCTGTGTAATATTTAGGATTTTTGGAGATAATGTAAGTATCTGTATAAAATGATGATATAATATAGTGATGTTAAAACCCGTACCCGCAAAGTTGTGGAGTATTGGGTTCTGTGTGTTATTTTTCAAAGGTTTTTTCAAAGATTTTTCTAAAAATTCATTACGTTTTCAAACGAAATCTTGGTTTTTATTTTGTATCTTGCATCACATGAAATTTTTTGCTCCTAGAGTCTTATATATATGATGTCTGTGTGATGTTGCTTGGATTGACCTGGGAAGGATTGATATTAACTGCCTGTGATGTTATATTTTTAATTGTTTGTAGAATTCCGTAAGGAATTGATGTAAAATGGCTAATTGTTTATGGGAGGTTCTGTCGAAATTTTTACTAAAATTCCTACAAATCCATTACGTTTTCAAACAAAATCTTGGTTTTTATTTCGTATCTTGCATCATATCAAGATTTTTTCCCTCAGAGCCTTATATATATGGTGCCTGTGTGATGTTGCTTGGATTGGCCTGGGGAGGATTGATATTAACTGCCTGTGATGTTATATTTTAAATTGTTAGCAGAATTCCGTAAGGAATTGCTGTAAAAGGACTAATATTTTAAAGGAGATTCTGTCGAAATTTTTACTAAAATTTCTATTAGTATTCTACAATAGAAATGACCATTGGTTTTGACTTGATTGATTCCTTTTTCATTATAATGATTTTTCATCCTTGATCGTGAATTTTGGCAAGTTTAGTCGTCAATCCATCTGCAATCTTCATGTTCTCTTAAAGTTTGAAATGCCTGATAATTGGGATTATATGTTTTGTATAAGAGATGATGTAAGCTATAGATTGAAACAAAAAACAAAAAAACATGTAAAATATCTTATACACTAAAATATATCAAAAATTGGGGCTAACAAACCTGTTTCAGATCAAATTTGCAGTAGACTCTCCAGTATCTGGATACTAAATATATTAATATGGAGATATAATTGTACTTGATCACATTTAACAAAAGGTCTTCACATGTACATCACAACAAGATCTCTCTCTCTCTCTCTCTCTCTCTCTCTCTCTCTCTCTCTCTCTCTCATTTTTAACCTCTTTTGAAATCATACATGGTTAACTACATGAAATTATGACAACGGGGAATTAACTCATGCAGTTTGAGGCGATAACTGCATTACCAACTAAATTGCTACTTATGGCATGCTACAAATCAAATACGAAAACTCTTATGTTTAAGTCACACAAAGAAACTAATTTCGATCCACTATTATTGTAAATTCACAGTACTCTTTTTCAATCTCGAGCTCCTGACAAATAATCCTGCAAGATATAAACCAATAAACAACTTAATTCAAAATACATCAATGTCTCAGCCAAATACACATCTATCTAAATCATTCTTCACGAAGACGTGCATATTTAACTTTTTACAGGCTTTTTTATATGTTGCATCGTTCGCGGAAACGTGTCGTAGGCACGTGTCCACGGGCAAACCTAGTATACAATAAAACACAAAGAAAAGCTATCAAGTGGCTCTCCTTCAATAGTAGGAAAATCAATGGTCCGGATCTAAGCTCCAAGACATTCCTTGTAAATCACCCTGGGGGGGTGAATAGGGTGATTGTGCAGGATTAAAAATTAATAAAATAAAGTGCAAGGTAAGTAAAAGAGTTAAGAGCATCAAACACAGATGACGCAACGATATAACGTGGTTCGACCTCCAGGTCTACGTCCACACCACCTACTTGTAGCAATTCTCCACCACAAGCGTTCCATTATACTTAAAACCCTTTATACAGTGATTCTCGGATTCAGGCCGAGAGACCTATTACACCCACATGACCTCCAATACAAGTTCCGTCAATCTCACCGAAGTGGAAAAGAAAGAAAAACCAAAACTCAAGATCGTTTAATGATCCTGACTGAAGAATACAAAAAAATTATCGCTCACACTCGGATTGATTATCGAAAGATTAGTTCAGAAGAATTTTATCGAAAGTAATAGGGTTAAGAACACACAGTTGATTCGTCCAATATAAGTAGACGGGGAAGTGTATCGATCAAAAATAGAAACGATACTTTCTAAGAATACACACAGCGCAAAGTGCGGTCGCCCGGCATATTGGTGCGGTCGACCGTTCAGCTCTCTGACGTAAAGTAGAGAGGTGAAAGGTCAACCGCTTCTCAAACAACTCAAGGATGCGGTCGACTGCGATGCGGTCAACCGTCATGAAGTACAGGTGACCGGTATCGCGATGTATATTCCGAATCCACTCTGTTTTCTTTCCATAAACTACTCAATCTTTAATCAATCTTATACAATTAAAATATCACAAAAATAGAAGGAAAAAGTTAGGTCTTGATATCTTCCTCTTTTGCTTGTGGACCAATTAATCAAGAACTTTTTTTGAATATCTTCCTTTTTTGCTTGTGTTTGCCATCTATCTTTATTACTTTCCTTGTTTGAATATTCCTGAATCTTTCTTGGATCTCTTGTAGATATTTGTTGATATTACTCTCCCTATTTGATCCTAAAAAACTGAACAACTAACTTTAAACTTATTATTATTAATGAGCACGTTTTGTGCACACCAAACTAAGAGTCAACAATTTCTCCCTTTAGGTGTGAACAAAACATGCTAGAATGTTTGAAAATTAAAATAGCCCACATAAATACTCCCCCTAAGTTTAGTATATCATGTAACACAGAATTTCATAAGTAAGAGCTTTTAAGAAAAATGTAAATACTCCCCCTTAATTCAATACCACCTGTTATACAGAACTATAACATATATGATTAGTGTACAACTTTTGAAAACATATTTGTAGTTGTAGTTGAAGACATTCATAGAATCATTGTAAAGCAAGTGAAAACATTTCATGAATACTTTAGACTTTATTTGAAAACATTCCAAACATTCCAAAAGAAATTCTCCCCTTTTTTGAAACACACCAAGAGGGATTAAGTAGAAGAAAAGTGAATAAGATATTCCATTTAAAACATGAGTTTTTATCCAAGACCAGAGAGGAGACTTAGAGATGATTTAAAATTCCCGAGAGCATACCGGTCGATCACACCCCTTTGTCAAAAACACAACAGATCACAGAAGGCAAACTGGTCGACCGTACGATCGACCGCAAATTTTAGAAACCAATTTTTGAAAATAATGTGTAAAACCAATTTTAACCAAGAGGAAACCGGTCGACCGCCCAGTCGACCGTACACCCTCACAGGCGTATAGTCGCCCGTTCAGTCGACCGCAGAATGGAATTTCATGCTGAGATATCAATCACATTTAGCTCTCCTTTCAAAAAATGAAATCGTTTTTCATCTAAAGGTTTTGTAAAAATATCAGCAAGTTGTGAATCAGTAGAAATATATTCAAGTAAAATATCCCCCTTTTGAAAGTGATCTTTAATAAAATGATACCTAATATCAATGTGTTTTGTGCGACTATGTTGGTCAGAATTTTTGGTCATATGAACAGTGCTAGTGTTGTCACATTTTATTGGAATATGATCAAAAAATACCTTGTAATCTTTGAGAGTATATTTCATCCATAATACCTGCGTACAGCAGGATCCTGCTGCGATATATTCAGCTTCGGCAGTAGAGAAAGTGACAGAGTTTTGCTTCTTGGTCCTGGATGCCCACGAGACAATGCAGTTTTCCATGAAGTGACATGTACTACTAGTGCTCTTTCTATCGGTCAAGCTACCGACATAATCTGCATCAGAATATCCTACAAGAGAAAATTTTCTATTTTTTGGATACCAAAGTCCAGTATTTGGTGTGCCTTTGAGATATCGAATGATACGCTTAACGGCAACCAAATGTGATTCTTTGGGACACAATTGAAAGCGTGCACATAGACAAATACTAAACAAAATATCTGGACGAGATACAGTAATATAGAGTAAACTACCAATCATACCTCGATAAGTAGAGATATCAACATTATTACCAGATTTATCTTTTGAAAGCTTGGTGGTAGTGGCCATAGGTGTTTTGTAAGCATTTGCAGTTTCAAGTCCAAACTTTTTGACTAATTCCTTTGCATACTTGGATTGATTGATAAAGATGTCATCCTTTCTTTGTTGTATTTGAAGCCCAAGAATATAAGTTAGTTCTCCCATCATGCTTATTTCGAATTCATCCCCTTTTGACATGTCACTTCATATAAGAGTTGGTGGATGGCTAGATATGATTTTCCATGCGGGGCGTCTTTCACCTGTGGAAATTTGATGCTGTACATGTTCATCTTCCATGGCATCAATTTGTTCAGCAGCTATCTCTTCTATTTGCGATTTGGATGCAACTTTATCTTGATGAGATTTTTTATTTTGATCATTCATATTTAGGTCTTCTTCAACATGAACCTGTTTCTTTTCAACCCGAACACCAAATTGGCACGACTCACACGGTTTATCTTTCTCACATTTGATTTTAGGAATCTCCCTTTCAAACTCCTTGGTTACGAGTTTGTTGAGATTGTCCATAGCCGTGTGTCCAAGTCTTCTATGCCATAACCAACCATCCTCATTTCTTGCAACAAAGCACCTCATATTTTCCTGTGCTAATTCATTAGAATTTATAACATAGACATTGTTACATCGGTTAGCTAGAAGTAAACAAGATTTATTGCTATCTAGTACATTGCATGAATTTTTATCAAAAGTGACTGTATAGCCTTTATCACATAATTGGCTGACACTAATTAGATTATGTTTCAAACCTCTTACCAATAGAACATCCTCAATGGAGTATGAGGAACCAAAGTTTATTTTACCTTTACCAATGGTTTGTCCCGTGCTATTATCTCCAAAGATGATGTCCTTTTTTTCTCTCTTGATAGTGATGCAAAATATTTGTTGTCACCTGTTATATGATTTGAGCATTCACTATCAAGGTACCACCGATCTTTAGTCTTGATACGCTGAGGTACCTACACCAATATTGGTAGGTATAATTTTGCGTGCCCAAGTTTGTTTTGAACCTGCATTTACATCCTTTCTTACCCACACACAATTAGTATTCCTTTTTAGTGGACAATTAAAAAAAATGTACCCTAGTCTACAATAATAATGACATGTGATACGACTATGTCTTGAGTCATGCACACTTGCATAGCTTTGGATTGGTTTATGATTTTGTTGGAGTTTGTGCAAGTGTGTATGACATGATGATTTATATTTTTGATAGTGTATTGGCTCTTTGTAACCAAGCCCTCGATTATCATGATAATATCTTGAATTTTTTGTAATAAGGTAACTGGGCCCTTCATATTTTTCAACAATATTTTCCAGCTCAGTTACTATTTTACATAATCTTTTTCTAGTCATCTCATCGTCTTTCGTGTTCCAACGAAGAGTGTCTAGTGTAGCATCAAGAATCCTATTTTGTTCAAGAGCTTCATTACATCCTTCCACTACCTCATCAAATTTCTTGTTACATTCTTTTAAATCATGTGAGTTTGGCTATATAAACAGATTTCTGATGAATTTCTCTTAAGTGATCATCATGCGTTGCTAAAGATTCTCGAATTTGTTGGTTTAAGATTTCATTTTTCTCTAGCAATACATCATGATCTTTTCTAAATGACTCAAATTTTTTCAAGATCAAGGCATTCTTATTTTTCAGTTTTTGATTTTTTGTAATACAAGAATCATGGGTATCATTTGAAATTTGTTTATATTGCCTAAGTTCACGACTTAATTTATTAGCATAGTCTTTCAAACCATTACACATGTTTACTAGTTCATCATAAGTGGGTTCTTCGATCACCTCTTCTTGAGATGATGATTGCACCTCACCATGCCCAAGAGCCATGAAGCCGACGTCGTCGTAGCCTTGCTCTCCCTCACTTGAATCAGAATCTAACCATGTTGCCTTTAGCGCCTTCTTCTTCAGACTTGGGTTTGAGCGGTAGTAGTACTTGTTCCTATCTTATGAGACAGGGATAATTTGCACGAATGTGTCCAAGCTTCTTGCACTTATAGCACACATCATCTTTATCCTTCTCCGTTTCTCCTTGGTACCTGCCATATTTCTTATGTCTGAGATACTTACGATTTTTAATTTTTTTCTTCAATAGAGCAATGTCCTCGTCTGACTCCTCACGATCTGAATCGGCTTTTTATGGTCGAGCTTTTTCTGCATTTAGTGCAATGGTCTTCTCTTCTTGCTTCGGTTCAATTCCGATGTTTTGTTTGTATCTGTTGGTCTCCGACATTTCCATCTCGTATGTCTTTAGCTTTCCTTGGAACGTGTGATAGTCGAATCCCTTCTCTTCAAGAGTCTTCCCTCATTGTAGCGGCCTTTACATCCCATTCTGGCATGAGACAACTTATGAGCTTTCCGACCTTTCGGTCATCATCTAGCCCTTCACCTAAGCTCTCAAGTTCGTGGGCAATGATATCAAAGTGGGTGAGCATTTGATCCACATTTTTTCCTAGCAACATGTGAAATACATCAAACTTATAGAAACATAAATTAACTTTAGCTTTTATCTCAGAAGCGGTTCCTTCATGCCGCTTCAGCATGTTGTTCCAGATCTTGTATGCTGTTTTGTAGTTACGCCTTGCATCGCATTAGTTCTTCGTTATTCAACCCTGCATAGAGAGCCGTCATGGATTTGGAATTTGCTGTCTTAAGGGCACTCTGCTTTTGTGAAGGATGTCTTCCCGTCACTAACTGGAATTTCTGTTTTATTGATACACACATTCCATACATCTTTCCTGAGCATCTGTAAAAAAATGAGACATACGAACTTTCCAGACGTCATAGCATTTTCCATCAAAAAATGATGATCGTGTAAGGCTTGTCCCATTGGAGATAAATGGCTCCGATGAGTACAAGTTATCGGGAGGAGGGATTTCGGTCATTGGACCTTTTGCTTAAGCTTTTAAGCTTTTTGATAAGCACATCGCTCTGATACCACTGTAAATCACCTTAAGGGGGGTGAATAGGGTGATTGTGCGGAATTAAAAATTAATAAAATAAAGTGCAAGGTAAGTAAAAGAGTTAAGAGCAGCAAACACAGATGATGCAGGTGATATAACGTGGTTCGACCCCCAGGTCTACGTCCACACCACCTACTTGTACCAATTCTCCGCCACAAGCGTTCCACTATACTTAAAACCCTTTGTACAGTGATTTTCGGATTCAGGCCGAGAGACCTATTATACCCACAGGACTTTCAATACAAGTCCCGTCAATCTCACCGAAGTGGAAAAGAAAGAAAAACCAAAACTCAAGATCGTTTAATGATCCTGACTGAAGAATACGAAAAAATTATCGCTCACACTCGGATTGATTATCGAAAGGTTAGTTCAGAAGAATTTTATCAAAAGTAATAGGGTTAAGAACACACAGTGGATTCGTCCAATATAAGTAGATGGGGGAAGTGTATCGATCAAAAATAAAAACGATACTTTCCAAGAATACATACAGTGCAAAGTGCGCTCGACCAGCATATTGGTGCGGTCGACCATTCAGCTCTCTGACGTAAAGTAGAGAGGTGAAAGGTCGACCGCTTCTCAAACAACTCAAGGTTGTGGTCGACTGCGATGCGGTCGACCGTCATGAAGTACGGTCGACCGATATCGCACTGTATATTCCGAATCCACTCTGTTTTCTTTCTATAAACTAATCAATCCTATACAATTAAAATCTTACGAAAATAGAAGGAAAAATTCAGGTCTTGATATCTTCCTCTTTTGCTTGTGGACCAATTAATCAAGAACTCTTTTCGAATATCTTCCTCTTTTGCTTGTGTTTGCCATCTATCTTTATTACTTTCCTTGTTTGAATATTCCTGAATCTCTCTTGGATCTCTTGTTGATATTTGTTGATATTACTCTCCTTATTTGATCCTGAAAATCTGAACAACTAACTTTAAACTTATTAGTATTAATAAGCACGTTTTGTGCACACCAAACTAAGAGTCAACATTCCCCCTCCCCCCAAATATAATTATTTCTCTCTCTCTCTCACTCATATTCAGATCAGTTTGCTCCCTCTATTCCCCAAGTCAGAGAGCTCCAATTTCTCTCTCTCCCCTATGGTTTTTAAGCAGCTAACTCCAAATCCCTAAAACCATTTTTTAAAACCTTCGCTTCCATTTCATTGGCGAAGCCTCCATCGCCATCTCAAGCTCGAATCTCAAAGCAAATCCAAATCTAAATCCAGTGTCGAACCCCAATCAAGAGGTCATCGCTGATATCTGATCCGCTGCTCATTCCGTCTCGGCGACTCATCTCCACCAAATCGAGCGCGAATATAAGAGACTCCGTATCGACGACTCCCCTCCATCGAATTGAGAGCCTCTACATGTGATGCGGCGACTCTAATTTCATTTCATTAACCGAATTCTCATTCTAATTTTTAATTTTGTGTGTGCAGGGGATTACTCAGTTTTTTGCTGACTCGAATTTTATGTGTGCAGGAATCTAAGCTCAGAGATGTATGATTGTTTTATTTTTGGGTTTAAAATTTTTTAATTTGGTGATTTATTTGTTGAGTTTTTTTATTGATTTTGATTTAAGGTGTATGTAAGTGAGAGATGGATTATTTGGTAGCCTCAATTTAGGCTTCCAAACCATAATAGGATAGGTAAGCTGTGTAACGCCCCTGCCCCAAACTCAGACAATTTATACAATTTATCAGACAAATTATTTATAGTATAGTACAACTGTCCACCACAGGCTGCCTCTCAAAAGGTGGTTAATCGGATTGGTGACTCTTGATCATAGGCTATATTATTTATTATTATTTTAATCTATTTCAATCCCTGATATAGGACTATTTTAATACACATCATATTCTCTCTTTTCTCTATCCGTGAACAATAGCCCCCGTGTGCCCCTGTCCACGTCAGCAAGAGGCAGAAGCACAGCGGCCTCTGCTTCACACAAATGAGCGGGTCCCCCTAGGGTGACATCAGCCCCACAAGCACAGCACCTTTTGCTGTTCTTCAACTCCCCCCCTATATTCAATTATTTACACTTATGTCACTCCCTCTTATATATTATATATATGTGTATATATCATACTAGCTCTTTAAAAATTACGGGATGTTACAAGCTGATCAACAACCTAAAATAACTTGGCAAATGCAACATTAATTTCTTTACTACAAGAGAATATACAAGCGTGAAGTGTTCCCTTCACTGGTTATTAGAAACCATGGATAACATAACATATAAGAACTTTTAGTGTATGTTTGGCTATATCGAATTGGGATGACTGAAGTTTACCAGTGAAGGGTGCAAACTCTCCACTCAAGAAGACAGTTAAAGTAAATTTGTTATTGATCCATTTTGATTTTTTTTATAAAGGTGCAATGGGAAGACAAAGTGGAGATAAAAGAAATGATTAACTTGGATTAGAGTTTTGAGAACTTTATGTATTACATTTTGGTTGAAATAATAAAAAGAGGTATTTCAATTGCAAACTGAGTCTCAGATAAACAAATGTTTAGATTATTGGTATTGTAGATACCATCACACGTGCACTTGGGTTACCATTGTATTTAAACATGCTCATAGTAGTTATGGGATTAGAGTAAGATCTATAAACCTGTATGATCATGTCCTTGCATAACTATTATAAGTATCTAAAAGTGATGCTGATGTTTTAAAAAAAAACTCTATACAGTGTTTCTAACAAACTATATGCATTCCAGGTAAGTTCAAGCTAATGATCAAAAAGGCGATGGTTGAGTTTAAGGTATATATGCTGCTTCCTCAGGTGCACCATTCCGAAGACGTGTCGTAGGCACTTGTCAACGGACAAACCTTATATATATATATATATATATATATATATATATATATATATATATATATATATATATTCTCTAGTAATAGGTCACTTTTTGAAACTAATTTTCAAAATAGGTCTATTTCGAAATTAATTCCGAAGATAGGTCTGTACTTATAGGCCACAATACCGAACTGCAGCCTCTTCAATTTCGTGGCCGCAGCTCACAACAGTGGCCCAAATATATATCATACATGTTTGATTAATAGGCTCGGAGACTTGGAAAAAATTTGCCCAAGTGTAAAATGTGAAAAATAGGAGGCCGCAGTTCGGTACTACATAGGCCGCAGTACCGAACTGCGGCCTCTTCGAATTCGTGGCCGCAGCTCGTAACTGTAGTTCAAGTATATATCATACATATTTGGTTAATAGGCTCGTGAACTTGAGGGAAAAATGTCCAAGTGTAAAATATGAAAAATAGGAGACCGCAGTTGGGCACTGCGGCCTCGATAGTACAGAGGCAACTTGTAATTCGAGGGATTGTAGTGTTTTTATTTCATTTGTATAGAATGGATAAAGTTTTAATGAACTGCTGAAGCCTATGTATATTGATAATAATGGTTAAGTACAAGAAAAAAAGTTGCAGAAATAAGTATTCGGAAGATTTCAAACAAAGACTCGACGCTATATTACAAATTCCAACAAAATAACAAGTCTCAAGTACGATTCATTAACATGACATAGATGAAATCATGAAATAGCCAAAAATTACATTAGAGGAATAGGCTTCATCGCATCATACAGATTATAATATTAGTTTTATTATTTCGGTTGGACAATCCATATATTACTCTTTAGATGTGAAAAAATTGATACTCACAGTGGAGTTAATGCTTTTATTTATCTCTTGTTGCTGCAGCCTTATTCTACAAAAGAAAAAGAAAAAGAAAAAGAAGAAGAAAAAGAAGAAGAAAAGTGGAGAATGAGAAATTGGAAACGAAAGAAATATTGGATTTCTAAATTGTGTAGACACCTCCAATAAGTCCATGTATTCGTATGAACTCCTTCAATTTATTTGTTTTGTTTGTTTAGGTGAGATTGGAGGTCAATTGCTTCATAACGAGCCTAATAAATATCTTTATATTTTGATTTCGACCAAATAAATAATTAGAGCATCTTTAGTCGGTGAGACTCAAAATTTCATTTTTGACATTTAGAAATAGAAAAAATGACTTCTAACTGCAGTCGTTGAGACTCAAAATATAAGATTTTTGTTCAAAAATTTGCCCGGACGCAAGATCATCTTGCAACCGAAAAAATTTGCTAAAAAAATAAGTTTGCATGGACACAAGAGGATCTTGCGTCCTGCAAAGTTTTTGAGTTTTTAAAATTAATTCTTAATTTAAATCTTAATTAAATTTCATATAAATTCTAATATGTACTCATAATAATTTTTATAGACCTAATTCTATAAAATACCTCTTCACATTTTGGGAAAAAAAGTGAACGAACACAAGATGAAGCTGAGTCCGACAATTTTTTTAATTTTCTTAAAATAAAATTTGATCAGACGCAAGGTCATCTTGTGTCCGACATTTTTTTAAAAAAAAAAATTAAAATTGATCAGACACAAGATCATCTTGCGTCCAAGAAAAAAAACAAATAAATTTTTAGACGGATGCAAGATCATCTTTCGATTGCTATAATTTGGTTTGTTTTGTAACAAATAAGATTTGTTTGGTGACAAACTCTTCCATTAAAATACGTGTATTTTTCACGTGCAATGCACGTTTTGATAAATAGTTGGAGTTAAACGTGCGATACACGTAAGTCAACAGTAATTAAGACGTATTTTTTTTTAAAATGGAGCAGAACGGAGAATACATGTATTTTTTAAAAATTAAGAATAAAAACTTTGATGTGTACGAGCGATGCACGTTTTGCAAAATAGATTTGGAGTTGCACGTGAGATGCACATATTTGTTTGGTGACAAAGTGGTGTTTCTTTTGTGACAAAAAAATATTAAATTTTGTTTGTGTGACAAACTCTTCAATTAAATAGTAAGGCGATGCACGTCTTAATAAATATAGTTTTTTTAAAGTAAAAATTTAAACGTAGTTTGGGTTTGAACCTAAGACTTCCTTTATAATAGTTATGCACGTGTGGTGCACGTGTTGGTAGATTTATAAATAACACTAAGGCCTTCTCTGATTGTAATATTAGAGAAGTAAATATATCATATTATAGATAGATAGATGGATGGATAGTAATTTACACATGTAATGCATGTTTAATTTTAAAAAAAAATTAAAGTAAAAAATCTAACGTAGTGATGACTCGAACCTGAGACCTCCTTCACATTAGTTATGCACATGCAATGCACGTGTTGGTAGATTGACAAATGACACTAAGGCCTTCTCTCATTATAATACTACTGGAACTGCACGTGAAATGCACGTTCAAATTATTATATATATATATATATAGTAAATAATAAGACCTCCCTTTGCCCATCACATAATCTTTACAAATTATCCATATTGTTACAAATTTTTATTTTATATGAGTGACATTTTTGTAAATAATTATGTCATAAATACAATCGAACTTTGAGGGTATTATGGTAACTGACAATAGTTGAGTAAATGAATTGTTATATAACTCTTACTTAAAAATGAATGATTGGGATAAGATGGTCGAATGAATATCTACAAATTACAGGTTGTTGACAACCTCAACTCTCCCATCATAATATTAGAAATTAGAGATTATTATTCTTAATAATAAATGTGAAAAAGCCTGTACAATACACTCTGGAAGGCTCATCATATTTTGTATGCCCGAGAAAGTATACAGACTCTCGAACTCGAACTCTTTCTTTCGGCCCTTTCATTTTTAACAAAAGAGGGCAGAAAAAAAAACGGAAAAAGAAAAGTAGAGGGAAACTTTGACTATAATTATCAATAAAAACTTCTTAACATAAGTAAAATAAACAAAGAATAAAAGACCCCAAAAAAAAAAGAACAAAAAAAAAGAGATCTAGAACGGTAGAAGATCAATGATCATTTTTGGCCAAGAGCTGCGCAATTCTGCACAAATCCAAAAAATCATCCACCTTCTTCTGCACCACTCCCATATCATCGGCCCCTACCCCGCACTCCTTGCATCCCTGAATACAAATTTTAGCGGTATCCTGTGCAGCCGTAACCCATATGTCCACTTTCCTGTAATCCTTGTCATCTAAGGAAACAGTCGCGGTATCCAACAGGTCGACCGCCTCTGAGAACCTATCAGCGCATTCCTGTACGCACTGTTGAAGCCTATCTTTTCTCTCAAGGTCCCTGACCATGTCATCGAGGTGGCCAGAGGTGGCCATGCCTTGGTTCGCTGCAAATCTAATGGCGAGGCCAGCCAGTTTGTGTGGGTCAGCAGTGGCGCTTTCGGGATAGGTTATGAGAGATTGTGTGCATAGATCGGGCTTCTCAGTGTGCGAACATGGCTTTTCAACGTTTTTGATTGCTCGAGGGTCTGCAGTGTGAACAGAGGAACGATCCGCGAGGGCAATGGGAATTGCAAAGAGGAAGCAGAGAGGGAGGATGATGAGGAAGGATGGAGACATGTTCACTTTGGTGCTGTTGATTTTTCTCCAGAGATGTTGTTGTATAGAATGGTGTTTGGAGTAGTGAAAGATGGATTGAAGGTATAGTATAAGAAAGACAAACAATGCAGTTAGAGAGAGAGCTGTGGGTGGGAGCTGTTTTTGTCCTATTTTTGGGAGGGAGAGGGGGGAAGTCAAGTGAGGTGAGGAGGAATTGGCGGGGAAAGACTGGAATGCCCAACTGACCTGACCAAGTATGCTGCTGCTAAATTTTCAAACAGAAAAACAGCAAGTTTGTGGTAAATATTTAATTTGAAAGCTAATACACACAAAAAAATTCTCTCTGTAACAGAGTAGTTGTACATCGTACTATAAAACTGTCTAGATGATCTAAGAACGACAGGTGCATAAAAATCAAACTTGTTCAAGAACTTCTTAAAGTTTTGTTATGTGGTGCAAAACAGTTCATTTAAAGTTTTGAACATGATCAATAAAGATTCCAAACTTTCACCTCCGAAAGATAGTCTAACCAAAAATAACCTGAGCTTTCTTTTCTAATAGCTAGTAACTTACACTTGTGATGCAATCTTTATAAATATATATATCTATATAATAAAACACAAAAAAAGCTATCAATTCGCTCTCATTCAATAGAGATGAAATCAATGGTCCAGATCTAACCTCACAAAACATATTTTTCCGCCCAAAAATCTCTCCAAAACTCAAATTCAAATCCCAAAACAACTCCTTTATTTATTTATTTATTTATCTCTCTCATTCTCTCTCTATTTACTCGAAAATTTATATTTTCAGATTTCAGGTTTCTAAATTTTCATATTTTTTATGTAATTTTTTTATTGCTCATATTACATTGAAAATAGCAAATATCTCACCAATAGTTAAAATTTCATCATTTTCTATACTTAAAATTATAAAAAATTAGATTTTACATTCCATTTATAATTATTTTTCAACATATACTAATGGAAACATGGACTTTTATTTACAACTAATTATTGTTTTAATATTCAAACTTGAGCTACATAATTGTTATTTTACTGTTTACAAGACTTAAGATGTATCGTTCCGACGGAGAAATCTAGTTTTTAAAAAAATTCTGACATTGTCTAACATCAACCTAAGGGCAAATCTAGTTTTTAAAAAAATTCTGACATTGTCTAACATCAACCTAAGACTTCCTTTATATTAATTATACATATGCATTACACGTGTTTATTTATATTAATTATACATATGCATTGCACGTATTTATTGGGTTACAATACACGTATTTGTTTATTTACAAATTGAGTTTTTTTGATGACAAAATAGTAGAGATGTTATAAGCAAAATTTTCTTCTGGCTAAGTTTGTGGCTTTTCTATGTATAACAACTTTTTAGACATGACCTAATAAATCAGCAACTAGCATATCCTTATTGCATCTAGCTCACATTCCTCATGTTTTGCTAGGTGAACAAATCAGGTTACATTGCTCTAAACATGCACTTAGACAAAATCGAATATGCTCTCAAAATATTTCGACAAAAACTACAACTTATGCCTCCAAGGATATACTTGGCAAGCGCACAAGAGATGCATAATCACATGAATATAACAGGCTACCATAGCCTTTAAGACTGTAGCATGCATGATGAACCAAACATGATAACAAGACATCAACTACAAATACGTTTTCTCAAAACTTAGCAGTAGATCCGAAACAAACAACTTAATTTTGCAGACAGATAACAGATTGACACAAAAAACAGTACAGTTCTAGAACTTAAATTCTAAATGACCCTTTCCACTTCACTTCTTGGACTTCTTCACAGGTGCTCTGCACACAAAAAACCTTGTTCAATTGTTGAACTGAATGATTGATTTCACAACAGTCAAAGTTCAAATCATTGAGTAATAAAGTTCAATGAAGAGAATGGAAGATTCTTACTCTGCAGGCGTTGCTGCTGGGGCTGATGCTGGGGCTGGGGCTGGGGCTGGGGCTGGGGCTGGGGCTTTTTCAGTAGGACCCTGATCGCAAAAATATAAAATTAAGATTATTAGTCACAGATGTTTAGCAAAAGTTGCCAATATTAAGATATGAAGCTATGCAATAAAGCAAAAAAAATGCACATAATCTGGAATTAAAGTAACAGCTGATAACATGAATTATAATGATGATCAAGATTTTTTGGCATGAGAAGGTGGAATGGTGGATGATTACCATTACCACCGTCTCTCTACAATGGACGAAGATCCCTCAAAATGTTAAACTTCAAAAAAGCACTAGCAAAGTACCAGTCAGCTAAGCACTGCTCTATCAACTAACCGTCAAGTTCTTTTCTAAAAAGTCACAACCAATTTACATAAAATATACCTTAAAGTTAGTAATGTATTCCGTAAGGTTTCTACTGGATATAGGTTCACACTTTGCTCAGGAGTGGTGGAGGTATAACAGTGTCATTCCACTCAAAGAAAAAATAAAAGTAATTGTGTAAAGTAGAACAAGTCTGGATTTTTAGCGTATTTAGGTTCACACTTAGTAAAGTAGAACATGAATTATAATGATGATCAAGATTTTTTGGCATCAGAAGGTGGAATGGTGGATGATTACCATTACCAGTATCTCTCTACAATGGACGAAGATCCCTTAAAATGTTAAACTTCAAAAAAGCACTAGCAAAGTACCAAGACAGCTAAGCACTGCTCTATCAACTTAACCGTCAAGTTCTTTTCTAAAAAGTCAACCAATTTACATAAAATATACCTTAAAGTTAGTAATGTATTCCGTAAGGTTTCTATGGATATAGGTTCACACTTTGCTCAGGAGTGGTGGAGGTATAATAGTGTCATTACACTCAAAGAATACATAAAAGTATTTGTGTAAAGTAGAACAAGCCTGGATTTTTAGCGTATTTAGGTTCACACTTAGTAAAGTAGAACATGAATTATAACGATGATCAAGATTTTTTGGCATTAGAAGGTGGAATGGTGGATGATTACCATTACCATCATCTCTCTACAATGGACGAAGATCCCTCAAAATGTTAAACTTCAAAAAAGCACTAGCAAAGTACCAAGTCAGCTAAGCACCGCTCTATCAACTAACCATCAAGTTCTTTTCTAAAAAGTCACAACCAATTTACATAAAATATACCTTAAAGTTAGTAATGTATTCCATAAGGTTTCTATGGATATAGGTTCACACTTTGCTCAGGAGTGTTGGTATAATAGTGTCAATACACTCAAAGAATACATAAAAGTATGTGTAAAGTAGAACAAGTCCGGATTTTTAGCGTATTTAGGTTCACACTTAGTAAAATAGAACATGAATTATAATGATGATCAAGATTTTTTGGCATTAGAAGGTGGAATGGGGGATGATTACCATTACCACCATCTCTCTACAATGGACGAAGATCCCTCGAAATGTTCAACTTCAAAAAAGCACTAGCAAAGTACCAAGTCAGCTAAGCACCGCTCTATCAACTAACCATCAAGTTCTTTTCTAAAAAGTCACAACCAATTTACATAAAATATACCTTACAGTTAACAAGCATTACAGTTAGTAATGTTTCTGAAAGGTTTCTATGGATATAGGTTCACACTTTGCTCAGGAGTGGTGGAGGTATAATAGTGTCGTTCAACTCAAAGAATACATAAAAGTATTTGTGTAAAGTAGTACAAATCCGGATTTTTAGTGAAGTACATGAAACTACAGGGTTCTGATCTGAAAAAAAAGCCAGAATTACATTATATTTGGAAGAGCAGACATGAATCTCAAGAGAAAAGACAAAAAATGTCAATAAAAAAAGTGGGTCAGCGGGTCCCTCTCAAGCCTTAATTAATCGTAAGAATTCACTTTTCTTATGCAACTGAACTAACATATAGTCGAGCTTTTGTCATTCACTAAATCATGAAGGAGGCAACAAAGATTCAAAATGAATCTCATACTTCTAGAAGGTGATTTCCCGCTTTAAGCGGACACAAAATGACCAGTTTTACAATAAAGTAATAAATTGGCATCACGTGATGCAAGGATGAGAAGCCTCCAAACAACTTGATTCTTTTGTACACATATTTTTTGTCATTCTAAACATAATGAATGTTACAGATCGTTCATATACGAGGTAATAATCCCAGCATATGGGTACGACTACTCTATATGAGGTAATTTTCCTCCTACAAGTATGAGGTTTCCTCTCCTCTTTACAATTAGCATAAAAAGTGAGAGAAGACAGAAATCTGCAATAACTATATCAAATGAACTGCTAGTTAACAGAACCGATATGTTTTTGTATTTCATTTGGAGAATGGTTTTTGTACTCTAGAAACATTTTGACACTTCACATAGGTGTTTAGTTAATCAAGTAAATAATGTGCAACTCCTAAAGTACGCATCTGAAAGTGAAATTTTCTGCTTATCACATGACATCGACTGAGGTATTATTAGCTTTTTTGAACAGTTCGTCATTTTTCAATAAAACCTGAAACTTAACTTTCTTTAGTGCTCTTGTGCTCACAGCATACTTTGTTCACAGCAAAAGAGCTCAAATATGAAATACAACGTGCAATATAATCAAATTATACTATGCACATAAAGTTCCTATTGTTAATATACTTGCTGCTTCTGAGAGCTATAAACACTCAAATTGTTTATAAGACTAGCAACAACTACGTGCAGAGGATCATGAATCTCACAACTAACAATATTTAATAACAAGTTCTATCACTAACTACAAATTAGATGCTGTTAAATGTTAAGATTGCTAAATACATACATTACTAGCAAGCAAGCCACACAAAAAAAGCTTTCCTGTAAACTAGTTTATTACATTAAAGGGAATCATGTTACAAGAGGTCATGGCTCCAAATTTCATTGACCTTATTACTTGCGTTTATCACCCACATTGTCTTTGTTGTCATAAGCTTCCACATTACATGAAGTATTTAGCATTGAGATTGTTTAATAGGCATTGACAATCAGCTTAAATTTTTGAGCATGTGAAGAGAAGTGTCAATTCTGCCTTACTGCATTTGAACTCAATAAAAGATGCAGCAAGAAAAAGGGGGGCCTTCAACAAATCCTGAATGCTTTCTAAAAACCGACTCACTTTCCTCACAAGACATACAGTCATAATATATATTCTGAATGCTTTCTAAAAACCGACTCACTTTCCTCACAAGACATACAGTCATAATATATATTCTAAATGCTTTCTAAAAACCGACTCACTTTCCTCACAAGACATACAGTCATAATATATATTCAAACGAAAATGGATTCAAGTAAGCACATACATATAAAATAATTTCCAGATGCTAAATTTTTTGAGTGAAATCGAGGAACAGATTAATGATTAAGACAATAAATAGGTGAATCAAAGGGTTTGTAACAGTACTGAAAAAACTTTACAATGTGATTGCATTTATAAATATTAGAAACTGATATATCCCTTCTAATACAATATTAGAAACAATAAGTAGATGTATGGGTGATGTCATCTGATTCTATTTATCTTCGTATAACTCTTATCAATAAGTTGCAGTATCTATAATGCAACCATCAAGAGAGTATCATATCATATGAAATGTAGTATAAAAGTATGATATATGCTTATTCTAAAACATGACAAAGATAATTAACTGCATGAAGGAGAACTATATCAGTAGCATCATATGTAAATTTAAAGCAATGAATTGTCTACTTACATATTTTCAATAAAATATAATGAGAATATATATTTTGATAGTTTGCTGAACTGATTATGAGGGCAAATCTATCTATTCATAAAATTAATGGATTGCTACCAATAAGATAAGAAACCAGCATGAAATCAATGTTAAGCTTCCAAGTAAAAAAATAAATAATCAACTTACTTGAGCCAAACGCTCCTCCCTCCTGGCAAGCTTCCTCTCTCTGCTTGCCTTGCTCTTAGCACGCTTAGCCTCAAACTGATCAGATAAAGTCTTTTCTCTCGCCTTCTCAGCTTTGGATTTGTGAATGCTCTCCATCAGCACCCTCTTGTTCTTAAAGACATTACCCTTCACCTTCATGTACATATCATGGTACATGTGCTTGTCAATCTTCTTCGCCTCACGGTACTTCCTTAGCAAACGCCTAAGAACTCGCATTCTCCTCATCCAAAGGATCTTAGTTGGAAGCCTTGCCTCCCTGGTACCCTTACGCTTACCTGCCACAATCAGTAACATTAACAAAACAAAGAAGACTTGGAACTTCATCAATCTAAGAAGTTGAACAATTAGAATTACAACTTACCATAGCCGGAATGACGCCCTTTCCTCTTTGCCTCCATAGCACGCCTTGCACGAGATCGCGAGTGAATCTTCTGGGGCTTCCTGATGATGAATCCATCCTTCACCAGCTTTCTCACATTTTGGCCTGTATTTGTATTTATAAATATTTCAAAATTAATTTTACGTGTGCACTATTCAACTGACCAGAGTACATATTAACAAAACAGGTAGCAGTACTATGTAACAACCTGTACTATCAATCACAAATGCGTGAAAAGAACCATTTCCATTTCTCGACATAACTGTCAAGAACAACCAAAACTACAAAGCCTTATTAATTTTAATACAAACTAATAGGTCACATAATTCTCACCCCTTTTAACTGCTTAATTTTCTCATAAAATATAAATCATTACTAATCCAATACCAAAACAAATATTTTCTAGTGAATTTTAAATTCATACTTTTTCACAAATACAAACAACATACAACAAACAAATAAACAATTACTAGATCCTGTATTAACCAATCACTACATGAACAGTTCGACAAGTGCAATAATAGGATTTTTTTGCCGTGATAGGCCACTTTTTGAAAATATTTGCGATTATGGGCCAATTTCGAAACTATTAGCGCTCGTGGGCTAACTTGTGTCACGTCAGCAGCGGCCGCTATTCCCAATAGCGGTCGGTCTCTTCATTTTCGAGGTCGCTAATGGAAATAGCAGCCTATGTTTTCAATGTTTTTGAATTTTTTGTTTGCCGTCACTATTCCCACTAGCGACCTTAGTTATATGAGGTCGCTAATAGGATTAGCGACCTCGAATAAATGTATTGAGACACTAGCGATTCCTAAGGAGCTTTCCCCAAAAATTTAAAACTGAGATCGCTATTGAGAATAACGACCTTAAGATACTAAGATCGCTATTCCCAGTTGCGACCTACAGCAGAAAACACAAGTTACTTGTTCTTTGTAAAATTTGCAAAATAGTCATACAACTAAGACATCTATTCAGAACAGCGATCTTAGTACAATAAAGATCTCTATTCCGAATCGCAACTTTAGTTTTAAAAATAAATTGATTATCATTTTTCAGAGAGAACTCTCTAGATTTTGATAAGTGTTCGAATATAGCTCATTAAAGGTCACTAATCCATTAGCGACCTCATATAACTAAGGTCACTAGTGAAAATAGTGACGGCAAACAAAAAAATTCAAAAAAAAATTATTACATAGATTGCTATTCCCATTAGCGACATCGAAAATGAAGCGGCCGCTATTGGAAATAGCGGCTGCTGCCGACATAGTACAAAGTAGCCCAAAATACGCGAATATTTGGGAAATTGGCCCCAAAACACAAATATTTTCAAAAAGTGGCCTATGTAGGCAAAAAAACTCCAATAATAGATCTACGGGGACTTATAAAAAACCTAGCTTTCGACGATTAGGGAAGAGGGGTGGTTACGTACGTGAGTTGGCCATGGAAATCTCGTTGACTTCATTGGGGTCGAGCCAGACCTTGCCCTTGCCGCACTTGAGCACGCTCGCCGCGAGACGCTTCTGAAGCTTGAGAGCCACCATCTTCTTCGCCGGTCACGAACGATCTGGCTGAAACCCTAGATATATGAGAAGGTGGGAAATGGCGGCTGCTAGGGTTTATAAAGTGGATGGGGAAGACAGGGCTACGGTTTCAGCGTCGGATCGGGCGTGTAAGTTTGGCCGATATTGTATTGGGCTTGCTCTGAGTCTGCACAAATACAAATGGGGCTTATATAGGAGTTTGGGCTTATAATCTTTAAGTCGGGAATTGGGCTTTTTCTTGTGGGCAAATGGGATTCGAGTATTAATCACTTAAAATGTGCTAAATATTTAGGGCTGCACAAGAGTTTGTCTTGTAAAGCTTGGAAATAGGGATGGCAAACGGGTCGAGTGGGCCGGGCCGGGCCCAACCCGTACGGGTTGGCACGTATACTTAGCCGGTTCGGGCGGGATTGCACTCTTACACGGGCCGGACTGGGCCGGGACTAAGTTTTCGTATTGGTGGCCCGCCCAACCCGTGAACCCTTTAGGGTTCAACCCGGGTTGGGCCGGGTTGACCCGCGGGTTGGCCCGTTTAATATTATTATTAATTTTTTTTTTGGTAGCTTAAATTAAAATAATAATAATAATCCTCATAATACTAAGTAAGTAATAATACTAATAAACAATAAAAATCGTAATAATAATAATAAGATTGAAAGAGTGAAATTGACAACAAATTTTGAAATATTATTCATATAAATTTAAGTTATACAATTTTAACAATTTATAACGAAATGAAGAATTCAATTCATAAATAATTTTTATACAATAACATATTTCTTATATACAATTTGAATTGAGTACAAGTTTTCTAATTTGACATAACAAGCAAAGCTATTATTGTTGTTGTTCTTCTTCTTCTTCTTCTTCTTCTTCGGGCGAGTTGCTTACACTTGTGGAACTTGATAGTGCTTTTCCTTGCGTCCTATCTTCAGCCTTCAGCCAGTCTTCTGTGCAAACGAGCATCTCTAACGCCTCGGGCTTCAACCGATTCCTGTAATCAGATAGAACCTTGCCACTTGTAGAAAATGCACTCTCAGAAGCAACTGTAGAGACAGGAGGAGTTAGTAAATCTTTAGCCATAATTGACAGAATACTAAAAGTGTGTTCATGTTCTTTCCACCATTGTAAAATATCTAGTGCAGAAAGAGTAGGCTCAGTATCCTGTTGGTTATACCAATTTAATTCATTTGGTTGATTAGTCCTAGGTTTTTTAGATTGAATTTGTTCAAGTAAACTAAATGTTCTATCACCAATTATACTTTTACCCTTACCTTTAGAACTACCAGAAGAAGAACTAATTACAGAAGTTGTACTAATAGAAGCAAAACGTCTATCATAATAATCATACAAGTGATTTAACGTAGATTCAAACTGAACTAAAAAAGTAGCGCAATCAATTGTTAAGTCTACATTGTCCTCTAAATATCCAAAAAATATTTGTATCAAATTCTTCGTACCTTCTAATTTGATACGGAGATCCATAACAGAAGCAACACAAATCAACATAGGAGGAGGAAAATAATACTTCAAAAATTTTTGAAATGCAGGTATTACAATGTCACTAATATAGGGATCATTTAACATTTCGTTAAATATTTGCATCATGCTAACTAATTCAATAAAAATGCTACTAGAAGTAGATTCATATGTTTTTGAAAATTTTAAAGTTGCGGTTTTAAAAGGTTCTAAAAATTTCAACAAAGATTCGGCAAAAAACCAATCGGGGGGAGTCATTTCAAAATTGTGCATATTTTTTGCGATACAAAAATCATTTACAACTGCTTTATAATCAGTGACAACATTTAGTAAATCAAAAGTAGAATTCCATCGGTGTCTAACAGCCTTTGGAAATTTTCTAAAAGGAACATTTCTAACCCTACACCAAGCTTTCCATTCTTGTAAAATGCTTGGACTTAATGCAATGAAATGTACACAATTTCTAATTTTAACTATATATGGATCAGCTATTCTTAATGCATCTTGAACACATAAATTTATAATATGACATACACATCTAACATGAAAAATATTGTCATATGGAGGGTTTAAAACAGATTTTAAAGTAGTAATTGCTACATTGTTGTTAGATGCATTATCAAAACTAATAGCCATAATTTTATCGCGAATATGAAAAACATCACAAATTTCTTTAATACGGTTTGCTATTTCAGCGCTACTATGGGGATACGGCAACGCCGCAAGTGATATGATTCTTTTTTGAAGAATCCAATCATTGTCGATCCAATGACAGGTTATTCCCATCGTTGGAATATTGTTGACACCCGTCCAACAATCCGAAGTTAAACTAGCCCTACAAGTTAAACTCCATAAAATTGCAATCAACGCGTCATTCATTTCAACATACATTTTAAAACAATCCGATTTGCAAGTATTTCTCGAAATTCTTTTAAAATGAGGGTTTAAGGTCGTTTGATTAAAATTTTCCAAGTTCCTACTCTCGGGATAGGAAAATGGCAACTCTTCCTTAATGACTAATCGGGCCATTTCCCGACGAACAAGTTCGGGATCATAAGGGTGGCTATCTACTTGACCGGTCCTAGGGTTGATTTTTTGTTGGCCTTGTATTTGATCAAGAAGTTCTTTATGATTATATTGTATGTGCCTACTAATTGTACCGGTGCCGTCACCCCTCTTGAATTTGTATGTTTTACTACATATTTTACACACTTTCAAACCTATACCCGGAGTATGTTCGTCCGGGATATAATCATAAAACTTATGCCAATCGCTAGTTTCTCCTCTACTTTTCCTACTACTACGGGGTTGTGTGGTTTCGGTTTGTTGTTGTTGTTGTTGTTCTTCTAATTGTATGTCGCCTACAATATCGTCGTGTGTACCCCATTGTTCCATAGTAGGATCAATGTAATCTTGGGCGGGCTCACTAGTTGGGACAATTGGTGGCCTACGTGAAGAGGAGGAGGAATCTTGTCCGCTACAACCGCTACCGCGTGATCTAGACATAATGTGGTGATGTGCTAAAGTATGTAAAAAAAAAATATACAATGTAGGAGCGGTGAATTGTACCAAAAAATCTAAAAAACAAGAGGGTTGAGATAGAGAAGTTCAAAAAACGAACAATAATTTTAACTACAACGCAAAAAAAAAATTAACGAGAGAGATAGAGATATTTTGATACCGTTCACCGTGGAATACGCGTATGTAAAAAAACCGTTAAAATAAGAATACAATAGAAAAGATGGAGGAGTGCTTTGCCGATTCCGCAATTGAATGTTGAGAAGAGGTTGAAGTAGATTTGACGAGGGTTGAAGAGAGTTGAATACGTTGAATTTTGATTCCGATACGACCGAAATTTGATCGTGTATATGCCTTCTTGTAGACTTGTTTGATGAATACTACAATTGTTCAAAAATTCTTTACAAATGATGTATAATAGTAGAGAGAGTAAGAGAGTGATGTGTGATTTTTTATGAATTTTTTGGGGATATTTATAGGCCAAATATGTGGGAAAAAACAAAAAAAAAAAAAAAAAAAAAAAAAAACCCCCAACGGCTCAAAGAGCCATTCCAAACGGCTCTGTCCCAGACAGAGCGCAGCAGCAGCGCGCAACGGGAGGAATTTCGACCGTTCGACCCGCGGGTCAACGGTCGACCCGTCACGGGTCGAACAGGTCGGAACCCGCGGGTCGACCCGCGGGTTGGCGGGTTGAATTCGCGAGTTGGGCCGTGTTCGTGGGCCGGGCTTCGCGAGTTTAATTCGCCTTAATTGCGACCCGGGGTCGACCCGGTACTGTTCACCGGGTTCGACCCGAACCCGCCAAGAAGCTAAGCGGGCCGGGTTGGCGGGCCGGGTCGCGGGTGGGTCGCCGGTTGACTCGGCCCAGTTGCCATCCCTACTTGGAAAACAACACTACAAGGAAAACTGATTATTTGTTTACCAAATCTTGTGCACTTTGGAATTACTAGTAATTTACACGTGTAATGCACGTATTTATAAATATTTTTTTTGAAGGTAAAATTTCGATGTTGTTCTGACATCGAATCTAAGATCTCATTTATATTAGTAACGCACATATATTGTATGTATTTGTTTAGTTACACAACCCAACTCTCAAGTTAAAATACTAGAGATTAGAGATTAAAGGTTAGAGATTTAATAAATAAATAAACTACTAATGTGGAACAAGCTTCTATCTCTCTTGTATTATGAACTTTTTATATAGCACAATAGAAATTACGTCACCTCAATTACCTTATAGTTAATGTACATTTGTGACCATAATCTATATAATATATTATCTTAAACCACTAGACTTTTTCGCTTTTTTCCTTTTAAAATAAAAAAGGAGAGCAAATATAGGAGACAACTATTGAGTTTATGTCTTGCATACGATATTGGATAAGAAGACGATAAGACGATGGAGAGATCGAGACGATTGGAGACAGAGTGGAGGCAAGAAGGAAGTAGTCAGCGGCAGCAGAGGATGTTGCGGTCGACCGCAACATGGTGCAGTCGACCGACCCCTGCACGATGTCTTCCCGAGAGGAGAACAGGCGACCGTCTTGTTGGTGCAGTCGACCATTCGCAGCGCTGATGGTTTCGGGCTTGAGTCTGACTGATTCGTGAAAAGCCCAACTTGCTCTTCAAGTTAGATCGTGTGACTCTTATCGTAGGGTTATCTTTTATGTACTATCCAATGGCTATTGTAACAAGATATCAACTTAGGGTTTGTCTCTAGATCTATATAAATAATTGTAATGGCTCATAGATCCATATGATTCTATCAAGTGCCCGAATTTAAGAAGAGCTTCATTTGAGAAGGTGAGAAAGTTTTTCCATTGTAAGCAGCATCAAGTTCGAGTTAGGCTTTAAAGAGGGCTGTGGTGAGAATTATAATATTCTTGTATCTTCTCTAGTTGAAATAATATATCGGTTCTTCCTCCCTGATATGGCTAAAAATGGGGTTAAATCGGAACCGTCCAGATTGGGCACGAATCTTGAAGCTCAGGGGTAAAACGGTAATTTCACATACAAATGGGTCCGAAACGGGTACTGGATCTCCTTCTCACAGATCCAATAACCCACAAACGGATCCACTCCAACTGGGTACGGGTCCCGACCCAAGACAAACCCAGACCAGCAAGAGGAAAATCAGGGTCACTGATTTGACCGAATCAACGGGCCTGATTTGCTCTCACCGGGAATCAGGGGTCAGTTTCCTAAACAGATTGTGAGGATTTTACTCCTAACAGTTACACGGGAAATCAGGTCCCTAATCACTTCCATGGCGACTATAAATATCTCCCACCTACCACTGTGACCAGGTAATCACTCTTTTTCCAACTTAAGCTATTTCTTAATTATCACTGGTTACTGACAAGAGCGTCGGAGGGTGCGTCGCCGGAACCAACCCCGGTGTATCGCACTTTTTTTGCAGGTAGCGGCAGGAATCAGAAGGCTTGGATCCGCTATTCAGGTTTTTCCGCGAACTCACAAATCTCATCTGTTTACCCCCACACCAGATTCAGCGGTAACAAATATATATAATAATATATTATAGTAATATGTAATAATATTAATATATATAATAATAATAATAATAATAATAATAATAATAATAATAATAATAATAATAATAATAGTATATATAAAATAGTATATATGAAATAATAATATATTATAATAATAGTATATGTATCTCTACTACTATAATGGGAGAGCCCCTTAGTCAGTAACCCAGGTCAGTAACCCAACCCGTGCAACGCACGGGTTGGGTTACTTTGGTAAATATTTTCGAAAGTGGACATGTTTGGTAAATATGTTCAAAAGTGGATCAGTTTGGAAATTATTTTCTTTTTGCTCATGGACTAACGTTGGTAAATATTTCCGTCAGTGGACCTGTTTGGTAAATACTTTCGAAAGTAATCAGTTTAGAAATTATTTTCTTTTTACCCTTTTCATTATCCTCCAAATTTTTTCCACGTGCACGTGTGCACGTGTATAATACTAGTAAAGAGTAATGTGAGCCTCACATTTGTATGAGGAAATTTTTCTCATACAAAGTGATTATATTCACTTTGTGGGGCCTTCATGAAAGATCCACTCCGTCATTATCTTTATCATGCTAATGGATATATGTATAGAAAAAATCAAGTGATTTGGAGGTCATTCACCCATGCATCATGTGGGACCAATTTGTAGTTCAATTTGTATTACTGTTGAAATTGTTTATTTTTCAACCACATGATACATGGGTAAATGATCTCCAAACCACTTAATTTTTTCTACACATACATCCATTAGAATGATAAAGATGATGGACGGAGTGGATCTTCCATAAGGGTTCCACAAAGTGAATATAATCACTTTGTATGAGGAAGATTTCCTCATACTCTATTTGATGTTCACTTTTCTCATATATAAAATAATAATAATAATAATGATAATAATAATAATAATAATAATAATAATAATAATATACTATGTAATAATAAATATTATAATTATATAAATTAAATATATAGTAATAATAATAATAATAATAATAATATACATACTATTATATATACATACATATTCATACATACTATATACATACTATATAAATACATACTGTATACGTACATAATGTATACATATATACATATACATATACAAATACAGTATGTTGGTTGGAAATGAAAAACTTATATCAGAAAACATGTTTTTTCTGTTTTTTAAAAAAACTCATTTTAAATATTAGTTTTGAGTGTGAAATTTAAAAAGAGTTTTCAAAATTTGTATCCAAACAAAATTAACATATACTTTTATTTTAAAAACTGAAAACCGTCTTTAAAACTCGATCCAAATGCACCATAATAAGTTTTGAAACTGATCCATAATTACAAATATTTTTAAAAAATTGCCTGCAAAAAATCCCAAATTCCAATATCCCTTTTTAAAAGTTCTGTTTTCCATCAAAAAAGGAAACCCCTTACTAATTCCGCCTCTCTCAACCCCAAATTCGTCGATTACCTTCCGTGTCCGCCTCTCTCCCCTCTCCTCTATTTATACTTCCTCCCTTTCTGTCTCCTCCCCAGTCTCAGACCCTAACCCTAATTCCACCAAATCCTAAATGGAAATCTCAGCCTCGATCGCAACCTCCGTCGCCTCAAAACTCCTCCTCCTCCCCCGCCTCTCCCTCTCCCCAACCTCCGCCGTCCGATCCGACACCTGCCGCTACTCCTCCTCCCCCGTCCCCCGCGCCCTAGTCCGCCGATCCCGCCGAATCCGCCGCAAATCCGTCGACTCCAACGGCCCCGATGATCTCCTTTCCGGCGACGGCGACGACGGCCCCTTCGGCGGCGGCGGCGGCGGCGGCAGCGGGAGATGGAGCGGGGGCGGAGGCGGAGGTGAAAACGGGTGGGGTTGGGAGGAGAACGGTAGTGGATCGTCACCAGATCGGGCGTTTGATTTTGTTTATGAGGTGATGATTTGGGTGGCGCTGTCAAATTGCACGCATTTCGCGGTGAAGAGGTTGGGGAGGATTTTGGAGGAGAGGGGGAAGGTGGAGCCGGCGGTCAGGTTGGTTAGTTCGATGTGCTGATTTGGTTTGGTTTCATTTCATGTAGGTAATGGATCTAATTTGGTTGTATATAGGTGTAAATATTTTTGTATAGGATTTAACGTTGTTTATTTATACAATTCATTTGTGTCTTTTGATTTGGCATGGTTATAAAGGAAGGTGTTTTGACGTTACTTTGTTTTAGAATAATTTCGAGTATACTTTCAATGAAAAGCAATGAAATAATTGAATTTCATGATGGAGTTATAGATTGGTTATTGCGAAATTTATTGTTATCATTGTCCAACCCTTTTATAATATAGAAAGGGACTTATAGTGAAAGTTCTAAGAGAACTTGACTGACTTTGTGTCGACCATAAGGATGGGTCCATGTTGTGATGGTTTGCTAATCAGTGCATATGATTTGTTTGGATACTTGCATCGATCTTCAAAACACACATAACAATGGACAAGCCCATGAGAAAATCAGATTTATCTAGTAGTGTTGAAGTGCCAACATCATTTATCAACAACAATTAAACTTGTTGGTTGTGCAATAATCTGTAATGAATGTTGGCTGATGTCTGGATAAGTTTGCAGAACATTTTGGTTATGAAAATGTGGTCTAGCACGGCTTGCTATAGCCTGGTATGTTAGTTAACACCCTGAACAGGAGGGGGTGGGGTGGGGTGGGGGGATTAATCATTTTGTTAGTAGTATAATAATACTGAAAGATTTTTGCATAGAATGGCGGTTAGTTAACATAGGGCACGTTTGGGAACCCAAAAAATTAGGGAAAGGAATGGAATACTGCGGATAAGTCCATCTTATCCTATTCTACAACCTGTTTGTTTTGAAAAAGAAAACAAAGGAAATAATTAATTTTATTCCCTAGAGAAAGATCTCAACCGATTTCTATTCCGACTCCACCCCCTCGGAAAGCTGCGTAAAGGAATGGAGAATCTAGCTTGATCAAAATAATAGCGCAATCTTGAAAACTTTTTCTAATTAAAATAAATAAATAAATAAATAAATTTTTTTTATATAAAAAAAGTGAATTTTGTTTGATGTTTTGAGTACGTGATCTGGATTCAGTACTACTACAACTACTCTTGTGTAGTCGAAAACAAACATTTGATTATAACTGCTCTTGTAGTCGAGATCGAGATCGAGTTCACATATATATAATATAAACTAAGAATTAACGAAATTGAATCTGATTAAAAAATGATAATTAATAAACAGAAAGCACAGATCTTACAGATTAGAAGAAAAGCTAGCTAGCTTGATCAAAACAATAGCTCAATCTTGAAAACTATTTCTAATTAAAATAAATAAATAAATAAATAAATATTTTTTATATAAAAAAAGTGGATTTTGTTTGATGTTTTGAGTTTAAAAACATAGGTTCCCTACGAACATAGGTTTTTTAAAATGCTGTAATCCATAGTATTCCAGTGTTTGCCAAAAAAGACTAAGGAATGAAAACAAAAAAAAGTCAATTCCATTCCACCAGTTGCCAAACACATACAACTTATAAAGTTAATTCATCCATTTCCCTTTCTTTCCATTCCTCTCCATTCATTTTCATTCCATTCATTTCCGTTCCCCAACTTAAATGTTTCCAAACAGACCCATAGTGAAGGCCCTTTCCCCCACCTATTGACCTATTGAAATCTGCCATCTAAGCTAATGAAAAAAATGTAGCGAAATTGGTGGCGGATGTACCATTACTCTATCTATTTTACTGTGTGGATTCCAGATGACTGGGTTGTTTGGAGCCATAAGCTACCTAGTTTTTTGAGCAAGAAATATGAAGTTATGGCATGCAAAATACTAATTTTATCCTGAAAAGTTAGTTAGGCTCCTTGTTTATCCGGTTCGGAGATTACATGGAAATTAATGGACATTAGGCAGGCCTTGTCTTCAAAGGTTTACTTGCGTGCTAGGAATTACGGATATGGGTTTCCCATACCGAACTGGTAAGGCAATGACACACGACAAATCTGTAAAATATAGGACATGGAAACACACCTGTAATATTATATAAATTAACATTTTATAGAACAATTTTGCGGAGAGATTTAATCCAGATCACATCCAACAATGTAATTTCAATCTAAGTAGAAATCTGTAGCCCCCGAAAAGGAACAAGACTTCACGGCCAAAGAAGATGTATAGTGCATATGAAAGCAAAAAGCATAACTAGAAATAAGAAATGTGAAAGTGCTTGAATGTTGTTCACTATTTGTTCAAAAAGTGGTGTTTCAGAAGTGTCTAAAAAGTGTGCAACTACTAAGATTTATCATAAAAATAGGACACAATAAGAAGTGTTAGAGATATGTACAAAGTTTCCACACGTGTGCAGTCATTAGTCCATGACTGAAGTGCTCAAGATACATAAGCTTAGACTAAAACCCTCTTGTGAAGCTTACATTTTTATTCTTTCAGTTTGTGTTCCACGCAGACTACTGCATCCCAGTGATAATGGTATGTGGTTCCATTGATTGATAATGAAGTAGGAGAGTTCGGTTCATACCATTGAATTTGATTTCAGCTCTAGAAAACTGTCCTCTAAGAGCATCCACTAGCGTTTGCTATTTGTCAAAAAAATGCATATTTTAGCCAAAAAAAGTCTCACTATCGTTTGCTAAATATGCATATTCAGCAAACGAAGTGGACATCAAAATATAGCAATCACTAAATATGGAGGACGGAGGATGATCCTGCGTCTATTATTTTTTTTATTTTTTTAAGATGGACGGATGGAAGAAGATCTTCCGTTTGCCAACTTTCAACTTTCTTTATAAACTTTTTTTTCTTTCAAATTTACAAAAATACCATTGAATATTTATGAAAATGTCATTATTGAAAAGAACAATTTTAAATCTCGGAAGATAACTTTTTGAGGAACTTTTCTTTCCAAATTTATAAAAATGTCATTGAATACTTACGAAAATGCCATTTTCAAAAATTAAAAAAAAAATTGTTGAACATCTTCCGTCTCTCATTTTCCGTCTCTTCTAAATTTTGTTTTAACCACTGCAACGCTCTTCTTCAAATGTTATTTTCTAAATGCTATATATGCATATTTTAGTATCAACAATAGTGGATTCTCTAAGGAATAGAAGAGTAAATACATAATTTAACCAGCAATCAAGGCACAGAGAAAAAAATCTACAACTTTTTAATTAATTTTTATTTCTATAGTTATACTGTTCTATTTCATTTTTATCTTATATTCTTTTTAGCCATAACAATGAAGGATAAATGTGTTGAGAACACTTATATGTTAGTGTATTACTTGTTTTAGTTTTATCACAGTTCACATGATGTGACCTAGCAGAGTGATAAGCAATACTTCAGCGCGAAAATCCTATATTTGAGGTTGGCTTCTTTGTTGTTAGATTCACATCTTTTTTATGTTTGTGGATTGCTATATTGTCATTGATCGCATGATCAATGTTAATGAATATTGAATATGCGCAAATTATTGCTCATGATTGAGGCCTCTTGTTCTTGATGTTGTTTGTTTAGCTTGAAAGCTAACAATGGCCAATGGTGGCACCATTGATGCAGCAAATTTTTTTTGAAGGGTAGCTTTGACTAATTTGTATATATTAAGAAACAACCATAATTTTCTACTTGGATGTGGATTAGTTTCTGTATATTGATCATGTAGATCATAAGGATGAAGAGGATGATTACAATAAGATGAATACGCTGATGGAGTCGATGTCAAATTATATGCAGTAACGCAGTTTGAGTTTATGCATCTCGTTCCGTCCGCCGTGGCGACGACCCCTGGTATTTGGAGTGGGGTGTGTGATTTTTGGGGTTGGGGTTTGGGTTTGGTTGGCTTTGCTAGTTGTTTGTCCGGTTGTTCTTCGCGCTTGCCACCATGTCCACACTCTTGGGACCAATCACGGCGATCTGCGGGTATGATTTGGTTTTTCTGAGGGTTGGTAGTGCGTGTGAAGAAGTCGGATGTGCTTGGATGTGCCGTAGTGCGAGACGGCAGGGCTTTTTATGTGTTTAGGGGGTTGGTGGAGCTGTCTGAGTTGGGTGTGTCTAGGTGTGAAGTTTGCAGTGTAGTACGGTTGTGGGGCTAGGGCCCGAAGACGGGGTCTCCCCATGAGATGTGCTCACTTGCTTCTCCTGTGCCCTACGCCTTCTACCGATGTCGTCGTCCATCTCACTTGCCTCAATTTTCGGAGTGCTTATCTCAATTGTCGCGGAGCGACTATGTCGCGCCAGAGCATCCTCCCGCGTCTGTTGTCGTGAACACCTTGGATCTGGGGCTCAAGTGAGTGAGGTCGATGGTTCGGTATGGGGTCTGTGGGGTCAGACCGCTGTCGGAGGTGGGAACTGTGTAGCACGCTGTATTGCACGATTGTGGGGCTTGGGCCCGAAGATGGGGTCCCTCCATGATGTTCGCTCACTTGTTGGGGTGTCCAACAATGCCGCCTATCAGGCTATTGAGCTTCCTCCAGCTTAGGCCACTGTCTCGTTACAGCGTTGCCTCTTCTAGAGAGAGAAGCTCTAGAAGGGTTAAGTTGTCTTGCATGATTGTGGAGCTTGGGCCCAAAGATGGGGTCCCTCCGTGATGTGCGCTCACTTATCTCAACTTTCAGGGTGCTTGTCTCAACTATCGCGGAGCGACTATGTCGCGCTAGAGCATCCTCTCGCACCTGTTTTCGCGAACACCATGGATCTGGGGTTCAAGTGTGTGAGGTCGGTGGTTCGATTTGGGATCCATGGGGCCAGGCCGGTAATTTATTGGTGTTGGGGGTGATGGGGTGTGGGGTTTGGGTATGGTTGGTCTGGAGTGTCCTACGTTGTCGCCGGTGAAGTCTTCACAGCGCATACTATGAGGCTATTGAGCTTCCTCCAGCTTAGGCCACTGGCTCGTGACAGCGTCGTCTCTTCCCTCGGATTGGGAGTATGAATCGAGATAAGTCTGTATGGTGAGAAATTGCCGGAGAGAGCTTGAGCATGAGAGAGGTGAAGGTATCCTCTCCACGGCTCTCTCCTGGAGCGTGGTGTTTGGTGGGGTGAGCGAGATAGTTGTTTGGTGAGAAATTGCCTGAGAAAGTGCTATCGTGTGAGAGGTGAATGTATCCTCTTCACGGCCATCTCGCAGCTGTGGGAGCTACTGGCACGTTTGTAGGATGAGTGGTGGAGATGGTGAAAGGGTGCAATCGCTGTGCATAGGCCGTGAGGTCAGTTTTTGATCTGCGGGGCTTGGGCCCAAAGATGGGGTCCCTCCAGTGAGGTGAAGGCAGGGATCGGCAGGTGATAAAATCCTGCCAGACTTGTCTCAGGTGGGTGTGCATGTGCCGTGGAGGCACTGTACGAAGCTAAACTGACGTACTTACAATTTTGCTGGACCGAGCTTGTTTGTCAGCCCACCCTCCAGGGTTGTTGGAGGGATTTGTTGTTTGTACGCGTCATGTTGCTTCATGTATGTTTTATTTTCTGTTTGTAGTTTGTACTTGGGCCCAGTACTCTGGGTTTGTTTCGTTAAGCTCTTATTAATGAAACAGGGTGACCAGATTCCACCTTTTCCCTCAAAAAAAAGAAGAAAGAAACAACCGTAATTTTGACTTGACCTCCTCTATTAACCCTAAAATTAAATGTAAGCCTAAACTTATCCATAACAGCGCCCTTATAATATCCAAAGTTCTGGATGATGATGTGGTGGTGGCGATGAGGAGACGGAGGGTAAGAGAGTGAGGTGGTTGATGGAGATGGATACAGAAGAAAAAGAAGATGTTGTGAAAGAAAGATTCGAGATTTCATTGCCTCTCCATGTCAAATTGAACAACAATATAGTAAGATAGAAGAACAAACTATTTTTTTTTGTTGAGGGAAAAGGTGGAATAAGGCCACACTGTTTCATTAATAAGAAATTAACAAAACAACCTCAGCATACTGGGACAAGTTACAACCTACAGACAGAAAAAAAAGAACATGAAGCGACATGACCAGTACATATAATCAGGGCTCACTATAAACTACGAGGACCAACTAATTGTATGTCCGTCAAGCAAGCTTCGAGCACTCACCTCCATGGCACACGCACACCCACCTGAAGCGAATCATGCGGGATTTGAAAATTTGCTGCTCCCATCCTTCTACCTCACCAAAGCAACTTCATACATGGCCCAATCGGAGTCACACCCAAAAAGAGAGTCGTGGAGAGGATACTCACCTCTGTCACGCTATAGCTTTCACCAGCAATTTCTCACCAAACAAAACACTCGGTCACCTTAACCACGAACACCGACAAGGAGAGAGCCGTGAAGAGGATACCTTCACCTCTCACATGCATCTACTCTCTCTAGTGATTTCTCACAAACACTAACAGACACCAGCACAGAATAGAGAGAAGCAACATCTTTACTCTCTACTCTCTCACTCTCTCTCTCACGCAAAACCCGAAACAATCACAACTAACAGAAGCATCACCTTCCCCTCTCGCCCCTACGGGCGGTGGACGTTGTAGATTGCAGGTTTACTGATGAGGGCATAGTGGCGGCGCTGTTGCGAAACCTGTGGCCGTTGATTAACGGGTGTCGAATTCAGGTGCGACTACCCTACTACTGATAAAAAACAGAGATACATCTCCACCTCAACAATTTCTACAGGACACCTCATGGGGGGACCCCGTCTTCGGGCCCTAGCCCCATAACCGTGCAACATCGATCCCTGGCACCTTCTCCATTCCCCCCATACAAACAATAACCAGATCAACCCGCTGCCGTCTCTAACTTCGGTACTATCATCACACGTACTCTCTCTTCTTTGCATACACAACCAGCAACTCAACATCCAAATCGCAGCTGCAGATCACCACGGTTGGCATTGAGTGTGCGGACATGGTGGCGGTAGCGATGGCGCCGCAACCAGCGCCGAAGAAGGGGACAACAATAAGACACAACGGGGGCTGAGCGAACTCCTCAATCCTCCGATGCAAAGGCAGGTCCCCATCACACGAGCAGCGATGGATTCCGGCGACTCATCGAACCTCTATCTCAGCCAGCTCGATCGTAGGAGAGGGAGGAGCTCGGATAGGGGGGGGGGTCGCGCAGGGGATCCGGATCTGGGCCCTCTCAAACCCGTCGCTCGCTCTCAAATGGAGGAGCTCGAACGCGCAGCGGGATCGCCGTCGCTCGATCTCAAATGTAAGAGGTCGAACATGCAGAGGGAGTGTGACGCCCCGGATCTCCAATACCGGACATCCGTGACACAACCAGAATCATTGCCTTCAAATGCATCTCAACACAGTAAATAATGCGGAAATTTAAACACTTTTTATTGCCATTGGAGTTATTACATTAATAATTACAATATCAAATGTCCTTAAACAAGGAATACAAATTACATAACTTATTACAACTGATCGCAAGGAATATTCAGGCTCCTCTGGCAACGCTGTCAGTTGTCTTCCAGATCGGTAATCGATTGGTCATTGCTGAGAACTCCGCTGAGTGGTCTATCTGCTTTCCTGAAACTTGTCCCTCGGCTTGAGCCTTCTGCTGCGCGACTCTGATATTTCTGCACCCACTCGAATAGTAGGCACATATACTGCCATCCCCCCTTGGATGCCCTGCTGATCTTGGGCTCTCCTGCACTTGTGACCTGATATTCATGTACCTAAAATGTGGGGTACGTCAGTAATTCTACTGACGCAATGATGATAAGAAAACAGCGATCTCCAAACTGGCAACCACAAACCATCTTGAATGAAAAGGAAAATGTGCATCCTAATTCCCTGGTGTTCGTGTATGCCATGGCCTAACAACTAATGCACTGATCACCTGCCTTATTGTAATACCGATAACCTTGGGACTCTGGATACGCATGCATCCCATACTACATACGTTCCGGGACAAACATGACATGGTCTAATCTAATGCACGAAACAACAATGCACACGATGCACTTACTCTAATGCGATTCGTTGGGAACGCATGCATCCCATACTGCATACTTTCCCAAAATCAACTTCGATGGAAATGTATGCATCCCATACTACATACCTTCCAAGGAGTTCATTTTTCTGAATATAGGGTTCAATCCCTCGTCATGCAATGCATTCTAATTGGGTCTACTTCCTGTTCCTGATAGTATGACATGGTTGAGGAGATAAATAACATAAATGCTTCGGGGCGCTGCCCGTCGTCACCAATCATCGTTGTCTCAGACCCTCCTTGAAAGTCGTGACGAACTTAAGATATGCGGTCCCACTGCTTTGCAGTCAACGGTCTCATCGTTCTGCAGTCAACAGCTGTGACGAACTTAAGGATATACCGCAACATACCTATAACTTCGTATCCTATACGACCCGTTCGTGTCCACTAGCATGTGCCCGGATCCCATCCGTCCTTACCACGGTACCTCAGGAATCAACAATGCAAGATACGCGCAGCAGCACGTATCCTTAATGACAGGAAGAGACAACCCATAGTATCACCACCTACAGCTAATTCTCAGACGAGTTGGATTATAGGGAATCACCCATAACACCAATTCTGTCTTCGAGCAAAAACAATAAGGAAAACCTAATCAATGCAGTTACTGAAGACAAGTTGTTACCCAGATCACACTTGGTGTCGATCAACCATGTCGAGTCTGTCTGGTCTGTCAGACAACAATTATCACAGAAATCACATCCACTGATTTCCAATACCTTCACAGGTCCGTGATCAATTAGTCCTGGCCCGTGACCCTCAGCGAGTGGTCCAACGGTGCCCCAAGGATGCAATACAATTCAAGGAAGGTAAGCACACACATAACCATCAATTCTTGACCATTGACAGACTCAGGCATCGAGACACCAAACACAATCGACCAGAGCTATATCCCAACTCACTCATGTCCATCATGAGTATTAAGCACATGAACTTATCCAAGTTCCAAATGAATTGCTAAGACATCAATAAAACTCGATAGCTCATGATCACCATACTGCGGTATGCAGAGGGTTCCTCATCAATTGTCCGATGAACAGTTTAAGAAATAGCAGTAGCTGTAACCCCAGCTACGCTCATCGGAACTGCTCGACCCCGGGTCCTATGGAAAGCTGGGAGTGTCTACCTTAACTTCTTAGTTGGACACGTCCTCGGATTCAATCCTTAGGGTCCTCAAAGATACTCATTTTCCATCGGGGGCATAACAAGGGAAAGTTGATTTCTCTAGCAACCATTGCCTTGACAAGGCCGAATCTATCCCAACTTCGGAAAATCATAACATCCAACCTACAAACTGAAATTCTAAAATTCCAGTTGGGTTAGAAATCTATGACTCCCTACTGCAAATCTCTAGTTGTCCAGTCGTCCAAATTCTTAATTGATAAGTCCAGGAATATCCATCTCCACGGACTAGACAACTTGCACTAGGCCGAACATAGCCTACTTCGAAATTCGATAATAAATCAACCTTGAGTCCAATGCGCACGAAATTTGAGATTCTTAATCCACACATGTACCATTTCATTGTGTCCAAAATTTATATTCAAATTCATCTCACACAATGATCTACGACTCCTCAAACATGGCATAATTCTCAGCTGTTCTTTTTCAGCAGGGTATTGACCGCCCTTCACTAATTACTTTTGAAACTTCGTCAAATGATCTCTAAAAATTCTAAAATTTGAGATTCACCAAATAGATTCATACCCCAAGCCACTCTCAAAATTTCGTAGCAAAATAATAAAAATACACGGAGTTATGGCTTTTTGAACTTCAGCCCAAAACACAGTCAGCTTCAGCCGACACCTACAGACCGGTCGCATTCTATAATTTTTTCGGGGCATCAAACGACCTCGGAAAATTAAGAAATTTAAGACTATGGTTGTAGACACATACAAGAGCGTCCACAAAAATTTCCAGCTCAAAATGCCCTGTCATTTTCGAGATACAAAATCGGAAAGACACAAAAATCCTCACAGCCAGCAGCTATTCGGGCTGCTTACTGTCCGGACTTGGACCCGCTATTTGGGCTACTAAAATGCATCCAAATATTATGAAAAAAATCATGGATACTCTACATACATAGAAGAACAATACCCCAAAGTTTAGCTCAAGATCCCAAACCGTTTGGGCGTAAGAAATTCCCCAACATACCCTCATAATCATGCTTCTTAACAAAACTAAAAAAAAGTTATTCTTTACCATACAATTTATCTTTTCCTAGCACTTCTCATACTCAAACCATGGTAACAAAATCATATCTACTACTACTACACATCCATTCATACCAAAAATAATTATCAAAAAGTTTAAGAGATCACCCACTTGAAGTTGCAAGAACACTCCTTGTAGGCTTAGCTTGCTTTTGTCTTTTCCTTGCTCCTTGCTTTGCTTGTTTGCTTGTCTTTGCTCCTTGTATTTGTGTAGCTTGTCCAACACCCTCTCCTACACTTTTTCTTCTCCTTCTCTACTACTCCTTCTATAAAAGACTTCTCCCTTTCCTATATATACATATATATTTTTTTTGAACAAGGAGGAATGGAGAAGGCTTAGGAGGAGAATAAATGGAGCTTGAAAAAAATGGAGTGAAGTGAGATGGGGGGGTGGGGTTTATATGGGCCGGATTAGGATGGGTGGGTGTGGGTTGGAGTGTGGTGAGGTGTAGGGATGAGATGGAGGGTGGGATGGGTGAAGGAATGAAGGGTGGATTGAGTGCCAACACACCAAGCTAGAAGTTTCATGGAAGCTTCCTTGAAGCTCCTAGGAAACTTCCTATTCCCTAAGTCAACATACACATGTAACACATAGTGAATTAATCCTACCATTGGATCTCCATCAAGATCAAGCCATGATTCATCATGGTGCTAGGGTTCCTAACCCTAGGTTAGGTCAAGGAACCCTAGGTCACCATATTCCCATTCTAACCCTAGTGCACAAACTCACTTCACATTCACTTCAAGCACTAGCTTAATTGAAAATAACCAATACATATAAATTAAAATCCTATAAAAATACATGTTTTATCGAAATTATAATTTCCTCCCACAAATTGTCTGGTCAAAACAATCGGGACAAAACCACAGTTTAATCGAGACGATATTCCGAGTTTACCGCATCGGATTCAGAATAGCTCGTATGTCTGAAATCTCTCAATTTAACTGATAATTTCCTCGGAAATATGTAATCGTGTGCAGTACTCAGACGTGCACGGATTACAGTGCAAAAATAGTCATATGCTATTTTGCGGGGTATTACAGGGAGGAGTTGTTAGGAGGGGCGATCGTGCAGCAGGATCGCCGAGTACCCAGATTTGGGCCCGATCAAGCTCGTCGGTGTAGGCCAGCACGACGGAAAGAAGGGGCTGAGCGATCTAGGTCAGCGACGAAGATGGAGTGGCCAGATGGACGCCGGCTTCCATGCGATGGGGCGGCGGCGACGAGCCCAAGCCGCTCCCCCCCTCCCCCCCTCTCTTTCTGGATCTGATATCTTATGAAGAACAAACTATTGCCAGGTTATTTGATATTGATAGAGGAAAAAGGCCACTTTTATTTTGAATTATAATGGAGATTTGGCTTAAGCTATATTGTTGCTTTGTTGGAAGATACTTGGTCTGTTAAAAATATATGATGATTCATTCGTTCATTTTTTACCTTGAAAGAAACAAAAGCAATGCGAGATACTCCCTTATTATGAAGTAGAAACTATGCATACCTCAAGATTTAAACATGAGCTAAAACCAAAGGAGGCGATACTTTTGTCAATCATTAATAGCGAAAGGGAAAGGGATAGGGATCAAAGGGTATTTCTACCTACTTTTTTTCTCAACATTAATAGCGTCGCATGCAGAAAAAAGACAATATTGGGTTTCTGACTTGTGATTACAGAGTGTACAAAGATCAGAAGGAATGTTTAGTCCCTTACCCTCGAGGACTGATTAAATTTTGTTTCATGTACCTGATTCTATGATTACTAGAGTGTACCCAAGCCTGTGAAGACAATGACCTACTAAACGAGTCGATCAATTTCCATATAATTTCTGAACTGGAGAACCTAGTATTACAACCAACAGAGATTCCAGGATGAAATTTTACATGCCATAACTTCGCGTTTCTTCCTCTAAAAACAAAGGTTCCACCATAAATAATGGGTGTCATTTGGAGAAAATATATCAAACTAAGGCGGAGTCCTCACAAATGCTTGTGACTACTAGTTCAAGCTGTCGCGAATGCCCATTTCATTTACTTTTTTTGATAACGTGGATAGAATGACAGATTCCAGTCGAATATATAAATAATAAGACAGTCTACAATGAGAACCAATTTTACACAAGCGTAAAAATTGGAACAGAAGGAAAAATAAACAAATAGAAGGTAAAAGCAATTAAGGACATTGCCTGAACAACAACAATAATAAAAAAACAAGCAGCTAAATCTACTAAAGTAAACATCAGCTCCGAAGAGGAAACAAACAGCCCGATCGCTCTAAGCTTGAACGCAGGCAGGCCCAAAAACAAGCACCATCAAGCTAGAACTGAGCAACGAAAAGGGGTAGCCACAAATCTAGATCGGCGAACCCCAGTGAAACAACGAGAAGAGGATAGAGTAAACATCAGAGCAGAGAGTCTGCAACCTAGCCACGGGGAGGTGAAGCAATCCGACGAAACAAAAGCACTAAACGCATGAGAGAGCGAGCTGAAAGATACAACAGCACGCTAGGGACCAGGGCACGGTCGCCAAACAAGAAGCGGACATCGATAGTGGGTAAAACAATCAGCAAAGAGAAGGAGCCACAACATACACTACCGCCGCACACCCAACAAGAAAAAAAACAAGGAGCCGAGACGAGGCAACCTAAGCACTCAAAAGCAACCCCAGGGGACATAGATCGGGATAAAAAACTCACTGAGCGCCCATCAGCGAAGATAACAATTGTTCTCCAACAAAGAAGCGAATATCGAACACTGAACAACACATCAGCAAAGATATCTGCCCACCCAGGTCACAAAAAAATAGTCCCTGGAAAACAAACACCAGGGAAGCAGCCTGAAGTAAACAACAACCAATGAAATGCCCAGCGGATAAGCCGCTAGGAAGATCTAAAGAACAAATAAGAACAAACAGTGCTAAAGAACCAACAGTAAATACATCATCAAAGCAACTAAGGCTAGTAGCAGCAAACAGTTGCATCGGCAAGAAAATGAAACAGCCTGATGCAATGAAGCCACAAAGAAAAGCCAAGTTACGGAAACATCAAGGACGAGCAAAATAACAAGGAACACAACAATTGGTGAGAACCAGCACTACCGATGCTAGAAGAAGAAGTCCTAAATATCAGTAATAAGAGTAAAGAATCCACAGGAATTTCATCAGAGAAGCCACCAAAATCAGTTGCTAACACAGCTGCAGCAACAACATAATCAACCAATCATCAGAATTATCGAAAAGACAGCTGTAGAGACCAGCGACAACAAAACTTTGCACACAAGAGTGGAATCTAGTTGAGCCCAAAATACCACCAAAGAGAAAGAGGCCACAATGAGCAAAGTAAGAACAAAAAGCGGCACACAGGGGACTAGCCACCTTGTACAAGCCAAACACAAAAATTCCTCAGGAGAAGAGAGGAAAGGCTCGACAAACTCCTCATATCTGCAAAGAAAACGAGAAAAGGTAAATAAATAAATCACAAAAGAGTTTAATCCGAGGTAGTGTTAGGTGAACTTAAGTAAAGGAACGCCTCATCTAGGCGATAGAGATGTAAAGCTACCACTTTTTCCTGAGATAAAGTGGAGGGCCAAAAACTGGCGAAGAATAAAAACTCGTTAATAATAGAATCAATCGAAGAAGAGGTTTGAGTGAAAACCCGCTTATTTCTTTCCGACCAAATAACCCAAATGATAGTCATGATTGAGAGGATCCAAGAACTGCAAATGTTTTTCTTCACTAAATGATTTTTCCAGCAGGACGAGAAGGAAGTGGGGATAGAAGGAACTTACCAAGCTCTAGTGCAGATCAGCCACAATGGGCGAATGAAATTGCACTGCAGGAAAAGGTGATCGGCATCTTCAAACTCAGTGGAACACAATGAGCAAAGTTGGCCCCAAGCTAGATTCATTTTGTTAAGCACCTCAACGGTCAGAAGATTTTTGTTAAGGGCAAGCCAAGTAAGGACCTCGACCTTAAGAGGGGCACAACTATTCCAGATAAAGTTAGCAGAAGGAGAGTTGACACCACAAAAATTAAGGAAATTATAAAAAGATTTAACAGAATAAGTACCAGAACTGGACCAACGCCATTTAAAGTCTTCTTTAGGGTGCCAGGGAAAATTGTTAAAGCATGAAGGCAAGCAATGGAAAATTGGAGATATATGGTGAATAAGCACCTTCACAACATTTACAAATTAGATATATGGTGAATGTCATAATTTTTTTGGTGCGCAAAATTGGAGAGAAGCAAGTTTAACAATAACTTTTGCTGACTATATCTAGGAAGTTGTAGCCTAGTGACAAGGTATTTTACATAATATCGGAGCAATTCAGATTTAAATCAAACCACCTTCGCATATTAAATGCAAATTTAAAATATAAAAAATATAAAAAAAAATATCGATGCGTATAGTTTATGTCTTGATACACAGAAATCTTCTGTTCCTGTTAAAATATAAATATTAAACCATCGTCCTTACTTGAACTTATAACTATTCTCTAATATTCTAATCATCGGTCTAATAACTTGTCAGTTAGATAAAGTAATAGAATTGGGATCAGTCTAGTCAATCTGCATGCTGGGTATGGTATTATCGCTTGATGGATTAATTTAAGGGGGAAGGACCCACCTAAAGTTTATAGAAATTACCTACCCACACCTAAAGTTTCTATAATACCCTAATAGCACCCAAACTTTTATAAGTTGGACCTACAGGCCCTCGTCGTTTAATTCTCAGTTAAGTTAGTGGAATATTCTAGGAATATACTCTTAACGGGTTTAGACCCATTAAGGTGCATATGAAATTACGAAAATACGCTCTTCTTCATCAATTTGTTCTTCCCCTTTTAAACCCTAACCCATTTTTCTCAATCTCATTCTCAAATCAATTCCCAAAATCACTGCTTCTCACAAATTTCTCGACCACATCTAAGCTCTCTTCTCCGCCCACCATGTCTACCGCCAGTTCTTTTTGTGAATCTCCGACGCATAATGGATTGATGTGCCACTGCGAACTGCATGGGAGAGCCCAGATTGTCGAGTGTGTGAAAGGTAAGAATAAAGGTAGGTTATTCTACTCTTGTCCGAATTACAAATGCAAAGATGAGTGTGGGTGCAATTTTTTTAGGTGGGTATCTGTTGACAATGACAGAGATGAGAGAGATGGGGTTGGTGGAGTTGAAGGCAATTTTGTGTGAGCAAAAGGAGATTTTGAAATCAATGAAACAACAAATGGATGTTAATTTCGCTGTGAAGCTTCTTCAGTTGGAAACTAGTATCAGTGGCTTGACATCGTTGTTTCACACCTGTTCTGTTCTGTTTGTTGTATATATTGTTATTCTTAATGCGATGCATATCATGTATGACAGATGTTGAATATGCGTAGTGTAAGAATTTCATTCGTTGATGGAATATGATGCAACGAATGAATGTAACTTTATGAAGGGTGAATTATCATAACTAAATGTGTCTTTTTGAATGACTGAATGAATGTATGATTAGTTGAACACAGTTTGAATGAATGAATGGATGTATCTTTTTTGCAATGAGAAGCAATAGTTTTGTGTTGTGCAATATTTGATACTGGGTTTGTGATTTGGTTGTGTACCTTCATGTCATTTAGAATGCTTTCAGATGTGAATGTTGAGAGAATGTTTTGAAAATGCATTCATTCAAATTTGTTTGAGAATGTATTCAAATACTGAGAATACACTCAGAATGCATTCAGATATGTTTGTGTATATACAGTTACGAGTATGTAGTGAGAATACATTTACCCAATGTTATGAATATATCAGTTGTAGAGGAGGGTGCTGAACAAGCAATTAGACATCATACATGATGAACAAAATAGTCAATACATCCTGGAAATAGAGAGACAGTTTGAATTATCATGAATGAATGTATCGCATATGGAACACAGTTTGAATGAATGAATGTATCTTTTTATGGCAATGAGAAGTAGCAGTTGAAAATATGCAGCACTTGAAAATGCATTCAGTTTTTTTGAACATATTGAAAGTAGCAGTCGAAAGTGCATTGAAATTAACAGTTGATAATGCATTGCATTGACATTAGCAGTTGAAGTAGCAGATTTGAACATATTGATAATGCATTGAAAATTCATTCAATTTTTTTTGCAGCAAAGCATTCAGAAAGCATTCACAAAGCAATGAGTAGTCATTGAAATTAACTATAAATATGCAGCAGTATTATAGGATGGTGCAGCACAACAATTAGAAAACCTGTAAATAGAGAATGAGAAAAAAAATTGAATTGGCTTATATACTGTAAACTGAGAACACACAAAACTGAGAGATAACCTTGCATTTATTGTGCAAGCATAAAGCCTGATGCAAACAAACATCATACATAAGCCTGATAATAGTTTAGCCAAAGCCTCATCGTAGTTTAACCCTGATGAACAAAATAGTCCTAACCCCAAACATGAAGCTGATAAGTACCAAGTCTGAATGTGTACTGTAGCCTAAATTGTTTGTGATAAAGGCAAATATTACAAGACTAATTTTTTTCTATTACATCCCAACATTGCCTCTTCCCCTCTGACTCTCCCACCACTGCCTCTGAGAGGTACAGTCCTCTCCCTCCCTCTCCTTGAAATTGTTGATTGTCGTGGTTGTGAAGGTGGTGATATTTGAATTGGTGGCCAGTGACTCTCATTTCCTTCTGATTGTACTTCTATAACACTTCCTTGAGATTGGATTACATTATCCTCATCTGCAACTATGAAAAGTATCAGTAGTTAGTTGATGTCAGCACATAAATATATGAGGCTACTGTATAGTGTGAAGATAGTAGTAAATACCTCCTACACCTTGTCTGCCTGTCCCTCTCCTTACAACAGCCCCTTTTCTGCTTCGCAAGCCTTGCTTGGAACCTCTCCTAGCAACATAAATGTAGAATAAGACTAAGTATAAGTAAGGACAATTTATATTGTGTCATAACTATTTAATTTACCTATGCAATGTATCTGCGGATGATTGACTAGGCAAGCCAACATTAGATGAAGTGCCATCCAGTCCTCCAACAACTTGGTTAATTGGTGCCTTACAAGTGGATTTGTTGTGATTGCTTCCGAGACATCTACTTCATGTCATTTTCCTCTTCGACAATTTGTGGGCTCCAACATCATCTTCATCTCTTGGTTTAATTCTCTTTGTTTTTGGTCTTCCTCTTGGTCTCATAGTATGTGGTGGGCCAACAGTATACCCAATCTCTTGATGCTGCCATTGAGCCTTATACGGAAGAGGTGCTATTGAGTACTGATATGCTAGTTTGTACCTGACATTGGTATACAAAATAGTCAAAAAAGAGTACCAAGGATGTGGTTCTATAATTTGCCTTCAATTGGTACAAGTGTTGCTAACAATAAAAAGTGATACAAGCAAAAGTATATACCTATCAATATGGAAATATGAATCCACATATAATCAGTCCAATCTACTCTGACCTTTGTGCATATGACCTCAGCTGCGTGTATGCAAGACATACCAATTAGCTGCCATTGTTTGCATGTGCAGATTCTGTTTACCATGTCAAGCACCTCTCTTCTGTCTACACTCTCAACCTCTGCATACCTTTCATCTGATTTTCTAACGATCCACCCACCAACCTTCTTACTTATATCTCTGATGTATCTGTCTGTCATTGGTACGAGCACCCCCTTCCATCTTCTAGCAATCTGCCTTCTCAATGTCATCTTCTCCATTATTTTGATCCTCACACTATCTATAAGATCATCAACTGGATGATATCTTGCGTCCAATATCCATGCATTGAAACTCTCTGACAGGTTGTTTGTAATATAATGTTGCCTTGCTCTGGGAGTGAATTGGCTTCTATTCCAAAGGTGCGTCTGTCTCTCTAATGCAGCTGCAGCTTCAACTGAAATTCCCCTCAGTTCTTTCATAGCCTCATCATATTATATCACTGTGTACGCTTTAGCAGCTCTCCAAACCAACATTTCAAATATTTCACCTGAGAAATTCTTTTTAAAATTTTTCCATAGATGTCGAACACAACATCTATGTTCTGCATCAGGCAACAGCAATGACACAACTTCTTGTAACCCCTTCTCCTGATAACTCATTATGAAAATATGTCCCATATCATTTCCAAGAGCTTCTTTCGAATTTTGAAGAAACCAATGCCAAGATTGTAGATTCTCTGATTCTACTATTGCAAAAGCTATTGGCTACAACCCATTATTACCATCAAGTGCATTAGCAGCAAACAAAGTCCACAAATACTTACCTCTTAAATGACAGCCATCAAGGAAAATGTATGGTCTACATCCTAACTTAAACCCATCTGCACATTGTTTGAAAGACACAAATATCCTATGAAAAGATTTATCATTCTCTAATTCAATTTCAATGTGACTACCTGGGTTTCTTGCCTTCAGTTCAGCTCTCAAAGAGTACACAAGGTTGTAGCTCTTCTCAATGTTCCCAAAAAGTGTTAGGAATTATGAGGATCTTGTTGAGTCTTTGACACAATCAACACAAATCACTAAGCAAAACTAGATCACACCAATCACACAAAGCACACAAGAATTGTCGATCGACTTGTTGGAAGACTTCGCGCAGGGGTCGGTCAACCGCACATGAGTTGTGATCGACCGCAACTTCTGCTATTGCCATCGCTGACTGTTTCTCGCCTCGACTCCGTTTCCAATCGTCTCGATCCCTTCATCATCTTATCATCTTCTTATCCAACATCGTATGCAAGACATAAACCCAACAATCTCCACCTTGGATTGTATACGAATGAATCCATACCTGTGTGATTTAAAACTCTTCTAGACCTTTCTTCTCCGCTTTGTAAACAACATGTTTCTATGGCTTCTCCTGCTAGTTGAGCAAACCTCCACCTGTTTTCCTCCAGCTATATGCCCCCCTCAAGGGCACACCCTTGTAGATGTAATTATGGAGGTGCCACCCTCCACACGAACTCCACCTACATCAAGGCTTTCTCCACCTTCCAACGGTATTCGAACGTTGCAGTCTCGTATTGGTAATTCTAGTGACGGCTTACTAGATGATGTTTTAGGAATAATGAGCTTCCATATACTCGGCCGAGATTTTCTGCTCCCATAAAGCTGGTAGAGGTTGTGCTGACCCTGCTCAATCTCCCTCTTACCCTTCATTACCTTATGGCGACTCTCCCAAAATGTCAAAACTCCACCTCGAGCTGTGTACCTGCAACCACGAGCATCAAGAGTACCCAAGGATATAAGATTCTGCTATATCGAAGGTATATGCATGACCTCTTCTAGTGTGAACCCTTTACCATCTGGCGTCTCTAATTCAACTGTTCCTTCACCCACTACTTCACAAATCTCACCACTCCTCGTTCTCACACTACGACCTGTTGATGACTTGTAAGTAGATTACATCTCCCTCTCAGAGCAAATATAAGAACTTCCCGAATCAAGATACCCACTTGAATCAACATCTAAAGAACTTGAAACAAGAAGAAAATAATCGTCATTATTACCTGACTTAGTTGCGCTGACTATATGGGCTTGTTCCCCTTCTTTAGTAGCACTCTTCTGACTCAACCACTTGCGACAGTCTCTCTTGTAATGCCCAACTCCTCTACAGTAATGACAACGGTCTTACCCTTGTGTGTCGCATTCCTTCCAATTAAAGTATCACCATCCACCACAAAACACCTTAAGGAAATAGAACCTCCTTTATGAGTCTCCTTTCTTAGTTCATCTTCCTTTAGACCCTTAATCACCCCTGGCTACAGTAAGTGTTTCCTTGGCTGATTTCCCATGTAGCATGGTAGTTATCAAGTGATCATAAGAAGTAGGCAGTGAATATATCAAGTTGAAAGCTTTATCCTCTTCGCTAAGATCATCAACGTTAATCACCTTTAGTTCAGATATTACCTTATTGAAATCCACAATATAATCTTGAAGATGGGTACCTTCCTTCATTGAGAACCTAAACAACTTCCTCTTCCAATACATCCAATCTAGCAACGACGACCCCGAGTAGTCAGATTTGAGTCTCGCCCATAGACTCGCCGCACTTTTCTCCTTAAGAATATTATACTTGACTTCGTCCGCCAATTGTAACCGGATTAAACTCAAGGCCTTCAAACAAATCTCATCCCACTTCTCCTGCTTCATGTCGGTTGGCTTCTTCTCTTCTAGGGCAAGGTGCAAGTCCTTCTGAACCAAAACATCATACATGTCCACCTTCCATAGATTGAAGTTGATCTTACGGTCAAACTGCTTGATCTTCGTCTTTTGATCTACCATCTCCAAGGAACTCGAACAAACCCACGAACCCGATTGCTCTGATACCACTTGTTAGGAATTATAAGAATCTTTTTGAGTTTTTGACACAATCAACACAAACCACCAAGCAAAACTAGATCACACCAATCACACAAAACACACAAGAATTGTCCCGGTTGGGGCTTTTGCCTTAATCCGGGGGAGAAAGAACCGAGATATTATTCAACTAGAGAAGATACAAGAATATTACAATTCTCACCACGACCCTCTCTCAAGCCTAACTAGAACTTGATGCTGCTTACAATGGTGAAACTCTCTCACCCTCTCTATGAAGTACTATCTTCTTCTATTCGGCACTCAATAGAATCATATGATTATATGAGCCGTTACAATTGTTTATATAGATCTAGAGACAAACCCTAACTTGATATAATAGCCACTGGATAGTACATAAGAGATAACCCTATGATAGGAGCCACACGATCTAACGTGAAGAGCAAGTTGGGCTTTTCACGAATCAGCCAGACTCAAGCCCGAAACCCATCAGCACCACTAACGGTCGACTGCACCAACAAGTCGGTCGACTGTCCCCCTCCCTGGAAGACTTTGCGCAGGGGTCGTTCGACTGCACATGAGTTGCGGTCGACCGCAACTTTTGCTGTTGTTGCCGCTGACTGTTTCTCGCCTCGACTCCGTTTCCAATCGTCTCGATCCCTCTATCGTCTTATCGTCTTCTTATCCAACATCGTATGCAAGACATAAACCCAATAAAAAGTTGCTACCTTGCTTCTTCCCTTCCCCTCCAAGCTTTTTTGTATCCAACCTTCAATCTGTATTTGTTGTCAATAAATTTAGCAATGTCTGCAGGACTCATATTAGGATTTGCTTTCACATCACCCTTAATTATCTGTGCAATACAGAATTTTGTTGCATCTCTATTCCCACATTTATTTATTCCCGTGCAAGTATGGGCATCACTGTGCTTCCTCACTTCAAATGTCTTCTTGTCCTGTATCCTAGCAGCTCTAATTCTCCATGGACATTCTTGCATCCCACATATTGCAACAATTACAGTGTTGTCATTCTTCTTCAACCAATATGCAAAATTGTTTTGTATACTGTATTGTTTCAATGTCATTCTATATGTGTAGCTGTTTGGAAATTTGCTACCAAATTCAAAATGAGGGCATTGGATATCTACTTGTTCACCCCACACTGGACCTAAGCACTCTTGTATAGATCCTGAACTCATCTATGCCTCTGCTTCTCTGCTCACATGCTCCTCACCCTCACTGTCTTCTTCTTCAGCAGCTTCTTCTTCTTCAAACTCACTATCAAAAGAATGGTATGAATCTTCAGAATAACAATCATCTGCTTCATCATTTGCAACTTCCAAATTTTCTATATGTATTTCTTCTTCCTCACCATCTGCATCACCATCAGAGCCTTCATTTTCAACATAATCTGGGTCTTCACTATCACACTACAACATATACAAGCTACAACGGCAATTATTCCCCGGCGTTTTGTATGTCGCGCCGGGGTAGAGTCGGACCCTGAAAGGGGCTGATAATCCGAACGATATACACCGGCATTTTATAACGAACGCCTCCGTAGGGTAACATACGCAGGCATTTTTCTATATAAATGCCGGTGAATGTAAGGCATAAAATATCACCGTAACATACGGCGGTATTTTTTGGAAAACATCGGTGTTGGTATATCCTACACCGGCGCTTTCGGTTAAAACGCCGGTGTAGACGTTGGGAACAAATTTACCCCATCAATCCCCAATTCATTAATCGATCCCCAATTTTTTTTCCCCAAAATTTTCCCTCTCTCTCTCCTACGCTCTCCCGCCTCTGCTTGGCCGTCATCGCTGTGCCCACCGTCGTCGCCCCCGCCGTCTGTCGTTGTCCCCGCACTCGTCTCCGTCGCTGTGCCCTCCATCGCCGTTGTTGTGCCCTCCTCAAACGCAAGGAAACCCATCAATCTTCTAGGGTTTGGTTAGATTTTTACTGGGTTCAGAAAAAGATAAAGGAGTCGACCTGGCTGAGGTCAGCTACGTCTGGTGCGCCACCGTGGTGGTGTCGATTTGGTTTAGGTTGCTTTTTATAATGGGCAACCTTAAATTTACTCTTTTTGGGGGAAATTTATTTGGGAGATGGATGCCCTAGTTGGAATTGTGATGTTTTGATAAGTGCATGAAGTTTTGAAGGCTGATATGATCTTCTTCAGCTTATTGGAGCATGATCTTTGTTGTATTGCTTCAATTCATGAATTCTGTCGAATCCTTAGCTGGATTGTATTAGGAAGTGGGTTTGGGATTGGTGGTCGAATCAAATGCAGTGGACAATGAATGGGATTGGTGGTCGAATCTTTGTTTGTTTGTATTATTGCCAACGAGAAATTGTTGGTTTAAAGTTTGTATTTTGTGGGGTTGACCATGTGTTGTTTTGTTTGTTAAGGTGGGTTTGATATATATGTATACTCGATTAGGAAGTAGATTTGGGATGGGCATTGTTGTATACAGACCGATTGTTAGAGAGAACCGTGTAGGATGTTTGTGGTATTTTTTTTTTTTTGAGGTAAAGGATGTTTGTGTTATTGTCGACGAGAAGTTGTTTATTAAGTTGTTTTGTTTTGAGCTGGTGGGCATGTGTAGTTTCGATAGTTAAGGTTAATTTGATCTTCATGCGGTTTGTTAGTATATATGTGTAGTCCATTAGGAAGTAAATTTGGGATTGGTGGTCGATAGTGTATAGGGAATTTTTAAGTTGGGTTAATGGATGGACCTTGTTGTGGATATATTGATTAGGGATAACTTGTCGTAAACTAATATGTAAGGGTTGGCTTCTTTAGGTCGATTAATTGGGGTGGAATGTGGTTATTTTAAGGAAGGAATTATTGTTGATAGGATTGTGAAGGAGTTGTGGATACTTTAACTGGAGATCCTTTAACTGGATTCTATCTCCAAACTATATTTAACTCAATGTATGTTATTGGATTGTTTTACTGGATTGTATAATTTTCCTCATCTAAAAAATCAGCTTCATCTTTCTTGCAGTGAAGGCAAACTACTTCAGGTTATTGGTTTTTGTATGTTACTGGATTGTATGATTTGAAACTCATGCTTCAGGTTAGTGCAGCATCACGAGTTGCTTTTTTGTCTGAATTCGGAGATGAGATGGATCGTGTATCTGAAGTTGCACACTCTGATTTTTTGAGGAGTGACTAGTGATGGAAATTTTTTTTATCTAAACTTTATATACAATTATATCATGATGTCTAGATGAGTATCAGCTTCTAAGATAATGTTCATGCATGCTTGTTGCTTGGGTTTGAAAATGAGATTGTTCTTCTCATTGGTTTTAAGTGATGATGAGATGGATTATGTAACTGAAGTTGCATACTATGATTTACAGAGGAGTGGCTAGTGATGAAATAATTCTATTTGAACTTATGTTGTGGTTTCAATTGATAGTTATCTTATGAGTATTATAAAAATATAAGTTTCATCTCAGTTAGTATCTTGTTTGCCTGAATTTGACAGTGAAAATATTCTTTTTCACTCTTAGTAACTCAATATTTTGTACTCCATATTTTGGTTTGAATGTGATGATATCACATTATTATGTTTCATTATGAGATTACAATTTGATGATATTATACTATTATGCTTCATTCATATTTTAGGGATTGAAGATTTTCAGAATTGGTTTTGCAATTGGTTTTGCTTCATTCATATTTTAGTGGTGAAGGCCCCTTTTTTTTATAATTATTTTTTTAAAAAAAATATATATATCTACCCCGGCGTTTTTACAAGCGCCGAGGTAGCTTTTTTAAAACGCCAAGATAAGCCTACATCGGCGTTTTTTAAAACGCCGGTGTATGTGGTGGCTTGAAACGGGACCCCAAACGAGAGCACCCCTTCGGTGGCGTTTTTCAACCGCCGGTGTATATTTACCATTTACCGGCGTTCGTAAAAAATGCCGGTGAATGTCCCGAACATACAGCGACACATGATTCAGCGACACTTGCACCGACGTTTTATGAAATGCCGGTGGTATCTACGGCGGCATTTAAAAACGCCGGTAAATGTGGAAAAAAAAGCTGGTAAAGACGATTAGTTTTGTAGTGTCATTATCCTCATAATCAACCTCATAAAACTGTTGTAGTGCTGCCTTTTGCCCTTGAATCTGTACATGTTGAACATCTTAATCTACATTTTCTTTTGCTTGTTCATCAGCTTGATCTGGATTACCTTCAGCTTGTTCATTAAGTTGATCTGCATTGCCTTATGCTTCATCATTTCCCTCATCTGCATTGCCTTTTGCTTGTTCATCTGCTGCTTTAGATTTTGCCACTAAACCAGATATGTCATTAGGGAATCCAATCTGCCTCACATAAGAATCTTCATCATCACTCGATACAACCAACTGCTCAGAGGGAATGTGTCCACAGCCTAGATGATATCTAGCCCTCCTTCCACCAATAATTTCACTTGCATGAACACCAAACCTGCTGCAAATCTTGGGTGGTCTAAATGAAAAATATAGCTCTGGTGTTTTCTTCTTTTCTAAATGCAATTTCCATATATCTGCAAATTCTACATCATGTCTAATAACTCCATATTCTATAGGTGATGCCCCAAGCTTTGCATATGCAACTTTCATCATATACCCCTCATTATATGGTAGTAAAGCATGGAGTCTCTCACTCAAGTAGTCTAGGTTACACTCCCCTGAGTCAATAAAAATACTTTTCGTACGATACTGTTCATATTTCTTTCTATTGGTTCTGGGTATTACCCTCTAATGTCCGTGGTAGAAAACCAACACCGTCACTCTATCTATCACCCTGTCACACAATAATAACCACAAAAATTACATTAGTGCTTCTCTATTACTCCAATAATTAATGTAACACAACCATAACACAAAAAAACACAATACAATACCAAAGTGAGCCCTATATTGATGACAACACAATACAACACCAAAGTCAACCCTAACTTAGATCAAATCCCAAATTTGCAACCCTCACTAACCTCAACTCAGAATTAAACCCTACATTGTTGACCAAATACTCAACAATCAACAATCAACAATCAACAATCAACAATCAACAATCAACATTCCATAAAATTAAAATTAACCCTAATAATCAACAATCAACACTTCCTTCACATTAATGCAACCCTCACTCAAATACTCAACCCATCTAGAATCAAGAGTCAATAACAGCTAAATAAGCCTAATTCAGATTACTACATTCTTATAATGGGGGAAGCTCATACCGTTCGCTGTTGCGATTCACCCCTGACGCTCCGCCGCCCGCCATCTTCTTCCTCACTTTCCTCTAACACTCCACGTGCTCTGGATTTCACCTTCAAGCGGAACTCAAAAACATGTGGTCGGAAGAGGGGGATTTAACGAAGTGAGAAAGGGGGTTTTAATACAGAAGAAAAGAAGAAGGTGGAGGGTAAAAAGGTAATTTCATCAGCTATCTATTACAAAATTAACAGAAATGGACGGGAGGTGCCTATATGTCCAATTATAACAAATTTGGGTGCTATTGGGGTATTAGTGTAACTACAGGTGTGTTTAGGGTATTAATAGTAACTTTAGGTGCCAATAGGTCAAAAACCCTTAATTTAAACTGTCTTTACTGTTCGTCTTCCGGTGAAGACATGCAGTGCACTGTACACAACCTTCAAAATCAGAATCCGGCGATTTATCATACTTATACTCGGCATGTGCGATGCACGTTCTAATAATTTATTTTTTTAAAAGTAAAGTCTACGACAAGATCTCCATTTTTCATCCCAAATCTTTACAAATTATCTATAGTGGCACCAACTTTTATTTTACTAGTAATTTACACGTGTGATGTACATCTTAATAAATACTTTTTTTAAAGTAAAAATTTCGATGTAGTCTGGCCTCAAATCTGAAATCTCTTTTATATTAGTTATGCACGGGTGATGCGGTTTGTTTGTCTACAAATAACAACCCAACTCTCTCATTATAATATTAAAGATAATTGACAAAATTGATGGTATTCATAAATGAATGATTGAGATTAAATAGTTGTTTGTCTACAAATGATACAACTCTAACTCTCTCATTATAATATTAGAGATTAGTGATTAGAGATTAGAGACATTCGAGGAGGCCTGCTATTATATTTTATCTTTTTCTAGTTTGTGACTTATTAAAAAGAACAGTTAATTTCTTGGATCCAATGGGATGGTTGACTTAAAGAGAGTATTAACAGGAAGGAAAAGGCATTACTACTAAATGATCAAAGAGAGTAATTACTCCCTTTAAAGCTCAGAATCACTATTTTTTTTTATCATAAACGGTGGGTTAGAAAGATCCCCTCGTGTTTCATTAAATTTTTTTTAACAAAACAAGCAGTCAATGCTACAAGTAGTGATGTTCATGTATCCCCATAGGTGGGGCATGATACTCATTCCTTGTCCAAAAAAGAGACCCCCATCCCATACAAGATTGATGCCTGCTAAAAAACAATGTAAATACATATAATTACAACAGTGATCGGTATACTGAAATCTCCCAAAAAGTTGATATCCCTCAATCTCTACTCGAGACCAGTCGACCGTTGCCTGCCAATTACTCCTCCTCCGGTGGCCTTTCCCTTTCCTCTGCATCATGCGTTGCGGTGTTGATGTCTGCATAGATTTTCCTATTTTTTTTGGATGGTTTCTCACATGCTATTTGAGACCAAAATATGATATTAGCAATAACAGTTGTTAATGCATGATGTGTCTGTGTGTTATTCTAAAAATTCTATTGTTCCGTTCTAACCATATTTTCCAATAGATAGTTGCCGCCCCAATATCCCATATCAGTGTCACCTCTAGAGACATGGGCATCTCTCCAATCTCCCCAAGGCAGAATCACTAATCGTGTCTCCCATTGTCAACATAGTATTAGATAAGCTCGCTTCCGATCTCTGGAAGGAGGCCGGGTTGCTTCTAGGCGTAAAGCAAGATGTGCAAAGGCTGCAGAGCTTACTATCAATGATCAGTGTTGTGCATGAAGATGCGGAGAAGAAATCAGTCAATTATAAGTTTCTCTCACTCTCAGATTGGTTATGCAAGCTCAAAGAAGAAAAAACTATGTGGAAAAAATAATTCTTTCTCGTTCTGGATGATATGTGGAACCGGGAAGATCGGTCCAAGTGGGAGAGTCCAAAATCTTTGTTGAGATGTGGAAGGAAGGGAAGCAAATAGTGACTATACAACGTACACGCAGTGATCGTTGCAACTTGCAAGGGTAATAGGTACTGTTACACTGCATCAGTTACATATTTTAGCAATCGAAGGTTGGACTTTATTTAGACATGCACAGACCGTTTGGCATAGGAAAAGAAAAGGAGACTCCCAGCTTTTAAGAAGATTGGATTGGAGATTGTAAAGAAATGTGGAGGTGTGCCTTTAGCGGCCAAAGCTCTTGGAAGTCTTGTGGCATCGAGAAGAGGAGAAGTCGAGCTGTTAGCTAAAAGAGAGTGAAATATGGAAATTACCTGAAGATGAAAACAGTATATTACCTGCCTTAAAGTTGAGCTAGCTACTATCATTTGTCAACTTATCACAAACAATGTTTTGTTTATTGTTCACTGTTTCCTAAAGACTGTTTTCGAGAAGAAGAAATTGATAAGGCTGTGGATCGGTGAAGGTTTTATTCCATCTTCAGACAAAGCCGTGAGTTTAGAGGATGTCGGCAATCAGTATTTCAATAATTTACTGAGGAGTTCTTTTTTGCCAAAATGCAACCGGGGATGAATACGGAGACCTAATAGCCTGCAAGATGCATGATTTAGTGCATGACATGATATATTTCCTTCTCTGACGGAATTTCACGTACTAAGCTGCTCCACATTAACCAGGCTACAACCAGGCTTTCCCACATCCGTTAGAAATTTAAGAATAAACGAAGAGGTTCAAGTACTTGCAAATAGCCTGTCAGGAATAAAAGAGGAGTGACAAAACTACAAATATGGGGTTGCAATGATGCATTGTCTTCGTCATCTACCAGCTGGGAGGGAGCTAAAATACCTCGCTGCACCGGAGTGTTTGGAGTTCTATATTTGTCGTGAGATGACAGGACTGCCAGAGGGTTTAATCCATCTCCATATCCCCACCCTCCAGACCCTTCATATAAAAAGTTGTCGGCAATTAACTTCTTTAGTACAGGCACAGCAGCCGCAGCAGCAGCCTCCCCTCTTGTTCTCATCTCCTCGGAGTCTCTATATAGATAGTTGTCAACCACTGAATACATTACCGGAATGGTTGGGATTATTAGGGAATTAAGGGAGCCGAGGGATTGTAGAGAAGCGATAAGAGCATCCACCATCGTTCATCCTAAATTTTGCATTTATAGGATTTAGGAAATACCCCCCCCCCCTCCCCCCCCTTCTTTTTTTTTTAATGTATAATGGCATTTTCGTAATTTTTAGGATGACATTTTGGTAAATATTTCTTGAAAAATTTTGTCGGACGGATGAAGATGATCCGTCCCACCAATTTTTGGGTTTTTCGTTATTTTAAAAATTTTTAATTGGCATTCTCGTAATTAAATGGGTGACATTTTCATAAATATTTTTCAATTTTTTTTGGGGACGGTGCCAGATCATTCGTCCGACGTTTATTTGGTTTTTTTTAATTAAAAAAAAAGGGACGGAGCTTCTTTATCCGTCCGTTCTATTTTTTTTTTTTGCTCAAACGGAAGAAGATCTTTCGTCTGCTACATTTAGAATTTTCCCAAAGCCACTCCTAAGTTTGGCGAAGCACTGTTCACTCCTATTCTAATATTTGGGTTTTTAGCAAAAGACTGTGAGATACTTTTCTAACTCGATTGCTATTTTTTGGGTTTTTAGAAAATGATGGTGGATGCTCTAACCGATCACAACAAATTAACCAAGTAAGTAGACCAAACCAAGCACTCAAAGTACACAATTTTGTCCCCATTCGGACGGACCTAATCCGGGGGAGACATAACCGATATATTATTCAACTAGAGAAGATACACACTACAACACAGAAGCTATTTGCCGGCGTTTTTTAGACCTACACCGGTGGTTTTTTACGCCAGTGAAACATTCACCGCCGTTTTTATAAACACCGGTACAAATGCTGCCGAATCGAGCGTCGCGGAAAGATAGGTGTATTCACCGGCGTTTCTACTGGACGCCGGTATATCTTGAAAATACACCGGCAGCCAGAAAAACGCCGGTATATGCGAATTTCTGAGTGTCGTTCTTTTCCCCAATATACATTCACCGGCGGTCACATACCGCCGGTATATATCTTTCACCGGCGATTGTAGAAACGCCGGTGTATGTCCAATATGTACCGACGGTCATAAAACGCCGGTGTATGCTTGTTTCTGAGCGCCCTTCTTTCCCTAATTACAATCACCGGTGTGTTATGAAATGCCGGTATATAGATATTTACCGACGTTTTATGAAATGCCGCTATAGATATATGGGTACACCGGCGTGCGTGGAAACGCCTCTCTAACGAAATTTTCAACTAAACGATTAGATACACCGGCGTTCTATGAAACGCCGGTGTATGCCCGTTTGTTTTTCCTGCTCAAATTTTCCATTCGATTTCAATTCACAATTTCATTTAAAAAACCTGTAAACTAATTCATAACTGATTCAACCAATTTCAGGCATATTAATGCGCAAATCACAACCAAACACAAGAATTAAAAATAATAAAGTTTCACACATAGTCCATTAATCGTCCAAATTCACCGCATAATTAACACAGTGTCATAATTAACAAATACAGTAATTAACATCCCAAATATCTCAACAATTACTTAAAACAACAATCCAGACCATAGCAACAACAAGGACAACATAACAACAACAACTAGAGTAGGCCGACCACAGATTCATACCCCTCGAGTAGCTTCAGTGCTGATCATCAGAATTTCCTTCATCTGGGTGACCGCTCTATGAGAAAAATAATAATAATTTAGTTCGACAGTAGACCACAATACAGAATATACATATTTTTTGAACTTGCAAAAAGATCTACCCAATTCATAAATTCTAAGATCAAAGTGCCAATTGCAAATGGAATTGTTAATGATATATAGAGAGGTAAAATAATTATATTGCAGTGCTAAAAAGCTAATACTTAATTTTGTTTTTGAATATATCTAAAATAGCAAAACAAATGAAAATCAAGTATCTAACTTGAAACCTGTATATTCTCCTCTGATTGGGAATATCCATTATCTAAAACAGTAAAACAAATGAAAATCCAGTATCTGAGCATGTCTTTCATGGATTGTTCAGACAATCCATGAAACTGTCATCGTGGAAGGAAACCAAATATAAGAAAAATAAGAAAAATAAGAAGGGGCTCATATCAAGTGTAGTTTTAAGGAACTGTTATCGTGGAAGGAAACTAAATATAGAAGCCAGAAATGGAAACAGAAAATGGTAGAGAATGAGGATACACCAGGCTAACATAGCGGCATTTTCCTCATCTCTCTCTCATCCCTTCTTTCCCTTCAGCACATGCACACAAAGAGACATCAGCAACAACAGCAAGAGCGACAAGAACAACAATAATAATAAATTATTGTAAACGAGATGTCTCTATATGGGTTTCCAGATCTCCACTCGAGCCCTCTCTTTCTAATCACAGCCCAATTAAGAACATAGACGACAGCCACTAAACAGTCCAATCACAGTCCAATCAGAATTTGTCATCCTGGATCTTAAATCTTCAGATGCATGAATTCAGCTTCTTTAACAGTAAAAGAAAATGAAAATTTCCAGTATCTAAGCATATATGTTTGTCTATTAATTCTTCATCCCAACTAAATCATTGATGTTTGTGGCTCCAAAAGAAACATGCACAAGGTTTGTTCAGCCAAATTCTTGTACAGATTTGGAGGATTTTGGTATACAGCTAGCATACTTAGATGACAGTCAACCCATTTTAGTAAAAAAATCATGCTAAGATGGCAATCAGATGCATGAATTCAGTTTCTTTAACAGTAAAAGAAAATGAAAATTTCCAGTATCTAAGCATATATGTTTCTCTATTAATTCTTCATCCCAACTAAATCATGATGTTTGTGGCTCCAAAAGAAACCTGCACAATGTTTATTCAGCCCAATTCTTGTACAGATTTGAAGGATTTTGGTATACATACAGCATCCTTAGTTGACAGTTAACCCATTTTGGTTAAAAAATCATGCTAAGATGGCAATCAGATGCATGAATTCAGCTTCTTTAACAGTAAAAGAAAATGAAAATTTTCAGTATCTAAGCATATATGTTTCTCTATTAATTCTTCATCCCAACTAAATCATGATGTTTGTGGCTCCAAAATAGGGGTGGCAACTGGGCCGGGTCAACCGGCGACCCACCCGCGACCCGGCCCACGAACCCGGCCCGGTTAAGTCTTTCACAGGTTCGGGTCGAACCCCGTGAACAGTACCGGGTCGACCCGGGTCGCTATTTATGCGAATTGGATTCGCGAAACCCGGCCCACGAACCCGGTCAACCCACGAATTGGACCCGCCAACTCGCGGGTCGACCCGCGAATTTCGACCCACCGACCCGTGACGGGTCGACCATTCGACCCGCGGGTCGACCATTCGACCCGCGGGTCGAACGGGTTGAAACCCGCGAATTCAACCGGGTCGCTAGCCGTTTACTGCCGTTGGGTTGGTGCCGTTGGGCTGACAGCAGGTAACGGCTCTTAGCCGTTGCTTGCTGTTGTTCTTTTTTTTTTATTATTTTTTTTTTGTTTTTACCCACTTCTAAGCCTATAAATAGCCCCCAAAAATCTCCAAAAAAATCACACCTTCCTCTCTTACTCTCTCTACTATTATACATCAAAAAAAAAAAAAATTGAACAATTGTAGTAATCATCAAACAAGTGTACAAGGAGGCGTATACACGATCAAATTTTGGTCGTATCGGAGAAAAAAATTCAACGTCTTCAACTCTCTTCAACCATCGGCTCAAATCTACTTCAACCTCTTCTCAATTCAACTCTTCAATTGCGAAATCGGCAAAGCGCTCCTCCATCTTGTCTATTATTTTCTAATTTTCACGGTTTTTTTATATACGCGTATTCCACGGTGAACGGTATCAAAATATCTCTATCTCTCTACTATTTTTTTTTTGCGTTGTAGTTAAAATTATTGTTCGTTTTTTGAACTTCTCTATCTCAAGATTCTCAACCCTCTTGTTTTTTAGTTTTTTTTTTTGTATAATTCACCGCGGCACCGCCACTACTTAGTAGATTTTTTTTTACATACCACATTACTACATTATGTCTAGATCACGCGGTAGCGGTCGTAGCGGACAAGATTCCTCCTCCTCTTCACGTAGGCCACCAATTGTCCCAACTAGTGAGCCCGCCCAAGATTACATTGATCCTACTATGGAACAATGGGGTACACATGACGAATTTGTAGAAGACATACAAATGGAAGAAGAAGAACAACAACAAACCGATACCACACAACCCCGTAGTAGTAGGAAAAGTAGAGGAGAAACTAGCGATTGGCATAAGTTTTATGATTATATCCCGGACGAAAATACTCCGGGTATAGGTGTGAAAGCGTGTAAATCATGTGATAAACAATACAAATTCAAGAGGGGTGACGGAACCGGTACACTTAGTAGGCACATCCAACATAATCATAAAGAACTTCTTGATCAAATACAAGGCCAACAAAAAATCAACCCTAGGACCGGTCAAGTAGATAGCCACCCTTATGATCCCGAACTTGTTCGTCGGGAAATGGCCCGATTAGTAATTAAGGAAGAGTTACCATTTTCCTATCCCGAGAGTAGGAACTTGGAAAACTTTAATCAAACCGCCTTAAACCCTCATTTTAGGAGAATTCCGAGAAACACTTGCAAATCGGATTGTTTTAAAGTGTATGTTGAAATGAAGGACGCGTTGATTGCAATTTTATGGAGTTTAACTTGTAGGGTTAGTTTAACTTCGGATTGTTGGACGGGTGTCAACAATATTCCAACGATGGGAATAACCTGTCATTGGATCGACAATGATTGGATTCTTAATAAAAGAATCATATCACTTGCGTCGTTGCCGTATCCCCATAGTGGCGACGAAATAGCAAACCGTATTATAGAAATTTGTGATGTTTTTCATATTCGCGATAAAATTATGGCTATTAGTTTTGATAATGCATCTAACAACAATGTAGCAATTACTACTTTAAAATCTGTATTAAACCCTCCATCTGACAATATTTTTCATGTTAGATGTGCATGTCATATTATAAATTTATGTGTTCAAGACGCATTAAAAATAGCTGATCCATATATACATAAAATTAGAAATTGTGTACATTTCATTGCATTAAAACCAAGCATTCTACAAGAATGGAAAGCTTGGTGTAGAGTTAGGAAAGTTCCTTTTAGAAAATTTCCAAAGGATGTTAGACACCGATGGAATTCTACTTTTGATTTACTTAATGTTGTCACCGAATATAAAGCAGTTGTAAATGATTTTTGTATCGCGCAAAAAATGCCTAATTTTGAAATGACTCCCGCCGATTGGTTTTTTGCTGAAGCTTTGTTGAAATTTTTAGAACCTTTTAAAACCGCAACTTTAAAGTTTTCTAAAACATATGAATCTACTTCTAGTAGCATTTTTATTGAATTAGTTAGCATGGTACAAATATTTAACGAAATGTTAAATGATGTCTATATTAGTGACAGTGTAATACCTGCATTTCAAAAATTTTTGAAGTATTATTTTCCTCCTCCGATGTTGATTTGTGTTGCTACTGTTATGGATCCCCGTATCAAATTAGAAGGTACGAAGAATTTGATACAAATGTTTTTTGGATTTTTAGAGAACAATGTAGAATTAACAATTGATTGCGATCAGTTTTTAGTTCAGTTTGAAACTACCTTAAATAACTTGTATGATTATTATGATAGACGTTTTGCTTCTAGTGGTACAACTTCTGTAGTTAGTTCTTCTTCTGGTAGTTCTAAAGGTAAGGGTAAAAGTAGAATTGGTGATAGAACATTTAGTTTACTTGAACAAATTCAATCTAAAAAACCTAGGACTAATCAACCAAATGAATTAAATTGGTATAACCAACAGAATACTGAGCCTACTATTTCTCCACTAGATATTTTACAGTGGTGGAAAGAACATGAACACACTTTTAGTATTCTGTCAATTATGGCTAAAGATTTGCTAACTCCTCCTGTCTCTACAGTTGCTTCTGAGAGTGCATTTTCTACAAGTGGCAGGGTTCTATCTGATTACAGAAATATGTTGAAGCCGGAGTCGTTGGAGATGCTCGTTTGCACAGAAGACTGGCTGAAGGCTGAAGATAGGATGCAAGGAAAAGCACTATCAAGTTCAACAAGTGGGAGCAACTCGCCCGAAGATCAACAACAAGAACAACAACAATGACAACACTTACAATAGCTTTCTCTTGTTATGTCAAATTAGAAAACTTGTACTCAATTAAAATTGTATATAACAAATATGTTATTGTATAAAACTTATTTGTGAATTGAATTCTTCATTTCGTTATAAATTGTTCAAATTGTATAACTTAAATTCATATGAATAAAATTCCAAATTTTGTTGTCATTTTCACTCTTTCAATCTTATTATTAGTCTTCACTCTTCAACGATTTTTTTTGTTTATTAATATTATTAATTACTTAGTATTATAATTAAACATCATTTGGGGACATTTGAAAAATTGTAGTATTATTACTTATTATTATTATTACTGAATTTAATGAATTGTATTATTATTACTTATAATACTAAGTATTATTACTTAGTGAACTTAGTATTATTACTTAGTATTATAATTACTTATTGATATTTGATAGTTTTACTTACTTGGGGATATTTCCCCAAGATTACTTACTAATATAATTACTTACTTAGTAACATTCAAACATAATTTTTGAAATATCCCTCAATTTGATACTAATACTACTTACTTAGTAATATAATTTTTGAAGAATTGTAGTATTCATAATTCATCAAACAAAGATATGATTGTTTGTATACAACATTCAAAAAATTATTATTATTATTATTTTAATTTAAACTAAAAAAAAAAAAAAAATTATTATACGGGCCAACCCGCGGGTCGACCCGGCCCAACCCGGGTTGAGCCCTAAAGAGTTCGCGGGTTGGGCGGGCCATCCAAGTGAGAATGTAACCCGGCTCGGCCCGGCCCGTATAGGGGACCAACCTGGCCCGGCCCGGTTAAGAATTCGTCCCAACTCGTACGGGTTGGGCCCGGCCCGGCCCGAGTGACCCGTTCGCCATCCCTACTCCAAAAGAAACCTGCACAAGGTTTGTTCCGCCCAATTCTTGTACAGATTTGGAGGATTTTGGTATACAGCTGGCATCCTTAGTTGACAGTGAACCCATTTTGGTAAAAAAATCATGCTAAGATGGCAATCAGATGCATGAATTCAGCTTCTTTAACAGTAAAAGAAAATGAAAATTTCCAGTATCTAAGCATATATGTTTCTCTATTAATTCTTGATCCCAACTAAACCATTGATGTTTGTGGCTCCAAAAGAAACCTGCACAAGGTTTGTTCCGCCCAATTCTTGTACAAATTTGGAGGATTTTGGTATACAGCTAGCATCCTTAGTTGACAGTTAACCCATTTTGGTAAAAAAATCATGCTAAGATGACAATCAGATGCATGAATTCAGCATCTTTGACAGTGCAAAGGAGAGAAATCAAGAGAAATTACCGAAGAGAGAGAGGGGGGCGACAAGCGGGGCGACGAGCGGTGGCGTAGGAGATAGAGAGAGAGCGGGGCGACGAGCGGTGGTTTTCGATCGCAAATTCACCGTGAAATAGAGAGAGGGAGGAGGGAAATCGAATTGGGCTGTCGAAGATGACGAAGGGACGGAGGCGAAGCGCGCGAAATAGAGAGAGGGAGGAGGGAAAACGAAGGCGGCCAAATTGGGTTTGGGAAATTAGCGAGCGAAATGTTGGGGTTCGCAGGGATTTATCTCAGTTAATTCACCGGTGTTTGAGATTACAAACGCCGGTGAATGTATCTATATATTCCCCGACGTGTGTTATTAAAACGCCGGTGAATAATACCATTCACCGGTGAATATCATGCTTCCCCGGCGTTTTATAGGGGCCGCCGGTGTATAACCATCCAATCTGACGCCCCATTCTTGGTCACTCCCTACCCCGGCACGAATGGTAAAACGCCAGGGAATATACGCCGGTAAATCGCACGTGTGTTGTAGTGACAATAGTTACAATCAATCTCACCAAGTACTTATCTATCTGTCAAGTCTCACTGGAAGATACTCTGCTATTAACAATGGAAAAACTCTCAGATGAAGTACTTCCTCTCAATGTAGGTCTTTACATTGATATATAGAGATCTAGAGAAATCCTAGGTTGTCGTCTTTATACAATAACCATCTGATATATTCTGAAGAGAAAGCCACACGATAGGAGTCGTACAATCTAAACTGAAGAAGAAACTGGGCTTTAAGCAGATCCACCAAACTCGACCCAAATCTACTATTGCGCCGCTGTCGGTTGATTGCTCCCAAGTGCAGTCGACTGCACCTGCAAGTCGTGTCCCAACCTCCTGTAGTAGTCGACTGCCAACTTGCTAACAACCAGAAATAGTAGCATCTCCCATCTCCCAACTTCACTTTGATCCTTTTCTCGCTTCACCGTCTTCTCTTCACATCGAACATAGTATGCAAGACATAAACCCAATAATCTCCACCTTGGATTGCAGACTCAAGCATTCGCACTCGTGTGATTAATTTTCTCTATTCTATTTTCTTTCTCATCTTACAAAAAACGTGACTCAATGACTTCTTCTGCTAGTCGAATTTATCTCCACCTGTTATTTCTCCCGTCGCATGCCCCCTCAAGGGCATTTCCCAGTAGGCATCAATACGAAGGCATCACCCTCCGCACAAACTCCACTTACTCCGAGGCATCCTCCACCTCCCGACGATATTCAAACGTCGTGATATCGCTTCGGTGATTGTTGTGGCGGCGAACTAGATAATTCTTTAGGAACAGTACGTAGACTTCAAAACACTTGGCTTAGGCTTCCCATTCCCGCAAAACTTCTAGAGGTTATGTTGTACACCTAACTTTCCCCTCATCACCTTATAACGACCTTTCCAAACTAACATAATTCCACCTCGAGCTGTGAACCGGTAGCCCCGTCGTTCTAGAGTTTGCAAGGATATCAGGTTTTGTTTCAGCAAAGGAATATGCACAACCTTCTCCAATGTGATTCCTTTCCTTCTAGCATCTCCAACTGAACTGTTCCCTTTCTCAATACGTCACAAATCTCACAAGTCTTCATTCTCACGCAATAACCTATTGTAGAGTAGTAAGTATAAACATCTCGCTCTCAGAGCAAATATGAGAAGAACTATCCGAATCAAGAAACCAGTCAGAATTCACATGTATAGAACTTCAAATAAGAAGACATTCTATGTTATCACCTAATTTAGCGGCAATGACTATGTTGGTACCCTTTTAATTCAACCACTTGCGACAATCCCTCTTGCAATATCCTCTGCAATGGTGGTAATAGATCATGTCCTTACACGCACTATCTCTTCCAATTGAAGTTTCATCCATCGCCAAAACAACCCATAGAAGTAAACCCTGATTTTTTAGTATCCTCTCTAAGTGCATCATCCTTCAACCCCTTGATCACACTGGTTACCGAAAGCATCTCATTGGCAGATTATTCGTGTAGCATGCGGGTTATCAAATTTTCGTATGAATCTAGCAGTGAATATATCAAGTTGAAAACTTTATCCTCTTCACTTAGATCATCTGCGTTGCTCGCCCTCAATTCAGATAACACCTTATTGAATTCTACCATATGATTTTGAAGAGAGGTACCTCCCTTCTTTGAGAAATGAAACATTTTTCTTTTCAATTACATCTGATCAAGACTCGTCCGCCAATGACAGCTAGATTAAACTCACGGGTTTAAAAAATTTCATCCTACTTCTCCTGCTTTATGTCGAATGACTTCCCTTTATCTCCTTCTAGGAAAAGATGCAATCACTTTTGAACCAATACGTCGTGCGTGTCCATCTTCTAGATATTAAAGTTGATCTTACCGTTAAACTGTTTGATCTCGTAAAACTCTTATCTTTCATCTTCACTAAGGAACTCCAACAACCTTTGCTCTGATACCAGTTGTTAGGAAATTAAGTGTAGCGGAAGGGGTTGTAGAAAAGTCATAACTTATCACAACGAATCAACCAAGCTGGTTTACCAAACCAAGCACACAAAGCACACAATTTTATTCTTGTTCTTTCGAATTCCGGGCCTCTTGCTTATTAGCAAAAAAGCTTACTCCTAGGCCACTAGGGCTCTTGCTTGCAACTTAGTCAACTTAAACTAATATCTGAGAACTTAGAGCATCCAGGGTCGTTTTCTATTTATCCATTTTATGCATATTTTAGCAAACGAAGCGTTGCAGTCATTTGCTATTTATGCATATTTTGACGATTTGGCAACAGTAGATTGCTATATATGAGAGCGGAAATGAGAAAATGCATATTATACAGAACATCTTCAAGATCCGTGCCGCTAAAAAAAATAATTTTTTCCCTCGGACGGCAATTGAAGTGCCGTCCCAATTTAAAAAATATTTTTTCCCCCATTTTCCCCTCGGACGGCACTTGAAGTGCCATCCCAAATTTTTTAAATCTTTTTTCCATTATTAAAATTATACTTAAATATATGCTTAAATACTTAATTTATGGGTTAATTTAGGGGTTAATATTAATTAGTGGGTTAATTAGGGGTTAATGTGTGTGAAAGCGACATGCCAAAGCTTGGACGGATCTTGAAGATCCATCCGATCATATTTTATTTTTGTTTGCTATATTATAGCATTTTTAACACAACAGCAAACTTGCTTTGCTATATGTATAATATGCATTTATTAATTTTTTAGCAAATGACGACTGTGGATGCTCTTTTGTACATGTTTAAGAAGTATATATAATTCCTTTTGACATGAGGATAAGGGTGTTAGTGTGGCATCCATGCAAAAATTGATCCGGTTTCAAGAGCTATGAACAATAGATATCTACAAACATCCGTGTCAAAAAAGAATCTAAAAAGATAGGGTTGATATAACCAAGCATGAATAAGAGATATCTACAAATATCAATGTGAAAAAAAAATCTAAATAGATAGGGCTGAGATAGCCGAGCTGGGTATGATGATGGGTGAGAGAGGGGAAATAACATTCGGGATGGACTGGGCAAAGTGACCTCCAGCTCAGCCCACGACTTTCATTCTCTTCGTGTAGCACATGCGATGAAATCCCTTTTTTTTTCGAGAATGAATTGACCCGACCATGACGAATCCTACCCTCCTGTCTTTCTTTCTCACTAGACCACTGCTTGGGACGTCCCTATGAATTCAATAATTTAAGGGCTCGAGTAGGGGCGAAGCCAGGACAATTTTGCCGCGGGGGGCAAGTAATAAATAAAATTAAGAAGAAAAAATAATTTATAAAGTAAATTTAATTTATAAAGTAAATAATATACTAACAAAATAATATCATTTCATTATGTTAAAAAAAACCAATAATCTTCAACCAAAAAAAAACCTTCTAATAAACAAATAAAATCAACTTTTACCTTTAGAATTTGAAATTCTGGATCAAAGGATCAAAGGAATTCAAAAGGAATTCAAAAGGAATTCAAAAATTTTTTAAAAAAACTAAAGAATTAAATGTTTTAGAAAAATATATTATTGGGCAAAAGCCAAAATACCCCCCCAACGTTTGGCCTAAGTACAATATGCCCATATAACGTTTGAAAAAATACACTAAACCCATTATTCCGTTAACTTAACTTATTCCGTTAAGTTAGAATTATTGAATTACCTTCTACCCTTACCCTTTCATATCTCAATCTGTTCTTTCTTCCTTTCTTCGTTCCTTTTTCCTTATTTCATTTTTCTCTATTAATAACGATTGATTCGACAACGATTTCTTCGGTCCACGAACGTTTTAGAAGAGTGGGATGCTACAGTAGTGTACACGTATTATTGAATGAACAAGATTAAACAAGTTAATTTTCACATGAATATCTGTTTGTAAAAGGAACAGATGAACCATGCAAATTATTTCATTGGTCATGTAATGATCCACGAACGTTTATGAAATTGCCTGTGGCAGTTTAAGAATTAGCAAGTTATATCACATGGAACTTCTTCATTTATCAAAAGTTCTTGGTAATCTTAGAGGCTTCGTTTTATAACTATAATTTTGAAACGAGGGAAAGAGTTGTTACTTTCAAATTGTCCTTTACAATTTGAATATCCACAGTATAAATGTTGGTCGCGACTTGAATTTGATTTTAAAAAAGTTTCTGACCAGGTGTGGACCTTCTTCCAAATTTCACATTATGATATCAATTTTGATGAATATAATGTCATTAAATAATTAGACAAATATGTCAATCCAATTATGAATTTGGGATGGGATATGTTAAATTATTTAATTTGATATTTTATTTTGCCAAATTTTTTGTGATTAGTTTGAAATTTGTAAGAGGTTTTACTCGATCAAACAAGGGCTCTTCTTTTTATTAAATTAAATTTACTGCAGATATTTTCTCTGTTGATATTTGAATTTTAAGGACTAAAGTTAAGATCATGGTTTTCTAGTGTGCAATGGTTTCATAGAACTCTCTTCATGTACTTTGTCTCAAAGAAATCGTTGTCGAATAAATCGTTGTTAATAGAGAAAGATAAAATAAGGAAAAAGGAATGAAGAAAGGAAGAAAGAAGAGATTGAGATATGTAAGGGTAAGGGTAGAAAGGTAATTCAATAATTCTAACTTAACGGAATAAGTTAAGTTAACGGAATAATGGGTTTAGTGTATTTTTTCAAACGTTATATGGACATATTGTACTTAGGCCAAACGTTGGAGGGGTATTTTGGCTTTTGCTACTGCTGCACGTCTTGAAATTCGTTACTATGGTAACATATTTTTCTTAATTTTTGGCTGCTGAAATATCCTACAACTGGACCAAAACTTTACGCAGCATAATTTTTTTTAATCCACATTTAATAAAATCAACTTTCAGTCCTAGATGAATCCAACAGTACGCTTCTACTTCCATAAGCTCCAATTGGAGAGGCAGCATTTCCATTTTTGACTTGTTCTCCGTTCATGTAGCAAGCAAAAGACCATATATGCATCTATTTTCACCCTTGTCAGTCATATGGACTATATACTTCCAGTTTTAAATTGCATTAGTGAATGAACATTGACAGGTTTGCAGGATCATAAAAAGCACATTCACAATCACACTATGGAAAACTACAGAAACCAATGTGGAACAAGGGTAGGGGAACTGACAATTGAGATATTATTATTGAGACGCTGATAAGCCAAAAAGATGGACAACAGGTGTGCAAGTGCAGCAGATATTTTTTTATCCACATTCATCCCGTTAAACGAACTTTAAAATGACTGACTTGTGAATTATTTTGTGTGTTCATTTGATGTTTCAATATGTATAGGGGATATGAACAGTCAACAGTTCCATATCTATATGTAAAAATTGAATATTCAGGGTCTTCTAAAAATTTTCAGGGGGGGCAAGCTGTAAAAATTGAATATATTAGGGGGGTTTGAAAAATTTCGGGGGGGCTGGGCCCCCCCGGGCCCTCACAGTGCTCCGCCCATGGGCTCGAGGAGGAAACTTCTCCAAGAAAGTCCACTGGTTGGTTTGGGTGTCCCCTGGCAATGGCCGGGTGGGCCTTGGTTCAATCTTGTCGATTTCGCCTAGGCATGGTTTAATAAAAGGGGTAAGGTCGGCGTGTTCAAACAAAACTCTCAGGGCACTGCGGTGCGGGGTCTTCCGTTAGGTCCTTCATGGACGAGGAAACCTCTTGGCTATACTCTATGGTCCACCTCCGGCAGTACTTTCCATTTGGCTTGGCGGAGCTAAGCTAGAATCAGCTTCTTTGACCGCATTTGTAACAGCAGTGAAAATTCATTACAAAAGCTTAATCAATTATGACGGTATCCACAGCCATCACAGTTGTAATCACATCTTTAATGGATAACACGATTCTTTGATGATCCTATCTGTCATAGGATTCCCTTTTTGACAACTCAAAAGTTGCCACAGATGTGCGGCATCTATGATGGGTTTGCAAGTGTCTACGATGGGCCGTTTTGACCATCACAGACAACCTAGTTTCTTGTAGTGTTATAGGAAGTTTACTCAACCATTGAACCATAGATGGAAATCTATCCTAATAGACTTATGTAATTATAAGATTATCTTACATTATAACTTTTTATAGTGATGTGCAGGCACTCAGGTATTTGAAATTAGATGTTCTTTAAAGTACTTCCTCTATTTTTTCTTCTTCTTTTTTTAACAAGGGATAAAGCCTGACGAATCCACCCAATCTCTACTACTATAATGGGAGAAGGCCTTAGTGTAATTTGTTCATCTACCAACCCGTACAATACGCGTGCATAACTATTGTAAATGAGGTTTTAGATCAAATCCAGGCTACGTCTGAATTTTTATTTTTAAACAAAAATATATTTATTCAGACATGCATTGCACGTGTAAACTACCAGTATTATAAAAAGCGAAATACAGTACAAAATAAAATAACAAAATACAGTACAAAACATCAGAATAAAACATCATACAGTACAAACAAAAAGAAAAAGTAAAGAGGTATCATCCTTAGACTAAAAGAAATAAGAATGGAACATAAGATAATAATCAGCATCAGAAATGTATTCTCTAAATCAGCCTCATTTTTAGTTAGCTCCAACTCCTGTATGTCTTCAAAATATTGCAACATAAAGAAACCCATATCCACGGTGGGCTATCCTTGCTCAATCATCAATTATCACATCTGCAATAAGAACTAACAAATGAATGATCAGAAAGAAAACAGGATGATATTCAATCCATTTGGCCTTGTGATATGAATGATGCTATTAAATCATTCGAAGGGGTCAAAATAATCTTCTTTAGGAGTAATGTCAGACCAAGAATAGATGAAATAGATGAAATTCTATCCCACTAAGGAATCAAAAAGGAGTTTCTCTCTCTAGACAGTCTAGAGAGAGAAGCTCTCTCCTAAAAACCCCAAAAACCAAAAACCAAATCCTAGATCTGAGTTTGAGGGCGGCCGGCGGCTAGGGTTTCGTCCCCCCCCCCTCCTGCTTCCTCTCAACCCCTCTCTCCCAAATCTCAGCTTCTCTTTCCTTCTCATTTTTTCCCCAAATCCTTACTTTTCTTCCCTAGATCTGAGCTAGGGTTTCATCGACGGCGATGGTCGGATGGCGACGCAAATCGCAGGAGCTAGGGTGTTTCAAGAAATGGAGGACGGCCCTTTGCTTGTGGGCCTCCATCGGACGGAGCTGGTCATCGCCATGGTGGATGGGACCGAAGGAGACCACTTGGGGTTTGTAGGCCTTGGGATTGAGGTCCCTGATGCTTGCAGGGGACTTTGTAGATGGAGTGCTTGCACCACTGGGCAAGCTCGGTTGAGGTCCCTCCCAGATCCAAACCAAGCCTTATTATCTGAACAGGATGGAAAGACGGAGATGGTCGGATGGAACGACGCAGATCGCAAGGATGGGCGATCATCGAATGGTCGGCAGCGATGGTCAAGTTCACCGCGATCTGAGCTAGGGTTTCATCGACGTCGATGGTCGGATGGCGACGCAGATCGCAGGAGCTAGGGTTTCATCGACGGCGATGGTCGAATGGCGATGCAGATCGCAAGGATGGTTGAGAACGCCGTGATGATCGGATGGTCGGATGCGATGGTCGAGAACGCCGCGATCATCGGATGGTCGACAGTGGTGGTTGAGTACGTCGCGATGGTAGGATGGTCGGATGCGATGGTCGAGAACGCCGCGATCATCGGATGGTCGACAGTGGTGGTTGAGTACGTCGCGATGGTAGGATGGTCGGATGGTCGAGAATGCTGCGATGGTCGGATGCGACGACGATGGTAAAGAATGCCGCATCTTTGGCAGGGCCGAAGGTGCCGCGCGGGGTGTATTTCGTCGTTCGTGACTGTGGTTGTGGGATGAGCTGACTGGGACTGGCGTCATCGGGGATGGCGACGCAGATCCCAGCAGTGCTCGGACTAGTGGCGTCAAGCTGGTGGCGGGAGTGTTGCCTAGCGTCAGCGTGGAGTGGTGAACAGCGAACTACGGGGTGGTCGGGACTATCATGAAAGCATGTGGGGGAGGTCGGGGAGAGAGTGGGGGGGGGGGGGGGGTGAAGGGGGATTTCTGGTTTGGGAGTGCTGCGGTAGGGGGGAGATTTGAATTTCAAATTGAGTTTTAAAATTTGAGTTGACGCGGTGGAGTCCCTAAGATCCAAATTTGTCCCTAATATCCAAATTACAACCGACTTACAAGTAACAACAAAATGTATCCTAGTTGGTGTAGGCGACGATTGTCGGACAATTTTATAGTTTGGGTTCTACTTTGACCTTGGTTGGTTAAAGTGAGGGGTTCCTTTGGTTCTTTCATGCAGAGGGCTCGCAGGGGTCAGGTGTGACGTCTACCCTCGTGCGAGGTTGCGGTGAGAGTTATCGAGGGTGAAGCGAGGGGATGAGAACGAGGTCTCAATCTTGACATGGAGTTATCAGATTGGTGGAGTGCCTGCGGGGTCTCTAATATGGTGCTTACGCCTGTCTCATGGATCACTACTGGGGGCGACGAGGAAGAACATACAATAGTTAGAGAGGATAAACGACATACAAGCGAGGGACTGAGTGAGAGAGTGAGCCCAAATTGGCACGAAAAAGTTGTTCTAGCGGGGGTGGCCGATCAGTAGGATTAGATTTCGTTGTATCTTTGTTTGGTGGTTGGAATGTATGAAATCCAGAACCAAGCCTGTTGGGATCTAAACTTCATAAGCCTTATTCGGGGGGGGGGGGGGGGGGGGGGGGGGGATTGCCAACCTTTTACGAACAAAAAAAAGAAATAGATGAAATTCTCAATCAATTTATCAACAGAAAACTATTTCTTGACCACCAAAAATTGTTATTTATTTTAGTACAAACTATTCAGATTAACACCATCGTAGCAAGATCCCAACTCATTCTGTAAGAGCCCTTATCCTTTTTTTTTTTCCTCCAATCACACCACCTAGATTTCAAAGTACCTTGTTTGCCTTTGATTTCTCTAGCATTATACCACAAATGTTGGATAAAAGAACAATGGATACATAAATGATTAGCATTCTGGTCCTGTGTTCAACACACATTTTTACCTATGACAAGGTTTTTTTTTATTGGAGAATATCTACAGTGAGCAATTTTTTATTAGACAAAATTTAAAAAAACGTCACAATAGTTTGACGCTGTTTAAAAAAAGCAAAATTTAAAAAAACGTCACAATAGTTTGGCGCTGTTTAAAAAAACGTCACAAAACTTTGACTTTTTAAAAAAACCACACAATGTTTAACTTTCAACTCACGAAGTTATCCAACCGTTAACTGGGATAATAGTTATGTGATGTTTTTTTAAAACAAATGGAAACTTTTGTGATGTTTTTTTAAACAGAATAATAGTTCTGTGTTGTTTTTTTAAACAAAACAATAATTTTGTGATGTTTTTTTAAACATTACATATAACCCAGTTAACGGCTGGATAACTCCGTGAGTTGAGAGTTAAGCTTTGTGCGGTTTTTTTAAAAAGTCCAAGTTTTGTGACTTTTTTTAAACAGCGCCAAACTATTGTGACGTTTTTTTAAATTATGCTTTTTTATTAACAACAAACCAATCAAAAGTATCCCGTCTCTCTTTTTTTATTTAAAAAAAAGCGTGAAACGGTATATGATGTACCATTTCTCAACTTTTAGAAATTAATTACTTATTAACTACTTATTAACTATTAAACCTAATTAATTAACTAAATTAAATAATATAATAATAACTAAACTTAATTAAACTTATAACTAAACCTAATTATTATACCTAACCCACCAATTAAATACCTAACCCACGTTGACTATTTGACTAGATGGCACAGACGGGGAATCATTCCCCGTCTGACCCTTTACATTTTTTTTTTCCGGACCAATCAGCGACGTGCATTTAAAAAAAAAAAAATTACAAACGGCACAGACGGGATATCATTCCCCGTCTGACCCTTTTCTAAAAAAAAAATAATAAAATATTACAGACGGGATATCATTTCCCGTCTGACCCTTTTCTAAAAAAAAAAATAATAAAATATTACAGACGGGATATCATTCCCCGTCTGTATACAATAAACTATATTAAATTTTGTGAGACGGGGAATCATTCCCCGTCCTCTATAATTTGAGAATTCTCAAATCGTTTCTCATATTTGAGAAACAGACTTGATACGTTTGCTAAAAAATGGCAAATATGAGAAATTTAGCAAACCTTTGCAGCGCTCGTTTTCTAAAAAAATGGCAAAATGAGAAATTTAGCAAACCACTGTGGATGCTCTTAGCGTGCTATGGGACACTAGGGGACACTACTCTTAAGGTGGGGTGTGGAAAAAAATTTACCAAGTATAGACACGTTAACCCCTGTTAGCTTGCCTATTTAAACCAGGCACGCTAACGGGGTTAGCGTGCTAGGGGGACACTAGGAAACACTGTTCCTTAAGAATGGGGTGTGAAAAAAAATGGCAAGTATAGACACGCTAACGGAGTTAGCGCGCCTATTTAAACTAGGCACGCTAACGGGGATAGCACGCCTATTTAAACCAGGCGCGCTAATGGGGTTAGCGTGCTATGGGAACACTAGTGGACACTACTCCTTAATTAAGGGGTGTGAGAAAAAAATGTCAAGTATAGACACGCTAACGGAATTAGCTGTGCCCATTTAAATCAGACACGCTAACGGGGTTAGCGTGTTTATACTTGGTAATTTTTTTTCACACCCCTACTTGAGAGTAGTGTACTTAGCGGCAAAGACTTTTTGGTATTTAACTTTCAAACATGGATAGTTTGGTACATATTTTAAGAAAGTGGGATAGTTTGGTAAAAAAATTCCTACATCTAATAGCTTGTCATTCATACGAGTCGAATACTACTGACCGCTTAATGTATTTAGAGAAAAGTTCAACAGATAGAGATCTCCTAAAAGGATAATTCGCTCTATTATTGTCGATAATAGTGAACAAAAAAGCAACCATGGAATTAGGATCAGAAGCAATTCCAAAAAGATTAGGGAAGGCAGATGATAACTTGGTATTGCAATAATTAGTCCAGAATCTCACAGCATCTCCTGAACCACAAATTTTTTGGAGTCCCACTTTAAAAGGACCAAAGGCTTTCCACACTTCCTTCACAATGAACTGAATGAAGAGGAGTAACAGAGAGCGTAGTATGTAAATCCCACACTTTGTTTCTTTGATGGTATTCATTTTTAACCAGTTCTAATTCAACTTAAGTTATCATCTTAGATTACTTCCTTAACACCCTTTGTACTAGGTGAAGTGCATGCTAAACATATACGTCAGTTAAGTTTCAAAAAAGTAAACATTAGTGCTAGCTTCCATCGGAGTCAATGATCACAAAACAAGATTAGTTCATACATGTTCAGAATAATATCTTCTCACAAAAGGAAGAAGAATATTAGGGTCTCTGCGCTTATCCAACGTCGAAAGGAACATTTCACTTCTTATTGGGCTTTCCCTGGTATCTGATCCTTTTTACCAATATTCCCTACCAAGAATAATATCTTCTCCATTTTACCAATATTCCCTACCAATAGTCCTATCAAATTCAAGATATTTCCTATAAGATTCATCAATAAAATAGAAACACCCTGTAGCTAACTTTTTTAAGGTGACTCCCATGTCGCAATCAATCACATACTTCAACATCACCACTGAGACTTGAGGGAGAGGAAGGAGAAGATACTATGCGAACTGCAGCAGCTGTAATGTATATAAATAGGTGGTGGCACGAACAAAATGAAACAAGAAATAACAAGAGCTTTAGTAAGAAGAGTCCAAATACAGTAATTATACAACATATACTATGGAGAATACCGAAAGTGTTAGATTACTCGAAGAGAACAAAACTGTCCAGCCTTTTCAGCCCATCCACGCTATCAAATTTGCACCGGTAATAAATCTCACACCATGATTTTAATATATAGATATTCAATTCATATGCATCTGCTAAGCATATAGTAATTCTCTACATTGAATTAATCATGCATTAATCCTAGCTGATGCAGTGTTTGTCTCTCTGGGCATAGAGGGGAACTGGGAAGGATGAGGGCTCATCTCTACTTGTACGCAAATAGTTTCTTTAAATTGTATCACCTTAATACTTAATCCCTTTATTCGAAGACGAGTAATCTCCGCTATTCAGATTAATCTAAATATCATAAAATATAGAATAAATCACTAAATTTGGACATGCTTTGTGGTTTGATATCTCTTTCGACGAGATAGTGAACTTGAGATAAAGAGGGAGATACTTAGGTGCGATGTTTTAGACAGATCCAGTACGTCAAGGGGGTAACAATGGCGAGGTACCGTGAAGGACACAGAAATACAGAGCTAATGAATTAATGCATGGGGAAGGTAGTACATGGGGCCTATTTCCCCTTCCAATAATACCATATGCTAATTTTCCCTTCCTATTAATTTGCTTGCACGATGACCAAATTAAGAATACACTAATTTTTTAAATCTCTTATTAAGAGTTGGAGTTGTGTAGTTTGTAGACAACCCAACTTGACTAATATAATAACAACACCTTGTTAAATGAGACTGAAATTAACCATCTATTTTTAATTAATTAGCCGGTTACCATAATGTCCTCAAACTTCAAATTTATTAACGAAAGTGTCAACTAGAAATAATTTGTAAAGCGTGTGGTAACAATTTTGGATGGATAACGGGAGGTCTCATGTTTGAGATCAGACTACGTCATAGTCTTTACCAAAAAAAAAAATTTAGGGCATACATCGCACGTGCAGATTGCTAGTTATTGATTAATAAGTTGGTAAATTTTAATTTAATTTTTCTCTATATTTTTTGGAAAGGATGTGAGTTGGACGGTGGACGGGGATGATACTGACGACTGGAGAAACTGGGCAAAAAACATTGACGTTAAATCTTGGGTAGTTGGTAAAGATAATGACTCTGTGCTTCCTTCGGGTAAGCCCAAAGCGCCTGTGAATACTACTGGTGGTAATGTTCCAGGACAAACTCCACCTACAAAACAACCTACGACGAAATGGAAAAACGACACAATCTATGCAAAGGACCTCAGCATTAAACATGTATCCGATGAAAGCTGCTTGAAGTGGAAAAGGTTAGTATATGGTCATGGTCATGGCCGGATCGAAAAAGATCATATACCCAATTGAGGACAAAGATACTACGCTACGGAATCTTTAGGTTTCCTCAAAAGCTTTGCCCCTACTTGATCTCCCCAATCTTGAGGCGATCATGTAGGGGGCACAATTTTTTAGGCAAATAAGAGCTAGCTATTGCCTTTTGGGGTATATGATTTCTTTTGGTAATGGCTAGTGCCTTAATTCCGAAATATAGACATGCATGCAGTGCTAAATGATTGGTACTAGCATTTTATGAGTCTCAGATGTATGCAATGTACATTGCTAACTACATGTTTAAGCGACCATGAATATTATAACGATAAACAATAAATACACATACATCGGATGACATATAAACGACTCCTCTACAGTTAAAATTAGCACATCAATATAATTTACAAAATCTATTTAATTATGTTAATTTACAGACAAATATTTTACAGTAAAATTGATCTTAAATTTTTTTTTAGAAAATAGAAGAAAATGGATAATCAAAAGTAACAAATCTAAAATTTTATAATCTGCATAAGTAGATAGTTATAATAAATAAAAATAATGTATGTTTTGTGAGCTTGCAGAATTGGTACGAGACCGCATAGGGCATGTGTACCTTGTATCGGGGAATATGACATGGTCTATGCAAAGGAGCTCAGCATCGCACATGGAAAAACTCCTTACTACTGGAAGTGGAAAACTCTCCCAGAGTAAGTCCTACTCTTCATGTGGACAAGATACGTACATCTCTACTGTTGTAACATCATCCACTCTCAATAACCAAACATGCAGTACACGTGCCAAGTCGTTAATGCTACATCTATATTTTGTGCAGAATGCCCATGTCTGAAGCAGCAGAACTACTGAATGTATGCTGGCTAGAGGTGACCGGAAAGTATGACATGAAATTCCTGGTACCACGTAGAACCTATACGGTTACCTTCGTTATAAAGATTGAGAATAACGTGTGCTTCGACTCTCCAGTCAAGTTTACACTTACTCTCCCAGATAAGGAGATTGTGAAGCATGTGAATCTGATGGAACTAAAGGGAAATACCAATTGCCTGATTTTTGTGAAGATGGGTCATGTGGAAGGCACTGGCTGTGGCGAGATAAAGTTCTCACTCACTAATCTTTCTTCCTGCTGGAAGAGGGGAATCACCATTGTTGGTATCTGCATTGAACCCACTTGTGCATAAGGATTATGAAGGAGACTATCGTATGTATATTATATAGAAATAAAAGTCATGTATGCATTTATGTTTACATGTTGCACTGCATCGATCCAATGCATCTGAAATGCGCATGCCAGTTATATTACTGGTGTGGGATTAATAGCAAATAAATGTCTACTAATTTACCTCCAGAAGGATTGTGTCATTGGACAAACTTCTATGATCTCATCTTCGATGTTATTGCTTCCAATTAAAACTTGACTGAAATTTGGGATTACCCAGGAGACGCACCCCGGTAAGATTAATTCTACAAAGAAATCTATGCATTTCTTTTGGTATCAAAGATTTCAAGGAACTAGTCCGTTCCCTTCTCAAAAAGATTACTGCTCTTGGGCAAGAAAGACCTGTTTTGGTTTTCACAACAACCAGACTTCCCTATAAAAATTAGGGGTGCAAACTTTACCTTTGCCTCTACTTTCAACCCAGTTATGTCCTCCCATTAGACTAATGAAACGAGGACCTTATCCATTTATAAATAAGAACTCAAACTTCATGTTTCTTTCTCTCTTTGCGTTATATTCTTCTTTAGCTCTCCTTTTGGGCAATGGCTGACCAATCTATGCTCAATCTAACATCAGAAAAAATTCTTAAGTTGAAGAAAGTAATGTGACACTATGGCATCCCTTCCCCAGCTCCTCGCTATCCTTAGAAAATTAAGTCTCCAACTGAACAAATAACCTAATTAAAATTCCTTAGAACCAAACAACTCAGCAAACCTGAACACAGCAAAAGTATGAAAGGTGCTCCACATTTTCAGGGCGATAGGAAAAGCGATTTGATAGAGGATCAGGGACAAGGCTTCGCAGCTCGAGTTTCTAACGCAAGGGGCCTCCCCTCCAACACTACCAAGCACTCGCAGCAACCTCATCGTCCTATGGCTAAGACGGGCAGAGACGAGGACGGAGAGCGGAGGCTGGTTTGCAGAGGGGAGAGCTCGGCTGTAGTAGAGGCAGAGAAAGGAGCTCAAGGCTCGCGCTCCGCAGCTGAGCAAGGCAACTACAGGGGCTACGCTCATAGGGGAGCGATCAAGGAGGGGTATAGAGCCCCGTCCAAACCCGCTAGTAGGCCACCGCCGGCTGAGGAGAGAGGTGCACGGCGATCAACTGCGACCCATAGAGGGTCGTACTTGGATGCAACAAGAAGATCGATAGAGGAGACAGAGAGGGGATGGGGGGAAAATCAGATCTCTCGCCGGAGAGGGAGCTGGTTAAGAAGAAAGAGGATGAGGAGGGGGAGTGGATCTTGTACAAACCCAAGTGCGTGAAGAAATCGGAGAGGAGGGCGGAGTTGGCTAACTCATCCTCTTCCTCGGGTGCGTCGCGATCGGCAAAGCTACCACTGTGTCACAAATGCGCGGGGAAGGGGCACACGATTCACGAGTGTACCAACGATTGGTTCTACTACGCTTGTAAGAACTTCGACCACATCTCGAAGAGCTGCCCAAGGAGGAAGACGTCGACCATTCGAACCTCGGCAACCCCTGATATAGAGAAGAGCTTCGAAGAGGGGAGCAAAGCCAAGGTGGTGTACTCGGAGGAGAGCAACGACTATAGATGAAAGGTGGTGTCGGCGGTGATTAGCCCAACACCCATCATGGCGGATTTTGAAGCTCGTTTCTCCAACTCAGTCATGCTCAAGGTGCATACTGGATTTCCATCCTTGGAGGGTATCAAAGAGTTGTTATCGGAGGTGGTTCGACCATGCTCGAGGTTGGAATGGGATATCAAGAAGATGAAAGAAGACATTTTCATGGTTTTTTGCCAAACGGATGTCATCACCAGGGAGCTACTGGCGTCGGGGAGCCTAGAAGGACAAGACTTCTACATAATGATGAGTAGGTGGTCTCGAAAATGTGGTGCTATGGCTATCGACGCGTCGCCGGCGGTTTGGGTTAGATTGTTCAATGTGTTAGAATATAAATATTAAAACCCTCACCCTTACCACAACTTCGGAGTTTTGGTCCATCGGTAGGGTCATTAATATGGTATCAGAGCAACCCAGGTTTGAATCTCACCGGCTGCGCAATTTAAAATGCGGATTAAAAAAAAATACCGCTGCGTATAGTCCAGGTCTTGGCCCAAAAAGATGGCCCTCAACCTGCGGGAGCGTGTTAGAATATAAATATTAAAACCCTCACCCTTACCACAACTTCGGAGTTTTGGTCCATCGGTAGGGTCATTAATACAATGTCCCCCTACACTGTTAGGTTAAATCGGGTTTTCAAAATCTTATCCACAACTTTGGCTATCTCATCAACATCGACAAAAACACGCTAACGCTGTCCAGAAGGGAGTATGCGAGAATACAAATTGGCGTCGACGATACGAGTTTAATAGCGTCGGTTATCATCGCGCTATTTCAAGAAGAGAGGCACGAAGTTAAAGTGATTTTGGAGCAGAACAAGAAAGTCTCCTTTGCAGGAGCACCTGAATACTCTGGTTCGAACTCTGATCAAAATAGGGGCAATGGGCGTGAGGTAGACGATGAACAAGGGCCGTTGGATCAGGGGAGATCTGTGATCATCAAATCCTGCGGTAGGGGAGACTCGAATAAGGAGGAGCGCTCACAGCCGTCCAGAAAATGGATCTCCAATCCCGATCCTTCAACACAGCGTTCATGGGATCTAGGGGTTGCAAGAGATCTAGCGCGCGGAAAGAGGGATGCGATGGGCGCCGCTTCGAAAAAGGGCAACATCATATCAGATGGTTTGATGGCAACAACGACAGGTGGGGTCAACTCGGGAGGCAGAGCTGGCGATGTACGAGGTGAGGAAATTAAGGGCCGTTGGGGATTTCGAAGGAGTCGAGGTTGACTGTGGGCTCCACGAGTGATCAGCGTCACATCCAGTTACTCTCCTCGATTGAGTTCAAAGAAGTCGTTGAGGCGGTTGTGAAAACTATTTCAAAAAGTTTAATTCTCAAAGCCCAAGGCCCACTTATTTCGGATGGCCCAGCTCTTAGCAGCGACATGCCACTTGGGGGAAGCTGCTCTGGGCAGCAACTTGAAGCAGGGACGATTGATGAGGAAGAGGGGTTGGGCGCGGGAGTGGAGCGCGACAACACAGACGCAGATAGAGTGCTCAGGGAAGTCGGCCACCGAGTTATTCATGAAGGCGGGGGTTTTGAAGAGGAGGATGAATATGGAGAGGCTTCGATTCATAGAGAGGGCAAAGGGTTGTGCATCGAGGAAAGCTCTAGCAAAGAAGATGGCATTATTGGGGCCTTGGACGGGGCAGGTATTCAAACTTCGGACTCAGAGGGAGAGTTCGAGAGCATGGTCAAAGCTCTGACCCCTTTCATACAGGATAGCGCGGTAGTTTCAGTTGCGGAGAACAAGAGTGAAGACCCTAAAAGAAAGAGCAAGAGACAAAGTGATAGATGGGGAACTAAAGGACCGAGTGAGGAGGATCTCATTAGATCTGCGGCTAAGTCAAAGGAGCCCAAATTTGCTTGCGGAGGTGAGTTTTCTATTTTGCAATTTATTTCAGACGATTTACTGCTTTACTATGCTTGTACCTTAGGGTTGGACATGGGTAATTCACCTAAGGTTAATTTAGAGAGGGTCATTATCATCAGAGATGAAGCGTACAGACGAGTAACTTAGAAAATCTGGGGGGAGAGGGGTAGAGGGTGTAGGCGATCCTATACGGTTTTATAATCTGTTACACCTTTTAAAATGTTAGAGGGATGCGCTCGAGAGTTAAGGCGCGACTGGTTAGTGATACCCTAGCTAGGATTAGGCCGTCGATTTGTGCTCTGCAAGAGACCAAGATCGTGGACCCTTGCTTAAAAGATTTCGAGGGTCTAACCTCGCTAAAAGACTTTGATTGGAGGTGGAAGACATCTTCAGGTATGTCGGGGGGGATTGCTATAGGTGTAGATCCTAAGGAATTTATTATCACTGAAGACTTTGTAGACGAATTCTCTGTTACCATTAGGATCAAACGTAATAGAGACAATTGGGAACAAATGATCACGTCTATTTATGGACCCTGTGACTTCAATCGTCGAGAAGAGTTCTGGACAGAACTGCGGGGTATTCGAGATAGATGGGTGGGACCTTGGGTGGTAGGGGGGACTTCAACATCACTAGGTTTTCTCACGAGCACAGAGGGAGGGGGCCAAGTGATAGAGATAGGCAACGCTTCAACCTTGCGATCGACGACCTCAATCTTATCGAAGTAAAGGAGAACGATAGAAGGTTTACCTAGTCGAACATGCAGGCCACCCCAACTCTAGCCAAACTAGATAAAATTTTGGTGTCCACAGGTTGGGAAGAAGTTGTCCCGTTAGCGATGGTTAGATCGATCCCAAGATCGACCTCGGACCATATCCCATTGATTCTGGATTGGGATAAGGGTAGAAGAAGGACGACTAGACAGTTCAGATTTGAGAAGTCGTGGTGCTACGATCCTGGGTGCAGAGGGGTAATCGAAAAATCCTGGGGAGAATCAACAAGGACAGACGACGCTATCTTTAACTGGAACACCAAATTGAGACATCTGAGGAGTGATCTCAAATCTTGGGCTAGAAGAGAAAATGAAGAATCTAGGACAAGAAAAGATTACCTAGCGGGGAGGGTACAGGATCTGGAAACGATGACCGATGTCTTCTGCAAGCGGAACTAGAGGAACTTTCATCCAATAGAGCGGAGCTTCATTCTACCGGGGTAAGGGAGGAATGTTACTGGAGACAGAGATCGAGAGTGCAGTGGCTTAAGGAGGGGGACACGAATATGGCTTTCTTCCATAAGGTGGCTAACGGGAGAAACAGACATAACAAAATAGGGGGGTTACTCGTAGGGGAAGAGTGGACTCAGGAGGAGTCAGTAATCAGAGAACATATAGATTCTAACTTTAGAGAGCTCCTGGGTAGTAAGAGAACACTCAGATGCAACTTGAGTCCAGAAATGTGGGCCAACTCGAGGATTGAGGGGAGCGACAGGCTTGAGGAACCATTCGTGGAGGAAGAAATTATTAAAGCTATCAAGTCGTTGGGTCAAGATAAGGCTCCGGGACCAGATGGCTTTCCTATCTTTTTCTACTCAATGTATTGGTCCATTGTGGGAAAAGACCTCCTAGATATATTTCAAGAAGTTTACAATGGGGACTCTAAGATTGATAGACTGAACTATGTCAATGTCGTACTGATCCCGAAAAAGACTGAGGTTCGGAGGATTAACGATCTACGACCTATTAGTTTGCTGAATGGCTCGTTCAAAATCATCACCAAAGTGTTGGCCAATAGGCTATCACCTATTTTAACATATATTATCGGCGCATCGCAAAGCGGATTTGTTCGGGGGAGAGACATCTCGGACAACATTGCATCAGCCCATGAAGTTGTATTCAGAGGTTTTAAAGACAGATTAGACGGCTTCCTCCTGAAACTTGACTTCCAAAAAGCTTATGACATTGTCGAATGGGACTGCGTGGATGAGGCATTTCAGCTTAAAGGATTTGGGGTAAAATGGAGGAGATGGATTAATATGTGTCAGAAACGGGAAGTCGTTCATTAAAATTGACGGGGAGAGAGGAAAAGAAATTAGGTGCAAGAGAGAGTTGAGACAGGGGGACCCTTTATCTCCCCTTATCTTCACTTTTATTGCGGATGGATTATCAGAAATGAACAAGAGAGGAATGGAGGGGGCATTATCAAGGGTGTCAAAGTGAAGGGGATCGTGGAACCAATTTTCATTCTACAATACGCTGACGACACGCTATTGTTTGGGGTCTCCCAAGTAGAAGAACTATTGGGCATTAGGATCCTTCTTAGATGTTTCGAGTTTTGGTCTGGGCTTCAGGTGAACCTGCACAAGAGTTGCGTCTTGGACCTTAGTAATAATAATGCTAACTCGCTGGAGCTTTCCTCGTCAATCTTAGAGTGCGGTACGGGGGCTTACCCTCTCTGCTATCTAGGCATTGCGATTAAACCGGGGAAAATGATTCATGAAGACTGGATGCCACTTATTGAGAAGAATGAAAGAAAACTAGCAGGATGGAAAGGCAAGTGCTTATCCCTGGGGGGGAGAATCACTCTTATCAACTCTGTTCTTAGTAGTCTCCCAACCTATTTGATGTCGATTTATGATATACCAAACTGGGTTATTGAGAGAATTGATAGATGTAGGCGACGATTCCTCTGGAAAGGATGTCGGGAGGATGGCAAGGGCTTTCATCAGATGAGATGGGATAGGGTCTGTAAGAAGAAAGAGTTTGGGGGTTTAGGCGTTGTTAACTTGTGGGACATGAACAAGGCGCTGCTATCTAAGTGGTGGTGGAAAATGCACAAGAAACGTAAGGCGTGGTGGAGCAACTCGTTCTTGAAATACCGGAGAAGAAAATTTTGTAAATTTGGGGGAAGTCGAAAACAGGGGAAGGTTTCAACTCTATGGAAAGGAATCACAAAGGTAGGGGATGTGTTCCACGTGAATACGAAATGCATTCTTGGAAATGGCAGTGATTCTAGATTCTGGAAGGACAAGTGGTGTGGGGATAACTCCCTACAGTCGATTTTTGCACAACTTGCGTCTGAAACTACTGGGAAGGACGACTTAGTAACCGAGGTGTGGAAGAGGCGAAGACTTAATTTAAGCTTCACAGGCACCATTTCGTATCTAGCTGAGGAGCAATTGGGTAAATTAGAGCTGTTTCTGAGCTCTATAGGACGTCCTAAAAAGGGGGAAGAGGATGAAAGAATCTGGATAGGGGAACATGGACAGAGTTCTCGGTAGCTTCCATGTACGGACTATTGAACGACGGGGGGATTAGGAACTCTATGGCGACAACTATTTGGAAATCTAGTGTCTCAAATAAGGTGAAAGCTTTCCTTTGGTTGGTACAACATGACGGGATTCTTTCAAAGTCTAATCTAAGAAAGAGAAATCTTCCTATAGATGTCACTTGCATGCAATGTAACTCGGAAGAGGAGGACACAACACATATTCTTTTCTTGCCCTAAAGCGAGGTTAACGTGGGAAATTTTGGGAATAGGGTTCAACACATACATCATTCCGAACTGTATAGAGGACATATGGGGTAGAGGGAGATCTAGTAACATATGTAAAGACCATAGATTTCTGTGGAACATCACGACTTGGGCGGTGTTATGGTCCCTTTGGCAAGATAGGAATGATCTTTGTTTTCGTAACTATAAGTGTTCTTTCAAGTTGTCCCAGCATAAAATACTGGCTCTAATAGAATTTTGGACAGGTAACTCAGCGGCAAGAAAGAGGATCAGATTCGATGGGAGCGAGTAAAGCTAGAGGTAGGGAGTGCAGGCCTATTCTAGAGACTGGGAGACTGCCACTTCTGTTGGTGGGCATTGGGTGTCAGCTGTTGTATGGGTATTTTGAGGGATGGTTGTACATTCCTAGTTTGATGTATCTTTTAGCTTTCAGCTTTGTTGTTGTACTGTATTATGTCGGGGAGGGTCGGTAGGGCTCGAAGAAAATGATGTTGTGTAATATGGATATTTTGTGGTTTCGTTAATTTTTCATTAATGAAATCGGTGACCTAGGTCACTTGCTTCTCAAAAAAAAACTCGCTAATTACGCGTACAATATTTATGAGCATCACAACAAACGTGCAATAACAAACACATATATGACTTATGTTGTTTATTCCTTTTGATGATCCTACAAATGGGGGAGGGAACACGAACCAATCTACCTAACCCTTATGCATTCAAAACATCACCGTATCGACAACAACTACTACTACAACAATTTTAGGTCTAGGTATGAACTTTGAAGTGTGTTATTGGCTACCAACCCATATCAATATAAGTGGCCTGTGTTTACTTTATAGCAGATTAACGAAATGAGTCTTCGTCGTTGTGCATCCTATTTCCCAATAAACATTGTTTCGTCTTCAAAACAAGATTTTTGGGCCAATGTGAAGTGAAGACCAAAACCTATCCTCCATAATTGAATTTTCCTAACAATAGTGAGCAAAAAAAGAATTTTCCTAACAATCTAATTAATTAATCTTCCAAATTTGATCACCATAGTCAGTCTCTTTGGAACTTAGTGATCAAACAGCATTTTTTACCGAAATCAGCCACTTTTTTAAACTAATTCCCAAAATAGGCCACTTTCGAAACTAATTCCCAAAATAGGTCACTCGCAACAGCGAACTATGGCTTATTCGATTTCGTTGCCGCTTTCCGTACCACGGTCTCAGTACATACCATAATACTTTACACTCCAAGACTTGGTCCAACAGTTTCTCTAGTCGAAAACTCGGTTAACGGAGGCCGCAGTTCCCAACTGCGGTCTAAGTTAAATGCTCCATGGGGTCCAGTTATTAAACCCCTAATCTCCCCTTCATTTCACTTCAGTTCAAAACATCTCCAAAACCCAATTTTCTTCCCAAATCTGAATCTAGAACCCTCATCACTCTCTTCCTACTCCGTAAATCACTCCCAAATTCAATTATCAACATCACCTCATCTTCCTCTCTTCATCCCCATTCGAATTCGGAAATCCCCAAACCCCTTCAAGTAGATCACTATTACGAAGTTGAGATCATTTTCGTTGTCACCCGAAGTTCTTGAATATGTTGTTTCTTGATAATTGTTAGCATATGTTGATTCTTGATAATTGCTATGAATTGTTAGTGAGTAATGTAGATATTATATACTGGGTCTGTGTAGTTTTACGAATTGTTAGTGAATTGTTAGTGAATAACTGAATATTATTAATTGTTAGTGAATTCTTAGTGAATATAATGAATTGTTAGTGATAATTGCTATGAATTGTGTAAGTGGTTTAGTTGATTGTATGAAGTTTTGTGTACAGGGTTGGATACTCTTGTTGGTTGTAAATTATCAAGAAACCAACTCTTGTTGGTTTCTTGATAATTGTTAGCATATGTTGATTCTTGATAATTGCTATGAATTGTTAGTGAGTAATGTAGATATTATATACTGGGTCTGTGTAGTTTTACGAATTGTTAGTGAATTGTTAGTGAATAACTGAATATTATTAATTGTTAGTGAATTCTTAGTGAATATAATGAATTGTTAGTGATAATTGCTATGAATTGTGTAAGTGGTTTAGTTGATTGTATGAAGTTTTGTGTACAGGGTTGGATACTCTTGTTGGTTGTAAATTAGCTTATTGTCCAATGTATGTTTGGAGAATTGCTTGTGAGAATAAAATAAGTATAGTTCCAATTCAAATTAGAAATGTTTGACTTGAATATTTCTGCTAGTAGTCCACAAACAATGTGTGCAATATAGAATACGATTGTTAACCATCATGTGTGAATATTTCGTTACATATTTACATTATCTGATATTGGTAACCATCATTTGTAGTGGTCGTCTAATATCGGTAATGGCACGGACAACTGCCATCTACTTTGTGGTGTAAAATTTGTAAACAGGGAAACAACTGCCATTTGCATTGTGGGTTAAAAAGTTCCAAATTAAATGGCAGTTAGTAAATCCGCATATGCATAACTGAAGCCGCAGTTACCAACTGCGTCTGTGGATATTCCAATTTTGCAGAGTTGTAACTCTCTGGAAAATTTCAATTCTCCACAGACGCAGTTGGCAACTGCGGCTTCACCGATTTCACAACTACAAATTCTTGATGTTCCTTAATAGAGAACATCTTCACCGCATGTTGAATATGATCTTTGCTTTCAAACTTTTGCCCAACGTACAATAATTCTATCTCCGATGGTCCATATGATTCTTCTGGATTTTCATGAACCCGAGCATTATTACTCCCTTCAGTAGATTCAAATTCAGGTACAATTGGCCTCATGAATTGAGTAGTGGGGGCCGGGGGTGGAACATTGGCTCCCGTTTCCCGAACGTCATTGACAATATCATCTAGATTATCATTGTCTTCATATTTCTCATCATCTACAATAATCTCCTCATCTTCATCTTCTTCATCATCTACTAACTCATTGTTATCCGTAGCAGTGTTGAAGTCTTGAGCATTGTTTTCGTTATCGACAAGATTGCAGATAAAGTTTAAATTCAACCATTGCAAGTCATGTAAGGGTGAATTTGTTGAAACTGGATTTGTGAAAACTGGATTAGTTTGTCGAGGCAACACTCTTTCATGCAGTTCAACACTCGGATGTGGACTCGTCTCATGAGTCGGCACTTCATGTAACGGGTTTGGTATATGATTATTTGGCGGACTATTACAAATTCTTATTTTCTCAACATATAACTCCAATGCATTCCAACTAGAATTCAGATCAACTGTTCTTGCAATCATGAAAGTAAAAGCATCATCATCGACTATAGGCACCACCATGAAATATTAAGACTCTCCTTTTCTAGCTGCATTCGAGCTCGAATTTTAACATTCCATTCGACTCTATCCCAGTTAGTAATTTCATACACCTTCTCTACTAGTTCATGCTTTGTAATATTACGGGAAACCCAAATTACTTCCGGTTCAACATCACTATAACAAGCTCCCAATTTTGGGTCTTGAATTCTCCCCCATAATATATCCAAATAGGAATTTTGTAATCCATACCTATATGTAAATAGATGAATATGCGAGTAACTATCTAATCAAACAATAATAAGAAACATCAATTATACTTTCTACGGTTGTATGAATACCTTAAAAGAAAACCCTTGTGTTTGAGAGGGAAAATAACGACACAGATGATGTCGGAGAATACAAAGACGGTGGTAATCGTTGGGGGTGTTGTCGCCGAAGAATGTAGGTAGCGAGATTTGGGGAATTAGTTGAGAAATAAGGAAATTAGGCTTTGGGGACTTGGGGATTTGGGGGTTGAAGGTTGATTCCTTAATTAGGTGGAGATTTTATGGAGGGAGAGAATCTAGCTTAGGGTTATAGGATTTTCAAACAATTTGGGTTTCAGAATTGGGGCAATAAATTGGGGAAAGAGATGAAGAAGAAATGAAGTTATAAGAATAGGGGTATAGGTTTTATGGAGCATTTAACTTAGACCGCAGTTGAGAACTGCGGCCTAGGTAATATCGAGGCCGCAGTATCCAACTGTGGCCTTAGTTAACTTAATTTTCGACTAAAGAAATTGTTGGACCAAGTCTTGGAGTGTAAAGTAGTACGGTATGTCATGAGGCCGCAGTACGGAACTGCGGCAACGAAATCGAATACAGTTCGATACTGCGAGTGGCCTATTTTGAAAATTAGTTTTGAAAGTGGTTTATTTTGGGAATTAGTTTAAGAAAGTGGCCTATTTGGGGAAAAAATCTGTTCAAACATGTGATAATTCATTTATCATCTATATAATAAAACACAAAAAAAGCTATCAAGTGCCTCTCCTTCAACCCCCCCAAAATCAAAGGTCCAGATCTAACCTCACAAAACACATTTTCCCCCCAAAAATTTTCCCCCAAAACTCAAATTCAAATCCCCCCCAAATAACTCATTTATTTATTTAATTATCTCTCTCTTTTTTTTCTCTCTCTCTCTCTATATATATATATATGGAAACATGAATTTTTATACCCAAATTTATAATTATTTTTCACCATATACTAATGAAAACATGGACTTTTATTTACAACTAATTATTGTCATACTATTCAAACTTCAGCTACATAATTGTTGATTTACTGTTTATAAGACTTTTCATATGCTGTATCGTTCTGAAGACGTTCCGTAGGCACGTGGCCACGGGCAAATCTAGTATATATATATGCTAGTAATATACACGTACGATGCACATATTATTTTTATAAAAAAATTAAAGTAAAAACTCTGATTTACACATGTGTTGCATGTCTTAATAAATAGGATTATATATTTTTAAAAGTAAATGTGAAGACTATAATGGGAGAGTTAGAGTTGGACGTGCATTACACGTAAGTAGGTAGATTTAAAACTCCAACACTTTCATTATAATTATTATTATATATTATATTATAGATAGATGGATAGATAGATAATAATTTACAAGTGTGATACACATTTAATATATTAAAAAAATTAAATTAAAAAAAATGAAAGTAAAAAATCTGACGTAGTGAGGACTCGAACCTGAGACCTGCTTCATATTAATTATGCATGTGCAATGCACGCATGCTTCATATTAATTATGCACGTGCAATGCACGAGTTAGTAGATATACAAATGACACTAAGACCTTCTCCCATTATAATATTAGAGATTAGAGATTAGAGATTATATATATATATATATATATATATATATATATATATATATAATAATAATAATAATAATAATAATAATAATAATAACAATAATAATAATAATAATAATAACAATAATAATAATAATAATAACAAAACACAAAGAAAGCTATCAAGTGGCTCACCTTTAATAGGGTTGAAATCAATGGTCCAGATCTAACCTCACAAAACATATTTTCCCGCTCAACCCCCCTCACCCCCCCCAAAACAACTCCTTTATTTATTTATTTATTCATTTTTCTCTCTCTATCTACTCAGAAATTTATATTTTCAGATTTCAGGTTTGTAAATTTTCAGTTTTTTAACGCATTTTTTTTATTGCTCATGTTTCATTGAAAATAGCAAATATCTCATCAAAAGTTAAATTTCATCATTTTTCAAACTCAAAATTTTAAGAAGTTGGATTTTACACCCCCATTTATAATTATTTTTCAGCATATACTAATGGAAACATGAACTTTTATTTACAACTAAATAAATAAAATAAGAAGAGGATTAGGGGAAGCAAGTTTCCTCCCCATTAAAATCGTAATAATTAAAATAAATAAAAATAAAACCATAATTCCGACGTTAAAAGGCAATCAAAATCATAGGAATTCGAAATTGAAATAAAGAATCAAGCATCAAGAAAACGAACTCAGATTCAAATTTCACCTGAATTTTGGAAATCGAAGAATTTCTGAGCTGCTCGAATCGAAGAAACCGAGAGAAAGAGAGGATTTTAAAGGAAAAAAAATCCTTTCAGGAGAGTCAAACTGTGAACAGCGAGATTTCAGCCGTCCGATTTTGGATCGTGTTTCGTGGGTCGATTCGGACGGTCTGGATGCGAGTCAAATCTTGTCAATGACCGACCCGCTAGAAAAGAACTGAATCCGATAAAGAAAAGGTAGAAATAGAAATACTGTCTGATATTTTCACCCCGATTTCTCAGTTGAAAGTTGAAACTTTGCCGGTGTTTGGATCTCTTAACTTCCTCGTCGAAAAGCTTAAAAAATGGTGCGTCTTTTTCTACTTCGTTCCCCAAAATTCCGTCTTTTTGTTGTTAATTCGGGAAAATTAGTACTGTTATATTTAGATCTTGTTTTGAGAATTGGGGTCGATGAATTGTTGTTTCGATGTTAAAAAGGAGATCTTGATGCGCTTGAGGTGTTGAGGTTTGATTTGATGCACAACTGCTCTAAATTCTGGTGCATATTATGAGAACTTGATAAGTTTTCTGGTTCAATGTGGTTGTAATTGCAAGATGTAGGATTTAAAATTATGGTACTTGTAGTCAATTTTTGTTTAGATTTTAGATTTAATGGCAATTTTGAGTAATGGGTATGTTTGGTGCAGTTTATTCACGGTGATATGTTTTATGGGTGTAATGGAACTCTATGATCTAAGTTGGATAGGTATAATATAAACATACACAGTCTATTATCGGTATTATGTGCATGGATAAAATTATATGTTGCACAGGGCAAAAGTTTGTGTTCAACCGTCAATACAAACATAGACAATCACACAATGGCAGAAGGAAAAGGGGACGATTGCGTCTTTGCCTTGGAAGTGTTTGATATACTCTTCCTCTTCTTAATTGTCAAAAAAAAAAAACACAAAAAAAACACTAATATTACATGGTCTTGTCGCTTAACAATTTTATATAACCATCTTTTTGGTAACTTAACTTAAACCTTTAGTGTTGAACTGTTGATAATGTTACGTGTATGCAAGTTTATCGTACCTTGCTATTATCTATGAGTTCCTGTAAGTCATTGGGTGTTAGTCATAGGAAATAGAAGCCTTTGCGGAGCCTTGTACTATAAGCTCTAATTTATGAAAGTAATTTTGTTACTCAAAGCCAATGAAAAAGTGTTGTTACCTGCGAACTTGTCTTCAAGGGTTTTTGCAAGCTCCTGTCTCTGGCCAATATATCTACAAATTTTTCGTAGACTCCCTAAAAAATTTCCAATCGGTTCTGCTGACCCTAATGTGGATAGGAAAAGACTACGGTAGTGACAACCTTGCCCCATCTTGACTAGAATTCTTTCTCTGTCACTAATTCCTACTCATCATTTAAAATGAATGCAACAGCTGCCCGATAGAAGTGGGGGAAATAATATTGTAGTTCTTAATTATTTATCATCATACATGCATGTAGAATTGCCAGAGTTGTTCCCGGTATTTAAGTTGTATTTTCTTTGTCAAATAGATCCACTTTGTACTTCTATTTAGCCGACAAGGAAAAGTCAGATTGACAAAATGGTACTCTCCACACACTCAGAAAGAAAGGTCTAAGGTATGTAGTTGTTTGAAAATTTATTATGATTTTTAATTGCCTTTGTAAGGTTATAAATAGTACCTTTCTTACTCGAGATAGATCTTGGTTGTTCAGAGTGTCAATATATGTAAACTTTTCGTATCACTTCTGTTATTAGACACCACATATTGCAAATTATTTAAGCACCGTGCTTTGTAATTGACTGGGTTATAGGAAATGCAACTAGCTATTACGAGGACATTCTGGTGGAAATTTCTTATTCTTTGAGCCACCTACATGCACATTTGTTGTTCATCTTGTTCTGAACTGCAAATGGTAGGTAATAGAATAAACTGTTGGCTGCATTGTTGTTAAAGCCAGAACGTCTCGTTTCCTTTTTTTAAGCTTCAGTGTTTGAAGCGGTTTAGCCCCCACCCAGTGGTGGAGCCACGTTTATCTTCAGGGGGGCTGCTGTCCCCCTTGAGTTGCAACAAAACCATATGTCTCATTTAAATTCCTGGGCTTTATACTTTAGGTGTTATATTATTGCCCCTCTTATGAGGAGGAAATTATTCCCATGCCCCTCTTATGATCTTAAATTGTCCCTTCAAAGTCTAATTAGGAGTTCATCTTAATGTAATCAGAATCAAATTTTATACATATCTTAATCATATTTATAGTTGTAGTTACCTGTGTAATAAAAAAATTGCTCAACAATAGCTATAATTCTCATAAGGTAAGTTTTTAATGATCATAAGGCCAGTGTTAATTTTTAGATGTGGCACTAAATGGCAACTTATTTGTGCACTTCAAATTCACTCTAGCTATTTGTTTAATCCTCTCACTATTTTGTTTCCTATTCTATTTATCTTTCAGTTTAAAAAGTTTTGATGTGATCTTAAATTCTTGAATTTAAATGTAGTTGATTTTTAATATTCTTGGTAAAGAAATTTTCTCTTCAACTCGATTCTGATTTTCTCCTTGTAGGCTTATTAGACTAATACTGGATTCGATGGATTACCAAATTTGATCACTTGTATGAGAAGCGTTATTAGTATCAAAATAATCTTCGTTATCAGCTTAGATGGTAAAGGTGTGAGTTGGGAAAAGGGTGATCTGGGTTCGAGGCTAGGCTGTAGCGTAGCTTTTTATTAAAAAATAATCATAATTAAACATTGTTAAATTTTAGATTATATACTTTTTTATTCTGCCCCTCCTATAAGTAAAACATGGCTCCGCCACTGCCCACCTCAAGATTTTACATTAGATACTGTCTTCTTTATTAGTGTATCATTAAATTTCGATGTTTATAGCTCCTGCTATGTGTTGTGTTTTTATTTCTGTAGCCCATGACCTCGTAGGATTCTAAAGATGGTTTTATTTTATACTCGGGATTCTAATGTATGTTCTTTGGAAATTATTATATATTCATTTTTCTATGCAAAACCAGTAGTCGGTCTTGAAGGTGGCTTCATGTGGATACAGTGAGGCATCTTTCTTATATGGATATTTGTAAGCTTAGAGATTCCCTTGTAGATTAGCTTGAGCTTGTCCATGTATATTTTCTTAGTTGAAGATTCATGGGTTTCCAAGCGAAATTAAGTTTTTTACTCATAACTCAATTGGAGCTGACCCCAACTAGTTGGAAAAGAGGCTTTGTTGTAGTTGTAGTTGTTGCTGTCAAGTTATTAAATCTCGGATTTCGGACTCATCTCGGCAATTTCGGCAAGGGGTGTTTCGTCTCGGATCAGAGATCTTGGGGAAATGTGATGATGTTCATTTCAGACACGCAGTAAACATATTTTTTTTGTTACTAAACAAGAAATTATATGTTCGTCATTTATCATATAAAATATTGTATAATATAACTAATGACATAAATCAATTACAGTAAACATTCGCAGAATTTAACAACTATATAATAAAGAATGTAATATAAGTATATAACTAAATTGAATTGTATTGATTAGAAAAATGTATTAGTTAATAGACTTACTTGACTTTGCATATACACGAAGAATAGAGACAAAATTCTCACATTATCTTAGCTGAAGGTCCTATATTGAAATACTTGTATGCAAAAAAAGTAAAAAAAAAGTTATATATTCACAATAATATTAGTGTGTTGATTTCGGCCGATATTTCGGCAATTTCGACAATATTTCGGTCGATACTTCAGCAATTTCAGCCGAAATTTACACATTTCGGTTCAAAACGATATGGAGTATAAAATCAGCGATTTCATATCGGCAAGCTAACCGAAGGAAATTTCGGCCGTATCGGCCAAAATTTAAAACAGTGGTTGTTGTACGCGTAACACAATTGGGTTCTAAAATATTGGACCTGGGACAGGCTTGGGCAACTCGGAATTACATTCCTCCGGACGTTCCTAGTTTTTTCAGGGATATTAGTTTGTATTCTAAAATTGTCATCATCACTACAAAATAAAAGGTCTATCCCGGCATTTTTGTACCGGCATTTTAGTGGACCGCCGAGATAGACCTATGTGAAAATGCAAAGGGCCTATCTCAGCATTTTATAATGGCGTTTAGGTCGAACGCCGGGTAGATGGTACCTATCTCGGCGTGTTTAAGGGCCATGCCGGGGTAGGGAACTCCCTAAAATCCCTAAGTCCCAGCTCCTCTCTCTCGCCAAAACTCACTGAATCCTCTCTCTCTCTCTCTTTCTCTCTCTCTCAAACCAAAATCCTAACCCTAGTTCTCGATCGATCTCGATATTTGTCATCTTCTCCGACCGATCCCGCTTCCCTGATCGATCTCGTGGTCCTCTCTCCCAATCTCTATTTTCTTCTCAAGACCGTTTCTCAATCTCAGTCGATCTCGATCGTCATCTCAGGGCAGTTTCTCTCCCTCTCTCTCTCTATTATTCGGTCTAATCTCCCTTCGATTTAATCTCCCTCCATCTCATTTATGTCGTTGTCAGAAGCGAAGGAGTCGAAATTATGAAGAAGTTGGGGCTCTTCCGAGGCGACACGGTCTTGATGAAGGTAGTGTTCAAATGTTTGCTTGATTTGGTTTGACTTAGTCAGGTTAGTTAGGTTTTGATGGTGGATCAGACGGATCTAGGGGTTTGGGGGATGGAATTTGGGTTTTCGGAGAAGGAATTAGGTTTCGGTTGTTGGGTATTTTTAACTAACAATTTGTTTATGTTTGATCGTCTTTTGGTTTAGATATTCTGTTATTGATCAATAGTTGATGTATCAGTTATTTTTTTGAAACTTTGATTCATGGGCATTAAGCTATAATTTCACTATGATTAGTTTCCCCAATTTGCATTGTTGGCAGAAATTTGTGTTTATCTGGAACTATTTGTTGAATACACCTCGAACAGAGTGAAAAACTGAAAATTGGCATGCCCAAAACTAATTGCTTTTTTCCCAACTAGAATATGCATGACCGAAAGGATGCGTATTTGCTGATATTTAGGCAAATTTCAACACCCTAATAAGATCCAGTTTACACCCTAGAACCCCTATGAAGAGATATATGTGGATTATTCTATATGTGGAAGAGATTTGGTGGACTTCTTGGAGATCTAATAGTTTGTAAGAGGAAGAGACTTGGTTCGGATATATGTAGATTATTTTGATAGTTTGGAAAGAAAGGAATAGTATAATTTTCACAAAGGAATTTGCTACCGTTTCTGATATTATTGATAGTTTTCTATATTTCATCCATTTTTGGGCTGAATTGATCCCTGAGAATAAAAGAAGCATGCTTTAACTTGGCTGCAATTGAGAACTGGGCTGCTTTATACAGTATAATTTTTCACCATTACAGTTTATTGTTTTTCTGTGTCTTTGCAATTGTTATTGACTTTGATCCTTAATCTCCATTGTGGCTTCCAGTTCCATGTTTTGATCCATCTACTGCTTTACATTTTGAAGGAAGATGGTTGATGTTCCTGTTTCTCTATATGTCAATACAGAGTTCTCTTCTATTCTAAAGCTGATGATGAAAACCGTTGCAAATCTTTTGAGGAACTTTTTCTGATGGAAAGACTTTCTTTTGTTTATGATGCAACTAGCTACGATTATGATGCACCACTTGATGAATATGGTACTATGTTTGCATTTGTTGATGTGGAACTTGTTTTTTCGGACGATTTTGAAATTCATAGTCTGCTTTCTGTAGAATGCATAAATGCAACTTTTAATCGAAACTTAATCGAATAATTTCATACATTTGACTATAGTTATTGTCCCAATCAAAGTCTCTTTTGGCAAGTATTAACTTGTATACACTATGTAACTTAGGTTTATTGAGGCAACCGAAATGGGGCCATCTGCGAGACTTGCATAGAGCAATCAAACTACGTGAATCTGCTTTGGTTTCTAGTGACCCGCAAGTGAGATCACTTGGACATTATCAACAGGCTCTTAACATATTCTTGACCGACTTCTATTATAACCTGTGAGAAAAGAATTGATGTTTTTCTAAAGCCAACTTTTCTAATACTTCCTCTTCGGGCTTTTGTCTACAGTTCGAAGTCATCTTGTGCTGTATTCCTCTCTAACTTCGACTCAAATTCTTATGCAACCGTCACTTTCAATGGAGTGCACTATAATCTCCCCCCTTGGTCTGTCAGTATTCTCCCTGACTGCAAAACTACAGTCTTCAACACCGCAAGGGTGAGAAAATTTGTTGAAATTAAATCATATTTATTTTATATATTTTCTTTCTACCCGATCAAAATTAATATACCCTTTTGAATTTGTAGGTAGGAGCTCAGACTGCAACGATGAAAATGCAATGGCTTGGGGGGTTCTCTTGGCAATCATATAGTGAAGGGGGTGACTCTCTTAGTGATAAGACGTTCACAAAGACCGGGTTGGTAGAACAAGTTAATACGACATGGGATCAATCTGACTACTTGTGGTACACGACATAGTGAGTATCTGATACATTTTTTACTTACATAATCTTTACTATATTGAAAGTAAAACTAAAAATGCTTTTGTATATTCTCAATTCAGTGTTGACATAGCCCAAAATGAACAATTCTTGAGGACGGTTAAATATCCTTGGCTCACTGTGATGTCTGCAGGTGAAATTCCAATTTAATAATTGTTTTAGTGGAACTAGCTAGTAATATTTCATATTTCTTTCCAACTTTTAATATTCTTGCTTGGTTAAGGTACGGCATATGGTAGCTTGGATAATCCAAATCTTTCTTTTAGTGGAAGCGCGAAGTTATGGGCAGGCAGCAATAAGATTTCTATTTTAAGCGTCTCCCTTGGTCTTCGTGTAAGTTCTTTCTCGAATAATTGCAGTAAAAATAATGATTAATGATGAACAACCCATATCTTAGGAATTTCAATTTATTTCAGAATGTTGGTCAGCATTTTGAGAGTTGGAATACCAGTGTGCTAGGCCCTGTGACACTAAATGGCCTTAACTGGGGAAAGAGAGATCTTTCTTGGCAGAAATGGACTTACCAGATGACATATTCGTTATTCTGAAATGATGATTATAATGTCTTTCCATCAGAAAAGAAATGATCTTGCAAAAAGCTTCAGTATCGATAATTTCCATGACCCATTTATTTCGTAGGAATATGCTATATACCTTTGCTAGTACATACCTTAGATTTGAGTTTTTTATGACACTTGTTTACTTTCATTTTTGTTGGTCATCAGGGGCATGAAATGGCTGGGTTTGTGTACAACCCTTTGACAGGGGATTGGTCTCTTTCTTGAAAATTTTCTTCTCTACTTTTATACTTTGATAATAGGCAACAAATTAGGAGAAATAGCTACCTTCAATCTAAGGATTTTTTTCACTTGGAAAGCGATTCACTTAAAATGAATGCTACAAGTCCTTGAACTTCTTGTCATTAATCTTTTAATATGTGAGATCACTGAGATGAACTGATCAGAGTTTTCTTTTGGAAGAAAATATAATTGTTTAGTATTGTTACCATTTTTTTTTTACAGATGATGGATAATTTTTTTAAATGAATAACTTAATTAAATCTGTTGTTTGCTTCTTTTCTTGTGCAGGTTGTGGTGATTGAAAATAGAGACTGTATATCTTTTGACAATTGAAAATTGAATGTAGAAGCTCTTAATTAGAATATGATATTGACATTAATATGTATTTTGACAATTGAATTTTCAAACTGCAGCTCTTAGAATTTGATATCACCACTAATGAAGGCTCAGAAAACGGTTATCATTGTTAACTAACTTTTTTATCTTTATTGTTTCTATTATTAGGAGGTTGTGAAGTACAAGTATATTATTTCTGAGAGTAATGTTCCTTATCGTGAAAACAAACTCATCAGGCTTCTTCAGGTGTGTTCTATTTTTATTTTCAATAATAATTTCAAGTTAACAATTAGTTGATGTTGTTACCATTCGGCTTCTTCAGATTTTTCTCAAATTTTTTAAATACTTAGTTGATGTTGTATTTTAATAATAGACAACAAATTAGGAGAAATAGCTACCTTCAATCTAAGGATTTTTTTCACTTGGAAAGAGGTTCACTTAAAATGAATGCTACAAGTCCTTGAACTTCTTGTCATTAATCTTTTAATATGTGAGATCACTGAGATGAACTGATCAGAGTTTTCTTTTGAAAGAAAATATAATTGTTTAGTATTGTTACCATTTTTTTTACAGATGATGAATAAATTTTTTAAATGAATAACTTAATTAGATCTGTTGTTTGCTTCTTTTCTTGTGTAGGTTGTGGTGATTGAAAATAGAGACTGTATATCTTTTGACAATTGAAAATTGAATGTAGAAGCTCTTAATTAGAATCTGATATTGACATTAATATGTATTTTGACAATTGAATTTTCAAACTGCAGCTCTTAGAATCTGATATCAACATTAATGAAGGCTCAGAAAACGGTTATCATTATTAACTAACTTTTTTATCTTTATTGTTTCTATTATTAGGAGGATGCGAAGTACAAGTATATTATTTCTGAGAGCAATGTTCCTTATCGTGACAACAAACTCATTAGGCTTCTTCAGGTGTGTTCTATTTTTATTTTCAATAATAATTTCAAGTTAACAATTAGTTGATGTTGTTACCATTCGGCTTCTTCAGATTTTTCTCAATTTTTTTTAATAATTAGTTGATGTTGTATTTAAATAATAGGCAACAAATTAGGAGAAATAGCTACCTTCAATCTAAGAATTTTTTTTCACTTGGAAAGAGATTCACTTAAAATGAATGCTACAAGTCCTTGAACTTCTTGTCATTAATCTTTTAATATGTGAGATCACTGAGATGAATTGATCAGAGTTTTCTTTTGGAAGAAAATATAATTGTTTAGTATTGTTACCATTTTTTACAGATGATGGATAATTTTTTTAAATGAATAACTTAATTAGATCTGTTGTTTGCTTCTTTTCTTGTGCAGGTTGTGGTGATTGAAGAAGTGGATTCTTTTATTTTCAGGCCACATATTGAACTTCAAGGGAAATATCAAGCTGTATGCTGGAGTCATCTGTAACATCAAATATTGTATCTTTTTTTATTTGCGAAATACATGAACTTATGATATTTCTTCTAAAAAAAATTTCTATTCAGTTATTATTTTTTGTGATATGTGACTTTTGGTTGTTGATTATGATGTTATTATTGATTTTAAGATTTAAGCATTTTAATTTAATATGACTATAGGTATTTGTAATATGCGATTAATTACAGGTTTTTTAATTTGAAATTCTATAATAAAATCTCAAAAAGAAAAAAAACACCTATCCCAGCATTTACCCTAAAACGCCGGCATAGATACCAGAATTTTCAAAAAAAAATAACTCTATTGTGGCGCTTCAAAAGCACCGCTATAGGTTAATTTTTTGGGAATTTTCATCTACCATAACGTTTTTGACATGCCGCTATAGCTAGCCCATTTTTTACAAAACAAAAGAGAAATGGGCCTATGCCGGCATTTTAGAAATGCCGTTATAAATCAGCACCTATAGCGGCGGTGACATAAAACGCCGCGATAGCCTATATGGCTATAACGACGCACGTTCTAACGGCGCTTTTAGCGGCAATTTTAGAAATGCCGTTATGTGCTATAACGGCGCCAAAAAACGCCGCTATAGCCTTGTAAAAGTGCCGCTATAGCCCGTGCGGTTTGTAGTGCATGCATAGGTCATTCGAGAGCTTGGTGGACTGGTTTTGTCTCGAGGTCCAAAGCTCTGCAATTTTGTTGAGTGGAGAGGTTACAAAGTTGTATACAGAAGGTAATTGTTTCCTAATTTAGAGTGCAATTTTTCCCCCCACATGATCTAACATTTAATTTCTATTAACACTTCAGATATGCCAGCCTTTACTTCTGCATGTGCATAGATGCGGATGACAATGAACTGGAGGTCCTTGAAATTATTCATCATTTTGTTGAAATATTAGATCGTTATTTTGGCAGTGTGAGCCTCACAATCTTCTAGTCAAATCTACTATGTTGAACTTTAAGAAAAGGTTTTCTAATATCCTTTTCCTTTCAAATTTTCAGGTGTGTGAGTTGGATTTGATCTTTGACTTCCACAAGGTACTTGAGTCAATCTATAGAGCAGCTCCACACCCCTTGCCCCCCCCTCTACTTTTGTGGGTTTGTTATGAGTCATTTAATTGTCTGTTTAATTTGCAGGCATACTATATACTGGATGAGATTCTTATTGCTGGTGAACTTCAGGAATCAAGTAAGAAAACCGTGGCAAGGCTTATAGCTGCACAGGTATTGATTTCTCGCAAATTACATGTCACCTCTTTTCTGATATTATTAAATATTGGCATCAACGATTTTATTTTTATTTCTTCACCCACTTTCACTGTTTCTATCTATTTATTGATCTTGATCACTGATTGAGTGTTGGGGAAAATCAGGGTTTCTAACACCTGGTGAATGAATTCTTGAATTATGCATGAAGACTCACCGTTGATAGTGTTCAAATTTAGCAAATAACCGTTCTTTTCTTTAACCCGTTGCAAAGCTTCTATATCACCTTTTGTCTCTTTCACTATTATTCATATATTATTCCAAACTATAGAGTTATGATGAATAGTGTTTTTTTCTTGTCTTGTCTTGATTGATTGGTTTTTTTTAATGCTATGCTCTTAGCATGATTCAATTGTGAGAAGGGTTTTTCAGTACCTGCGGAATTTTTTCTTATTTTTCCTTCCGAAACAGAGAATTTGCAGATAACATCTATTTATTTTGTGCTTATCCAAATCAGAGTCTCTGTATTTGCTTCTAACTCGTGAACAGAGTGACTTTCTGCTGGTACTTTTTGTCCTTAGAGTACAAGATATAATTTAAGAACATATACTTTTTTTTTAATGTGAATGTGGAATTACATAGACAATCTCATGTTATCCATTGAAATGTTCATATCATTTCAAATACCTCAAATATAATCCTGTTCCAATAGTCCCCGTTTGCTTGTTGTGTGATGTAAAAAATACTATTCTCAGTTACTTTTTTTTTCCTTCTAACAGGATTCACTGGTAGAGACTGCCAAAGAGCAAGCTAACTCCATCAGCAATATGATCGCACAGGCTACAAAGTAGATATTATTATGGATCTTTGCCATATCGTGTGTTGCTATTCTCAATCTCAACCTGAACCGATGCCAATTTGTTGTGGATGGCCTGTACTGTATCTCCCTTTCCTGCAATACTATTGAAACAATGGGTTTAATCTTGATTTGTTGTGATTAATGATCGTGTGAAATATAGTAGCATAAGGATGTGAACCTTTGTTATGTACAGTTTTCTTCAGATGGATGCTATGAAACTACACAACATAATCTATATAATAAATTACAAGGAAAGCTATCAAGCGGCTCTCCTTCAATCTCTTCTAAAATCAACTGCCCGGATTGATTCTCACAAAACATATTTTCCTGTTCAAAATTTCAAACCCAAAACTCAAATTCTAATCCCTCCTCTCTCTCTCTTCCAGAAATTCACCCAGCCCTTCTCTTTCTCTTCCCGCTCTCTCTCTCTATCTCCTCCCTTCCCGAACCCCCCCCTCTCTTGCACCTGGGGCAATTTTTTGCTGTGCCGAGATTGCCCCTCACTGGCCCGTGCTTGCATGGGTTTTATTTGGTTTTTGTTTTTGTTTTTAATTCCCATCCAGCACTCTTGGACGTGCGTTGGGGTTTTTAATAATCGTCCTGCCTCCTGTGACCGCATTCTTTCTTCAGTTTTGTGGGTTTCGGGTTACGGTGATCAGGTTTGGGTTCGTTGGAGATGGCAGTGAGGTCGGCAATCGGAATTGGGTGTACGGCTGTGGAGTCGGGGATTGAATTTAGAGTGGGAGGTCAGTGTTTCTTCACCCTTTCAACTTTTTTTTTCCTTACCTTTTTTTTGTAATTTGATTGCTTTGTGGGTTTTGATTTTTGTGTGGTGGGTTTCCTGTGACCGCATTCTTTCTTCAGTTTTGTGGGCTTGGGGTTTTGGCGATCAGGTTTGGGTTTCGTTGGAGATGGCAGTGAGGTCGGCAATCGAATTTAGGTGTACGGCTGTGGAGTTGGCGTTCGAATTTAGAGTGGGAGGTCAGCGTTTCTTCACCCTTTCAACTTTTTCTTTTCTTACCTTTTTTGTGTAATTTGATTGCTTTGTGGGTTTTAATTTTTTTGTGGTGGGTTTTATTTGTGTTTTGATTAGGAGGTAGTCATTGTTTTGGATTGTTTTGTAAGTGATTTCTTTGGGAAGTTTTGGCTTTTAAGGTTGTATTTGCCTTTTAATGCTAAGTTTCAACTTAACGCACCCTGTTTTGGGTGATTATCACCAAACAACTTCATATTCTTTCACACATTACCTACCTAAATTCTCCATCAATCGTATATATTTCAATTACCCGTAGTTAAGTTAACTTTTCGGGTAAATAAGAAATAAAGCTTACATTGTTAGGGACATATGTGGAAATACACATTTTCTAGGGCATGTGTGATATTAGCATATTTGTTAGGGCATGTTTGCTACAAACCGTCGGATAGTTGGGTTAAAAAGTTTAAGAGGGAGAAGGATTGATTCTTAATTGCAGTTTACAGTTGCACTGAAACTCCTCTTTCACTCTCACATCGCCATTGAAGATCAAGACTAGGAGATGGCGACATTCAGATGGGTTCTTCAGCTCCACGGCGACGTCCCCAAAACCTCGGATTGATCGCCGACGTCTGCACTCTCCGGTGGGCCGACCTCAACTCTGGCCCTCTCAAACTCGCCCTCATGCACTCCCCAAGGTCCCTCAAATTTCTCTCCTTTTTTCCCCTTCTTTTCTTGATGTTGATTAACATTAGAGGAAACCCATCTTGCATTCATCCATGTTACGAAATTGGGTTTAGCCCCTTTTCAAAATGACCCCTAATTTGTATTCAAACTAGGTTTGCCGATATAGGACCAGGAATGCAAGCTTTGTGGACTCAATTTGATGTTCTCCAAAATTGGCAGGGTCATCCTTGCCTCCCACTAGATTTTTTTTTTTGAGGTAAAAGGTGGAATAATGCCACCCTGTTTCATTAATAAGAAATTAATAAAACAACCCCGGTGAACCGGGAGAAATACAAAAGTACAGTGCAGGAAATAAAACATAAACCCCCAACAAAATCCTGGGGGGTGGATCTAATCCTCCATACATCAAGCAGTCAAAAGTACAGTGGTCCAAATATAAACTAGCAGAGACTGCAGCTATTGAAACTCTAATGAGTATGGATGGCGCCGACTCCTCAGTCCAGTGTCGGCCCAAACTCTACCTCCTCATCATCAAAATTCTCCACCTAGAAGACTCTGGCAATCCTTCCTCTCACTCCTGAGGCCGCAGCTGTAGCCCAAAAGGAAATAAGATGCATGATATGAGTAAGGTTACCAGAAATACTATTACATGAAGCACGAAAATAAAAGTTGTTTCTGTCTAGCCATAACACCCATGTAGTTGCCGCAATGACATTGTACCACGCATCCTTCATTTTGTGGCGAATCGATGCGAATTTGGGGCCAATTCACAGATCCTCATATTCGCTGGGGTAGTCACTTGTTCCTAGGGCTCTTAAAACCTCTACCATAGTCTCCTTACTCCTTGGGCAGTGAATAAAAAGGTAATTCAAATTCTCTGTATGCATGTTGTATAACCCACAGTCAGTCGCAATCTGGGGTTGCCTTTTGGCCAGGTTCTCTCTGGAGAGGATTACATTATTGAGCACTAGCCAGAGTAAGACTCTGACTTTCAGTGGTGTTTTCGCCTTCCATAACACCTGTGCCCAGCTGGGTTTGCATCCCCGAAAGTAGATTCGATGGTACAGGGATCTGACCGTGAAAGCTCCCTTGGGCTCTAGTCCCCATCGCATCTTGTCTGGGCCTTGGGCGCACCTCGTCCATGTTCGTGTGATGTGTGTTTGCAATTCCAGCAGTTGCTGATGTAATCCTGGGGTAAGAGTCCCTCGGAATGGCGGCCTCCAATTTCCCCTCTTCCAAGTCTCGGCCACTGAGATATTGGGTTGATTCGTTTTGTCATACAGCTCTGGGAAGGTTTCCTTCAGTGTATGAGCACCACACCATTTATCCCACTAAAATCTGGTGGACCGTCCATTACCGATCGTGGACGTAACTGCTGAATTGAATGCTCCGCTTGCTTTGGTAATTCCTTTCCAGAATCGCGAGACCTTAGCCCCTACTCGAAAGCCTAGACTTCTCGTACCTTTTCCCCGAAGGTATGGCTGAATGAAATCCTGCCATCCTTCCCCGCCGTGGTGAAAAACCTTCCACCACCATTTCCCGAAAAGGGCAAGGTTCATGTCTCTAAGGTCGATGATGCCTAGCCCTCCATGCTTCTTTTTCATGCAAGCAATACTCCATTTGATCAGGTGGTAACCTCCCCTATTCGAATCTGCCCCTTTCCAAAGAAATCTTTTTCGGATTCGGTCAATCTTTTGGATAACCCACTTTGGAAGCTCAAAAAAAGACATGTAGTAAATGGGCAGGTTAGACAGTACTGAGTTAATGAGTATCACTCTACCTCCTAGTGACAACGATTTTCCTTTCCAGCCAGCCAGTCTGTCCTCCACCCTATACACTTGGGATTGTGTGGGTTGTAGCTCTGATGATAGCCCTCGAATCACCTCACTGTAATCACTCTTATCTCTTGCATGCAAAGGTCAAAAATTTGTGCATTGCACGAGCTAAATTTTGAAGGTAGAATTCATGGCTTTACAGGTATCCAAGTAGATATGAACTTTCTGGAGAACTTCCTGACTTCAGCTCATTGACTGCTCTAGAAACATTGTAAGCAAAAAGAAGAACTTATATGTGTATTGTATCTTCTATTCACTTCTCTTCGAATTTCATGTACATTACAGAGATTTGCACAACAACAGCCTAGGAGGAGCTATTCAGGACTTCTTAGGGAAAATGTCCAACCTTAAACAACTGTGAGCTCCATTTTCTTTACCTCTTTTCGAGTGTAAATATATTCCAGTTCACTTAATATGAGAAAATTGGTCAAGTTGAAGTAAGTCACTAGCTAACAACAAGAAGATCAAGTTGAGGTAAGTGATTTTCCTAAATTTTCATCTTATCAGTTATATATAATTCTAGAAGATAGATCATAGTAGTTATTATTATGTTCGTATTTTGTACCCATTACTTTACAGTGCTACATATACCCATAGTCATCTCTAACCTTGAGAAATGATAACTCCTAATTCTATGTTACTCCTCACTCCCAAACCCTCTCTCATCAAATCTAAGATTTGTTAGGACACTTCACTAATCACACCTCCATTGTCTTTGAAACACCACTTAGGTAAAGTTTTTTACTTGGACTCAGATTTGCATGTTCGGTACATAGTGAGCGAGCGAGTATAGGATCCATTTTGAAGTGTTGGTTCAAGCAGAGATTGTTGCTCTTGCACACATTTTTAGATTCTTATCATCATTAAAACTCTTTGAAATAATTTTATAATCCTATTTTTTGTTCTCATGTTTGAGCTGAAATAATTCAAATAATTCAAAAGGACTTGGCATATCTCAACAAGAATTTAGTTTAATACTTTCGACACTGATCTTTTATCAGCATATCTCAGCCCTAGAAGTATTTACATATATCTTATTTGGATTAATACCTCATAGTCATCTCTAATCACACCTCCATTGTCTCCCTCTCCCAATTACAATTCGCATATGATAATAATTGTAAAAACACTTCACCAATATGGCTTGGGCACACCATTAGGGTCAACTTTTGACTTGGACACAGATTTGTGTGTTGGGTAGTGGGTACATAGTGAGCAAGTGTCAGGCAATTATCAGTGTCAAATACGTCTCCAAGACGAGGACATGATCCATTTTGAAGTGTCGATTCTAGCATAGTTTGAGTTAGATGAAGTGAAATTCAGGAATTCCCATTTGAGTTGTGGTCAATTTGTTGGGTGAATCTCATCTTTGTGGTTGAATTGAGTTGTGGTTGAGTTGATTGTTGTTGCTGTAAAACTCTTCTTTGTGGTTGATGTAGGATAATGGCTGGATTCTGGTTCAGCTTGTTGATATCCATCGTATCGGGGGGTGGCAGGGGGGCAGCGCCCCCTGCAGCGATCGGAGCCCGAAAATTTACTGTCGTATCGGAGCCCGAAAATTCTATTTGTAAACTAGAATAGGCCCATTTCGCATAGCCCAGTAATTTTTTCTTTAAATACACCCTTTAGGGTTTTGTAAGAGGTGAACACCTCTATTCAGAATTTGCAGCCGTCATCTTTGTAAGGGTTTTCGCCCATTGTTGATTATAGTGGAAGAAACCCCAACCGCCCCGTGGACGTAGGCTTTTGCCGAACCACGTAAATCGTTGTGTTCTTGTGTTTGCTTGTTTCTGTTTTTTGCTATTTCTCCTTTTGATTGGTGGTTAATTCGTATTTTGCATTACAAGTGGTATCAGAGCTCCGGGTTCGACCTAGAGGGAGATGGCGAATGAAGCAGATGCAACCAAGGATTTTGCAGGATCAAGTTCGTCCAGAACAACGATTCACAACGCAAAATTTGAAGTTGAAAATTTTGATGGAACAAATAATTTCGGGTTGTGGCAGTGTGAGGTGTTGGATGTTCTGGTTCAACAAGAACAGGACGTTGCTTTGGAGGAAGAAAAACCAAAGAATATGTCCGAAGCAGATTGGAAGAAGTTGAACCGAGTTGCGTGTGGGACTATTCGGCTCTTTATCGCGAAGGCTCAGAAGTACGATTTGATGAGGGATACCATTACTGCGGTGTTGTGGAAGAAACTCGAAGACAAATACATGAGGAAAAGTTTGGAGAATCGGCTGTATTTGAAGAAGAGACTTTTTCGCTTCACCTATACTGAAGGTATGTCCATGAACACTCATGTTGAATCATTTAATAAATTATTGGCTGATTTGTTAAATTTGGATGAGCAAATTAAAGATGAAGACAAAGCCCTAATTCTGTTGAATTCATTACCCGAATGTTATGATCATTTAGCAACAACTTTAATATATGGAAAAGATACTGTTAAATATGAAGATGTTGCAAATGCTCTGTTGAATAATGAAACTAGGAGAAGGGATAAAATGGGTGATAGAGAAACTTCTAAAGCATTGATTGTAAGGGGCAGAACTGAGACCAGATCTGAGACCAAATCTGGGAATAAAGGAAACAAATCTCGTTTCAAATCGAGAGGAGTTTCAAAGGACAGAAAAATACCGACCAGAGATGAATGTGCTTTCTGTCATGAAAATGGGCATTGGAAAAAGGATTGTCCGAAGCTACGAAATAAGGGAAATTCGACTGCAAATGTGACTGTTGACAATTTAGATAGTGACGATGATTTTTCCTTTGCACTTGCTGTTAGTCCCTCACTTTATCAAGAAGTATGGTTTCTTGATACAGCAGCCTCCTATCATATGTCTTGGAAAAAGGAGTGGTTTACTTCCTTAGAGTATATGGATGGTGGGGTAGTTTTGATGGGAAATGATGCGCCATGTAAGAAGGTAGGAATCGGGAAGATTGAATTGCTAATGCACGATGGTCTTATTAGGGAGCTTTCAGATGTATGGTATGTTCCAGATTTGAAAAAGAATTTGATTTCACTTGGTGTTTTGGAGGCCAGTGGAATGAAATTTGCTAGTGAAGGTGGCATTCTGAAGGTGACTAACGGATCACTCGTGGTGATGAAAGGGCAAAGAAAAAGGAACTTGTTTTTCTTGCAGGGAAAAACGTATTTGGGTCAGGCTGCCAGTGTAACTGAAAAGCCTAAACAGGTTGTTCCCGACTCTACAAGGTTGTGGCATATGCGACTCGGGCATGCAGGAGAAAAGGCCTTGCAGGGGCTTGTGAAGCAAGGGTTGCTTATAGATGCTAAAGGTTGCAAGCTGGAATTTTGTGAACATTGTGTTTTAGGTAAGCAAACCAGGGTGAAATTTGGTATAGCTGTACATCAGACAAAGGGTATCCTCGATTATGTGCACACAGATGTTTGGGGCCCTACTCAGACACCTTCTATGAGTGGTAGACACTGGTTTGTTACATTCGTTGATGACTACTCCAGACGAGTTTGGGTATATACCATGAAACACAAAGATGAAGTTTTGACCTTGTTCACAAGCTGGAAGAAGAAAGTTGAAAACCAGACTGGAAGGAAGATTAAGGTTCTGAGGTCAGATAATGGAGGGGAATACAAGAACGATCCGTTTCTGAAATTGTGTGAAGATGAAGGGATCCAGAGGCACTTCACAGTTAGGAAGACTCCACAGCAAAATGGGGTTGCAGAAAGGATGAACAGAACCTTACTTGAGAAAGTGAGATGTATGCTAGCACAGTCTGGATTGAAGAAGACATTTTGGGCAGAAGCTGTTATATATGCAAGCCACATTATCAACCGTTTACCATCTGCAGCACTTGAAGGCAAAACGCCTATTGAGGTATGGAGTGGTAAGCCTGCATCTGATTATAGTTTTTTGCATATATTTGGTTGTCCTGCTTATTTTCATGTAACTGAAACTAAACTTGATGCAAGAGCCAAAAAGGCTATATTTGTTGGTTTTAGTACTGGTGTCAAAGGTTACAGGTTGTGGTGTCCAGAACAGAAAAAATTAGTAATCAGCAGGGATGTTACCTTTGATGAGACCAGCATGTTGAAAGAGAAGAACCAACAAACTTGTGATCAAGAGCAGCAGAAGAGTAGGAGAGTTCTCCAACAGGTGGAGTTAGAAAAGCTTTCAGTTGAAAATCCTACTCCTGCCCAAAATGAAGATGATGTGGTTGATACTGAGGATGAGGAAGAAGTTCCTATCCAAGACCCTCCCCAGCAGGAAGAATCAATTGCAGCAAGAAGGCAAAGAAGAGATATCAAACGACCATCTCGCTTTACAGAAACAGTTGCATTTGCTCTTCCCATTGTTGATGATGAAGTTCCCTCCAACTTCAAAGAAGCCACTAGAAGTTCTGAAAATGCAGATTGGAAAGTTGCTATGGATGAAGAGATGAACTCTCTTCATAAGAACAAGACTTGGGATCTAGTGCAATTACCAAAGAGGAAGAAAGCCATCGGTTGCAAGTGGGTGTATACGAAGAAAGAAGGTCCAAAAGACAGTATTCGGTTCAAGGCTAGACTAGTTGCAAAGGGGTATGCTCAATAGGAAGGAATTGACTATAATGAAGTGTTCTCTCCGATTGTGAAGCATCCTTCTATTCGGATTTTGTTGGCATTGGTAGCACAGTTTGATCTTGAATTGACACAGATGGATGTGAAGACTGCATTCTTACATGGGGACCTAGATGAAGAAATTTATATGTTGCAGCCAGATGGGTTTAAGACTGCTGGGAAGGAAAGTTCTGTTTGCAGGTTGAAGAAGTCTCTCTATGGGTTGAAGCAATCTCCAAGGCAGTGGTATTTGAGGTTTGATCAGTTTATGAAAGTGCAGAGATATTCCAGAAGTGAGTATGATCATTGTGTCTACTTCAGAAAATTGCAGGATAGCTCTTTCATATATCTGTTATTATATGTGGATGACATGTTGATTGCCTCTAAAAATGCTAAGGAGATTCAAAACTTGAAGAATCAGCTGAGTTCTGAATTCGAGATGAAGGATCTTGGTGAAGCCAAGAAGATACTTGGGATGGAGATAGCTAGAGACAGAGCAAAGGGCATAGTGAGTTTGACACAGAAGCAATATCTCTTGAAGGTGCTGAAACGGTTTGGTATAGATGAGAAAACTAAACCAGTCAGTACTCCCTTAGCCACTCATTTCAGAATTAGTGCTTCTCAGTCTCCAAGTACAGATGAAGAGAGACAGTATATGGCTAATGTACCTTACACTAGTGTGGTTGGCAGTTTGATGTATGCCATGGTTTGTACTCGACCAGACATCTCTCAGGCGGTGAGTATGGTTAGTCGATATATGCATGATCCAGGCAGAGAGCATTGGCAAGCGGCTAAGTGGATTTTGAGGTACATTAGTGGCACCACAGATGTGGGTTTGAAGTTTGAGAGGGATGACAATATTAGCAGGTTATTGGTGGGTTATGTTGATTCTGACTATGCAGGTGATCTAGATAAGATGCGGTCTACTACAGGCTATTTGTTTACTATGGCTAGAGCACCTATAAGTTGGAGGTCCAATTTGCAGTCCACTGTAGCATTGTCTACTACTGAGGCTGAATACATGGCAGTTGCTGAGGCCATGAAGGAAGCCATTTGGGTTCATGGACTTTTGAAGAGCTTGGGAATTCATCGGGAGAAGGTGGAAGTACACTGTGACAGTCAGAGTGCTATCCATTTAGCGAAGAACCAAGTTCATCATTCGAGGACCAAACATATTGATGTCCGTTATCATTTTGTGCGTGATTTGATAAAGGATGGTGATATTCTTCAGGTGAAGATTGGGACAGCTGATAATCCTGCTGATATGTTGACCAAAATTGTTGTGGCAGCCAAGTTCAAGCATTGCATGAACTTGGCTAATATTTTGCATGTTTGATGATTTGGAATGGGCAGTTGGGATGTTGCTTTGCTATTTGTTTGCTTAGTATGTGATATCATACTAAGGTGGAGTTTGGGTTTTTTGAAGTTTCCGTTGCGTTTGGTGATGAGCATTTGTTTTGGAGTATTTTTGGAGATTGCTTGGGCTACTTGGAAGATCTCGCCAAGGTGGAGATTCTAGGATAATGGCTCGATTCTGGTTCAGCTTGTTGATATCCGTCGTATCGGGGGGTGGCAGGGGGGCAGCGCCCCCTGCAGCGATCGGAGCCCGAAAATTTACTGTCGTATCGGAGCCCAAAAATTCTATTTGTAAACTAGAATAGGCCCATTTCGCATAGCCCAGTAATTTTTTCTTTAAATACACCCTTTAGGGTTTTGTAAGAGGTGAACACCTCTATTCGGAATTTGCAGCCGTCATCTTTGTAAGGGTTTTCGCCCATTGTTGATTATAGTGGAAGAAACCCCAACCGCCCCGTGGACGTAGGCTTTTGCTGAACCACGTAAATCGTTGTGTTCTTGTGTTTGCTTGTTTCTGTTTTTCGCTATTTCTCCTTTTGATTGGTGGTTAATTCGTATTTTGCATTACAGTTGAGTTGAATTGAGTTGTGGTGAATCTCATCCTTGTGGTTGAGTTGTGGTTGAGTTGTGGTTGAGTTGTTAATAAAAGCCTTCTCACATTATTTCAAATCTGTGTTCAATGAAGAAGTTTTCGATGAAATTATACCCGTTTCACATTCTTTGCCTTCTTCAAGAGTTTCTCATGTCGTAGCTTAGATGAATGGTGAAGATCATTTTTTTCCACTTTTCAGTTTGGACCAATTTTCTACATTAATATTGTACAATCACTTATCCATGTAAAATTCAAACTTGGAGAAATATCCTAATTATTTAAGGAGGGTACTGTAAACTTTAGGTATCCTAATTATTTGTGTCCCTTAAACTGACTGCAAATATTCAAAATTCAAACTTGGAGAAATAAGTAAAAAGTAATTTACTCACTGGGTTGCTGGAATACCCTAAACCTTGCTGAAGAGAATCTCATGACTAACTTGCTTGGGGAATTTTTCAACTCTTTACCTATTCTTTACACGTGCAATAAAAATATTTTTTAAAAGTAAAAATTTCGACGTAGTTTGACCTCGAACCTGAGACATCTTTTATATTAATTATGAACGGGCAATGCACTCAGGTTGGTAGATTTACAAACAACAACTCCAAGTCTCCCATTATAATAGTTATAGATTATAGATGATCTTTACTGCTATGCGAAAACTTCATGAGCAACATATAGGAGTGGTTTGATTGGTTGTAAATTGTATCCAACCTAAAAGATTACAATTGGGGCAAGAAATATTTGGAAATGAGTTCTAAAAAAATGATTTGTTTGGATGTAGTGTAGGATATAGAGGAGAGAGAAAGAAATTTTAAAAAAAAAGCAGTAAAAAATTAATTGTAAAAGAGTAAGTGGAGTTGTTTTATTGGATATTGTGAAGAAACATGAAAAAGAAATCAATTTAATATCCCATGAATAATGTTCCCACTCCCTTTTCCTATCATTTTGGCTTGAAAAAATTTGGCCTAAAAGTGCTACAGTATTCCAGCAAGGAAACCAAATCCAAACCCTCTACTTCTAAACAAAGCTATGAACAGTATTCTTTCTTCAGAAATCATTTCTAACAGTAACTTCATTGTCAAATAAACTACCCCTATAGCAGCGAGGACTTGATTAATGCATAGCAAAACTTTTATATCTTCACGGCCGATTCTCATGTATCATGTTAAAATTTTCTTACTGCACCAAACTTCAGGACCTGATCAATGCATGACAGGATTTTAAAATATTCACAGCATATCAAATTTGAACCTGGGTTGTTATCATGTCAAGATTTTCTTACTGTACTAAACTTTCGGAGTTGTGTTTAGCTTATGTGTAACCATGAAGAGCTGCTTTTCTGTGGCTTCGCAATAGTATTTTCCTTCCTTACACTGTCGTTACCATCGACAGTGAAACTATTTAATAACCAAGATTGTGTACATGTTACATTGCTGGATTTGATTTATTAATGCTAAATATGCCATTTCCCCAATTTTAGGGGTGGTTTAATATATATCCTGCTACAAGTGCATACACAAAAGAACACACATAAAAAAGATTCATCTTGATCTTTCAGGGCATAATATCCGCAGTCACATTCATTTCAGCAACAAACCAAGGAGATCGATACAAACCAAAAGGTAGTTTCTTCCTTTTGATAACAGTGTATTACTATCTATTTCCTACCAAGTATACATACGTATGCACACAGAAATCTTCTACTTTTGCACATCTACGAACGTAAAATAAACAACGGAAGCATGGATAGCATAGCTCTTAAGTTGAACAAGAGATGAGTACGTACACTACCAGCATATATCATTTATATACACCATGTCTATATAAATTTATACAAATAATCTTTCTTTTTTCACTCAAAGAATATACAACCTTCACTTCTTCTTTTGGCAGGGTTCAATGCTAATGCATTCTCTTCAGTCCACAGATGATGTCGTCCCTTCACTTCCATCTTCGCTACTTCAACTAATTGCATATTCTCTTTAGCATGCCTACATAGCAACCATAGAAATTCAATTTAATTTGTTTTTGCTAACTATGGAAGCTCATTTTATAAGAATAGAATAGATTGTGTCTCAACAGACTATCTCAGTTCTTAGAAATACACTTCTTTGCAGCCAATAACAGAAACTAAATATTTCCTGTATTGGATCAATTATTGGGACAACAAGTGGGACAACAAGCAGGTGTAAGCTCTCTTCACACACACAAAAAAATGAAACAGGTGTGAGCACAGTTATGTTTTAACCATACAGGAAACTGGAAAACGCACTTCAACAAACCAAAGGCAACATGGTCTGGTAAAACTGACACCAAAAGCAGACCATAATAACCCTTTATCAGAAAACATAAATTTAAATATTTTATTTAGTATTGGCCCAAAAACTATGAATGGTTGTCGGCTAAAACAAATGACGATTATTGATCCAAATGTGTATATGGAATTATTGATCCATATGTCGATATGGCGTTTTGGCAACTCTATGAAATATAACTTGATATTTACAGGCATTTATTGATTTAAATTGTATCTCATATTCATAATTATGATAAAGATATTACTTTCCTTATAAATTTAACTTCTCAAGTTCAAGCACAAACTGACTTAATATTCTTAGATAGTCATACAGTTTCTTATACTATAAGCGACCTAATTAACTTTCTCTTTTGCTATAAAAGAATGAAATAATGAGCCAAAATGGATTTTTAAAAAAAAGATTGAAAGGGGTGGATGGTTAGGTGGATCTAAGGACCACCATCGTTCTTTACAAGAGCAACATAAAGCATGAATTTCAAATTACTTCTTCATTTAGATTGATGAAGTTAAATTCTTTTGTGAATCATATATTTTGTTTGTCAAATTATTTTGTGTCTGATTGTAGTGGTTCCTCATCGAATTTGGACATGTTTCTCATGCCAATTTGGGGATTTAATTTTAGGGGATGATGTGCTCAGTTTCTTCAATTGTAAACATTTTATAAACATTTTGTTCCTTCATCAGAATTAAGTGCTGAAGATGGTTAATTTCAATTGTAAACATTTTGTTCGGTCCTTTTCTTTTCCTTCGTATGGATCTCCTTGACCTGAAATGAAATCCTATAAATCGAGTTTGTGTTAGATGGGTAGTTTGATAACAAAAAATTGGGTTTGTAGTTACAATTGTCCACATAAACCTAGGTAATTTAGGTGAATTGTAGTTATAATTTTTCATGTAGGTACTGTTACATTCAGATTAGGATTGTAGTTATAATTTTGGGTTTTAGGATTGTAAGTTTTATCCATCTCTTAGTTACAGTACTGTTAGATTGTATGTGTTATCAAACTCTTAATTACGGTATATTGTAAGGGTTTTAGGATTTGATTTGAGTTGTCGTTGATTTGTTAGGTAAGTCTCATCTTTCTAGTTGATTTGAGTTATGGTTGAGTTGTGTTTGATTTGAGTTGAGTTTTTGTTTCTTTCTATATATTCGGGTAATTCTCATCTTTATGTTCTATACAATGCAAACAACCTTCTTAACTTTTGTACTTTTATTCCATACATGTTATTCTTAACAGTTTGAAACATTTGTACTTCTGTGTTTGTGACATGATTGCTGTTTACACACTAAACCTTCACAACAACTATTACTGTTAATTGTTCCATTCTCCATTATAGTTAGTGCAATCAAGCGTATAGCCTTTCTATAATCTAACAGATACTATTCATTTTTAATAACAATTGCATTTCGAGAGGCTCTCATTATTTGCGCAGGCCTGCGTAAAACTTTACTATGTTTCTCTCTTGTTGGATGCTATTGTATGCGAATCTAAAAGATTACTGTGGAATTGAAGTGATGGTGGAATTTTAATTGCAAGTTAAAGAAATTGTTAATTTTAATTTGTGTTCGATACTGATAGTTTGAGTTCGATACAGTTAAACTCCAAGTCAGTAATTAGAACGTCAAAGTAATTGATTGGTTTGTAAGTAATTGATTGGTTTGTTAAAGTAATCTAGAATAAACGTGCTAATGTAAGTTATTTCCCCACCTTTATATACAGATCAATTTCTTCATCAGAATTAAGCAACAGTTTTGGATGACATCACTATATATGTCGATGTAAGTATCTTTTTTTTGGACATCTACAACTCTTTCATATTAGATCAAAAAAAACTATTTGTTTCAAAACTCTTACTATTTGTTTCTTTAATTATCATTGTTTTGATTGATTATTGTAAAATCTTAATATTTGTTTCAAAACTCTTATTGTTTGTTTAGGCTCACTGTTTGGTTCCATATTGAAGACTCGAAGCATTGTGTTTTCCTACAACCCTGTAAACTTTTTTTTGGTCATTCAGTTGGTTGGTGTATATTTTGGTGGAGGATGTAATAGTTGTAATATTTAGTATTTTGGGAGATGATGTAAGTATCTGTATATGATGATGATATAATAGAGTTATCTTAATACCCGTACCCGTAAAGTTGTGGAGTATTGGGTTCTGTGTTTGGTTTTTCAAAGGTTTGCCCGTGGACACGTGCCTACGACACATCATTGTGAAGAATGATTAATTACTAAACAACTTAATTAATTAATCATTCTTCGCAATGACGTGCCGTAGGCACGTGTCCACAGGCAAACCTTTGAAAAACCAAACACAGAACCCAATACTCCACAGCTTTGCAGGTACGGGTATTAAGATAACATATCCACACTGCCTTCCTCTACTACTTCTCGAACGAAGTGATACTGAACTCTTATGTGCTTTATCCGTGAATAAAAGGCTGGATTCCTTGCGATGTGCAAGACACTCTGACTGTCACAAAACAGAACAATCTTCTCATGTTTGTGCCCGAGCTCCTCCAATAACCTTTGAATCCAGACTGCTTCCTTGCAAGCTGCTATAGCCACCATGTATTCTGCTTCTGTTGTAGATAGATCCACAACAGTCTACAGTTTTGAAACCCAGCTTACAGCTCCTCCTACAAGTGTAAACACATAGCCCGTAGTTGATTTGCTTTTGTCGAGATCGCTTGCAAAATCTGAGTCCACATAGCCTATAACAGTTAATTCTGATCTCCATAACATAATGAAGCATCTGAAGTTCCTCTGATGTATCTCAGAATCCTCTTCACTATGCTCCAATGCTCTCTACCAGGATTTGCCATGTATCGACTGACTGCTCCCACTGCTTGTGCAATGTCTGGTCTTGTGCATATCATAGCGAACATCAACCTTCCCTCTCCTGATGCATACGATACTCGAGACATCTCCTTCCTCTCTACTTCATTTCTAGGACACATCTTGGAGGATAACTTGAATTTAACAGGAAGTGGGGTTGAAATTGGCTTACAATCTTGCATGTTGAAGCGCCGCAAGATCTTGTTGAAGTAATTCTTCTGGGAAAGCCAAACCTTCCTGTTATTTCTGTCTCGGTGAATCTGCATCCCTAGAATCTTATTTGCTGGTCCCAAGTCCTTCATGTCAAACTCCCTAGCCAACCGTGCCTTCATTTCTTGGATTCGATCTTTGTTGGGGCTTGCTACCAACATGTCATCCACATACAATAGTAGGATAATGAAGTCATCATCACCATCAAACCTTTTGTAGTACGTACAATGGTCTGAACTGAGTCTGTTGTATCCAAGGTTAATAATGAATGAATCAAATCTCTTGTACTAACACCTCGGCGCCTATTTGAGACCATATAAAGATTTGTTCAACTTGCAAACCAAGTTCTCTTTGCTTGTTTAAGCAAAACCTTCTGTTTGGAGCATATAGATTTCTTCTTCAAGATCTCCATGAAGAAAAGCAGTCTTCACATTTAACTGCACTAGATGTAGGTCAAGCGTAGCACAAATCGCCAAGACTACTCTAACTGTCGTGAGTCGAACCACAGGGAAAAATATTTCATTGAAGTCGATACCTTCTTTCTGAGCATATCCTTTCACCACCAATCTTGCACGATACCGCTCCACTTGGTCATTTCCATCGCGCTTGATCTTGTAGACCCATTTGTTGCCGATGACCTTCCTTTCTTGTGGTAGCGTAACAAGATCCCATATCTGGTTCTTATGTAGAGCTTCAATTTCTTCCTGCATTGCTGTCATCCACAGTGATACATCCGAGCCTTTGATTGCCTCCTGGAAGGATGATGGTTCCTCGTCCTCTGTTAAAAGACAGTATGCAACATTGCTCTCCGTAACATACTCCGAGTGCCAGGTTGGCGGTCTTCTCTCATAAGTCGACCGACGAACTTCTGGAGCCTCGGACTTGACTGGTTCTTGTACATTGTGCTCTGGTGCTACTTCAGAAGAAACTAGATCTTCATCTAGTTTATCTTCCACCTGAACTATAGTAGTCTCTGGATTCTCCTTTGACGTGCTATCGCTTCCATCTTTCTTTTGTAGCTGATCTTCTAAAAAAATCACATCCCTGCTAACAACAACCTTGTGGGTAGTGGGATCCCACAGGCGATACTCCTTCACTCTGTCAGTATACCCCAAGAACATGCACCTCCTGGATTTTGGATCCAGCTTCGTTCGTTTTTGGGCATTGTACATCACGTACGCGGGACATCCAAACCAATGTAAAGTAGAGTAATTCGCCGGCTTGCCAGTCCACATCTCCATCAGTGTCTTCAGCTCAATTGCCGTTGATGGTGACCGATTTATGACATAACAGGCGGTACTGGCTACTTCTGCCCAAAAATAGTTGGGCTGGCCTACAATCTGCAACATAACTCTCATCCTTTCTGCAAGAGTTCTATTCATTCGTCTCTGCCACGCCATTTTGCTGAGGTGTATATGGGACTGTGAACTGTCTTGTGATACCTTCTTGCTTACAAAATGCAACAAACTCGTCGTCTGTATACTCCCTTCCATTATCCATCCTCAAGCACTTGATTTTCTTCCCAGATTCAAGTTCCACCCGCGCTTTGAAGTCTTTGAATACTGGAAGCACATCTGACTTCTTCTTGATTGGATACACCCACAATCTCCTGGAGTAATCATCAATGAAAGACACAAAGTATTTTGCTTCTCCTAGGGACATATCCGGTGATTCCCATACATCAGAATGAATCAAGTCTAGAATGCATTTACTCCTGGCTTCAGATCTGCTGAACTGCAATCTATGCTGCTTACTTGTAACACAATGCTCACAAAATGGTAGATTCACCGATTTGAGACCTGGAAGCAGCTTCCGGTCAGAGAGAATTTTCAAACCACATTCAGACATGTGGCCTAGTTGGAGATGTCACATCATTGCCGTCTCCTCTCCCTTGCTAGTCGATGCGACACACGCATCAACTTCCTGCAGTGTTTCTCCATTAAGCATGAATAGATTTGCCACGATCTTTTCTGCCTTCATGATCACAAGTGCGCCTCTAACAATCTTCATGACCCCATTTTCGACATGGGTCTTGCATCCAAGGCTATCTATTTGTCCCAAAGACAATAGATTTTTCCTCAAGCCCTTTACGTGTCGTACTTCCTGGATGGTGCGAACTGTACCATCAAACATTTTGAGCTTGATAGTACCAATACCAGCGATTTCCAAAACATGATCATCACCCATGTGTATAGAGCCTCCCGAGATTGGTTCGTACGAGTGGAACCACTTTCTGTGAGAATTCATGTGCCATGTTGCTCCTGAGTCCATAACCAGACGTCAGAGAACTGCTTCTGCCTCCAACCACCATTGTTGCCTCGGTGTATAGAACTTCACCATTATACCGGGTACTCGCCACATTTTCTTGAGCATTTGCTGACTCAGAGTCTCCACTCTTCTTCTTGAACCAACAATCCTTCTTGAAGTGTCTTTTTCTTGCCACAGTTGTAGCACTTGTAAGTCTTCTTACTTCTGGACTTTGATCTTCCATGATTCTGACTCCGACTGGGGCCATGTTCTGTTGATCTCCCTCTCATTACCATCAAAGCTTCCACTTGCTGCAAACTTTTCTACCTGTCTTCCTTGTTCTTGCGTCTGGTTTCTTCTTCCAAAATAGCAACTGCAACTTCGTCGAAGACTAGATAATCCGTTAGGATATTGTTCATTAGATTGATGATGAGTTGATCATATGAGTCAGGTAGACTTTGAAGTAGAAGCTCCACACGTTCAGTTGTCTCTATTTTGCAACTCATTGATGTAAGTTGCGAAAATAGAGTATTCAAGGTGTTGATGTGGTCGGTCACCGATGTCGATTCCGCCATTCGAAGAGTGTACAATCTTTTCTTTAAGAAGATCTTGTTGTGAAGTGACTTGGCCTCGCATAGTCTCGTCAGAGTATCCCAAATCTCCTTTGATGTCTTTTTCTCAGCCACAATGGATAACACACCATCAACTAGTGTCAAGTGCAGATCGGCAATAGCGTCACCGTCCATCTCGTTCCACTTGCCGTCATCGGTGATCTCTGCGGACCTATCTCCAATTGCTGCCAAGCAATTGTCCTTCCTTAAGATCACCTTGATCTTTATTTTTCACAACGAGAAATTACTTCCATTGAATTTCTCAACATCGAACTTTGTTGTAGCCGATATTTCTGCTTCACACCCCGCAACCAAAGCTTTGATACCACTGTTATAAAAGTTATGGGCCGAATCTACCACACAACTAAAGAGAAATTGAGAAAATGACAAATAAGATGGACACAAATATTTTACGTGGAAAACCCCCAAATGAGACGGGGTAAAACCACGGACAAGATAGTGGGATTTTACTGCTGAAAGTAGAGATTACAACTTTCTCTCTAAATATAAGGAGAGTACAATTTTCACTCTCTCTTATAATAGGAGAAACACTCTCAAATTTGAGAAAAAATATAAGTATACAAATTATCTTCAAGGGAATACAATTTTATTCCTTTTTAGAATACTCTTGTAATACTCTCTTTCTTTCTTAATTTCTCTTTCTTTTCTTAATCCTCACTTTTTCTCTGCTCTGCTGCAACTTTCTCTTCCCCAAAACTCAATTTATAGGGAACGAGGAGAAGAAGATGTCACCAACCCCGTAACCCCATTTTCTATCTTTCTCGTTCGTATTGTCAAAAGGTGCGGTTGTTGGCCCCGCGTTCAGGTACCAATTCTCTTATTTGTCAAAATGTTTGGTGTGTGAAGCCCTCACCCACTTGTCTTGACATGCCGACATGCAACAATGGTCAGGCAACTGTAATGGTTGCAACCAATTTCTTGCATGTTAAGAAGGAATTTTTTTTTAGGAGAAGGTAGTCACTACGTCAGGACTTTAAGACAAATCTGAGCCTCATTTATCTGGAATTTAGATCGGAGCCTTGGAAGGGAAGACATTTTTTGTACTGGTTTTTATGGGTTTTTTTCCGACTTTAATGCAGACCTTCCAAGACACCAAGGGGAGTTGTTTTTTTGGCTGTAACAATGAAAAGTTATGGTTTTGGGACTGCACACACGCTTCGCTGCACAGCAAAAAAAAAACAAAAAATCGCTTTCAAATATTCAATACTGTAACATGGTTTCGCAATTTTTTTGTTTGGAGTTATGTTTTTTCCCCTAATAGTCGAGGAACTTGGTCGTTTTATCGTCCTGTTTTCTGCATCTTTTAATCTTATCGTTAGTTAGGATTTTGATTTCTTTTCAATTGATGTGGTGGTATGCCTTCACAAAGGGGAGTTTGAACAGTTTTTGCTTGATTAATTTTGTTCAAGGGAACATTAATTATATCTATATCTTATATTATAGCAGAGAGAGTTTAACCCTGCTCTTCTCTCTCTATTTTGAAATAGAGAAATGAGAGAAAAATTAGGAATTCCTATTTAACTAACACGTGCACTACAATAAAAAAATAAAAAGCACAACTCCTCAAACATAGTCTCTTCTCCTCTCACTTTTCTAATCTCACAAAATCTCACGGCTGTTCCTAAACCCACTCCCTCTCTACCACCCCCTAGGCCACTTTAGTAATATTCAATTGTATAACATTATGATTTGGCAGTGATTCTCTAGCTATCTGCTTATGTGAGAATGATAATGAAAATTTCAGTAATTATAGTAGGAATGATATTCATAAATTTCTCTCAATTCTCTCACATTTTTTGAAAAATCTATACAATTTTATGAGCCACTCAAAACTATTTTTAGCTATGCAATTGGGGCAGGTTAACACTAGTTTGCTCTTGTATGCTTCGTTGGTTATCTTCTACTTTCATTGCTTTCTATTCCATTACATTCTATTGCCATACTCAATTATGGTAGCATGGGCCAGAAAATCTCGAGTTTTTTATTTTCCAAAATGTTTATAATTGCTGAAAGTCTTCTTTGTCCTTCTTTTGAGAAGTTTTTTTATCGGAGTGCTCTCTGTGGTTGGGTGGTAAATACCATAATTTCATCTTTCCATTCGTTGTTGTGCTGTAAATTTATGATCCTCCTGTCAGCATGGCCGGATCTAGGCCCAAGCAGCACAAGCAACTGCTTTGGGCCTCCAATTTTATATAGCCCCATATTTTTAAAGTATTTACAATGTTTAAAAAATATATATAATTGTTTTCAGATAAGATTATATTGTATTATATAAAATTTGAAATAACAATTGGCCTATTAACTCATCTGGTTCGAGTGTTGTGTTAATAACATGAAGGCTGCAGGTTTGAAACCTCATAGGCCAATTAATTTTTCAATCATTTTTTTTATTTTTTAAACTAATTATTTTTCACATAGTCATACATGTTATTTTATCATTTTATAAATTTAATATTATTTTTCACTTAGCCCATGCATATTATTGTATGATATTTTTTCAATGTTCTATGATATATCATATTTACCTGTTTATAATAAATTTCTAACCAAATCTTCAAATGCATATGGTTAATCTACATTTTAAGCTTCCAACTAGTATTCTCATATGCATATATTCATCATCACTTCATTCTGACCGTGTTATCTAATATATCATACTTACCTTTTTGCGATAATGTAATCTTCAAGTGCATATACATGTTTGCTTTGTTTGCTTATTTTCTCTTTCTTCTAAATTTTGTATCTGTTAATGAAAGGAATATTAGGGTTGTCTTCAAAAATAAAAAAATAGAAGAGGCATTTGATAAAACCAAAATGTACCCATGAAAGCATTCAAAATAGCATTATAGATATACTTCAATCATGTCAGCTCAATATTTTCTCTTAAAGTACACAAACTCAACGTGCGTTTACTTGTATGTTTTGAACATTTTATTTTTTGGGTTCTATTCTTCTCTAATTCTCTCATTCATCATTTTCATTCTCTCAGACAACATGCAATTCAGAATAAAATCACTGCCACTTCTTCCTTACAGTTTGTCCGAGTTTCTTTTTGCCACGAGGCATTTCATGTAAAATACGTACGTTATCAATTAATTTTTTTTGGAAGCATATATATAAATTTATTTTCATTTAAATACTATGTCCTTCAAGGCTCCAAGTTTGTTTGTATTTAAATAATTTTTATTTTTATTTTATCAACTTGCAAAAGGCCCAATTTGAGAACTTGATTAGGGCCCCTGAAACTCAGATACGCCCCTACCTATCAGATCGTATGCTGGTCGGTTGAATTTTTTTTTTGGATGAAATGGATAGAGTCAATAGACTCCAGCCTGGCAATCAATTAATAATAGTAAATATTACACGAAGGGTTTTACCAGAGGTAAAACAAAAGACGATAAAGAAAGGCCCTTATACAGAGAAAGATAACCTAAGCGTTAATAAAGCAAGTAAAACAACATTACGCTAAACAAGAACGATCAAAACAAGGCTACAGCTTTGCAAGCGAAACGCTCCAGTTTAAGGACCCGGCTGCCTCGAGGAGGAAACAGCTGAATCGGATAGTGATCGGAAAGGGAGCGCGCGCTGGGCAACCCTACGCTGTCTCACACAAAAAGAGTACGTGTGATAACTCGCACCAGATGAAACGAAAACTGAATACAACCCATAGGAGCTGATAAGTTGGACGAAGAGGTCGCTGCCGCTGAAGTAAACGGAGAAAAGATGCGCTCACAAGCTTAAAGTTCTACAGCAAAAGTCAGCCCACCTCAAAAACACCGCACTGAGCGAGAGGCTTAACAAAGCAACACAGCCATCCCGCTCCCAAAACATCTCACACCATACATAAAAGAAGCAAAAAACATGCCCCAACTAGTCGCAAGAGATAAGGCCATGGACCTGCGGAAAGGTTCGGGAGCAAGAAAAACTCCCTGAAAGGAGAAAATAGGCCCATAATCATCAATAGCAGCGCTCATAAAATGCAGCTAACCAAAACAGTATACCGAGAAGAAATACGCACAAAAAATCACTCTCCAAACAACACAAACAGTTAGAGGAAATGCAGCGAACCGCATCCCCATCCAAAAGAGAAGAGCTAAAGCCAACAGCGTAATTCAGCATTGTACAATAAGCAGCACGCAGAGGATAGATATAATACAGATCAGAGGAAAGAAGAATCACTAACAATAAAAAGTACGCAGCTAAACCCAATCCAGCGACAGAGAGCAAAGCAGTAAGAAACAGTCAGTAACGACAATAAGCAGAAATAAAGACAGGCCACTAAGTATCATAACTAGTTAAATGTGCGTGGGAGCACAATTCAGCTGTCCATCCAGAATAAGATATAGAGCAGTCAGATACAATCATAAGAGACCAAAAGATACAAGAAAAGCAGTCCAAGAAATAAAGCTGAACATAAGTCTCCCAGCCAGCATACGCAACCAAACAGCTGCACAACACAAACTGAACACTACAAATCAAAAGCCCAGGTGGTCAAAAAGAGTAAGAGACAGCTGAATCAAAAGATCCAAGAAACCGCCCAGCCTGTGAAACCCTAACAGGGAGTTCAAACCTGCAAGATACGAAGCGGAGAGGAGAAGAAAAAGGTGAGTTAAGTAGTGTTACTAAACAGCCGCTATAAAGCTTGAAGATTTCTAAGACAATGAAAAGAATCAAATAATTTTTGAAAAGCCAGTGAAGCACTGTCTTTGAACTTTGGGCTCGAAGCCCAGAGTTTAAAAAGGAAAAAGAAATCATCGGTCATTGACGCGATCGAGTTGCGTCGATGCTGGAATAACCTGATGTTCCTTTCCTTCCAAATAATCCAAATGATGGTATGAATAGCTAACATCCACGCACTTCGAAACATCACGTTCGAGGGCGTATAAGACCAAACGGAGGCTAATAGAGGGGGAATCAAACCAGTATCCCAAGCCAAAGTGCTAATCTTCCAAAGAGGGAGGATGAAAGGGCATTGAATGAATAGATGGTTGACGTCTTCCGGTTGCTGATCGCACAACAGGCATAGTTGGCCCCAAGCCAAGTTCCTATTGTTAAGAACCTCAACGGTGAGAAGTTTGTTATTAAACGCGAGCCAAGAGGTAATTTTTACCTTAAGAGGTGCACAGGAGTCCCAGATGAAATGTGCTGTCGACGATCGAATACCTCTAGAGTTGAGGAAATGGTAAAAAGATTTAACCGAGAAAATGCCTGAAGACGACCAGCGCCAAGAGATACCCTCATTAGGATACCAGACGTAGCTATTGAGGAAGGCTAAGAGGTTATTAAAAATTTCAACGAACGATGGGGGGAGCTCGATCACAAAAGGATGAACCAATGTCTAGCATTGTCGATGAAGAGGAAAGAGTTCACGACCGTGGCTGACGGGTAAGCAGCTAAGCGAAATAAAGAAGGATACGCGGATGACAGTTTGATGTTCCCGATCCACAAATCAGACCAAAATTTTGCTGTGGTTCCGTCAGAGCAGGAACCAGAGATGCTACACTGGAATGCATTAGACGCCTTCCAAATCCCCTTCCAGAAAGGGGAAGCATGGCGAGAAGTCAGTAGGGGGAAGTCCCACCAGTTGGAGGAGGATCGATAATTTTTGATGCATCGAATCCATGGGAGGTGATCGAGATTATGGAGTCTCCACAGCCATTTACCTAAGAGGGAAATATTATGGTCCCTAAGATCCAAAACACCGAGACCCCCTTCATCCTTGGATGAACAGATTAATTTCCAATGGGCTAGGTGCGATCCAGGTTTAAAGGCGGAAGACCCAGTCCAGAGGAAATTACTCTTGATCTGATCAATTCTTTTGATCACCCAGGAGGGAATGAAATAATAAGACATCATGTATAGAGGCATGGCCGAGAGAACCGAGTTAATGAGGATCAATCTTCCTCCTCGGGAGAGAACTTTACCGGACCAAACAGTAAGCCTAGATTCCACTTTATCAATAAGCGGGAACCAATCAGCTCTGAGTAATTTGCCCCATCTCAGGGGGATGTCAAGGTAGGAGATCGGAAAGCTGGCAATGGGGCAATTAAAGAAATTGGATACCTTAACCTGGCGATTGGGGGAACCGCTCAGCCATAGGACAGAGGATTTTTGGAAGTTAATGGCTAAGCCTGATGCCATTTCGAAGCACTAAAGGAGCAGTTTAAGGTTGCGAAGGGAGTGGACGTTAGGTTTGGAAAAGATAATAGTGTCATCTGCGTATTGCAGGTTGAGAACCCCCTCAAAATGGGGGGAGGATTCGAGGCCCTCGATCATCTGAATGTTCCAAGCATTCTTGAGAAGTTTGCTAAACACGTCGGCTACAAGGGCAAAAAGAAGAGAGGAAAGGGGGTCTCCTTGACGGAGACCACATTTAATTTTGAATTTATGCCCCTCCGAGCCGTTGATATAGATTGAAGAGGTCCCAGAGTATAGACTGGATTTAATCCAAGCTATCCATTTGGGGCCAAAACCCTGGTAGGTAAGGATGTCAAGAAGGAAATCCCAATTAACATTATCGTAAGCTTTTTGAAAGTCAAGCTTGAGAAGGATACCCTCAGAGTGAGATCTATGACAGTGGGATATGATTTCCTGGGCTGAGGCTACACTATCAAGGATAAATCGATCCTTGATGAAACCTGACTGGGCTGAGTCGATAAGAGGGGAGATAATATCGCTCAGCCTAGAAGAGAGGACTTTCATAATAATTTTGAAGGAAGTGTTGATCAGACTGATAGGTCTAAAATTAGTCAACAAGTGAGCTCCCACAATCTTGGGAATGAGGACAATGTGCGCATAATTAATGCGATCAAAAGAGAAATGACCCTGGTGAAGCATCTGAAACAATTTGAGGAGGTCATCCTTAAGCCAATCCCAAAATTTTTGGAAGAAGAAGGCAGGGAAGCCGTCAGGGCCGGGGGCGGAATCGCTTTTTAAAGCAAAAACTACCGATTTGATTTCTTCCATCGTGAAAGGGGCTTCGAGAGAGGAGAGATCGTGAGATTGGTTACCATAAAGTTGGAACCAGTCGAGCTCGATGGCACGCTGTTTCTGCGATCCAATGAGATTTTTATAGAAATTGAGGAATTCACGATGGATCTCTCCATCGGAGGAGACATCAACCCCCTGAACAGAGAGAGAGGATATACGGTTGCAACGTTGCCTATGGGAGGCAAAATTGTGGAAGAACGCGGTATTGGCATCACCCTCCTTCATCCATTTAATGCGTGCTCTTTGAGCCCATTTAGTATGATCTTGCTGGAGAATATTAGCATAATCCTGCTTGCAGGAGAGACGCTCTGCACGAGCAGCATCCGACAATGGCTCTAGTTCTTCCATCTTATCAAGGGATTCGATGGATTGGAGAAGAAAGTTTTTGAGGAAAAAGGTATTATGTTGTCTCTCGGAGCGCCAGATTTTGCATCTGTGCTTGATCGCGTGAAGTTTGAGGAGGATGTTGCCCAGTCCCGAAGAACCAGTAATCGAGGCTAGACATTCCACCACCAGACTAACGAAAAGTTGGTCTTGTAACCATAATTCCACCACCTGGTCGGTTGAAATTTGGTCGGTTGAAATTGTAGGATTACGATTTTGTTGGGATTCACTAAAAAGTGAATTGGAGATTAGGAGGGACACGGAGAAGAGGAAGCAGAGGTACTATCAAGAACGTGTCTGACCTGATACAACCACCCTCAATTTTCTCACCTGCATGAACCATCAGCACTCACTGCCTACAGAAGGACAATCACGAAAAGAATGGTGCATATAACCACCTCAGCGTTGTTTGCAAATATATGGGTGTTGCTGTTTGTGGCTTGGTGGTAGATAAGAGCATTGTTTCTCATATTTGAGAAAATAACACAAATAGAAATAGAAAATAGGTGTGAAGCGTGCAGTGGTCATTTACTAAAAGTTTTTCAAAAAATAACAAGACGAAACAACATGTATCGTTAGGGGTGGCTGATCATACCGAAATAAGCCAACCGACCGGTTTTCCAACCAAACCAATCAATTCGGTACCGAAAAATTCGGTTACCAAAAGTAGGCTACGGTACAACCGTACCGAGTTCTAAAATCTGGTTCGGTTTCGGTATGAATATGGTTCAGTCGGTATTTTACCGTACCGTACCGAATAAACTCTCCATTTTCCCCAAAATTTGCTAATATGTATATATATGTACCACACCTCTCCATCTTCTCCAAACCTTATATTTATTAAATGTTGCTGCATGCCGATACATCTTCGTTATTTGACATGAAAACTTAGCTTCCGTTGTGATTCCTATATATAATATTTAGATCCTTGGTTGTTATAAGAGTGAAGATGATAGATAAAATGATAAATCAACTTTATTAGATTGTTGTTGTTGTTGTTGTTATGCGAATTTAGATGGATTGGCAAGGTCAGAAACTGTCTGAGAAGCTGATGGAGATCGTGCTGGTGGTATTTGCAGTTACTACCTTCATTGCTGGGTACTCAATTGGATCGTTTCAGATGATGCTTCTAATATACGCTGGTGGAGTTGTGCATACTGCTTTGATTACCGTGCCCAACTGGCCGTTCTTCAATTGACATCCGTTGAATTGGTTGGAGTCAAGTGAGGCTGATCGTCACCCGAAACCACAAGTAGCTGCACCTTCTAAGAAGAAGGGATC